>CP125978.1:60899260-62099260 GCA_030063025.1 Avena longiglumis | reverse complement strand
AAAACTCACAGGGTAAGCGGGTTGCGGGTACCCATTGCCATCCGTAGATAGGAAGAAGATAAGGGTGAGAGGCACTTACCGACGGGTCCCACTGGAAAGAAAATTGGCACTTGCCTAATAATGCCAATTTGTTGCCTTAGATCACATAAAATTGTTCAAATTACGCTAATTTGTTGCCTGTTGTAATTTACCCCATTTATTATTGTGTGGAGAACTTGATGTTTGTCGGTTCAGCCTCAACAAACCTACTATTGGGTGAGTTTGGCTCCAAATGCTCGTCAACAAAATCACCAAAGATATATTTCATTGAGGACAAAAGTTGCTTTGGCGAGCATAAAACTTGTTTTTATTTTGAAAAGTTGCCTTGTCGATGAAGGAAATTACCTCGTTCGAATACAAAACTTATTTCATTGGGCACCAAAGTTAGTTTGTGAGGCAGCAAAGTTGTCTAGTCGGACACCAAAGTTTCTCAGTCAGGCACAAATTCTCTTATCGGGCTCTAAAGTTGGCGCATAGAAGACATATGTTGCCTCATCAGGCAGAGAAGTTGCCTTGCCAGACTCCGAACTTGCGCATAGGGGACATATGTTGCCTCATCGGGCATAAAAGTTGCCTCGCCGGGCACCAAAGTGTCCTCGTCGAGCGCTAGCACAAGGTGCCTCGTCGGGTTCCAAAGTGGCCTCGTCGGGTTCCACAGTGGCCTTGCCGAACACCAAAGTTAGTTGTCAAGCATAGAAGTTATTTTCGGCAGGCACCAAAGTTGCTTTGTCTAAATTACTTTGTTGGTCACCAAAGTTGCTTTGCCTGGCACCAAAGTTGCCTCGCCGGGCTCCGAAGTTGCCTCGTCGGGCATAGAAGTTGCCTCACGGGGCTTCAAAGTTGCCTCGCTGAGATCTGAATTTGCCTCGCTGGGCTCAGAAGTTGCCTCGCCGGGCACCGAAGTTGCCTCACCGGGAAAAAGTTGCCGCACCGGGCTCCAAAGTGCCTCGTTGGGCACAGAAGTTGCCTCGCAGGACTTCAAAGTTGCCTCGCCGGGCACCGAAGTTGCCTTGTTGGACACAGAAGTTGCCTCGTCGGGTTCCGAAGTTGTCTTGCCGGGAACCGAAGTTGCCTCGCAGGGCATCAAAGTTTCCTTGTCGGTCTCTGAAGTTGCCTCATCAGGCTCCGAATTTCCTTATTCAGGTTCCGAAGTTACCCTGTCAGGCTCCAAAGTTACCTCGTCGGACAAAAGTTGCCTCGTCAGGCACAGAAGTTGCCTCGTCAGGCACAGAAGTTGCCTCGTCAGGCACAGAAGTTGCCTCGTCGGGCACCGAAGTTGCCTTGTCGGGCATAAGTTGCATCGTCGTCCTACAAAGTTGGACACAAGTTGCTTCGTCGGGCTCCAAAGTTGCCTCGTCGGGCATCAAAATTTCCGTGTTTGGCACAGAAGTTGCCCGATCAGAACATCAGCAACTTCGTCGGGCCTTCGAAGTTGGACACAAGTTGCCTCGTTGGGCATAGAATTTGCCCCGTCGGGCATGAAGTTGCCTTGTCGAACACAAGTTGCCTCGTCGGCCTCCGAAGTTGGGCACAAGTTGCCTCATCGGGCACCAAAGTTGTCTCGCCGGGCAAAGTTGCCTCGCCGGGCTCCAAAGTTACCTCGCGGGGCATCAAAGTTGCCTCGCCAGGCATCAAAGTTGCCTTGTCGGGCAAAATTTGCCTTGGCGGGCTCCGAAGTTGCCTTGCTGGGCACATAAGTTGCCCGATCAGAACATCAGTAACTTCGTCGAGCCTCCGAAGTTGGACACAAGTTGCCTCGTCGGGCACAGAAGTTGCCCCGTTGGGCACAAGTTGCCTCGTCGGCCTCCGAAGTTGGGCACAAGTTGCCTCGTCGGTGATACGTCGTAAACGTATCTATAATTTTTGATGCTCCATGCTTGTTTAGTATCAACTTTGCTATGTTTTGTCTACACTTTGAGGTATTTTTATACATTTTCTGGGACTAACCTATTAACAAGATGCCACAGTGCCAGTTGCCTATTTTCTGTTGTTTTTGGTTTCAGAAAAGCTAGTAAGGAAATATTCTTGGAATTGGACGGGACAAAAGCCAAAGTCAATATTTTATCTAAGGAACACGGAGTCCAGAGGGCAAACGAAGTGGGTCCACGAGGCAAGCACACCTGGTGGCGGTGTGGCCAGGGGGCGCGCCAGCCCTAGGTGTGGCTCCCTCGGGGCCCCCAGCCTTGCCCCTTCGCCTATAAAGTCACCCCGATGCAGAAACCCTAAGCACCCGATCAAATCTCCACGAATCATTCCATAGCCTCTGCCACCATCGTCCCTAGATCAGGAGGATCTGAAGCTCTTCCTGGCACCCTGCCGGAGGGGATAGATCATCCCAGAGGGTGATGTTGGCTTAGATCAATGTAGAGCTTGGTTGGGAGTCCCCAAGAGGAAGGTGTGATGAGCACAATAACAAGTTTTCCCTCAGAAAGAAACCAAGGTTATCGATCCAGTAGGAGGAAGGAAACGACTCAAAGGTGTTTCTAGCAACTTGGAAACCTGCACAACACAAACTCAAGACTTTTCCCCAACGAACTGTGAGGTTGTCAATCTCACTGTTTTTCTAAAAACAAAGGATTAACTATATGGTGTGGAAGATAATGGTGGTTTGCAGAAAGGTAAACAGTTACAATGGAGGATGTATCAATGGTAAATATTGGACTGGGCTCCATAGTTCACTAGAGGTGCTCTCCTTAAGATAAACAAACATGGCATGCTGGGTAAACAAATTACAGCATGGCAATTGATAGGACTGAGCAAGGCATAACAATGCAATACTAGACATTCATGATCCTATGAGATTTGATTGGGCAACACAACAAGATACATATACCGCCATCCAACTGCATCTATGACTAGTAATCCACCTTCAGGTTATCATCTGAACCCCCTCTAGTATTAAGTTGCAAGAAATGGATAACTGCTTTAAGCAAAGTGTGTAAGGTAAACAATCCACTTGTTCATGAACAAGAGACCGTTGTTTTCTCCCTAGTAGCAACATCACATCTACAACCTTAGAGATTTCTGTCACTTCCCTTAAATTAAATAGAGGCATGAAGCCACTATCGAGCATAAATACTCCCTCTTGGAGTCACTAGCATCTACTTGGCCAAGATAGCTACTAGAAACGAAGAGCATGCAAGATCACAAACGACACAAACATGATAGAATCAATAAGACAAAACCATTAATAAATTTGACATAGTAATCTCAATATCCATCGGATCCCCGCAAACACAACATGCATGATCACAAATAGATGATCTTGATCATGAACGGATCTCACAAGATCTAAACATGGTAGCACAAAGGAGGAGAAACAACCATCCAGCTACTACATGGACCTGTAGTCCAAGGTGGAACTACTCACGCTTAATACTGGAGGCTGGCATGATGATGAAGAAGGCCTCCGGGATGATCTCCCCTCCGGCAGGGTGCCGTGAAGAACTTCAGATCCCCCAATCTAGAGACGATGGTAGCGGCGGATACAGACTGTTTCGTGGAAGATTGATCGGGTACTTAGGGCTTTGGTATCAGGGGCTTCTTATAGGCGAAGAGGCGAGGAAGGGGCACACAGGGCGGCCGCACCCCCAAGGGCGGGCCTAGCCAGGTCGCGCGACCAAGGGGTGTGGCCCCCTGGTGGCTCCCCTCCGTCTTGTACTCTGGCTCCGTGTTTACCATGGTGCCTCTATTCTTGGTTCTTGGTTATGCCTTCCATGGCCATGACAACTTTATGCATTTTTGCGTCTCCTTGCTTTTTCTCACGAGTGTGCCACCAACTCTGGTTCAGCTATAGGTTACAAACTGGATGTCATGGACTACATATATCATGAGATGATGGATTCTATGATCAACAGGCTCTCTATTCCTAATGCTCCTTTTATTATGATGCTCATCAAGCATATGTTGCCCCTTGAGGACTTTGGCACTGCTTTGGATGGGGTTCACAAGCCCAAGAAAATTTACAACAAGGCTCAGAAGACCCATCACCCTTCCACTGCCCCTGAGTCCTTCATGCGTGATGCACGGGCTAGTGGTCGTCGTTCTGCGGTGTCCCCAATGGCACGCGAGGTTAAGTAGCTCACTTGGTTCCAGCGGCACATCCTTTGCATGGGCATTGACACGCACAAGGGCCAATATGAGGCGTACCGCAGGGATCATGAGAGGGATCACACTCAACAGCTTATTCTTCACCATGTCTCAGGTGCCACTGGCCATCCACCTCCTCCCACTGCTCCGGAACCGTATGATCAGTGGAACACTTCATGGATCAACTACGGCGAGATCGAGAGTTGCCCGTTTCCTCCACCTCCGAGGGCACCCACTCCTCCAGCTGATGACGATGATGATGAGTATGATGAAGAGGAAGGGGACGGGGACGAGTACGACGAGGATGAGGATGCATGATCTTCAGGGGCGCTAGCATCGCTCTTCTTTATTTTTGGCGTTTCGATGCCAAAGGGGGAGAAGTAGTTCTATTAGGTCTCGTGGATTTGCAAGGGTCGGGCGCAAGCACTTATCTTTTAGTCGTTTTATTTGCTTGATTGTGCCCTTTTTAGCGTGAACTTATTTGTTATTTGTGCTTGGTTATGTAAGACAATGTCGTGCTTTGCTCTGCTTGTTTGGTATTCTGGAATTCCGGATTTATATTGTGGATCTACTCTCATGGAATTCTGGATTTATCTATGGAGTCTATTTGATGACATATGGAATCATGGTATTATCTAATGTATGCATCAATATTGTTGGGATGTGCTTGGAGGCTATCAATCTCATTAGTTCCTTTGGCTATAGTCACATCCCGGTGGTATGACCTTGTTTCCCAACCGTCCTTGTGTCAATTATCTTTGCTATGAAAGTTGTGTTCTCTCTAGTGTGTGTATTTGTATTCAAATGCAAATTTTAAATATGCACACATCTAGGGGGAGCTTCTTTCATTTTTGTTAAGGTGGCGTTAGCCGGTTTCATTGCAAATCCTAGTATTGTCATCTAACACCAAAAAGGGGGAGATTGAAAGAACATTTCATAATCCCTAGTGTTTTGTGTGTTAGATAACAATATCAAGGATTATTTAATATGTGTTGAAGTGTTGCAGCTCTCTCTAAGAATCAAAGGGAAAGGATTTTGCCTTTGGGGGGCGGATAATCCGCCCCCACCAAGGGCGGATAATCCGCCCCACCCTTTTCTCAATTAGGCGCAAGCCCCAGAGAGGGGGCGGAGTTTCGGCCAAACTTTCGAGCTTGGCCGGATAATCCGCCGGATAATCCGCTAGGAGGGCCGGATAATCCCCTGTGTTCACGGGCCAAGCCGCAGAGGCGGAGTTTAGGCGGAGTTTTGGCCGGACTTTCCGGCTTGGCCGGATAATCCGCCCCCCAAGATCTTCTTCAAGTTCCGTAGGCACCAGCCCCAGAGAGGGGGCGGATTTTCTCCCCGGAATATCTGCCCTGGGGGCGGAGTTTTCCCAGGGGACGGATAGTCCGCCCCTAGTGGGGGCGGATAATCCGCCCCCAAACTTGTTCAACGGCCAGATCTGGGCAGGGGGTATTTAAGTCAGCCTTTCCCCTCCTTCTAGATCGCTTGGTTCCCGCCTTGAAGGGTACGAATAGTGGAGAAGGTGGATCAGGCCTCTCTTGGCGATATCCATCGGAGAATAGGGTGAGGACTATTATGGCGTGGTGGTCTTAGAACCGCCCACCCCTCCAACATAGATGTACTTCCCTTAACAAGGAAGGAACTGCGGTAAAACAAATTCCTGTCTCTCCGCGTGCTCGACTACGGTTCCCTCGCTCCTCTCTTTACGTGCTTAGTAGCTAGGGTTGCATATAGGGAAATTTCTCGTAGTTACATATCTAGAGAATTTACTTTGTTTCAAGCCTAAAATTGAAAAAGTACTAAAAATTGGGTAGCACCTATTCATCCCCCCTCTAGGTGCCCATACGATCCATTTCAAGTACGGTTCTGCTAATTCCAACGTATAAGTACAAGCATATACAATAAAGATGACACAATGATTCATGTTTATTTAGGGGCAAGAAAAAGAAAGTGTTCCATCAAGTTCGTGAGATCTTTAATCACTAAGTTTTTACATAACAAAGAGATTTTTAATTGGAAGGTAGATAAAACAAGAATATACTTGGAATGGTGTAACACGCCATGCTTAGGAATTTATAGTGGACACTTTGGAATAACTTGGTTTCTTGGGAGTTGGGTGCATGAGTAGAGCTTACTCATACAAGTGGAAGCTAGCAAAAGACTGGAAGCGACCAACCAAGAGAGCAATAATGGCCATAATCATGCAGAGCGACAAAACATTACTAATCAAAGCATAAAGTGATACCACAAGTGAAAAACTAAGTGATCATAGAGTCTATGGTGACTGGTTCATATTCATAACATGGTGTGAGCATGTGCCAAGTCAACCCAAACAAAGCATCAAAGAAGAATACCACGATACTTTTCTTTTGTATGCTAAACAACACATGATTCTTTCAAGGCACATTAAGCAATCCTAATTGTTTGGAACAATCATGCTACAACAATAATCACTAAGCATAAGGTCAAAGCAACATCTAGCATGACATGATAAAGTCTAGGTCACAGTCAAAGAAAGCTCCTCTTGTACTACTCAAGCAAGGACTATCTACTCCTCTCCAACACCAATCAACTTTTTTTAAACAACACAGCGAAAACGGAGGTCCAACTACTTTATTAAAGCAAACTAAGCAAACAAAAACCAAAATAAAAACTAATACACTCCAAGAACAACACAACTTGTGCATTAAACAATAAAAATGAAGTGTCTAGAAAGACCTGAGATTTTTATTGATGAAGAAGGGGATGCCTTGGGAATCTCCAAGCTTTGACGCTTGGAACTCTTAAATATTTCTTGGGGTGACACGGGGTGGCATATCCAAGCTTGAGCTTTTGTCCATTCTTCATTTCGTTACATAATTCTTTCTCTACACGTGAAAATTTTCCTTCATACAAAACTTCACACAATCTTCATTAGCAAAATTAGTGTATTCAAAAGATAATAGACATTTGGGTTTTAGTTTTAAAACATAAAAAATTTCAATAAAGACACAAGCTACTATAGAAACTCCCTCAAAAATCTCAATTTCCCAAAAAGAACCCAAAAAGGAATCAATAAGAAGCAAATGCAAATAATGGCAGAAATCTGTCAAAACAGACCATCAGGTAGAAACCTATTTTTTCGAAGACCTTCTGTTGCTCAATTCAAAAAATGCTGAAGTAATGAAAGTTAGCTAATAACCTGGGGGATTTATTCAAAAAATTACAGCTCAATCCAACTTACAGAGATTTTACACGAATTTTTACGGTGGAGCAAACAAATCTGTTTCAGAATAGCAACTCCCCAAATATTTTTACAAAATGTGGTGATACCATTCTAAAACTGTCATTTGGTGGTTGCTTCACAAAACGCCCTGTTTTTTGCGCTCGGAAAATGGAAAATGGATTTTCTGTGCGTCGAAAAGGAAAACTTTCTCCTGCAACATTGTTCACCATCCCATGATACATATGTGTGCATAATATGGGCACATTATCACAAACTATGACCTGATTCTAGCCATAACATTGGTCCTTTGGTCCGAAAGCCATGAAACCTCGGACATGATAGGTCATTTCTAAGATGTTTTTTTGAGACACTTGCAATATACCAAGATTGGTATTTTTCCTTGAAACTATTTCACATAAGAAGACACCACGCGAAGGATTTGCATTGATCGGAACGTTTTTGAAATTTTTATTCCCGTTTCAAACTATGGTCAAAACGGCGGACACAAAGGTTCTTAGCTAGGGGCTGAGCCTCGATAACATGAAGGTTCTTAGCTAGGGGCTAAGCCTCGCTAAACTTGCATTGGATCTCTAAAGAAATAGCATATTGTGAGTCTAAAATGATTTTTGCCAAAAATCATGAGCATCGGATCATGTACCTGTAGTTCAAACCGGGCCCACTTCTTGCCAATTTGGAAGGAATTTGTCTTTTTAGCCCGGGGTGAACGAAAAGGTTTGGGAACCCCCGGTTGAGACATTGTGCGTGTTAGGTGGTATAGTATTTTTGAAAAATAGGATAGTAACATTTTAGAACTTTTATTTGGTGGTAGCTTGACAACACAACCCTTTTTGGCACTCAAAAAATTGTTTTTATTTTGCGACCAATCAAATTGTAGGAATCTGGCTTCCATGGATCAGCCATCCATGATTGATCTGGGTCATTCAATTTCCATCCAAGGGTCTTCCTTTGCCTAAACAAACACACGCACCCACTCTTCCTGGCTGCTAACCCTAACCTCTCCAGATCGCTTCCATCCGAACCCTAACCTCCAGATCCTCCAGATCGCCTCCCCGTGCGCCGCCCCCATTACTTATCGTGCGCCGCCAATTTCCACGGCCGATCCTCCAAACCCTAGCGCTCTACTCCGTGTGCACCGCCGCCACCCATCGATCCTTGCTGCCACCACCTAACCTCCAGATCGCCATCACCTCCAGATCCCATCGCTGCGCTTCCCCCACACACATCCCACCCAACACCGTCTACCCCCACGCACTTCCCTTCCCGTTTCCCTCGTTCTTCAGATCCACCGCCGCAAGCCCAGGAGGAGCTGCCGCGGCCGATGCTTCCACCCGCTGATCGGAGGACAAGCTCCACCTCAACCCAACGGCCGCCTCCGCCATCTGGGAGGCGAAGAGGAGGCGGATTTGCTGCAAGCAGACACCAAGGGAAACTCGTCGGTTGCCGGAACACTGCGGGAGGAGCATGTCGAGGACGGAGGCGGCGGCAGGGCAGGGACCAGAGGCGACGACGCGGACGTTCCGTACAAAGATCTTCTCCAACCTTGCCGCCATGGAGATCTTCTCCGACCTTGCCACAGACGTTTCGCGTCGCTGACCACAGAGCTCGCCTTCGCTTCGTCTCTGACTGCGGCTACATCAGATACACTAACAAGCTCTACTCCCAGCAGAGGCAGGTGTACCATGTCGCAGGCCATGCGGGGCTCACAGATGACGGCCGCGTCCTCTCCGGGTTCCTCCGCAACAAGTGCACCGACAACTTCTCCTGGCTCGAGCTCTGCGTCGCATACAATTCGCAGGTTCCTCCACCTCCCGTCCTGGTAACGCGACCGCCCTCTTTGCTCCCCCATCCAGAATTCCAAATCTTGGTGATTCGTGCCTGGGTATTCTTGCGATTGTTGGTAGACTAGCGTAGGAGATCGTTAGACTGGATACTGTTTTAGGATTTGGATATATTTGGAGAGCCCTGTTGGAGATTGTGAAGGTCTTCTAGACCAGTGCAAGCTCTGTCTGCTTGTCCAAAACTAAAATTTCTAGAGAAAACCCTGAGTCCCTAACAATTTTTGGCTAATCCTTGTAAATAATTTGGCTAATGTTTGTTTTGGTTCCATGTAGAACTTCCCTTCCAAGAAGAAACAATTATCAAACATGAACTCTTGATGCTTTTTTGTTGAATGGCCATTAGAACTGCTTATTTTATCATTGAAGAATGATCTTGCAGCTGTTGTGGGCAGTATGGTAGTCTCATTTCATTGTCCTTATCATGATGACTGTTGTGTTTCACTTGTTCTCGGTTCATAGCACTTGTAGTTATTATCTCATGTCGAGCCATTGGTTTCACAAACAACACAGTTGAATTTATGTCATAGTACTATCAGATTATTTATTCTTGTTGTACTCTTTCTAATGTTGCTGCCAAGAATGCCTAGGCACTATATCAATAATAAATAATTCCTTTGTCTCAAATTATAAGACGATTTCTGGGCTATTTTTTAATTTAGGATAGAGGTAGTGGACATTAGAATCTTGTACATGATAATGTATTCTTATTTTTATATTAACGGTACATGTACTTTGTAAGAAAAAATGTGACAACTTGTCTATTTAATTGCAGAGAGAACATGATCAAGACACGCGAGTATATACAATAATATCTACATCTGTAAGTTTTTTTCAAGTGCTACTGGACATGATCTCCTTTATCCTGCCACAAATTACTTTGTTAGTGATTTTCTTCTAACAACATAACCATACTAGCATAGTCCATAGTACCATTTTCTTTGAGATGTGAAATATGATTCTGGTGAGATTTGATTGATGACAATCTTTACCACATGATCATCTCAACTCCAGTTAGTAAATGATCCAACACACATGTCCAATTAGTAAAGATTGTTTGTGCTGATTCAGGAATTTCTTGTGTTGAGAAAGTAGTGAACCAATTGTTGCATAATACTGGTAGCCTATGGTTGTTTGTAATTTATCTGATATGCTGATACACAATAACGCATAAATAATGTCCTACTATATATGAATAAACTGAACCAGGGTGGCTCTGAATATAATCTACTCCGTGTGTCATGTGAAGTTATATTCATAAAAAGAAACATCAAATTTTCTTCTGCTGGGAGTTAACTTATATTAATTATAATGTTGATGTTGCAAGAACCTGCACCTTGTCGAGCTGAACAACTCACTAACAATGATGTGGATTGGTAGCATAGGCTGCAGCAATAGCATGCATCATTGGTGCAAATTCAGCTCCATATGAACTAAATTGTGCATAGAGTAGGGGTGATTACTGTAGAGATTTAAGTATTTTCTTATTATTTGCAAAATCATGGATACAAATTAATCTGCTGCAATGTGTCTTCCTTCATAACATGGTTTTCCTTATTTAGTGAACTATCAAGTATGCATCTCCTAGAAATGTATGCGTCATATGCTACAAGCAATTTTGGATTGATGCTCATCTATGATGTTTTATGCACCTGTTCTTTCAGGAAACAAAGCTGTGAACAGGATGTGCTGGAAGAGTAAGAGGAAGACTATGGAGTTGTACTCATCATGCTTGCAATGTTACCTGAACACTTGTATATAATAATGTTGTTGTGTGTGAGCCTGTGAATCTGGACGTGTGAATCTGGATGTATGTGATGGTGCAATGTAATACAAATGTTGGAAGTCAAATATCTATATTTATTCAGATTCTAAGTGCTATTTCATTTGTATATTCTTGAAAAGAATGCCTTATTTAATTTTGGGTTTGATCTATATAAATGGGTTGTGCAGTACTGAATATAAAGAGGCCAAGGCCCAGATACTATTGTGGACCGTATAATATTAATGAAAAAATACCACTTCCCACAAATTTCGGATTACAAAAGACTGAAAATTAAAAAAAAAGATGTAAAAAGGCTAAGGCCCAAAAGGAAATGGATTATAAAAAGGTAAAGCCCCAAAATGGAAAAGGCCGAATTATTGGGCTCGGCCTGTATAGACTATTGAAATGGACCGGGCTAAATTTGCATTACAATGATTTCATTTCGTCACAATTTTTTCACGTCGGATTGGCCATATAGGAACTTACGTGGCTATACTAGATTGCCCGTGACGATATTGGATCATCATAGAGGTTATGAAGATCTAACATCGTCATAGACAATTATGACGATTTCACAAAAAAACATCGTTGTATGCAATTACTGATGCTCAGTTTTTGACGATACATTTTTGTCATAAGATCGTCATATATTATATACAATGACGATTCAGTGATGAAAATGGAGGGTCATGTATCAGCAGATTCCTTGTAGTGTTACTTCCCTCTTATTAGAGGTTGTTCTTGGCACAAAAATCAAATAAAAAGGATAAGGAGAGGTCATTACAGAAGTAATAACTTCCAAGACTCAAGAAACTATTGGGTTATCTCCCAAGAAGTAATTTTCTTTAACGCCTTTAAGTTAGGCTTGATAGTTGATAAGATGCTCACATAAAAGTATGAATTGAAGTAAAAGAGAGCATTAATAAGAAGTCTAACCCACTTCATATGCATAGGAATCTTGTATGAAAGTAAATTCACAAAGAACAAAGTGACAGGCATAGGAAGATAAAACAAGAGTAACTTCAAAACTTTCAGCACATAGAGAGGTGTTTCAATACCATGAAAACTTCTACAACCATATTTTCCTCTCTCATAATAATTTTTAGCAGACTCATGAATAAACTCAACAATATAACTATCACATAAAACATGCTTTTCATGATCTACGAGCACATAATTTTTATCAAGCTCAAGAACAGTGGGATTAAAACCTTCAAACCCACTTTTAACAATTTTATAACAAGGTGACTGATCATTCAATATAGGACCATCTAGAGCTTTATCATAAACATTTTCTAAGCAAAAATCCTTAGTAACATGCATTTCGAAGTTAAGAACAAATATAGGATTATCATAGATAACAGGAGCATAACTATTATCACAAGTTTTACCCATAGCAGATATTTCAAAAGAATCCACAGGAACACAACATTCATCCTCCTTTGGTAAGCATGGGGGACAATCAAATAATGCAAGGGATAAAGAGTTACTCTCATTAGAAGGTAGGCATGGGTATCTAATACATTCTTCCTCCTTTTGTTCATCACTCTCCTCCTCTTATCATCTAATGAGCTTCCAGTTTCAACAATTTCTTCTTCCATAGGCTCCTGCAAGGCATTAGTCTCTTCCGTTTGTGGAAAGCATCTATTAAAATGTTCAATAATATAGCCATTTTCTTCCTTGTAATTATCAATGCAAAATTTAAGTATATCATAAACCTCATATTCATAAGGTGAATCACAAGAATTTTCAAGCAAACTAGCAAGTTCAAATGCACCCTTCCAGGCAATAAATTATTCATATTGTTCCACATCATAAAAGTCAAAATTTACTTTAACATAAGAAGATATGGTAACATTATCATTATACTCACATTGAAAAGGAAGGTGTTTATACCTCCTACAGCAACAAGACTTATCAAAGCAATAAGTAACATTACAAGTAGAGCACACGTCTCTAGCAATAATATTCAATTTATCAATTTGTTCCCATAAGTGTTTCCCTTTTTGTGACAAGCGGTGTTCCTTATAGTAATATTTTTGTTCTTCCGTGAATCCACCTTGCCAATAAGAACTAGATTCAAAGAAACCAACCATTGATAGAAAGCATGACAAAGCAAGGCAACAACAGACCAATAACTAGAGTAGGAACTAATTTTTTGTGTTTTTGATAAGAGAAAGCAAACCAAACGAAACTATTTTTTTTTTGAGTTTTTGATAAAAAGAGGCAAACAAAACCAAGCAAAATAAGCTAATCAAAACAAAAACAAAGTAAAGAGAAAGGTTATGAAGGACTCCCCTTGTGAAGCCGTCCTTAGACTCCCCGGCAACGGCGCCAGAAAATATTTTGATGGCGTGTTGTTGACGTGGGAGCTTTTTCTTTAATTCCTCGACAACGGTGCCAAAAAATCTTGATGGTGGATAAGATCAATGTAGAGCTTCGTTGGGAGTCCCCAAGAGGAAGGTGTGATGAACACAACAGCAAGTCTTCCCTTAGTAAGAAACCAATGTTATCAAACTAGTAGGAGGAAGGAAACGACTCAAAGGTGTTGCTAGCAACTTGGAAACCTGCACAACACAAACTCATGACATTGCCCCAACGAACAGTGAGGTTGTCAATCTCACCGGTTTCCTGAAAACAAAGGATTGACTGTATGGTGTGGAAGGTAATGGTGGTTTGCAGAAAGGTAAATAGTGACAATGGAGGATGTATCAATGGTAAAGATTGGACCGGGCTCCATAGATCACTAGAGGTGCTCTCCTTAAGATAAACAAACATGACATGCTGGGTAAAAAAATTACAACAGGGCAATTGACAGGACTGAGCAAGGCATAACAATGCAATACTATACATTCATGATCCTATGAGATTTGATTGAGAAATACAACAAGATACATAGACCACCGTCCAACTGCATCTATGACTAGAAGTACACCTTTGGGTTATCATCCGAACCCCCTCCAATATTAAGTTGCAAGCAACAGACAACTGCTTTAAGCAAAGTGTGTAAGGTAAACAATCCACTTGTTCCATGAACAAGAGACCGCTGTTTTCTCCCTAGTAGAAACATCACTTAGATTAAATAGAGGCATGAACCCACTATCGAGCATAAATACTCCCTCTTGGAGTCACTAGCATCTACTTGGACAAGATAGCTACTAACAACGGAGATCATGCAAGATCACAAACAACATAGACATGATAGAATCAATAGACAAAACCATTAATCAATATGACATAGTAATCTCAATATCCATCAGATCCCCGCAAACACAACATGCATGATAACAAATAGATGAGATCTTGATCATGAACGGAGCTCACAAGATCTAGACATGAAACACAAATGAGGAGATACAACCATCTAGCTACTACTTGGACCCGTAGTCCAAGTTGGAACTATCACGCTTCATATTGGAGGCTGGCATGATGAAGAAGAAGGCCTCCGGGATGATATCCCCTCTGACAGGGTGCTGGGAAGAGCTTCAGATTCCCCCGATCTAGGGATGATGGTGGCGGCAGCTACAGACGATTTCATGTAATATTGCTCGGGGTACTTAGGGTTTAGGCATCAGGGGCTTCTTATAGGCGAAGAGGCGAGGCAGGAGGGCGGCCAGGGGGCCCAAACCCTTCCCAGCCATGGCCTAGGGTGGGCCCACGCCTGGGTGGTTGCGGCCGCCCTGTGGCTCCCCTCCGCCTCTCCTCTGGACTCCGTGTTCTCCTCGGTGAAATATTGACTTTGGCTTTTGTCCCGTCCAATTCCGAGAATATTTCCTTACTATCTTTTCTGGAACCAAAAACAGCAGAAAATAAGCAACTGACACCGCAACAACTTATTAATAGGTCCTCACCACCATCACCACCACCAGCATCGTCACCACTCCATCCCGCTGTAACAATTGTGTTGAATCTTGCATAGTTCTTACGGGAAACTTTCCCGGTGTTGATTACTTTTGTAGTTGATGCTTGTGAGTGGAACCATTGAATTATTTTTTATGTTTAGATTTTTATTCATCATTATATCATCTCTGATCTTGATCCATATGATGTCTCGTGAGTAGTTCATTTAGTTCTTGAGGACATGGGAGAAGTCATATTTGTTAGCAGTGGAATTATGTTGAGGTATATTCAATGGTTTGATATTTAAGTTGTGGCACTATTCTTCTAGTGGTGTCATGTGAACATCAACTACATGATACTTCACCATTTATGGGCCTAGGGGAATGCATTGTGTATTTGGCTTCTAATTGTGGGGGTTGCCGGAGTGACAGAAACCGGAACCACCATTAGGAAACCTTTGCACAAGGGAGTGTAGGATCTCAGAGTTTAATGTCGTGGTTAGGTTTTTATCTTAATTACTTTCTTGTAGTTGTGGATGCTTGCAAGGGGTATAATCACAAGTATGTATTAGTCCAAGTAAGTTCGGTACATTAACATAGGTTCACCCACACAACACTTATCCAACCAAAGAAGATTAATCAACTATATGAAGTGAAAGCACTTAACAATATTCCCATGTGTCATGGAGAACGTTTGGTCCTCATAAGTGTTACAACCAGCTTGTCCTTTACTAAGAAAGGATTGGGCCACTTGCTACAATTATTTGCGGTCTTTGTTTAATTGCACTTTATTTCGTTACATTATCAAAAACCCGTAAAAATTTGTTTGCTAAGTATTTACAGAGAATTCCAGATCCAAACCACTAGTCAACACCTTCTACTCCTTGTTGTGATTGACACTCATATTTATCGAAAGTACTATGATACACCCCCTATACTTGTGGGTCATCAGCTAGCCTAAGCCATGCCTAATCATGGTGGAAACTTGCATCATAACCATAGTGAGCAATCCGTGAAGCATCCTCAATAAAAACCTATGCAAATAACAAATAAAAATATCGCTGAGATGCTCACTGTCTGTTGCCTTGTCATTTTGATATGGGATAGCTCCTGTGTCATGGGGAAAGGGGTACCCCGTTGGCGGTTCTCTATGATACACATGTACTTACAATGACAAGAACTTTCTTGTGACTAAAGTTGAGTAGCATGTGGAACGACCCTCGTATTCAAGGGACATGAGATTGCCAACTTATGATTTGTCAAGCATATACTCCATATTTTTTCACTTTAACCTTAATGACATCAAGATGCTTATGATAGGGGCAATGAGAGCTGAAAGCTAATAAGTACCATAATGTTTGGAAGCTCTTTATGAAACTTGAAAATCCCTGCTTCCCTTTATGAAGGGACTTTCTTCCTACTTTAATATTGAGTCTCCACCTTATATCTTTATGCACCAATTAAGAGAGCATAGTTGTCATTCTTAGTTTAATGTGCATTATCCCAAAACTTATTGATTGATTCATAATGTTGATATTGCTTGTTCTTGAACTATTTTTTATCTAGTCACCCTTATGAACTTTTTTTGAGAAATTTTCTACTGCAGGGGAGTCCCCCACAGTCCTTTATTCATCAAAAAATAGTCCAAATTTTTACTTACAACATATGTACATAAAAAAGTAAAAAATAGAACTAGGATAGACTGTCAAGCCATAATGACAATAAATCCTTATGTTTATCTTTTAGCCTATGAAGAAGCATAGAAATATCATAGACAAAGCCGACCTTCCATCCTCTGAAATTCGGTCTTGTATTCTTGAAAACCCAATCATTCCTTTGCTTCCAGATATTCTAGCACGCCAGGATTGTAACCTCTAAGAAACATGGCCCTCTGAAAGATTTAGAGGCACGGCAAAAACTTTCTCTGTGAGCCACATCTGTCCATTGGATCTGAACATAATTCCACACCCTAGTGCTGAAGTTGCACTGGAAAAAGAGATGTTTCCAGTCCTCAATGACTCCAGTAGGACATAGCACACAACCATGATTGTCAGTTACCTTCCAGTTCCTCCTAAGAAGCATGTCCTTTGTATTTAATCTGTCATGGAACAAAAGCCAGGCAAAGAACCTATGTTTGGACATGCATTTGCATCCCCAGATACTCTTTGAGATTAGATCAGTTGGCATCATTGAGAAACAATGTTTATAGAATAACTGAGACCTGTATCCTTCATTACTTAATTTACATATCCATTTGTCTTCCTCCTGAGATAAACATACTGAACTAAGGACATCTTGCAGTTTATCATATTCCTGAAATGCCTCAGTTGAAAAAGGCAGATGAAATGCTTCATGCAGGTTGCTCAGTGTACCCATATCTTTGATAGAAACCATCTTGTCTCTTGCAAAAGAGTATAACCTTGGGAATTTGGTTGCAAGTAGCTCTGTGTGCCAAAGATCATTCCAAAACAAAATGGTAAATCCAGACCCCACAATGGATTTGGAAATGGATCTCCACTCATCAACTATCTTTATAATCCCTCTCCACCAAAAAGAGCCACAAACAGTAACATCATGTGGGACAGAGTCATGATAGTATGAGTTCCTGACCAGACTAACCCAGGGCAAATTAGCATTATTATAAAATTTATCCAAATGCTTAATCAATAGTGCTTTATTCTGAATCTTGAGATCAATAATTCCAAGTCCTCCTTTGTCTTTAGGCTTACAGATCATAGGCCAAGCAGCCAAAGAGTTAACCTTCTCCTGGTTTTTTGTTTTCCTCCAAAGGCATCTCCTCCTTTCCTTATCCATAATATCACCCCTTGAGGAATTTGCAATGTGCACATAATATAAGTGGGCAGTGAAGATAGCACAGAGTTCACCAAAATAAGGCTGTCTCCATAAGACATAAAAGACACTGATGCATTTAACCTTGTCTTAATCCTGTCAATCAAAGGTGAGAAATCTTTGATTGTGGGTTTAGTTGTGCCCATTGGTAATCCCAGGTATGTGAAAGGCATAGCAGCAAGCTGACATTGAAAGACAAACGCCAAATGTGTAGATTCATCATCAGACAAATTTATTGGAATCAAGGAGGATTTGTGAAAATTGACTTTTAGACCAGTAAATTCGGCATATTGAATCAGCAAGTCCTTGAAGACTAATAGTTGATCCTCATCAGCAGGCAAAATTATTAGTGTATCATCTGCATATTGGACAATTGGATAATATCCTTCTATTGGAATAGGAAGTTTCAGAGTTCCATCAGAAAAAGCTTTATTTACCATGGTCTGTAATAAATCACCTCCTAGGACATAAAGCAAGGGTGACAAAGGGTCACCCTGCCTGACACCCCTTTTACAAGCAAAACTCTACCCAGGCACACCATTTAAGAGTACATAAGATGTACCACTGCCAATAATATTCTTGACTAAAGCAATGAACTTTTTTGGGAAACATTTACATCTCAGTACTTGGAGAATAGCATGGTGCTCAATTGTGTCAAAGGCCTTTTCAAAATCAATCTTGAAAACCACAATTTTCCTTCTTGACTTCTGACATTGAAAAAGATATTCAAAACACCAACCCAAACAATCCTGTATAGTTTTGTCCCAAATGAAACCATACTGATTAGCATGAATACACCTTTTGATTTCATCTTGCAGTCTGTTTGCATAGATTTTAGTGATGAATTTTAAACATGTATTAGTCAGAGACATAGGCCTGAAATCATTGACCGTTTGAGGTGTAGCTTTTTTTTGGCACTAAAGTAATGTAAGAGCCATTTATACTCTCCAGGGAGATTTCTTCATCATGGAAGTCCTGACAAAATTGAATGAAATCCTTCTTGATGATGTGCTAACATTTTTTCACAAAGAAACCATTAAAACCATCAGGTCCATGAGCTTTGTCAGATTTCAAAAATTTAACAACCCCCTCAATTTCCTTCAAAGAAATATCCTCAGATAGACTGTGTAAATCCTGCACTTGACTGAGTAGAAAGGATAAACCCAAGTGACTGTTGGTTGGGTCAGAAACTCCCATCCTGTTCTTATAACATCTCCAAAATGCACATGCCTTATGAGAATGGTCAGTCAAATCATATCTAGATTCATCCTAAATACTTGTAATCACATTATCCCTATACCTTTTAGTTGCCTTTGCATGGAAATATTTTGTATTCTCACCATTTAATTTTACCCATCTAATGGTACACCTTTGCTTCCAGTAATCTGACTGCAACTTCAACAATTTTCCAGATGGCATTTAACAATATTTCTGAAGTTAAATTCAGGAATGAACAGAGGCCTAGAATCCTCCAACTGATCCATCATAAGAATAACATAATTTCACTTTGCGATCAAAATTTTTAGGTGGAACAGATTTTTACCCCACTTTTTTAATTCATACTGAAGCAATTTGAACTTTTCAGCAATTGAAGAGGCAGAAGAAGATCTAATCGCGGGCTGTTTCCAAACTCTATCAACCAACTCCATAAATCTTGGTTGCTCAACCCAGAAATTCTCAAATCGAAAAATACTTGATTTGGGGATTTTGGTGGCTACTTGAACAACACAAGGGACATGGTCAGAGGTAGATTTTGCCAATGGAAAAACCAGTGTGTTTGGAAAATCAATGGTCCATTGACAAGAAGTAAAAAACCAATCAAGCTGTTCCAAAAGAGGCTATGCTTGCATATTTGACCAAGTGAAAGATCTTCCCTTTAAAGGTAATTCCAATAGGCCCAAGTGACTAATTATGTCATTAAAAAGAATGATATCATTCATACCAGCCCCTGGCTTGTTTCTATTTTCCACTTATCTGATAAAGTTAAAATCCCCCAGGAGAAGCCAGTGCTCATGCATGTTTATGTTTAAATTATATAACCAGGTAACAAAGTTGTCTCTTTCAATTCCCTTACAAGGTCCATAAACATTTACTAAATGCCACTTCTGCCCATTATGTAATGAAGAGAAAGTCACATGAATAGCAGATCTATGAATTTCAATGACTTGCCCATCAAACACAACACTATTCCAAAGAACAATAATTCCACCATATGACCCAATTGCAGGTGAGAAAACAAATTGATCAAACCTTTTTGGACAGAAACTCCTAATAAAGGAGTGATCAAAGGAAACACATTTAGTTTCCTAAAGACAAACAACAGAGGCCCTGCTCTCTTCAATTTTATTATAGACTGCTGTCCTTTTATATTTATCATTAAGCCCCCTTATGTTCCAATCCAAAACTAGCCAATCCAAATTTCCCAATGCATTACTCATTAAAAGAGACACATAGCAACAATAAAATCCAGCCCCATAGGACACAATATAGAGTATGAAGGACAACATGGATTGCAATGAAGTTTCCAAAAGTGTGCCAATACCAATATGCCACCAGGTTCAGATAGTCCAGAAAACAAAAGCCAAGTTCCATAATAATTACAATATAAAGGTTACATTGCCTATCATTAGATTTCAAGCAACATAACAACTTAGACCAGCTACTCATTGGACTTCTTAGCAGCAACATCATCTGTGGAGTTGGCCATCAGCTTATCCACTGTGAGTTCAGATCCAGTTATCTCCAACAAAGCTCCAGCCTGCTGCAAAACAGAGATGTCAGTGCAGGGAGGGATCTCCTCCATCTTTCTTGGCTTGGAAGACCTTGGCTTCTTCTTAGGTTCAGGATGATCTGACATGGGCTCAAGTCTGAAACCAGCATTCCTTGTTGAGCTCCTTGTACTTCTTCTTTCATATGTGTTGACTAGCAAAGGTTCTTTCTGCTTTTGTTTTCTTGTCCTCTTCTTAGTAGAGCACTCAACAACAATATCCTAAACTGTCTCCTGCCCAATAGTTATGAAATGGCCCTCTGAGGAAACATCATGGATAATCTTCTCCTTATCAGAAGGCACCTAGGGCAACAGAGGAGAGGGTGGCAGCCAAAAGTTGCCCATGATGGCACTGTATTCAAAATTATGAGGTAAGCACCCCACCCTAGAAAGCTGCAGACAATGGGACTTCTCCATGGACAACTCATTCAAAACATTTATATTTCCCATCTTGAGGTGATCAGGCAGAAGAACTGTGAAAAGATTTAAATTCATATTCTCATCCAAAGGGGGTTGTTGCTGAAAAGGAATGATAGCTAGGGGGTTTTCCTCAATAACATCCAAGTTAACTTGGGGAACATCCTGCATAACAGCATCATGTATAACAACATCATCAGGAGCATGAACCAACTGATCAGCTCCTTCTCCAGGAATAAACTGTACTGAAGATCCTGAATCAGAGGAGAAAGAGAAGGTGGCAAAATATTGATCTTAAGGAGGCATCTCATTCTGCTGCACATCAACCCCAGCATTCTCTCCTTCAATCCCCTGTTGTGGCCATTCACCCCATCCAGGAACATCAGGCTGAATATCATCAGGTATCCCACCCTGCTCTTCCACATTAGGCTGAAAACCATGATCTTGTCCAGTAAAGGGTGTGGGTTACCATTATGAGGGACAGGAGAATCATCCCTAGGCAGAGCATCTCCTTGTACACTTATCAAAATAAAGCAAGGAACTGTCCAAGAAACCACATTGCCACCATATTTCTGAGGCTCCCTGACAACAATGGACCTGGGAATATCCCCAGCCCCACCATAGCTGCACTTGATCAAAGTCCTAGTTGGAGAAGGATCCTCTCTGAACCAACCTCTTAGTTTTCCAAATTTAGCTACAGTTGCAGTGAGAAATTCCTCATTACGATAATCCATAGGCAAGTTAAGCAACATAATCCAACCAGTCCTGGTATAAACAATGGCTCTAAAATTGGGACCCTCATCATGCTTAGTAAAGAATAAAAACCTTCCATTACCAAAAGGCACCTCAGGTTGCGCAACAAGTAAATCTCTAGTAACAGAATCACGCATCCTAAATAACCCAATGCCAACTGCACTTTCAGCAAAACTTAAAACTTCCAACTGCAGATCATTGACAATGCGATCAATAACTTGTTGCAATACCTCATCAATCTCATCACCGATATGCCGAGGAAGCACAACCGCCATTGCCCAGTTCTCGTGACGCCTAGGAGGAGTTGAAGAAGCAGTGACACAAATCCTCGGAGGCCTCTGATTAGCATCCCAAGGCTCCACCACATGCATCCCTGCCGGAGTAAACCTCTCTGGCTGCACTGGAAAGTTTGCCATTGCTAGGGTTTGTGGAGGCAGAGCAGGCGGCGGAGAACGCAGGGGAGGAGAGAAAGATTTTCGAGGAGAAACCGAAACGCCTGGAGATAGAACTGTTTTATCGGAGGCAGCGACAGGGGCAGAGTCCAACTTGACTTGATTTGACTGCTTGACGACCCAGCGAAAAGACGAAGATCCCCTGCCTTACCAGGATAATATTTCTTAACGTGACCCTTTCTGAAACATGCCAAGCAATGGATAATATCTGTACACTAACGCGTAACATGTTTGAAACTAAGACATCTTGTGAATGTCCAAACTTTGTGCACCATATCATTAATCATAGTTTCAAAATCATTATCCAAAGATATAGAATTGTCAACATTAAGAGAATAATTAATCTGTTTAGACACATTATTTGCAGGATCATCAGACAGTACAGAATTTCCCAAGCCAATTGAAGAGGTCATAGGCACATCTTTTCCTTTGTGCAAAATAAAACCTCCAACTTGAACATTAACCACATCAGGCAAAGAAATATCCAAGTTAATAATTTGCTTAGTGCATACTTTTGTCTTCCAAGTGCTAGTCATCAAAGAAGGTTTGGCCTGGTTTTGAGCCAACAAAGATTTCTTACCCACAAGAGTCCATTTGGCATCAAGATCCTTCTTCCAAAGGGAAAATTCTTTCTTCCAATTTGGTCCTCCAAAACCCTAGAGATGGAAGAAGCATTTGAAGTGAAAACATTCATAAGATCCAAGCTTATTAATAAAGAAACCCACTCTTTTGGAGGAAACAGTAAAAGCGAAGACACTTCCTCTAATTTCAGACACATTTAATTCACCACAATATCCTCCAATGGCTGCCTGAAGAGCAAGGCTGACAGAATCATCATCTAATTGAAATGAAGACCGTCCAAAAGATACCACCATAGTAAAGTGGTCCGAACCAATAAATGGTGCACTAAGGATTGAAATAACGTACGCACTTCTTGGCAAAATTAATACCATGAGTGAAATCCATGCCAAGAGAGGTGACATCATGCATATCCATAGACGAGGGATCAATAGGGTTATTATCCAGAATGTTCCGAGATGCATTGGCCATTGGAAAAGCCAAGGGGACACCATTATCAAGGAGAGCCCCCTTATGTAGAACAAGTCTAACCCTAGCCAAGGCACGATGACATGGAAATTTAATCTCAGATCCAGAGGAGATGAATTCTCGTACCTTGAGGGATTTACTATCAATCACAACCCCATTGGCGGCCACACGCTAAATTCTCCTCAGTTTGGGATTAATCACAATGAAACTCGAAGACATTATATCTTGGCGACGCTCTAAAACCCCAGAGTATAGGGCCTTCCAACGCCAAGAGGAACGATCAAGGAGCAAAGAAGAAGGCATGGTGGGGTAGGGGAAATGTAGGCTAGAAATGTATGTGGATGGGAGGGAGATGGAGTCCGGCAGCCAGGATGGCCGCCGGCCAGGTGTGAGGCCCAATGGGACCTAGATCGCCATGAGATCGCCGATCCTAATTTTTCGGCGTGCTCTCATAACAATAACTTTGAAGGTGTCCTATGCATTTATGTTTTGCTACTCCATGAAGGACAAGCTGAATACCACACATGCTATGTTTTCTGTATGTGAAACAAACAAAAGTCTTTCAATGCATTATTATTCATTAACTTTTGTGTGTACCTTTGCATGATACAACATAGTTACTATGTCCTATTGTTATAACTACATCTTTCGTGCTCATGTTTAGAGTACTTTGATTCCAACTTTCAATGCTTTACAAATGGTTTGATCAAGATTGTGATGGTGCATGTCACCTAAAAAATTATTCTTTTTATCACTTACCTACTCGAGATGAACAGGATTTAAGCTTGGAGATGCTTGATACGTTGTAACGTATCTATATTTTTTGATGTGCCAAGCTTGTTTAGTACCAAATTCGGTATGTTTTGTCTACACTTTGAAGTATTTTTATACATTTTCTAGGACTAACCTATTAACAAGATGACACAGTGCCAGTTGCCTGTTTTCTTCTATTTTTGGTTTCAGAAAAGCCGGTAAAAATATTCTCGGAATTGGACGGGACAAAAGCCAAGCTCAATATTTTACCAGAAGGAACACTGATGTCTACGCACTTCTATTATTCCCATCCGGAGTGCAGAGGATTGTAGAACAGCAGCAAGTTTCCCTTAAGTGGATTACCCAAGGTTTATCGAACTCAGGGAGGAAGTGGTCAAAGGTATCCCTCTCAAGCAACCCTGCAATCAAGATACAAGAAGTCTCTTGTGTCCCCAACACACCCAATACACTTGTCAGGTGTATAGGTGCACTAGTTCGGCGAAGAGTTAGTGAAGTACAAGTGGTAACGGTGCCAGAAAATAGCTTGACGGTCTGGAAAAGACTAGAAGCAAGCAAACATGTAACATATCTAGTTGTGAATGGTGTTTCAATGTTTAGAAACAAGGCCCAGGGATCATACTTTCACTAGTGAACACTCACTCATATAAATATCTTCTCTTAATGATACTACTCTTAACTACTCTCCGGTTGAACACTCTAATCCATGGTAGGCCTACAAAAGCATACCTCAAAGTCCGCCTTCCCCATCTAGATAAGCCCACACTATCACCTTGAGCGCTAGATGGTTCCAACAAACACCAAAATTTCATAAAGACATCCAACTCCAAATATAACTCATGAATATATATATGTAATCTAGCTTAAGTGCCACACACGGCACGCTGTCACTGTCACACACGTGGGGAAAAGTATAGATCTATTAAAGCATGATGAGTATTTATGTAACCTCTAGCCTAAGTGCCACCACGGTATGCATGTTTTCACTTACACAAATGTGGGGATAGCTAGAGATATATTAAAGCACTTGAGTAGCAAGGTAGATCTACTTGATTACAAAGCTCATGACCACAACAAGATCATGCATAGAGAGAGATGAACACATAGCTATCGGTAGAGCCCTTAGCCTCGAGGAAGAACTACTCCCTCCTCATCATGGGAATTAGCAACGACGATGGAGATGGCTATGGAGATCGATGGAGATGGCTCCGGGGGCACTTCCCCGTCCCGGTAGGGTGTCGGAATAGAGACTTTTTGTCCTCCGAATCTCCCCTTCGGTGGCGGCGGCGGTGTGGAGGTTTCGTGTATTTCCGCCAGATGATTTAGGGTTTTTGGGTCGGAGGCTTCTTATAGGTCAAGGAGGCAAGGTCGATGGAGGGCCAGGGGGCCCACAACCCTGTTAGCGCCACCAGGGTTGGCCCACGCCTAGGGGGTGCAGACACCCTGGTGTCCTCCTCCACCTCTGCTTCGTGGTTCCATGTTGCTCCGGGAAAAATAGGAAGATTGGCTTTTGTCCCGTCCAATTCCGAGAATATTGATTTTCTGCCTTTTCTGGAACCAAAAACAGAAGAAAACAGGCAACTTGCACTATGTCATCTTGTTAATAGGTTAGTCCACAAAAACATATAAAAATACCTCAAAGTAAGGACAAAGTAAAGAAAAGTAGATACTAAACAAGCATGGAACATCAAAAATTATAGATACGTTTACGACGTATCAAGCATCCCCAATCTTAACTCCTGCTCATCCTCGATTAGGTAAGTGATAAAAAGAATAATTTTTGAGGTGACATGCACCATCAAAATCAGATCAAACCACTTGCAAGCATTGAAAGCTAGGATCAAAGTACTCTAAACATGAGCATGAAAGATGGAGTTCTAACAATAAGACAAAGTAACTATGCATGCAACTTGAAAGGTTACAAACAAAGATCATGAATAACAATGCATTGAAAGATGTTTGTTTGTTTCACATATAGAAAACATATCATAGTGGCATTTAAATTGTCCATCATGGAGTAGCAAATAGATGCATAGGACACCTTCAAAGTTCAAAAGAGTGACCAGATACAAATAGTTCAAGAACAAGCAATATCAACAATATGAATCAATCAATAAGTTTTGGGACAATGCACATAGAACTAAGAATGGAAACTATGCTCTCTTAACTGGTGACTAAGGATATAAGGTGGAGACTCAATATAATGGTGGAAGAAAGGCCCTTCAAAGGGAAGCAGGGATTTCAAGTTTCAAAAAGAGCTTCCAAAAATTATGGTACTTGTTAGCTTTCAAGTCTCATTGCCCCTATCATAAGCATCTTGAAGTGATTAAGGTTAAAGTGAACAAACTATGGAGTATATGCTTGAAAAAGTATAAGTTCGCAATCTCAAGTCCCTTGAATACGAGGGCCGCTCCTCATGCTACTCAACTTTAGTCACCTATAAGTTCTTGTCGTAGTAAGTACATGTGTATCATAGAGAACCGCCAACGGGGTACCCCTTTCACATGATACATGAGCTATCCCATAATCAAAATGACAAGGCAGGCAGGCAGGCAATGATCATCTCAGCAATCTTCTTATTTACCATGGGAATATGGTGCTTTTTTCTCCCTTTCCTCTTTTTAATATGTTTCTTTTTTATAAGAAGAAAGATTCATAGATGTCATTATGGTGATGCTGCAAGTTTCCACCATGATTAGGCATGGCTTAGGGTAGCGGCCCAGGTGTTTCTCTAACACACATACATAACTCCATGGACTTACAAGCTCCCCTGGTATTTCACACCGACGACATCCATAAACAAAAGAGCATGATATCAACTATGTACAAAGTACAATTGCAATGTTGAAAGCGTTCCCCATGAAAGCATGATTCTGCTAATTCCAACGTATAAGTGCAAGCATATACAACATAGATGACACAATGGTTCAAGTTTATTAGGGGAAAGAAAAATAAAGTGTGCCATCAAGTTCGTGAGAGCTTTAATAACTAACTTTCACATAACAAAATACTTTTTAATTAGAAGATAGATGAAAACAAGAATATACTTGGAATGGTGTAACACACCATGCATAGGAATTTATAGTGGACAATTTGGAATAACTTGATTTCTTGGGAATTGGATGCATGAGTAGAGCTTACTCAAACAAGTGGAGGCTATCAAAAGACTAGGAGTGACCAAGTAAGAGAGCAATAATGGCCATAATCATGCAGAGCGACAAAACATTACTAATCAAATCATAAAGTGATACTACAAGTCAAGGACTAAATGATCATAGAGGCTATGGTGACTTTTTCATAGTCATAACATGGTGTGAGCATGTGCCAAGTCAATCCAAACAAAGCATCAAAGGAGAATACCACAATACTATGCTTTTGTATGTTAAAACAACGCATGATTCCTTCAAAGCACACTAAGCAATCTCAATTGTTTGGAACAAGTTATGATACAACAATAATCACTAAGCATAAAGTCAAAACAACATCTAGCATGACATGATAAAGTCTAAGTCGCAGTCAAAGCAAGCTCCTCATGTACTACTCAAGCAAGAACTTTCTACTCTTTTCCAACACCAATCGACTTATTTGAAACAACTCACAAAGATAATAATCAATAAATATCAGTGAGCATGTCTCAAAAATCCACAAAGAAGAACTAAAAAGTTCTAAGCTAAAAGCACAAGAAAACTAAGGCTAAACACAGTGCTAGCAAAAGAGAACACTCACAAACAATAAGAGTGAAAACTAGAGTGTTCTAGGCAATGAAAATAAAGTGTGTCTCTCTCCAAAATGAGTGTGCTGGTATCCAACCAACTTACTCAAGCAAAGTAAACAAAATAAAACAAAAACAAAAACTAAGACGCTCCAAGAACAACACAACAGTGCATGAAACAATAAACACGAAGTGTCTAGAAAGACCTGAGATTTTTATTGATGAAGAAGGGGATGCCTTGGGCATCCCCAAGCTTTGACGCTTGTACCTCTTGAATATTTATTAGGGTGACACGGGGTGACATCCCCAAGCTTGAGATTTTTTCCATTCTTCATCTCGTTACATCATTCTTTCTCTACACCTGAAAATTTTCCTTCATACAAAACTTTACACAATCTTCATTAGCAACATTAGTGTATTCAAAAGATAATAGACCCTTGGGTTTTGGTTTTAGAACATAAAAACTTTCACTAAAAACACAATATACTGTATAAATTCCCTCAAAAAGCTCAATTTCCCAAAAAGAACCCAAAAAAGGAATCAATAAGAAGGAAATGCAAATAATGGCAGAAATCTGTCAAAACAGACCAGCAAGTAGAAACTGATTTTTTACAAGGCCTTCTGTTGCTCAAATCAAAAAGTGATGAACAAAAGAAAGTTATGTAACATACTGGGGGATTTATTCATAAAATATTAGCTCAATCGGACTTACAGAGATTCCTCACGAATTTGTACGGTGGAACACAAAAATTTGTTTCGGGACAGCAACTCTCCAAATCTTACTTCCCTCTCATTAGAGGTTATTATTGGCACAAAAAGCAAACAAAAAGGATAAGGAGAGGTAATTACTGAAGTAATGACTTCCAAGACTCAAGAAAACTCTTGGGTTATCTCCCAAAAAGTACTTTTCTTTAACGCCTTCAAGTTATGCTTGATAGTTGAGAAGATGGGAACATAACAAATATGAATTAAAGTAAAATAGAGCATCAAGAAGCAAATTCAAAACACATTTAAGTCTAACCCACTTCCTATGCATAGGAATCTTGTAAAGAAACAAGTCATGAAAGCACAAAGCAAAAAACATAGGAAAGCAAAACAAGTGCAACTTCAAACTTTTGAACATAAAGAGGGGAAACTTAATATTTTTGAGATGCATAAAACCATGTTTCCCTCTCTCGTAATAACTTCAGTAGCATCATGAAAAAAATTAACAATATAACTATCACATAAAACATTCTTATCATGATCCACATGCATAAAATAATTATTTCTCTCCACATAAGCATAGTCATTCTTATTAATTGTAGTGGGAGCAAATTTAACAAAATAGCTATCATTATTATTATCATAACCATAATCATAAAATATAGGAGGAATATTGTAATCACAATTAATTTCCTCATAAATAGTAGGTGGACTGAATATATCATATTCATCATTGTTGTAACACCCTCAGATCGGCCCTATGCAAGTTTCAGTGATTCCCGCCAAACCCGCATAGAAACGATTCAAAGGTGCCCACCAGGCACTTTCGTGCGGGTGGAAAACGAAGTAATGCCATTACACATTAGTCCATGATGGAACCCACAAAACATATATAGACAACAACGACTCCATGAGTCAAGAATACAGATATACAATACAAAGATCCAAATCACCTTGAAAACGATACAGCGTCCGAGTACGGACTAGAAGCAAATTGAGCTAAGAGCCCAGAAGAATAACCAATGGTGTCCATAACCCTACCCAGGCCAAGCCAGAAGGGTAACCCTGCTAACGACATCGATCTCAAAACCTGCTTAAACAAAAGGGGTGCCGACAAAGGGCAAAGGAAAAAAGAGAGCAGTCAGTACTGAGGCTAGTACACGGCGAGTCTTAGAATTCGGCGGCTCTCACCTACATAGGTATGGTGGACTGAAGCGGCAGCGCGGCATGCACTGAAAAACCTATAGAGACTCAATACAACTGGCGGTTATCAGAGAGGGATAAGAAAGACCTATTCGGATCCAACCTGATGCTAACACCAACCATAACCATCCTGGTGTTTCCCTCTCGAAACCAATCGAGGAAGTCAACTGAGGAACTCACACAGTTGGCAATTTTATCATTCCATTAAAGTTGCAGCAATTACTAGTCAGATATATATAGCATGAGTCATCCTGATATAATAAGAAGTGGGCACTTTTATTTAACCATTCCATTGTAGTTGCGATACTTACTAGTCAGATACAATTGTAACAGGTGACAACCCAAAACTAGCAGTGGTTGACACTTTTATTTAGCCATTCCATTATAGTGAAGCTTATTACTAGTCATTATAAAGTCAAATTTATAGCACTACTTTAGTTATAGTTGTCTATGATCGAGATACTGTGCTCCAAGTCCTCCATAACTTCGGACACGGCTTTCAGAAAGTTTTACCCTGCAGGGGGGCACAAATAGCAACACACGCACGATCAAACTCGGAAAAACCAAATGAAAACCCAACGAGGCCTCACGACAAAGAAATCGCAAGATTCATATAATATTTCAGGGGGCCACCCCACCAAGCTACCCGCTAAGAAGTTGGCCGGCTCTGAGACGGACCCAGAGGTTTGTGACGACGGTTGTAAATGACTGGGAACCCGAAAGTGTGATTAGGCTTGTCGATACCGCGAAGACGTGGCACGGGGTTTCAGAACAGTACACGCGCTCCACGTGCAATAGTAAATAAAGCACTAAAGCATGGCATAATCATGGCATAAGTACGAGATAGTAATAAATCCCCAAACTACTTTGTGGCCCCAAGAAATAAGATATGACTAAAGCTCATGCTAAGGGGATTCATGGTCTCACATGCAGATAGTGCGAATATTCAAGGAACAGGTATCAAGTATTCGGGGTCCTATGGGACACAAGTGGATGGTTAAAAACCAAATAACATCTATTTCCCACCTGTGCCTCTGCATTATTTACCTACTTTCAATTTTAGTTATTAAACGGTAATGAAAGCCGTCATCATCTTCATTATTAAGCATGAGGCATTTCTCCAACAATTGTGGAACATCGACGGCGCGAAGCAACACCGGCGCAAGCAACTACGACTCGCAAGGCCGACTAACTACCAAACAATAGGTAATAGGATGTGTCCATGGCAATATATGGGCTGCAGGAAAGTATAAAGGGGTACGGAATCTGTAGCATCGCAACATAGATAGCAATAGATCAACAGGAGGAAGTAAAGACTAAAAATGTAAAATAGGTAGAAAGGGGGAGAATGCTCGCTTGAGAAAAATTGCCAAAGATTCATCCGAAGATCGGTTGACACTCGCATCAACTCATCGGCCTAATCCGTGAAGAAGCAAAGCACTAGAAGAAACACCGGATGCACTATTTAATACTACGATAGAAGATCGGGCATGATGCATGTATGATGCATGACATGGCAAAGATGCGATGCAATTAGACAATATTAAGCGAAACCGGGGTTCCGACATTTGCTTAGAAGGTTTAAGTTGTTTAGATACGCCGCAATTTAAATTTTTTCTTAACAAGTCAAAACATGGCATCGGTTCTCTACACAAATTTAAATGAGACCAATATAAGACTAGAAAAGCCCGCATATGGACCCCATATTTATTTATTAGGTGAATCGACAATATACCCCTAAACCACAATATGTATGAGAGTATGATCAATTAATATGCAACAAGATATATGGTCATTTATAAAAATAGGGCTTCGAGGAAAAGGGATCACACACGGGTATCGACGATCTTGGGTCTCAGTGGGGTCGGTTCGGTCTCGCCAGGATTGGCCTTCGGACCCAGGAACGGCTTCGGAATCCATGAGGCGATCTTGGCGCTCCGGGTAGGCGATCTTGAAGCTCGGTGTTCGCGTAGGAGACCTTTGGGTCCGACCTTTGGGTCCAGGAGGAAGAACTTGATGTTCCGGTGTCACCGGTTCCGGTTAGGGGTTCTCGGCGTGGTCTCTCTTGGCATGATACGAAACCTTGCGGGGGGTTGTGGATCACCTCGATGCATCGTCATCGTATCGGTCTCGGGCAGAACGCACAGGATCCCGGAGGCACTCATACGTCCTGGAGCACCGACGATTCCTCATCTGGAGCTCCAATTAACCTGCGAGTATCACCCATAAAAAAACAGGGACAGAGGAGCATCATCAACGTCACCCGAGGCCAACATATTGGGATCAGTGGACGAAACAACAGAAAGGCTCAGGGGCGAGCGAGGCACAGACTAGCAGCGTCGGGGTTCCAAGCAAGGTTGAGCAAAGGCCGGATACGCGCGGCCGGCAGCGGTGCCTGGCCGAGACGAAGGGCTCGAGGAGGCGCCGGTGAGGAGCAGGGCCAGAGACGAAGGGGAGGGGCGCTCGCATCTGCTTCGCAGGACCACGACAGGGAAGGCAGTGGCCTTGGCGGCGGAGGAAGGGGCCGCACCAATAGGAGAGGTCGAAGATGGCGCCCAGCAAGGAGGCGGCGCTCAGGGAGACGGCGGCAGCTCGTGAGCCAAGGAAGGCGAGGCCGGGGCGACGCAGCTTGGGAAGAAGGCGAATCATGGCAACTTGCGTGCGAGGACGAGAGCCCGACTGCGTCTCGCGGCCAGGGAAGCAGAGGGCGCTGGACGGCTCCCTGGCGACAGGACCAAGCAGGGGAGGTGGAGAGCGGCGGGGAGGTGCAAAGCAGAGGCGATGGCGGCAGCTTACGGGAAGGAGTCGAGCAGAGGGAGCGATGCGGGATGGAGGCGAGGGGAACACGGGGTGGGACGCGAACTGGGGATAAGAAGGGCGCAAGGTGGAGGTGCGGTATGACGGCGATGACGGGAGGAACGGCGACCTTCCCACTGCCGTTAGCGGAGCAGAGAGAGGGAGGCATCGAGGAAGAGGAACAGGAGACGCCGTCTCTTGTTGCGAAGGGGTATGGGCCACAGCAGGAGTTGGGAGCTGGGCCGGTTGAGGGTCACTGGGCCAGGCAGGAAAATTGGGCTGGGCTGCAGCGGCTCCTCTCTCCTTTATTATTTTCTGTGTTCATTTTTATTTGTTTGTTTGTATAGGTTTCTTTCAAATGCAAACCAACAAACTAACTCAAATCCTTTTGAAACTTTTCCGATGATTTGGAATAGAGGGTTGTGGCATTAAAATAGGGATTAAGAGGGAATAGTTTAAAGGAGAGGAGATGCCCACGTACATAATATGTGTTTGTACCAATTTGGGCATTTTACCAGATTAGGGTTTTAGTAGAAGAACAAAAACATTTATGGAAATATTGGAAACTAGCAATAGATCCTCCTTTGTAGAAAACAAAATAGAGATATCAAAGAGGGGTATATTTGGTTGGTAGCAACAACACAAGCAAGACAATCATATGCAATGTTTGGTATAATGCTCAAATGCAATGTGGCATGATGACATGAGTATGATACCATAATGATGCACAAAACAAAAACACCAAGCGATTTTCTAATAGTGGTTTTACCCGGGATGCTACAATTGTAATCATCATAAATTGGAGGTTTGGTATCATCATAAGCAATAGAATAGCTATCTTCCAAAGTTGGGGAACTAAAAAGATCATTTTCTTAAAAAATAGCTTCCCCAAACTTAGACGTTTCCAAAGCATTAGCAATAATGGTGTTCAAAGAATTCATACTAATAACATTTCTATTAGCATGCAAATAAAGTTACATAGGTTTTTTTAATTTTCTCTTCAAACACTTCATGTCCAAACTCAACATAAATACTCTAAAGCTCTCTAATTTTGTTGTTTTCCATTAAACCTAACTAGTGAAAACAAGAAACAAAAAGACAAAATTGCAGAATCTAAAGGAAATAACTTCGAGCACTCACACCGGAGGATGTGAGTACCTTTTACCTTACCTCCCCGGCAATGGCGCCAGAAAATAGCTTTCTGGCTTGATGTTGCCGTGGGGTAACGTGTGTGAGTGCCTTTTACCTTTCCTCCCTGGCAACGGTGCTAGAAAATAGCTTGATGTCTACGCAATTCTATTCTTGTAGACATTTGTTGGGCCTCCAAGTGCAGAGGTTTGGAGAACAGTAGCAAGTTTCCCTTAAGTGGATTACCCAAGGTTTATCGAACTCAGGGAGGAAGTGGTCAAAGGTATCCCTCTCAAGCAACCCTGCAATCAAGATACAAGAAGTCTCTTGTGTTTCCAACACATCCAATACACTTGTCAGGTGTATAGGTGCACTAGTTCGGCGAAGAGATAGTGAAATGCAAGTGGTAACGATGCCAGAAAAGAGCTTGACGATGTGGAAAAGACTAGAAGCAAGAAAACATGTAACAGATCTAGTTGTGAACGGTGTTTCAGTGTTTAGAAACAAGGCCTAGGGATCATACTTTTACTAGTTAACACTCTCTCATACAAATATCTTCTCATAATGTTACTACTCTTAAATACTCTCCGGTTGAACACTCTAATACATGGTAGTCTTACAAAAGCACACCTCAAAGTCCACCTTCCCCATCTAGATAACCCCACACTTTCACCTTGAGCGCTAGATGGTTCCAACAAACACCACAATTTCATAAATACATCCAACTCCGAATATAACTCATGAATATATATGTAATCTATCTTAAGTGCCACACACGGCGCGCACACTGTCACTGTCACACACGTGGGGAAAAGCATAAATCTATGAAAGCACGATGAGTTTTTATGTAACCTCTAGTCTAAGTGCCACCAAGGTATGCACGCTGTCACTTACACACACGTGGGGAGAGCTAGAGATCTATTAAAGCACTTGAGTAGCAAGTAGATCTACTTGATTACAAAGCTCATGACCACAACAAGATCATGCATAGAGAGAGAGATGAAGACATAGCTACCGGTAGAGCCCTTAGCCTCGAGGAAGAACTACTCGCTCCTCATCATGGGAATCAGCAACGGCGATGGAGATGGTGATGGATATTGATGGATATGGATCCGGGGGCACTTCCCCATCTCGGCAGGGTGCCGGAACAGATACTTTTTGTCCCCTAAATCTCCCCTTCGGTGGCGGAGGCGCTGTGGAGGTTTTCGTGTATTTTTTCTAGATGATTTAGGGTTTTTGGGTCGGAGGCTTCTTTGTAGGGGTTCGTAGAATGGAAAACAAAAAATTTATATCGCATGAACACACAATCAAGATCTAATCTATGATCAAGCCAAGATCTATCTACTAGATTGTAGCAACGAGTCGATAGAATACTAACCCTCGAAGATCCAAAGCGGTTAACGAGAGCAGATTCTCGTGGGTGATGTAGTCGTACACTTGCCGATCTCAAGATCGCATAGACGATCCTTCCGGCGCTGCATTCCGGCAGCGCTCCCGCAGTCGGTCACACGTTCGGTACTCGATGAAGACCTTCATCTCCCTTTTTCCAGCAGGCAGCGGAGGTTGTAGCACTCACCTCGTGATTCCGGCAACATGACGGTGTGGTGTCGGAAGTAGAGGGGAGATCTCGCAGGGCTTCGCCTTAAGCCGGAGCGAGTATGGTGGAGTATGAGAGAGGCCTTGATGATCTAGGGTTTAGAGGCACCAAGGGGTGAGCTTGGCCGGCGGCTAGGGAAAGCTAGGGTTTGCCCCAAGTCGGCTAGAAGAGGAGACCTAGGCGGCGGCAACACTTGGAGGTGGTGGCGCCAAGGGCTTGGGTTTAGGTGTGTGAGGCAGGGGGCGCCCTACCCCTCCTTATATAGGTGGGAGAGGGCGACTTGGGAGGAGGGAGTCCTCCTCCTACTCATCCTCATGGCCGGCGGGTGGAGGGAGTGGGACTTCCTCCCCAAGTAGGTTTCCTACTCTCCCTCCACCAAGCAAACTTCATATTTGACTTTTCAAATTGGCGTTTGACTTTCAAACTTCGATTTGAATTCTCTCTTTATTTTGCCCAGCCAATTGACCTAGTACATGATGCAACCATTCCACATTGTCATGACATATCAATGTACCCTTCCCCTCAGGAGTGCCGGACCTTCCAGACCCTTCTAGAACATTCGTGGTGAAAACACCGGAATCATTACCGAACTCCGAAACAGGACTTTCCTTATATGAATCTTATTCTCCGTACCATTCCGGATCTCCTCGTGATATCCCGGATCCCATCCGAGACTCCGAACAACATTCAGTCTCTTACTCATCATTCCATAACTACACAACAACATCGAATCCTTAAGTGTGTCTCCCTACGGTTCGTGAATTATGCGGACATACACTTCTCTGATCAATAACCAATAGAGGAATCTGGAAATTCATATGGCTCCCGCATATTTCTACGATTACTTTGCGATCGAATGAACCACTTACATACGATACCAATTTCCCTTTGTCTCATGATAGTTTACTTATCCGAGGTTTTGATCGTCGGTATCTCTGCATACCTAGTTCAACCTCGTTACCGATAAGTACTCTTTTCTCGTTCCCGTGGTATGTGATCCCTTGTGAGCCAGTAACATGCTTGCAAGATAATTGGATGACATTCCAACGAGAGGGCCCAGAGTATATCTATCCGTCATATGGATGGATAAATCCCACTCTTGATCCATGTGTCTCAACCCATACTTTCCTAACACTCAATGCCACCTTTATAGCCACCCAGTTACGGTGTGGTGTTTGATGTCATCAAAGCATCCTTCCGGTGATGGTGATTAACATGATCTCATGGTCGAAGGAATTAGGTTACTATGTATTAGAAAGCTTATAGCAAATGAACTATATTAAATGACTTGATCTTTATGCTACGCTTAAATATAGGAGTATGTCCATCACATCATTCTCCTAATGATATGACCCTGTTGTTAATAACATCTCTATGTTCATGATCAGGAAACCATGATCATATATTAACCAACAAGCTAGTTTAACAAGAGGCTTTACTAGGGACTCTTTTATGTTTACAAACCACACAAGTATTAATGTTTCTGGTTAATACAATTTTAGCATGATATGTAAACATTTATCATAAGTATGAAGATATGATAATAACCACTTTATTATTGCCTCTTGGGCATATCTCCTACATTCTTATATGTGAAGGAGGCAAGGTCGATGGAGGGCCAAGGGCCCACACCCCCTATGGGCGCCACCAGGGCTAGCCCGCGCCTAGGGGGGTGCGGACACCCTGGTGTCCTCCTCCACCTTTACTTCGTCACTACTAGGAAACTAGCTATAGATAGACAGACCTTCTATGGCGCATGGTTCTGACCATGCGCCACAAAAGTTGTCCAGTGGCGCATTTCATCAAATGCGCCATGAAGTCTTCCAACCGTGGCGCATAGAAAATGCCGCCAAGTTAGAATTGGCGCATATGTCCACATGCGCCACAAAAGTTCCAACTTCTGTGGTGCATATGGACATATGCGCAAAGCTCGGGTGGACCCTACCACAAAATTCATTGACTGTACTCTGACCAACATTCTGTGGCGCATATGACCATATGCGCCACAAAAGTTTATCTTCTGTAGCGCATATAGAGGCATGCGCCACAGAAGTTTCTATAGGAAAAAAGATTATACCCCCCTGTGGATCGCCTTTTTAGCATTGCAAAAAATAATAGAAAATGAAAAACACTTCAAAAAATAAAATCCTTTCACATAGTGATAAGTAATATGGTCTAGTTTGTAGGAAAATTAACAAACATGCATTTCGACTTTTTATACAAAAAAAGTTTATGCCACGGTATAACTTCCATAACTTTTGCATACGATGTAGAAAAAATACGTATTATATACCAAAATGACGAGAACGAGATTATTTACCAAAAATACGTATAATATACCAAAAATACGTATAATATACCAAAATTTTGGTATAATATACCAAAATGACGAGAACGGTCGTTTAGCGATTATTTAGATTTTCAAAATTCGAAAAGAGTAAAAAGTTATGGCCAAAAGATCATTTTTTCCTGCAAAAAAATAAAAAAGGAGGACAAACTTCTGTGGCGCATTTCTTTCATATGCACCACAGAAGTTTTGGGAGGGATTCGAATTTTGAATCCCTCCCCCTTCTCCCTCTCTTATACTCTTCCACTCCTCCATCCTTCTTCTCCTCCACTTCTTCTCTCATTCTCCTCACCTTCTCCTCCACCCCAGTGAGATTCTCCTCCTTATCCTCCTCCTCCTCCACCACCACCCCGGTGAGCTCCTCCCTCCTCCACCCCGGTGAGCTCCTCCTCCTCCCACCTCCCTCCTCCACCCCGGCGAGTTCCTCCTCCGGCGATCTTCTCCTCCTCCTCCTCCTCCTCCTCCTCCGGCAGCCTCCTCCTCCTCCTCTCCTCCACCGGTGACCTCCACCTCATCCACCAGCGACCTCCTTCTCTCCTCCATCGGTGACCCCCACCTCCGGCGAGCACCACCTTCAGCGAGCACCACCTCCGGCCAGATCTGGCCGACGCTTTTTTTTTTAAATTTGAAAAAAACTTATGTGGCGCATATTGGCCAAATGCGCCACAGAAGTTTGAGATTTGGTTCGGGACTTCAGGCGCATTTTCATATGCATACGAAGTTTCAACTTTCGTAGCATTTCAAGATGTCACATAATGAACTTTAGTGGCGAGATAATAGTGGCATATCCCATATGCACCACAGAAGTCCCAAAATGGTGCACCACTGATGGGCCTTTTCCTAGTAGTGCGTGGTTCCGTGTTGATACGGGAAAAATAGGAAGATTGGCTTTTGTCCCGTCCAATTCCGAGAATATTGATTTTCTGCCTTTTCTGGAACCAAAAACAGAAGAAAACAGGCAACTGGCACTGTGGCATCTTGTTAATAGGTTAGTCCAGAGAAACATATAAAAGTACCTCAAAGTAAAGACAAAGCAAAGCAAAGTAGATACTAAAGAAGCATGGAACATCAAAAATTATAGATATGTTTACGACGTATCACACACCTGGTGGCGGCGCGACCAGGGGCGCGCCAGCCCTAGGTGTGGCCCCCTCGGGCGGCCCCATGCCTTGCCCCTTCGCCTATAAAGTCACCCTGATGCAGAAAACCTAAGCACCCGATCAAATCTCCATTAAACAGTCCGTAGCCGCCGCCACCATCGTCCCTAAATCAGGGGGGATCTAAAGCTCTTCCCGGGACCCTATCTAAGGGGAGAGATCATCCCGGAGGCCTTCTTCATCACCATGCCAGCCTCCGGTATAATGCGTGAGTAGTTCACCCTTGGACTCTGGGTCCATACAGTAGATAGATGGTTGTTGCTTCTCCTTTGTGCTATCATGTTTATATCTTGTGAGCTCCGTTCATGATCAATATCATCTATTTGTAATCATACATGTTGTGTTTGCGGGGATCCGATGGATATTGAGATACTATGTCAGATTGCTTATTGATTCTATCATGTATGTGTTATTTGTGATCTTGCATGCTCTCCGTTGCTAGTAGCTATCTTGGCCAAGTAGATGCTTGTGACTCCAAGAGGGAGTATTTATGCTCGATAGTGGGTTCATGTCTCTAGTAATCTAGGGAAGTGACAGAAATCTCTAAGGTTGTAGATGTGTTGTTGCTACTAGGGAGAAAACAATAATCTTTTGTTCATGGAACAATTGTATTATTTACTTTACACACATTGCTTAATGCAATTATCCGTTGCTTGCAACTTAATACTAGAGGGGGTTCGGATGATAACCTGAAGGTGGATTATTATTCATAGATGCAGTTGGATTACGATCTATGTATATTGTTGTAATGCCCAATCAAATCTCATAGGAGTCATGATGTTTAGTATATGCATTATTATGCTTTCTCAATCTGTCAATTGCCCCGATGTAATTTGTTCACCTAGCATGTTATCTATCTTAAGGAAAACACCTCTAGTGAACTGTGGACCACGGTCCAATCTTTATCATTGATACATCATCTACTGTTACCGTTTACTTTCTATAAGCAACCACTATCTTCCATACTATAAGTTTAATTCTTTGTTTTCAACAAACCGGTGAGATTTAAAACCTCACTGTAAGTTGGGGCAAAGTCTTGAGTTTGTGTTTTGCAGGTTCCAAGTTGTTAGCAACACCTTGGAGTTGTTTCCTTACTCCTGCTTGTTCGATAACCTTGGTTTCATAACTGAGGGAAAACTTACTGTTGTTATCATCATACCTTCCTCTTGGGGTTTCCCAACGAAGCTCTATAGTGATCTGAGCCATCAGTCGGGCACAAGTTGCCTCGTGGGCCTCCAAAGTTGGGCGCAAGTTGCCTCGTCGGGCACAAGTTGCCTCGTCGGCCTCATAGGGATCCGAAGTTGCCTCGCCTGGCTCCAAAGTTGCCTCGCCGGGTACAAAAATTGCCTCACGGGGCATCAAATTTGTCTCGCCGGGCTCCGAAGTTTCCTCGCTGGGCTCCGAAGTTGCCTCACCGGGCAAAAGTTGCCTCGCCGAGCTCCAAAGTTGTCTCGTCGGACACAAAAGTTGCATCGCGGGGCTTCAAAGTTGCCTCGCCGGGAACCAAAGTTGCCTCGTCTGGCATCAAAGTTGTCTTGTCGCTCTCTGAAGTTGCCTCATCAGGCTCCAATTTTGCCTGGTCAAACACAGAAATTATCCCGTCGGGCTCCAAAGTTGCCTCGTCGGACAAAAATTACCTCGTTGGGCACAGAAGTTGCCCCATCATCGAACACCGAAGTTGCCTCGTAAGAAACCGCGGTAGACAATTTATGAGCAGCACAAATGAGTCTTTTCCTTCTCCACCCTTTTTCTCATGCAAAAATGTTAGAAAAAGCTGCATCAACACGCACTCTCTCTCTCTCTCTTCTCTCATGCTATTCTCATGAATCGATGCACTCTTTTCTATCTCTACTCCTTTTCTTGTCTCCTGGTATTCCCGTGGGTGAACTGAGTTCCTACTACTAGGAGTGAGGCGGCCGGCCAAAATCGGTGGGAGTTGCTACTGGGAGTATGGCGGCCGGCCGAAATTAGCGGGTTCGGTGGCCGTGTGCGCCGCGGATGGCCAGAATTGCACTAGTAGAAAACGGACCTTTGGTCCAGAGCGTTAGTCCCGGTTCTGGTACAAACCGGGACTAATGCCCTGGTCCCAACGGCTAGAAACGGCCGCAGAGACCAGAAGACATTAGCCCCGGTTCGTATGGGAACTTTAGCCCCGGTTCGTTTAACAAACCGGAGCAGGTCTGGCGCTGGAAAAGGGAAGATGCGTGGACCTTTAGCCCCGGTTTGTTTCTCAAACCGAGACTAAAGTCCCCAACTATATCTTATTCCCCTTCCCAGCCCGAGCCATTTCAAACTCATACAATCATCCCTCTCAAAATTTTCCCCTCAATCTCGAGTTCTTCCCCATTTTTCTCAAGATTTGTGAGGATTTTTTGGCTCCACATCTATCAAGGGTCCTAAGAGGTTAGCAACTTCATCATTTCAGCTCTCATTGCTTGTTTTAGCTCATTTCATGCTCTAGAAATGGATAGATTTTGTGTGGGTTCTATCTCTGTATATCTGGTTAATTTGGCACATATAGTTCTCGAAATTCATTTGATTCATCGAAGCACATATATACATGAGTTCATCCTATATACATATCTTGGTTTGACACGTTGTCTTGAAATCCGGTCGGTTCACAGTGCATCATGTCACCGTCGAGCAACAAAATATTCTTCTTTCTTCTACCTTTTGTCACAAAATCCATTGAAACAAAAATAAGTACCAAAACTATGAAGACACATATATATATAGTGGCGCCCTAGCATTTTAGTTAATCATCGGCCAGTTAAGCAAGAAATTAATAAGAACAAAAACATGAACACGCCAAGGAGCTACCAAATTAAATTAGGGAGTGCCTCTATGGCGAGCTCCTCGAAGATGTCTGAGGATGAGGCATCCTAAGACATCTTCGAGAAGCTCTGCCATAGTAGTGTCCCTGCTCTCGCACACCATCTTTCAGTTCATATCTTTTCTAGCTAAATTAGTATGCTGGTGGAGCTAACTAATTTCACATATTAGGGAGTGCCTCTACGGCGAGCTCCTCGAAGATGTCTGAGGACGAGGTCCTAAGACATCTTCGAGAAGCTCCGCCGTAGTGGTGTCCCTGGTCTCGCACACGATCTTCCTTGCAGTTGATAGTTCACAAGGAAGCCTATTTATAGATTAAGCAGCACAACATAGTGTCGACACTCATGACATAATGTCGACACTCACCCCTGTCATATTGTCGCCATGCACTGAAACAGTGTCGCCACTCACTGGCATAGTGTCCACTCACAACATATAGTGTCATCACCCACTTTTAGTCCCGATTGGAGACACCATTCGGGACTAAACGGGCTCATGTCGGCCCCAGCCTGCCGCAACCCCTTTAGTCCCGGTTGGTGTGTCCAACCGGGACTAAAGATATAGTAGAAAGTTTTTTAAATCAGTGCTTGTTTGATGTATACGATGTGTTTTTTATTTTTATACTAGTACTACTCTTAGCATCGTGATTTTGTTTGATGAACTTATAAAATGCAGATGAGACGATAATGGATGTACGCTGACCAAATCTCTGACGAGTTCATTAAAGGCGTGCATTATTTTCTCGTTGTGGCAGAGGAAAACAAGCGGAATGGTTTTATCTGTTGTCCATGTGGTGAGTGTCGGAATCAAAAGGAATACTCTTCCTCAAGAGTCCTTCATGGCCACTTGTTTCGGTTCGGTTTCATGTCTGGCTATAATTGTTGGACCAAGAACGAGGGGTTATGATGGAAGACAATGAAGATGAAGAGAATGATGACAGCTATCCTATGTCCCCTGAATACGGTGGTACTACAATGGAAGACAATGATGAAGAAGAAGCAGAAGAACGTGCATCATATGAGCCAGATGATGATCTTGGTCGGGCCATTGCGGATGCAAAGGGAGAATGTGATAGCAAAAGGGAGAGGTTGAAATTTGAGCAGATGTTAGATGATCACAACAAATTGTTGTACCCCAATTGCGAAGATGGCCACAAAAAGCTAGGCAGCACACTGGAATTGCTGAAATGGAAGGCAGAGGTCGGTGTGCCTGACAAGGGATTTGAAAAGTTGTTGAAGATAATGAAGAAGCTGCTTCCAAAGGATAACGAACTGCCCGCCAGTACTTACGAAACAAAGAAGGTTGTCTCCCCTCTAGTATTAGAGGTACAGAAGATACATGCATGCATTAATGACTGCATCCTCTATCACGGTGAGCAGTACGAGAATTTGGATGCATGCCCGGTATGCACTACATTGCGGTATAAGATCCGACGAGATGACCCTGGTGATGTTGAGGGGGAGCGCATGAGGAAGAGGGTTCCCTCCAAGGTGATGTGGTATGCTCCTATAATACCACGGATGAAACGTTTGTTCAGAAACGAAGAGCATGCCAAATTGTTGCGACGGCAGAAAGAAGACCGTAAGAAAGACGAGATGTTGAGACACCCCGCTGATGGGTCGCAGTGGAGAAAAATTGAGAGAAAGTACCCGGACTTTGCAGGTGACGCGAGAAACTTATGGTTTGGTCTAAGTACGGATGGCATGAATCCCTTTGGGGAGCAGAGCTGCAGTCATAGCACCTGGCATGTGACTTTGTGTATGTATAACCTTCCTCCTTGGTTGTGCATGAAGCGAAAGTTCATTATGATGCCAGTGCTCATCCAAGGCCCGAAGCAACCTGGAAACAACATTGATGTATACCTAAGGCCATTAGTTGAAGAACTTTTATAGCTATGGCACGGACAAGGTGTATGTGTGTGGGATGAGCAAAAATGTGAGAAATTTAACCTACGGGCATTGTTGTTCGTAACCATCAATGATTGGCCTGCTCTTAGTAACATTTCAGGACAGACAAACAAGGGATACAATGCATGCACACACTGTTTAGATGACACTGAAAGTATTTATTTGGATAAGTGCAAGAAGAATGTGTACCTAGGGAATCGTTGTTTTCTTCCGCCCACGCATTCCCTAAGAAGGAAAGGCAAGCATTTCAATGGTGAAGCAGATCACCGGAGTAAGCCTGTCCGTCGTACTGGTGATGCTGTATTTGACATGGTGAAGGATTTAAAAGTAATCTTTGGAAAGGGTCCTGGCGGACGATCGTTCAAGGACGCCGCGACACGCACCCATGTGGAAGAAAAAATCTATATTTTGGTAGCTACCCTATTGGAAAGTCTTAGAGGTCCGCTCTGCAATCGACGTGATGCACCTGACGAAGAATGTTTGCATGATACTGCTAGGCTTATTGGGCGTGTATGGAAAGAATAAAGATACACCAGAAGCACGACAGGACCAACAACCGAGAAGGCAGGCATCCAGAGTTGTTTCAAGGTACTGCCAGCTACGCTCTTACGAAGGAAGAGAAGGAAATATTTTTTGAATGCCTGAGTAGTATCAAGGTTCCTTCTGGCTTCTCGTCCAATATAAAGGGAATAATAAATATGGCAGAGAAAAAATTCCAGAACCTGAAGTCTCATGACTGCCATGTGCTTATGACGCAGTTGCTTCCGGTTGCTTGGAGGGGGCTTCTGCCGGAAAATGTTAGAGTACCCATTGTGAAGCTATGTTCGTTCCTCAATGCAATTTCTCAGAAGGTAATCGATCGTAAAGTCTACCAGGTTACGGTAAAGATGTGGTCCAGTGTCTTGTCAGTTTTGAGTTGGTGTTCCCACCATCCTTCTTCAACATAATGACGCACCTTCTAGTTCACCTAGTCGAAGAGATTACCATTCTCGGTCATGTATTTCTACACAATATGTTCCCCTTTGAGATATTCATGGGAGTCTTAAAGAAATATGTCCATAACCATGCGAGGCCAGAAGGAAGCATCTCCAAGGGATATGGAACAGAGGAGGTCATTGAGTTTTGTGTTGACTTTATTCCTGACCTTAAGCCGATCGGTGTACCTGAATCACGGCATGAAGGGAGACTTAGTGGAAAAGGCACGCTAGCAAAGAAAGCAAAGATATGTATGGATGGACATTCTTTCACTAAAGCACACTATACAATTCTGCAAAGTTCCACCTTGGTGGCTCCATATATCGAGGTACACAAGAATATTGTACGCTTGAACTACCCGGGGCAGTCTGATAGGTTGATTAGAGATGAACACGTGAAGACTTTTGGCGGTTGGTTGCAGAAACATCTCATGAATGACACCACTGTTGGAGATCAGTTGTACTTGTTGGCCAGGTCTCCATCTTCAACTATATTTACTTTCCAAGGTTACGAGATCAATGGGAATATATTTTACATGCACACCCAAGATAAAAAGAGCACCAACCAAAATAGTGGTGTCTGATTTGATGCAACGGACGATAATGGGAAAAAGGACACATATTATGGTTACATAGAGGACATATGGGAACTTGACTATGGTCCTAATTTCAAGGTCCCATTGTTTCGATGCAAATGGGTCAAGATGACAGGAGGTGGGGTAACGGTAGACCAGCTATATGGAATGACAACAGTGGATCTCAATAATCTTGCGTACGAAGACGAACCATTCATCCTTGCCAATGACGTGGCTCAAGTTTTCTATGTGAAGGACATGTCTACTAGACCGAGAAAAAGGAAATATAAGCAAAAGAATATAATATCAAACGATGAGCCAAAGCGCCACATAGTTCTTTCAGGAAAAAGAAACATGGTGGGAGTTGAGGACAGGACAGACATGTCAGAAGATTATGACAAATTTCATGAAATTCTGCCATTCAAATTGAAAACTGACCCAAGCATATCGCTAAATAAGGAAGATGCTCCATGGTTACGGACAAGAAGAGAACCAAAACACTAGATGTGGATGTTGGTGATGTAATGTATTAAACCTTTTGTGAATTAATCCTATTTTTCATTTATTAAAGGAAGATGCTCCATGGTTAATAAAGGAATTTCTCGAGATTGTTTGTGGTGTACCAAAACTGTAGACTAGGTAACACTTAGACATTTATTAATATTAAAAACTGGGACAAACCGGGACTAGCTAACACTGAGGACTAAAGCCACCCCTTTAGTCATAATCATGCCTAGTCCTATAGTACACAACTTCAGGGTCTTCTTCGTCATCGTCATCATCATCGTCATCGTCACTTGCCACTCCAGAGATCCTTAGCCCAGCCATGGCATATACCAGGGGCACCTGCCACTCCGGCCTCGAATTCACGGCGGGCGGGGGAGGAGTCTCATGTAAGATGATGCCGCTACCTCCGGGCGGGGGAGGGGCCTTCTTGTGTCTCTATGGCGGGTAGACTTGTGGGCACCGCAGACGAGGATGGTCTCCCCCGGCGATGTAGCGCATCATGCCGATGATAGTACGGTTTGCCCACCACAGACGCCGACCGACTTCATTGTGGTTCACCGGGGGCGGGCCATCACCCTCGTACCTGGCGAGCTCCCTTTCCTGTCGGTTAGCAAAGAAGGCATTCTAGGAGTGATAGTTGTTGGGATCCCACTGTGGATCCATCCGCTGCTCCGGCGTGAGCTCATGGTAGAAGCGGTTCGTGATGGCCGCCTGTCTGGCGGAGCCTTGAGGCACAGGAGGGACAGGAACCCCTCAGGCCAAAGATTCAGCCTGGCCGTGACCCGGTAGGGCGGGCAAGGGTAGTTGGAGGCCCTGGCGCTGGGTCTCCTCGAGGTCTGAATGGCCCGATGAAGGCACCATCCATAGTTGTGAGAGAGGAAGGTGCGGATGTATGGATAGCCATGGCGTGGTCGGCCTATATAGATGGAAAGTGCTGGAAAACATGGCGGGAAACGGTGGGATATGGCGGGAAATATCTTTAGTCCCGGTTAGTGGCTACAACCGGGACTAAAAGCACCGTTCAGAGGGAAAGGGCGGGAAAACATGGCGGGAAGAGGTGGGATATGGCGGGAAATATCATTAGTCCCGGTTAGTGGCTACAACCGGGACTAAAAGCACCGTTGAGAGGGAAAGGGCGGGAAAACATGGCGGGAAGCGGTGGGATATGGCGGGAAATATATTTAGTCCTGGTTAGTGGCTACAACCTTTCTGTCCTTCCCGAGTGAAAAAGACAAATGTCTGCCGAATCGGCAGGAAGTGGGTCCGGTTTGAACTACAAGTACATGATCTAACAGATGTTATGTGTTGAATCGCGACATAGTTTGTGATACGGTGCCCATATTGTGCATGCATGTGTATATTGGGATGTAGAACAATATTGCAGGAGGAAGTTTTCCTTTTCGTCGCTCGGAAAAGCCATTTTCCATTTTCCGAGCGCAAAAAGACAGGTCGTTTTGTGAAGCAGCCACCAAAATGCAGTTACAGAATGCTACCATCCCATTTTTCTAAAATAGTAGACCACGTTACGTGAACTATATCCCAACCGAGAGATCTCAAACCTTTCTGTCCTTCCCGGGTGAAAAAGACAAATGTCTGCCGAATCGGTAGGAAGTGGGTCCGGTTTGAACTACAGGTACATGATCTAACGTCCGTGATTTTTTGAAAAAAAAAAATTTTAGACTCACAATATGTCGTTTTTTCATAGATCCAATGCAAGTTCTAACATTCTCATCCCCTATCTTCACGCACGCCGTCTTGACCTAAGTTCGAAACGGCAAAAAATTCAAAACGGGCATAAAAAATTCAAAAAAGGTCCGAACAATGAAAATCCTTCGCGTGGTGTTATATTATGTGACATAGTTGCAAGGAAAAATATCAAACTTGGTATACTGATTATGTCTCCAAAAAACCTTCATAAAATGACCTATCATGTTCGAGGTTTCATGGCTTTCGGTCCAAGAGACGGATGTCATGTGTTAAATCGCGGCATAGTTTGTGATACGGTGCCCATATTGTGCATGGATGTGTATATTGGGATTTAGAACAATGTTGCAGGAGGAAGTGTTCCTTTTCGTCGCTCGGAAAAGCCATTTTCCATTTTCCGAGCGCAAAAAGACGGGTCGTTTTGTGAAGCGGCCACCAAAATGCAGTTACAGAATGCTACCATCCCATTTTTATAAAATAGTAGACCATGTTACGTGAATTATATCCCAACCGGGGGATCTCAAACCTTTCTGTCCTTCCCGGGTGAAAAAGACAAATGTCTGCCGAATCGGTAGGAAGTGGGTCCGGTTTGAACTACAGGTACATGATCTAACGTCCGTGATTTTTTGAAAAAATCATTTTTAGACTCACAATATGTCGTTTTTTCAGAGATCCAATGCAAGTTCTAACATTCTCATCCCGTATCTTCACGCACGCCGTTTTGACCTAAGTTCGAAATGGCAAAAAATTCAAAACAGGCATAAAAAATTCAAAAAAGGTCCGAACAATGTAAATCCTTCACGTGGTGTTATATTATGTGACATAGTTGCAAAGAAAAATATCAAACTTGGTATACTGATTATGTCTCCAAAAAACCTTCACAAAATGAGCTATCATGTTCGAGGTTTCATGGCTTTCGGTCCAAGAGACGGATGTTATGTGTTGAATCGCGACATAATTTGTGATACGTGCCCATATTGTGCATGCATGTGTATATTGGGATGTAGAACAATGTTGCACGAGGAAGTTTTCCTTTTCGTCGCTCGGAAAAGCCATTTTCCATTTTCCGAGCGCAAAAAGACTGGTCATTTTGTGAAGCAGCCACCAAAATGCAGTTACAGAATGCTACCATCCCATTTTTACAAAATAGTAGACCACGTTACGTGAACTATATCCCAACCAGGGGATCTCAAACCTTTCTGTCCTTCCCGGGTGAAAAAGACAAATGTCTGCCGAATCGGGAGGAAGTGGGTCCGGTTTGAACTACAGGTACATGATCTAACGTCCGTGATTTTTTGAAAAAATCATTTTTAGACTCACAATATGTCATTTTTTCAGAGATCCAATGCAAGTTCTAACATTCTCATCCCCTATCTTCATGCACGCCATTTCGACCTAAGTTCGAAACGACAAAAAATTCAAAACGGGCATAAAAAAATTCAAAAAAGGTCCGAACAATGTAAATCCTTCGCGTGGTGTTATATTATGTGACATAGTTGCAAGGAAAAATATCAAACTTGGTATACTAATTATGTCTCCAGAAAACCTTCACAAAATGACCTATCATGTTCGAGGTTTCATGGCTTTCGGTCCAAGAGACGGATGTTATGTGTTGAATCGCGGTAGTTTGTGATACGGTGCCCATATTGTGCATGCATGTGTATATTGGGATGTAGAACAATGTTGCAGGAGGAAGTTTTCCTTTTCGTCGCTCGGAAAATCCATTTTCCATTTTCCGAGCGCAAAAGACGTCGTTTTGTGAAGCGACCACCAAAATGCAAGCTTTGTAATGCTACCATCCCATTTTTCTAAAATAGTAGACCACATTACGTGAACTATATCCCAACCGGGAGATCTCAAACCTTTCTGTCCTTCCCGGGTGAAAAAGACAAATGTCTGCCGAATCGGTAGGAAGTGGGTCCAGTTTGAACTACAGGTACATGATCTAACGTCCGTGATTTTTTGAAAAAAAACATTTTTAGACTCACAATATGTCGTTTTTTCAAAGATCCAATGCAAGTTTTAAGAAAGGTTTTTAAAAAAGGTTTTCAAAAAAGGTTTTTAAAAAAGGTTTGAAAAAATGTTTTTGAAAAAAGTTTTAAAAAATGTTTTTAAAAAGGTTTTTGGTTTTTAAAAAGGTTTTAAACAGGCATATAATAATTCATTTTAAAAAAGTTTTGAAAAAGCTTTTAAAAAACTTGGTCCCATTCACCTTTGGGCGCCTGACCTCTTTAATATCGCTACAAGGAAAAGCAGAAGTGTGGCCAAAGAGCTGACCGATGGAAATTGGATTCGTGCCATTTCTGCCCTATCCACTCAAGTGCAGCTGGCCCAGTACCTCAAAGTTTGGGGCATGGTTCAGGGCACACAGCTAATTCTAGGACAACAAGACGAGATTGTTTGGACTTTGACGGCGGACGGAAACTATAGTTCCAGCTCTGCCTACCTTGCCCAATTCCTTGGAAGCCACCCCAAGTTCATCGCCCAAAAATTATGGGCCGCCCACGCCGAGCCTAAGTGCAAGATTTTCGGCTGGCTGGCCATGCATGGAAAGCTACTTACAGTTGATAACTTAGCCACCAGAGGGTGGACTCATGACCCCATTTGCGCCTTATGCCTCAGCGCGCCTGAAACTGCCGACCACCTCTGTAAAGACTGCCCTTTCACTACGGCCATCTGGAACCTCACCCAAGATGGGTCAATGCCGCGTGAGGAACAAATGGCCAAGGCTTTCTTACCCTCACGGACTGGTGGGACAATCGGATTGCCCAAAGACCTACAAGCGAGAAAAGAAGATTAAGTGGACGGCTGCTTTATGTTATGTGGAACACCTGGAAAGAGCGTAACAAACACATTTTCACTAACCGGCGACTGACTTACGTCGAGGTGGCGGAGATCGCTAGAGAGGATATCCTCCAGCGAACTCGCGCGTTTGCGGCCTTTGGGCCGGCCATTCCGGCGGAACCTGATTAGGTGTTTTTTCTCTTTTTCCTGTTCTTGGTGCTTTCGGCATGTTTGCACCTTAACCAAAACATGCCCCTCTGTACTGTTTCGATTTTTCCCTCTACCTATTTGAAAAGGCAGAGCTCCTGCCGGTTGCTCCAAAAAAAGCTTTTAAAAAAGGACCTTTAGCCCCAAAAACCCTTTAGCCCCCCTTTAGCCCCGGTTGGTAGCACAAACCGGGGCTAAAGGGGGGTGGGTATAAATACCCACCCCGTGCGCCCCAGTTCGTGCACCGAACCGGAGCGCACAGATCGACCCCGCCGCCGCCGTCTTCCTCCTCACGCCGCGCCTCCAACCACCGCCCCGTGCCCGCGTCCCTTCTCGCGCTTCTCCCCGCCGCTCGAGTTGCCGCCAGCGCCTGTCGACCGCGCCCGTCCGCGGTGGCCGCCTTTCCCTCAAAGACGCCGACGACGACCGCTCGCGCCGTCCTCACCGGAGCCCACCGCGCCGCCCGCACCGTGCACCACCACCGGAACCGCCCCTCCCCGCGCAGTAAGCTCTAGTTTAATTTAGTAGTACGTGTTAATTTTGTTAGTGTTAATTTTGATAGTGTTAATTAGTTAGTGTATATAATTTTGTTAGTGTATTTTAGGGTTAATTAGTTAGGGTTATTTTAGGGTTAATTAATTAGTAAGTTTAGTGTAATTGTTTCTTAGATATTTTAGTTAGTGTTTCATATATTTTGTTTTGTTAGTGTAATTTAGTTAGTGTAATATAGTTAGTCAATTTATTTAGTAAGTTTAGTGTAATTTTTTTGTTAGATATTTTAGTTAGTGAATTTGAGGATTTTAGTTAGTGTTTAATATAGTTTATTTTAGTTAGTAAATTTAGTTAGTGTTTAATATAGTTTATTTTAGTTGATACTATTTATTTTCATCATGCTTAAAGTATATAGGTTTAATTTAGTGTTTAGGAATATGTCGATTCCTCATCCTCGTTCACTCGGCGTGACCCCCGGAGCGCTACTAGACAGTGTCACCGGGCATCCACGGGGCTGGGCTCCGCCGGGCTGGCACTGGGAGGTGCTACCAACCGGAGGACGTCGTCTCGTGAGGAATCCGGGTGTCATCATCGACCCAGATCTTCTATGGTGGCGGTCGACTGGTCCAGGTGCGATGCAGAGGGAGCCGGCCCTCGACGAGGTGGTACAGCGTCGTGTCAGGGAGAAGTACGAGCACGTCCGACGCTACATGCACATTTTAGGAGTTCGGGACGCCAATACCTGGCAGCTTCTTCAGGCACCTTACCCGAGATATTCTCCGGTGATGGTTCCTACACTTTGGGTGCACACCTCCCGCGGCTCAGTAGCCGGGGCTCGACGTCTTCGCTGAGCTAGCTAGATGTGTAATAGGTTGTATTGTTGTTTAATTGGTACTTTATTGTTGTACTAGCTGGATTATTCGAGATGTATTGTTGTTTAACTGGTACTTTATCTTTCTTTATCGCATTGTTTAAGCTGGATTACTTTATCTTCCTTTATTTTATCACATTAAGCAAAATGGTTTTATCTTTCTTCTGTATTAGTTAAGTTATGGACGGTAGAGACAACGAAGAGCACATCATGTACAACATGATAGATGAGGGTACAGGAGGTTACAATTATGATGGAGCAGACGATGATGGAGATGATGATGGCTCCCAATACCTCAACTTGGATGAAGCCGACAGAAGAGACGACTATGACGAATTCTTTGGTGGAGACGACGGTGGAACTGACGGTGGAGACACCACCATAGCAAAGACCGGTGAGGTATATAAAGCCTCTGCTGATCACGAGCTAGTATATGCATTAGTTGATTCATATATATATGCGTCGTATGACCTCCGCATCGGGCGAATCTACTGCAAGGAAACGAGGCCCGACCAAAAAGTTGGTCGATGGTATGCGTTTCACCATTGATCTAGTGTCTCGCCGCGAACCTTTGGGCGAAAAGGCCGCAAGTGTATTTGTATACCAATGCGGAGCGATAGTCAGGGACGTCATCCCGATCACTACTCAGAAGTGGAATAAGCCAGGAAATAAAAGTGATCGAGTTGGAGAAACTTTTGTCAATGACAGAGCCAAAGACGGTCTTTGGAATTCACTCATGGCACACTTCTCTCTGCCTGAATTGGACACTCCTGAACTCACTGAGGCATTGAGGTTGTAAGTCAGAAAGTGGGCCTTTAAGAAGATGGGCGGACAGTTCAAGGACTAGAAGAAAAGATAGTACAACAACTTTGCCAAGAAGGGGCTGACTCCGCCATTCACTGGCCCGCTAGAGAAGCAGCGGGATAATTGGACCCCATTAGTGAAATACAAGGAATCAGAAGCAGCTACGGTCAAGTCAGAAAAGAATAAGCTAAATGCGGCCAAAAAGAAATATCACCATACTATGGGGACATGTGGCTACAAGACGGCGGCGCCGAAGTGGGAAAAAACCGAGGAAGAAATGCGTAAAAAAGGGGTCACGCCAGCTACAAATCAGTCACCCGTGAGGTCAAAAAATTGGCTCCTTAGGCATGGGGGGTCGTATGACACTGAAACTGGGGAGATTATTTTTACAAAGGAGGCCATTACTAAACCCAAAGATGAACTTGTTAAAGTGATACAACTGAGAAAAGATGGAAAGTTCATTCCCGACAGAGAGAACGATGAGCTGACATATGCCCTCGGGAATCCTAAAAAAGTCGGACGAACATGAGGCTTTGTCCCATCTGTTCCATGGAAGACAGGGTTTCCCGCTGACATCGACACTTATAGAAGACGATACAGAAAAACGAACCGGCAGAAGGCGGAGGAGGCAGCGCGGTTGGAGGCGGTTGAAAAAAGGAACGAGGAATTTCAAGCCATGTTCAAGCTGCAGCAGGAGCAGATTAATGAACTTAGAGTATCGCCCGAAAGAAGATCCTGCGTTAGACAGTCCGGTGGGCCCATCTCAGCGGAGAAGCAGCGTGGCTTCCACGGAGGTACAAGCTAATAATCCAATGCTGATGGACAATAATGCAACGATGGTTCGCTACCCCGTGGATGAAGTCGAGGAAAGGACAACTTGTGAGCTACATGTCATAGTGAAGAACATTTCTATGAAGGTGGCGCTCGTCTTTGCTTTACCTTGTCCACCGGAAGCGACCTACCATGGAAGTCAGATTCCAGCTGGCTATGCTCGTGTCGGTGTGGATGAAGTTGAACTGACATGTCGATCACTTGAGCTTAACATCCCTGCAGGCGAAGGGGAGAAAACACTTGGAGAAGTGGAGGGTGGGATCATTCTTTGGAAAAACAACACATCGTGTTTCCAGGCTGGGCACCAAGGAAATCTTCTCCTCCGAGAAGCAATCCATCACCTCCAAGGCCACCATCACCTCCGAGTCCACCGTCTCCACCAAGAAACAATAGTCCACCCTTCCCGAGGGATCAGAGCGACTGCATCTCCATCTCCGGCGCCTCCGCCTCCGCCCACTGAATCAAAGGGAAGAAAGCGGAAGAATAACACTGCTACGTCGAGGGAGACCCGATGCCGAAAACGACAAGATCGCCTGCCAAGAGTACCGCTGTCTCCTCCCAAGTTAGCTTATCACAGGACTGATGAGGAAAGCGCGGTGATCTCTCGGGCCGAAGTGAAGGCCCATTTTGCACCAAAACAACCCGAGCCACAGGTGCTAGTTGATCCAAAAGTCAAGAAGCACTTCAAGACATTCCTTCAGCAACCACCCCAACATGTGTTAAATAGGAAAGATGACTATGCACGCTGTCTTACGAAGACACTAAAAGAGAAGTCATCAAGCAGTACTGCAAGTGGGAGAAAATCAAAAGAAGTTGCCCAGCTCGGCAAACAGGCAAAACAATCCATTGCCCCGCTCAAGGTGTTACCCCAGCCCACACAAGGTGGAATAGATATGGAATTAGCTATTAAATTAGCCAAGTAGTGTAACGTGCCGGTCGAAGCACTTCTATCCGGCGGAGATAATGTCGCCAAGGGACCAATAGCATGAAAATTTGTCTACGGGGAGCCTCTGGTCAGCGATGAGGTATTCAATGATCTGCCAACACATATGCGACGGTTGCATATCTGGTACTTGAAAGTCACAAAGGAAGGGAGACAATTTCTCCTATGTAAAGTTGGAGAGGAGTACTTCCGTCCAGACGAGATCTCCATTGAACTTTGTGAACTATTTCAGTTATTCAACCTAGACGCCCTCGACAAGTCCCTCCTCAGCATTGTCTGTAAGTAATTAAGTCACTAACTCGGCTCGTTCAATTCATTTCCTGTCGTTATCCTCACTATAGCTCCTTTCTGTATGCTATTATATATGCAGAATGAAGATTCAAGAATGTAGAAGAAAGTCAATCTACAGCATTGGGTTTGTTGACCCAAACAGAGTAAATGGACATACGCTAATAAATAACCTCGAGGAAACAGAGGATAACTTGCTAATGTTTTTAATGGAGCAACATTACAAGACACAAATACTATTTCCTTACAACTATGGGTAAGGGTCTTACTATCTTGTACACATTCAATTTTTGTTTACTAGATGTTAAGTGTATATAAACGATCGCAGTTTCCACTGAATTCTTCTAAACATTGACGTTAACCGTGCAATAGTTGAAATCTCGGACTCGTTAAAGAAGCCGATGGAAGACTACCGCATCATAATTGATTGCCTCCAAAAGTAATTTCAATCACTATATCTGTCTCTTTCGTTCATTCTCTGAGATGTAAACTAATTAATAACTCATTCATTTCTTTTTTGCCGGACAGGGTTTGGAAAAGGTTCACGAAGAAGGTCAGGGTGAATGGCATGATGAGCTCACTTTTCGTACGGTCCCGGTAAGTAGTACGACATCTAGGGGACTAATTTATGTGGATATTACAATTATCATTCTTACAATTATCATGCTTGATTATTATCTGATTGAATTATATTCTCGATCGAAAAGTGTGCGACGCAGTCATAGGGGACTAATTTATATGGATATTACGTATGTGAGTTCATTCGTGGGTGACTTTCTTCAAGTACGTAAACAATATATTCGCAATTTATTCTATATCATAGTTTTTGTTGAGTTCCATTCATAATGATCTACTTCTTTATATATAGTTGGATGCAATGCGGGATAAGCTCCTACTACATGAACGCCTACTAGCAATTCAAGAGGAGTTGTCGGGATTTTTGCTCAGAGACGTCATAAACTCAAAAGAAGAGTACATCGTAGATAGACCTTCGTGTAATCGTGGATAGACACAAAAGGACAATATTTGTGGTAATGATGATCTTGGTGTATAGACGAGCTCTAGTCTCGGTTGTGTATATATATTTATATGTATTTATGTTATCGTGAGTGAAATTATATTATATATGCATCAATGAATACAACATGTAGTAGCGTATAATAATATGTATATGAAAACACAAAATAAAAAATAATCAAACACAAAAAAATAAAACTCAAAAACCCAAAATCCCACCCCGCCGCAGCAGCATTTGGTGCAAAACGCTGCTGCGTAAGAACTTACTTAACCGACTAAATATCCTCTAGCACAGTATACAGCGCGTGGAGACAATCTAGTCCCGGTTTGTAACAGAACCGGAACTAAAGGCCTAACCTTTAGTCCCGATACGTTAGTCCCGGATTGCAATCCGGAACTAAAGCCACTTATAAACTGGGACTAGTGTTGTGTTTTCTACTAGTGTTGGTGGACGTGATGGTGCTGTGGACGACCGAAATAGGTGGGCGTCGTGGCATAGTTTGGTGTGGTGGCTGGGGAAGAATGGAGACAGGAGATCGAGGATCGGTACGGGAGCTTCACGAGCTTAGGGAACAGAGGGCGCGCATGTCAGCATCGTGGGGAATAGGGCACGGAGGACGGCATGAGGAACGGGGGCGCAGCCGGCGCAGGAAGGTGTGTTAGGAGGGAGGTAGGGGCCAACACGTATGTTCTTTTCCTGGACATGTGTCCCGTCGATCAAGGGTGCGCGGTCTAGCGCTGGCGCGCTCGCAAGGATTTATGATAGAATCCGTTAAAAAAGGATTTAGGATAGAATAGTGCTAGGCCTCCCCCGGACGATGGGGATCTCCCATCGTCCTGTTTCCGGTGTCGACACGTGTCATTTTGCTGCAAAACATCCCGCATTTTCTGCATATGTCCCCGCTTTTGCTTTCGAAGCAAAATAAAACGATTCGTTTTAGAAATAGAACACCTCGCTGGAGACCTCACCGGAGACCTTGTCGGAGACCATGCAGCAAAAAAATGTTCTAATGTAGAAAAACCGACTTCGCCGGAAACATCGTCGGAAAAACTCGCTGGTGAATCTCGCCGGAGACCTTGTAGCAAATACTTGACACTGTTGTAGCAAAACCACAAGACGATTGTAGCAAAAAAGTTCTTCTAATGTAGCAAAAACCCTACTTCGTCAGAGACATAATTTAGTCGGAAGACCTCGCCGGTAAACTTGTAGAGAAAGCCAGGCCGTCCGCCGCTGGAAGCAACCACGGTCGCCCATGGCAGCGACCAAGGCTGTCCATGGAAGCAAGATTCGCCATCGCTGGAAGCAAACTCGCATTGGGCCGTACTGCTGGCCATGGAAGCGAACTCGGGCCGTCTGGAAGCAACCACGGTCGCCCATGGCAGCGACCAAGGCTGCCCATGGAAGCAAGCTTGGCCACCGCTGGAAGCAAACTTGGCCGCCGCCTGTCCATGGAAGCGAACTCGGTCGCCGCTGGAAGCAAGCTCGACCGCCCGTGGAAGCAAGCTCGAACACCGCTGGAAAGCAAGTTCGGTCGCTGCTGGTAGCAAACACGGCCGCCCGTGGCAGCTGGTCGGATGCCCATGGAAGCAAGCTCGGATGCGTATGGAGGAACCCTAGGCCATGGAGGTAGAGGAGCGGGTCTCTCGTCCTCGACGCCGGCAGCCTAGATGCGGAGGAGGAGAAGTAGACTCGCCGAAAGAAGAACCAAGGGGGCTGGGGTACGTCGCAGCTGCCCCCGTCAACCGCGGAGGGAGGAGATCGTGGGGCCTATCATGGAGGCGGCGCCCGTCGGCGGAGGAGTGGCCGACGAAGGAGCAGCGCGAGGCGGGGGATGGGCGGGGCGGAGCACGGGTGCAGTAGGAGGGCAGCACATGAAATCTGGAGGAGAAGGCATGGCTGGCAGAAGGTTGAAGACGCGGTCGTTTTTCTCCTAGGCACAAAAGCAGGTGGGCTCAGTGCCTACGCGACGCTAGCTGATGAAAAGGACCCGGACGACCATCGTCCGGGGGATGTACATCATTTTCCTTTAGGATATTCATATTGTGCTAAAGAGTGTGATGATTATGTAGAAAAACAAAAAAAAAATCCAATTTCTAAAAGTAAGTCGATACCACAAATTGAAAGTCTGAATCACACCGAAACAAATTAATATGATAAGCTTATCTATGATGGTTGCTTCATTTAGACGGCTGAGTATCTCTCTAGTTAATGCTCTACAAGTTGTAGTACTAAAAAAGACTATTTTTATCAACGATCATCGAGAACCAATAAATCATCGAACCCATTGTTATGCATAAAACATATTTAATCTAAAAACGACAAAACATGACAACGCAAAAAAATCCTCTTAAACAACATATACTCTAGATTTTTCTTTTTGAGTGTACCTAATTATAAACTAAGAAACTGCTAACATGATATTTGTATGGCATACTCCCTCTGTTTTAAAATATAAGATGTTTTAGCTTTGTAAAAGGAGTGTATCTAGACAACTTTTAGTGGGTAGGTTCACACCGAATCTACACGAACCTACATACTAAAAGAGGTCCAGATACACTTCTTTCACAAAGCTAAAACGTCTTATATTTTGAAACGGAGGGAGTACAACTTATAGATGCCTACAAATAGAAAGAGAGGTTAGACAAATATATATATATACACTATATTCATACAAGTGATACAAATTTATCGGAGGGAACATATGGCTTTGTATTTTTTTTATTTTCTCACATTTCACATAATTTGGTTTATATATTTCTAAGCCACAATGTAACTTCTATTATAAAATATAGTGACCATGACTCGACAAAAAATAAAGTTATAAATAATTATATAAGTTTAGTATAAATAATTATATTTATGTAATTCACCCGGGGTCAATAATTTCAATTGAAACGCAACGAAATGCAACGAAACGAAATCATTTAGTCTGAGAGCAAGATCAAGAAACGCGAAGAAACAAACCCTGCTGAATGATCTAGTAGGCAGAGGCTAAAGAAGGATAGGTATGAGAGGCTGCTGCGGGTGCAGTTCTGTGGTGGCATGTAACACATTGTTGATTCGGACCAAAGTCAAGCACACCTTTGATGCATGACCCAGTAGGCAGATTTGGTTTAATGGTCTTGCGGAGGTTCTGGTCACCCATGTTTGTCAACACGTATCCAACTGTGATTGTGACTCAGTCATGATGTCGGACATATAAATACAAATAGTAGAAAAATCGATTTCAGTTTTAATTTTGCATCAATTTGGTTGCAATTTTCCCAAACGGAAGGATACGTTGGTTGGGCAAAGGTGAAGTTCGAGAAAGTTCTAATTCGGTTGTAGTCAAACTCGTTCGGACAGATGGATGGTTCCGTGAAGTCCAGCTCACAAGCCAACTCGGGTTCAATCCGGTTCGGAGCAGATTTCTTTCACGTTTTTATTTTTGAGATGAGTAAAATACATCCACGGTACCTATACTTGAAATACATGACATACCATACGGTCACATTATATATATATATATTGCATGCTACCTGGTAGACAAAATAACTCAAGAAAAATCTAAGAGATTTATTGCCTTTAAGAGGTTCTAACTATGAACTTTGTTCTTATTTTCATTTGTTTACTGAAGATTAGATTCCCATACGGAGAGTATTAATGTCAATGCAAATTAGTCTTTCCCAAAATAAGATGTATCCACGTGTCCCTGGCTTAGTACTAATCACGATGGCTAACTTTCTCCATTTGCTGCAACTCCATAATTTCTTCTCTGTTCTTCCTTTGCTGTAATAGTATATTGTTCTGGAATTTCGTCTTCTCTACGTCTCAGTGAATCATCCCACCTCCAGAGCATATACACTATCGGTACCTTGAAACATGTGTGTTAATTTCAGTTTCTTTCATGGTTCGATCAATTTCTCATGATACTAATTCCGGGTAGTCTGTTGGGTTCGAAGAATTGCATCAAATTTATCTCTCTTTATATCCTACATCATACAAGTTCGACCATATTCTCATTGGTAAGAATAACGGTTATGCCCGCTCTCACTCTCAACACGCGGTACAAAAAATAGTTGGAAGCTGAAACCATGTCCACCTTTACGGGATGTATTTTGTAATTTGGCTATATTTTTACCTGGTGTTTATTTATTATGCACTTTCTCCATTTTCTCTGCAGGATTTCACTGCATGTACTTCTTACGAAGCATCCATGCACTGTTGGTTGTTTACGATTATTAATTTGCACTAGTGGAAACGAGGTCTTTTGTTGATCCCGAAAAAGGTACGAACCGGTGTTAAAGGGGGGGGGCCGTACCAGCGTGGCCCCTGCGGCATTAAAGGAGCCCCTCTTTAACACCTGTTCGTGGCTGGAACCGGAGTTAAAGGGGGGCTGGTGCAGCGGAACGAATAATGTTCATTTTAACACCGGTTCCTGTCTGGAACCGGTGTTAAAGGGGGGGCATTTATTTCATGCATTAAAGGGGCATTTTTAATTCAAAAAATATGATATGAATTTAGAAAATTCATATCTTTTTCATTTCAACTCAGAAAAATATGAATAATATATCATAATTTTCATAAAAATAATTTCTATCCATTCATGTAAATCATTTTATATTTACTTTACATGAAAATTTTCAAAATAATTAAAGCACTTACATATAAATTTTGATTATTCAATTCAAACCAAAATAAATTGTTAAATCCTAAAACTTTGAACATAAGAAATATTAAGCATATAAAAATGATTTTTATTAGATCAAATCATATTTTAATGCCGCATCTTTTGTATTAACATTGGTCATAACATTGGTCATTTGACATGAAGTTTCCCTTTAACACGGTGTTAAAGGGGGCTATATAAGACACCACCCCAGCCCACACACACCCCACTCTTCCATTCTTTCACATTTTGGAGCCTATCAAGAGGGTGTGAAGAGTGCTAGTTTGTGTTTTTTCATATGCACTAGAGGTGTTCGTGAAATGCCCGAGAGCTCAAAATAAGCTTTCTTGTTGCTCTTTCCGTCTCCGAGGTCGGCAACTATAGTTTCATGTGTCATTGATGTACTATATATATAAATGGTCATCTCCCTATTATTTTTGCTTGACCGTAGTGGTGTCCCTGCTCGAAAACCATCTTGCAGCTTGTAACTTCTCTAACTAGATCAATACGCCTCGAGCTAACTAATTTCACATTTTAGGAGTGCCTCTATGACCAGTTTCTAGGAGATGCAAGGACTGGGCTCACGGCATCTCCTCGAACTGGCCGCAGTGGTGTCCTCGCTCTCGAAACCATCTTCCAGCTTGTAACTTCTCTAACTAGATCAATACGCCTGAGCTAACTAATTTCACATATTAGAGTGTTCTATGATGTTTTTCTAGGAGATGCCGAGGACTGGCTCCGCTGATCTCCTCGAAACGGCCGCAGTGGTGTCCCTCGCTCGAAAACCATCTTGCAGCTTGTAACTTCTCTAACTAGATCAATACGCCTCGAGCTAACTAATTTCACATTAGAGAGTGCCTCTATGACCAGTTTCTAGGAGATGCCGAGGACTGGCCCGCTGGCATCTCCCCGAATCGCCGCAGGTGTCCTCCTCTCGAAAACCATCTTGGAGATGCCTCAAACTGGCTGGAGGACTGGACTCACAAGGATGCCTATTTATAGTACAAGCAGCTCGGCATAATGTCGACACTCACGACATAATGTCGACACTCACCCCTATTATTAGTATTGACTCATCTTTAGTCCCGGTTGGTGTCACCAACCGGGACTAAAGGTTCATCTTTAGTCCCGGTTGGTGACACCATCCGGGACAAGGTACAAGCCGCACAACATAATGTCGACACTCACCCCACTCTGACGCAATCCCTTCAGTCGCGGTTGGTTTCTCCAACCGGCACGAAAGATGAACCCTTACATGTACTATCTCCCAACCGGTACATCTCAAACCTTTTCGTCCATCCCGGGTAAAAGGATAAATGTCTCAATCGCAGTGAAGTGGATCCGTTTGTACTACAGGTACATGATCTATCGCCCGTGATTTTTGAAAAATCATTTTAGACTCGCAATATGTGGTTTCTTCAGAGATCCAATGCAAGTTCTAACGATGCTCGTCCCCTATCTTCATGCACACCGGTTCGACCATAGTTAGAAATTCAGATAATTCAAAACGGGCATAATAAATTCAAAAATCCGAACAATGAAAATCCTTCGCGTGGTGTCATATTTTGTTACATAGTTGAAAGGAAAAATACCAGACTTGGTATATTGATCATGTTTCGAAAAAACCTTCACAAAATGACCTATCATGTTCGAGGTTTCATGGCTTTCGGTCCAAATGACCGATGTTATGTGCTGGATCACGGCATAGTTTGTGATGTTGTGCCCATATTATGCATGTGTGTGGACATTGGTATGGAGAACAATGTTGCAGGAGGAAGTTGGGGGATTTTATAATTTTCCACACTGTATTTTTCAGTTTTATTATTTGCCACACCATGTGTCACTGACATGTGGTGGTCAATGTGGCAAATAATAAATTTTTAAAGTAAAACGTGGCAAATGATAAAATATTCCGAGGAAGTTTTCCTTTTTGTTGCACGGAAAAGACCTTTTCCATTTTCCGAGCGCAAAAAACGGGTCTTTTTGTGAAGTAACCACCAAAATGCCGTTTTCGAATGTTACCGTCCCTTTTTCCTAAAATACTAGACCACCTTACATGTACTATCTCCCAACCGGTACATCTCAAACCTTTTCGTCCATCCCGGGTAAAAAGGACAAATGTCTGCCGAATCGGCAGGAAGTGGGTCCGGTTTGTACTAGTACATGATCTATCGCCTGTAATTTTTGAAAAATCATTTTTAGACTCGCAATATGTGGTTTCTTCAGATATCCAATGCAAGTTCTAATGATGCTCGCCCCTATCTTCATGCACACCGTTCGACCATAGTTAGAAATTCAGATAATTCAAAACGGCATAATAAATTCAAAAAAAATCCGAACAATGAAAATCCTTCGCGTGGTGTCATATTTTGTTACATAGTTGAAAGGAAAAATACCAGACTTGGTATATTGATCATGTTTCGAAAAAACCTTCACAAAATGACCTATCATGTTCAAGGTTTCATGGCTTTCGGTCCAAATGACCGATGTTATATGCTGGATCACGGCATAGTTTGTGATGTTGTGCCCATATTATGCATGTGTGTGGACATTGGTATGGAGAACAATGTTGCAGGAGGAAGTTTTCCTTTTGTCGCATTTAAAAGACCTTTTCCATTTTTCGAAAGAAAACGGGTCTTTTTGTGAAGTAACCACCAAAATGCCGTTTCAGAATGCTACCGTCCCATTTTCCTAAAATACTAGACCACCTTACATGTACTATCTCCCAACCGGTACATCTCAAACCTTTTCGACCATAGTTAGAAATTCAGATAATTCAAAACGGGCATAATAAATTCAAAAAAAATCCGAACAATACGCCTCGGAGCTAACTAATTTCACATATTAGGGAGTGCCTCTATGACCAGTTTTTAGGAGATGCCGGAGGACTGGGATCCGTCGGCATCTCCCTGAAACTAGCCGCAGTGGTGTCCCTGCTCTCGAAAACCATCTTGCAGCTTGTAACTTCTCTAACTAGATCAATACGCCTCGGAGCTAACTAATTTCACATATTAGGGAGTGCCTCTATGACCAGTTTCAAGGAGATGCCGGAGGACTCAAATCCGCATATCCTCGAAACTGGCCGCAGTGGTGTCCCTCCTCTCGAAAACCATCTTGGAGATGCCTCAAACTGGCTGGAGGACTGGACTCACAAGGATGCCTATTTATAGTACAAGCAGCTCGGCATAATGTCGACACTCACCCCTATTATTAGTATTGACTCATCTTTAGTCCCGGTTGATGTTACCAACCGGGACTAAAGGTTCATCTTTAGTCCCGGTTGGTGGCACAATCCGGGACAAGGTACACGCCGCACGACATAATGTCGACATGCACTCACCCCTATTATTAGTGCTGACTCGTGTTTTGTCCCGGTTGGTGTCTCCAACCGGGACTAAAGGTTCATCTTTAGTCCCGGTTGGTGTCTCCAATCGAGACTAAAGGTTCATCCCGCCATTTTTTCCCGCCATTTTTCTTCCCGCCATTTTTCTTCCCGCCAGTTCTTCCCTCCAGTTCTTCCCGCTAGTTCACTATATATATATGTAAGGGGTTGGCCTCCATTGTAATTACACATCTCTTGACTCATATCTGCAACCTCATCACTCTTTCCCATGGCTTCCACCGTAGCACTAACCCCCAGGGAGGCGGAGGCGCTTTGCGCCTCGAACTACCCCTGCCCGCCGGAGCAGGATGAAAACAACTCGGTTATAAAGGAAAAGGTCAAAGAGTGGACTCTAAAGAAGATGGCTGAGGCTTTCCGCAACTGGAAGACAAAATTGAACAAATTTGTCAAATCTGGCGAGACTCCATATTTCGAAGACGCATATTATGCGAAGATAAGACCTCAACGTCCGAATTTGAGACATATAAAAAAGTGCTATAGCTAAAAAGAGGTCGAAACCAATACGCTTAATGCCCAAGAAGGAATATCACCAGAGGACGGGTCGGTGGCTACATATCTCGAGGCCTAAGTGGGAGGAAGAGAGGGCCCTGCGAGAGGGATCACACCCCTGCATGATGGGTGGGACCTACGTGCAAAGACTTGGTTCTACGGAATCGGGCAAGGTTGGACCCGTAAAGGATTGTATCTTCCCAACCATCCTTGCCAAACCCCACGAACTCATCACGGCATACGAGGAAACATCCGCCAGACCTTCCATCCCGACAGAGAGAATGACCAGCTCACACGCCATCGGTAAAAAGAACACCATGGACATGCACGAGGCACGGGGTATGACATGGAAGGATGGGTTTGCCGACCGAGCGACTCTTACAGATGGCGCGTAAAAGAAAAGAGCGTCTGAGCGGATGACACAGATAGAACATGCACTTGCGCTGCAGACGCAAGTGAATGCACAACAGAGCCATCAAGCTACTGCCCATCTCAGCGCACGAAGAGCCTGCATTGGAAGCTGCCCGCTAGACTCTGCGGAAAAGCAGTGGCTTCCACGGAGAACGCAGCCCACGCTTGAAATGACGGGTCCTCGATACCCGCTGATGAGATCACGGAGAGAACACGCTGAGCTGCATGTGAGATTAATGGTCTTATCCATTAAGGTGGCATCGGCTATGCCTTACCTCCTGAGCTGGTGGAACTTACCACCGCCGACCGATTCTGATGGCTATGCTATTGTCGGGTGGATGAGGTTGTGAAGGAATATGAGGAAGCACAGCTTGACCATGCTACGGTGAAGGGAAACTCAACTCAAATTTGCGTGAAAACAACCATTCTTTGGAAGAAGGAACACATTGTGCTTCCAAATTGAGGTCACTTGCACCCTTGCCTCTCATAGCTGGCGTGAGCCGCCAGCTATCTCCTCATGGCAGCCATCTCCGCCCGTCGCCCATCTCCGGCCCGTCACCATCTCTCAAGCGACAGCCATCTCCGCCGTCAGCCATCTCTCAAGGGCAGCCATCTCCGGCCCATCAGCCATCTCCGGTGCTTCAGCCATCTCCTCAGCGTAAGCGGATGAGCACTGCCACGAGGAGCATCAGTAGCACTGCCACAAAGAAATCTGCAGGAAACCGTACGCCAAAGAGTTTAAAAAACTACGTCTCGCAGCCTTCTGCCAAGTCATTGCCGGTTTTACCGTGGAATCGCAGCGACGAGGAGACCAATAGGATCTCGGGAGAACAGGTCAAGAAATTCTTTGCACCTAGACGGGCCGAGCCAAATGAGAAAATAGATCCGGCGGTGGTGGAGAAGTTTTACAAAAATCTTTTGAAACCTGAAACCCCACTTGTGCCGGACTACGAGCGCCAGATTTTGAAGGCGGATGCAAGGCACCGTAGGGAGACTGAAAGTAGCAGTCGTGAGGCACCCCAGAAAACAGTTCCCATGCTCGGAGAGCAGGAAAACCAATCATGCGCCCCGCTCCAAATGTTTGACAAACGGGACGCTCCTCCCGTAGATGATTACGAGGAAGAGCTACAAAGAAAGGCCAATGAGATGGGGATGACTTACATTGCATACTTGAACGTCATGGGAGACAACTTGCCCAAATGCGATGTCAACCCCATACAGCCATGGAAGTATGGGAAGAATCTAGTCAAGAAAGAGGAGCTCAAGAATCTACCAACAAAGATGCTAAATTGCACAAGTGGTACCTTCATTTCTGTAAGACGAGAAAAGAAGAATGGATCACGGCGCATATAAGAGATCAGATTTTCTTGTGCGGAGACGACGCGATCGACTTCAACATTCAAGACTTGCATTTTCTATTCAATCATAAGGAACTCGACAAATCTGCCATCAGCCTTTATTGTGTGTAAGTACTATTTCGTAATTTTATCTCATCTCATTCACTTCATTAATTGCATGTATATATATATGCTCACCATATATGTATATACTATTATGCAGGAAAAAGGTTATGGAATGCACGAAAGGAGGCCCTTTTGACATTGGGTTCGTTGACCCAAATAGAGTTCATGAAGAAGTGGTAAGAGACAAACCCGCAAATGTAAGATTACTTGCTAAAGTCTTTCTTGAGACAACAAACCAAAAGGGAAATACTATTGCCTTACAACTTCTCGTGAGTATCATACCTCTCTCTTGTACACATTCTGCTTCGCTTACTCGATGTTAAGTGTAACTGATGATGAGTTATGCGTCGTAGGTTCCACTTTATTCGCTAGTCATTCAACCCGACTCAGAAAAGTCCTTGTCATGGACTCGTTCTTAAAAGAAAAAGAGCTATGGGCAGACTTTAGAGATGCTCAGAGGTAATTTCAATCATATTATCGCACTAGATCGGCAACTTTCGTGACAATAAGTAATTAATTACTCCTTTATCCATTTTCTTTGTCGGACAGGGTTTGGAAAATGTTCACGGGCAGGGCCGTGGGTGAATGGTCAAGAACTAAAATTTGTAGACCAAAATGTAAGTAATACTAGCTAGCTTCCAATTCCATTATATCATGCTTTATTGATTATTATTTTGATTGAACTCTCTATTCTCGTAAAGTGCGCGCATCAGGGATACGGCAATAACTTATGTGGGTACTATGTTTGCGAGTTCATTCGCAACACGATATGTGCGACGGGCCAAGCCGCACTAGAACAACTTAGAGTAAGTAAACAAAGTCCACAACATTATTTTATTATCATCAATTGTGTTGAGTTTTATTCTTATATATATATTGACGACCCATTCTTCATATATATTCAGATCGAACGGATGCGGGACCAACTCCTACCATTTGAACGCATACGAGCCATTCAAGAGGAATTGGCGGGGTTCATACTTGATGAGGTCATCACGCCTGGCGGAGAACTCTTTAGATATCCACCAAAATGAACGATGACGATGTATGTGCCGATGACGATGTATGTGCCGATGACGATGTTTGTGTATAATAATAGTTGCTTAATTATTCATGTACTCGTATGTACCGATGACGATTTATGTGTATACGCTCGATCGATTCTCCTCGCTCCCCTCCCGCGTAAATCGCCCGAGCAGGCGAGGCGAATCTGCCGCGGCAGAGATTTAGGCCGTTTTCCTGCCGCGGCAGGAAAACGGCCTAAATCTCTGCCGCGGCAGAAGAACCTTTAACACCGGTTCCAGATACGAACCGGTGTTAAAGGGGGGGGGCTGAGGCCTGCGGCAGCCCCACGTGCGCCACCCTTTAACACCGGTTCGTATAAGAACCGGTGTTAAAGCCCCCCCCCCTCTAACACCGAACCCTCAACAGCGGTTGGGGAACCGCTGTTAGAGGGCCCTGCCAACCGGAGTTAAAGGGGGGGCTCTGCACTAGTGTTGGTACCTGGAGCTCAACAGCACACGTGGCTCCCTTTCGGCCCAATTTCTTATTTGATTTTGTTTAACACCTTTTATTTTTCCAATAAGCTCAGCTTATAGGTCACTTATTTTATTGAACAATGTAAAATGTTTTTGCTTTGAAAATGTTCCTTAAATGAGAATATTTGTCTAGGCTACTCATTTGTACTGACAATACTATTATCCTGCCATTTTGAGAAGTATCCGAGGTATGTCTTTGTACTTTTCAAGAAAATATGGGCAACTATTTTCATAGTTAATTTCACGTAAACATTCCGCAGCAAGGCGCGAAGAATTATCTAGTGTATTTTAAAATATTATCCCGAGAGTTTTTTGTGAAACCCCTCCCCTCCCCAATACTCGTCCTTCATCCAATTCCTTTCCCAATAAACCACCACTCATCAAACCACTTATTTGGAACACCAGTTTAGCACACGAGTGATTCAACAATAAAAACCTGACTTTTCACCGCACATGTCGTGTGAGCTCGCTGCGGTGCCGGAGGGCATGCCGTGATGAGGCGCCACGCGTGTAAGAAACGCGACCATCTTCTCGCGTCTCCAAAACTCCTTGACCCGACGGGTTTGTAGGAATTGACTCGGGCTCACACCATTACAAACCAGCATACCAAATGGGCTTTCGAGAGTAACTTCTGGTATTGCGTCGGTCTGGTAAAATGCAGGTGGAACTGTTTAGAAACCCGGCTGCCAAATAAGGCCTTAGGTGGGTTGCAGGGTGGCGCCGGTGGATGGCCGGGGAATTAGATGAGAGGAAGGTAATACATAGAAAAATATATTTTAGGCTTTGTTCGGTTGGTCCCGCCCCGGCCAGGATTTGGACCGAAACCCGGGGTTTAGCCGGGATCGGGATGGCCGGGAATCGATCCCAGACCCTTCTAAAAGACGTGTTCGGTTAACCCCGGTTGGAATCTTATCCCGGACTAAACCACCCGGATCCCCTCCAAATAGTCGGGTTTTAAAAACTCTAGTCTTGTCCCGTGGAAACATTCCCCGCGTGCTTGTCACGAATCCCATCGCCCCCTCCTCTCTCTCTCTCTCACGAGTGGGGACGAAGGTCGGCGGCTCCGGCAGGGAAAGAGAGTCCATGGCTAAGGTGGGAACAGAGGGATGACGGCTCCGACAGGGATGGAGGGTCGGCGGCTCGGGCGGCAGCACACCTATCTCTCTCCCTCACCCCGACCTCTCTCTCTGCGCGTGACATGGAGGGGCTGGCGGCGGAGCGGGCGGAGAGCCTGCGGCGGCGCGGGCGAAGGGACGGCAGCGGCGCATCCAATCCAGAAGATCAAGGACCCATCCTTCTCCCTCCTCCCTCCTCCCTCCCCTGTTTCCATCGGCGGCTGAGCGAGATAGACCCAAGGCCCCAGCTCCGTTCGTGCTCGGCGAGGACCGGAGATGCCACCTCCGACGCCCTCTCCATCTCCGGCGGATGGTGCTTCCGGTTGCTGTCTAGAACTCGTTGTTCTTGCTGGTTGCCTGCTATTGCTTGTGGGGGTGGGGATTAACCGAATGGCAATCAGAACAAAGGATATGGGAGAGGGATTAGTGGGGATTATGGTGACAAGTGGGGTTCACCCAATACCTGCAGGGGTTAGATCCACTAGATGATTTAATCCGCTGCAACCGAACAAGGCCTTAGGGTGTTTTTTAGAAACAATTGTGCAACCGGATGCGTACATGGCTTTACGGACTGGTCCACACATTCTGCCACATCAGCGAATACATCACTATATTGAGGCCCGCTGATGAAGGACAAGCCATATTTAGGTACCGTATGCCACATATTTCTAAGGTGGGTGACCATATTGATTTTAGTTTAGGTACCATGGGTGTATTTTACTCTTTTGAGATGCAAATCAATTTCCATTGACCAAACTGCATAGCAAGATCGCTGGCAACCAGATCATGGACGTTGGATAGAAATAGTTTAGGGAGGCGACGACACGGCCAGTTAGTGGCAGGACGGCAAGGTCACAACAGCATGGTCGGTGGCGTCCTTTCGCCCAGATCTAGGCCCATTGGGCCCTGCTATCCCGGTCAGCGCGAGCCAGCGTGGGCTCGGATGCGTCGCCTCTAGCGGACGTAGGAGCACCTCGTGTTGGGGGTGGTATGTAACAGCAGCGACACACCTGTTGTAGCGAGACGTGGGAGCTTCACACGAATGTGGGCCTGGTTTGCTCTTGTTGCTGCGCCCGGCCGATTATCGTCAATGGCAATGGAGATTGTTCCCACCTGCATAGATGCGGTACTGTCGCTCCTCATTTTTGGCTATTTCTTCTCGGTCTTGCCGGCCTCCAGCGTTGGCCACGATGAGACGACGATGGTGATTGCAAGACTGTGTTGGCGCATGTTGCTGAGCGGCAAGTGTGGTGGAGCTCTATAGATTGTCAGGGGTTGTGGTTTTCTCGGGGTCGGAAGAAATCCCTGTCGGCTCGGCCGACACCGACATGGTGATGCCCTTGGGCGCTGTTGCTCCTTGCTAAAGGGCGCTGGGTGTACCGAGAAAAACCCTAGAGCCAGTCCGGGCAGCAGGGTACAAATTGTGCTATAAAATATCTAAAGAGTACTGCTAAATTAACCAACGTACAATGCTTAACCCAAAAACAAATTAGATTGATTTTTGAGAAACTAAATTCAGGTAAGATAGAAATTAAGGTACCAATTTATGAGTAGGAAAGTCTCCGATACAGTTCTAAGGGATTAGCTCTTAACTTCCGAGACAAGGAGATATCTTCCACGCACAAAGCACACATGTAGGATTAGCTCATATCATCTTGAACATGAATTATTTGATGTACTCTCTCCATTTCAAAATATAGGATGTTTTTATTTTTGTGAAACTAGCAGGGTGGCCCTCGCAAATGCGAGGGCAAACATCTCAAAAGTCTATTTTATTCTGAAATGATTACTTTTCATATATTTTTCGAGGGCAAACATCTCAAAAGTCTATTTTATTCTGAAATGATTACTTTTCATATATAAATTTCATTGAACCATAAATCCGAGATGTATTATTTCATTAAGAATGTTTAAATAATGAGTGAAGATGGACTATCTATATTTTGTTGGTTCGGGTTTTCCTAGCAAGTTCAAATAATTAACACATAATCATATAATGATTCTAAAAATTGATTATTGTTGTACATGGAACTATATTATTAAGTATGGCATTGTAAACTCACTCCTTTAATGATCAGAATACCTATGAGAAAAAATATTATATGTACATGTTTATCCGTAAAATAATTATTCTTCATGGAAGGTGGTTCCCTTGTTTATGATAAAAATGATACTTCGTTTTGGGTGGTCATGATCCCCGGATTTGGTCACATTTCTCCAATACTACAAAATATATTTCACTTCTCTTGAATTGATCAAAGAATTTGATCATAATTCTCTAATACTCCAATACTTCTTCATGCCATCAAATTTGAGAAGTCATTATTGCTCAACTAAATTTAGTTTACATTTTTTCTTGAGAAAATATCGCACTTTATTGATCAACTAACATCATTACAAAGTTTATCCCAGATGCACATCAGGAAGACACTAATAGAAATATTACAAAAAAGAACACTCAAAAGAGCGAGCTAAATGATTTGAATGATTTGCTACAATATTCAACTTATGACTAATATCCTTAAAAGAACATGTAGCAAAACCCTCTACCAAGGTCTTGATGTCATCCACCACAGTGTTGACCATAGATCGGTCCAGAGCAGGACAAGAGATGCCATGTATCATGGAGAGGCTGTCCCATTACTGGACCACATTCGATAAGCCATGGTCCTGCAAGACTGCCAATGCATGACTACCATGGCATGCTATGCAAGCGTTCTTCCCTTGCAATGACGTGTGCATAACCCCTATATCCTTTTGCATGGTGTTTTTTGATAATCTAAGCGTGAACTTAGTTATCTAATTATGGACCATGGTAATACAACCGAACAAAGTTTAACCCTTACTATGAAGATGGCATACATATAAAGCAATTTAGAATTTTCAATATTTAAAATAAGTGGTTGCAAGAGGTCTTATCAAGTACTAAGTGGTCTTTCAAGCAGTGGTTGTTCCACATAGTGGTAGGGGGTTGCACAGGACACCGGATAGGATAAAATATCTTTGTAATTTTGAAATTTTTGACCATGTATGCACCCCCAAAAAAGATGAATTTCTCTCTTTGTGCACCGGTAAGATCCCAGTTGTTGTATGATCTAGCTCCGCAACTACCTTTAAGATATATCTATTGGTTTTTATTTTAGTTCTGATCAAATGCAACTATTTCATTGTATATGCTTGATGCTAAACTTACAAAGGTAGTATGCCAAAATTGTGCCTCCTTGCATCTGTTGTTAAAACGTATGCTTAACTGTACAAAACCTAAATATTTCTCAGTAAAAACAAATTTGACATTTAAATTCAGCATGCGATGGTCATACTTATGCACGAGATGTTTAGTATAGCGTAGCATTTATTCTCAACGGTACAAAACAATGATATTTTAAGTAACATATAATTTCTAGGACATGAAGCACAAATAACCGATGGCATAAAATGAGAGAATACTTGGGTTATAAACACGGTCTTTGTGTTTTCTCCTTATGAACATCAAAAAAGTAATTTCAGATCAGAAAATAACCACTCATAGCACAATTGATGGAATCTTTGTAGACTTTCTGTTGAGCCAATTAAACATCAATGCCTTCAGGATGCTCCTAAGAGATGAGATTAAAAATACGTTGTCTACTTCTATGCATATCTAAGTAAATTATGTTTTTACTCATAAACTTGAACGCGTACCTTACACTATGATGAAAAAAAAAGTCAGTGCGATTCTGTTCCGCCTGATGAATATAATCTGGAACGTCTCCCGCCCTAGTTTTCCTGTTCTTATCCTTGCATGTTCCTCTTAAGCCACTAATTTCCATGGTGCTAATTGCTCACACTAGTAAAAAAAGGGTCTTCGGTTCGATCTAGAGTCTAACACTAGTCCCGATTTGTCACGGGTCGGGACTAGTATTAGCACTAGTCCCGGTTCGTACCGTTTTCGGTGACTAGGAGCCCGAGGAAACTCTAGTCCCGGGTCGGCACGGGCAACACCCTTTAGTCCCGGGTTGTGATATGGCCCGAGACTAAAGGCGTGCGGGCCCCGGCAGGAAAACTTAAATTGACTATAACTTTTGCGTACGATATCGAAAAAATGTACAACCTATTAAAATGTGTGGAAAAAAATTGTAAGTTCGATTTTAATAGCCTTAGGCCGTTTTGAATTATTTTAGATTTTTAAAATTCGAAAAGAAAATAGTTATTTAAAAACTTATTATTTTTCTACAATTTTATTTATTCCATATTTGGATTCCTCACATTTTTTTGATAATTATGGATATATTATTTGTAGAATTTCGATTTACAGATTTAAAGATATTATTTATGCCATATTAAATGAATAAATGAAAAAATAAAATAAAATATTATTTTATTTGGTTTTTACTTTCATTGGATTAAAATATTATTATTACTTATTTATTGTTGTTTACTAAAATAGTTGTTTGTAATTTGAAAAAATAAAGATGTATGGCATATTGATATGGGCTAATAGGATAGATATGGTAGTGTTGACAACAAAGGTATAAATGGGCTTCACGCGAGGACATTCTGATGGAACAGAGAAGTTAAGCGTGCTGAGAGTGGAGTAGTGCTAGGATGGGTAACCGACTGAAAAGTCTATCGTAAGTGTAATTTGACCTAAGATTAGATATACTTAGTACTAAAAATGTTCCAAGCGAGAGGATTACGAGTCAAACAATTCAAAAGTTGAAGAAAAAATTCGGAAAAAAAATAAAAAAAATGAAAAAAATCTTTAGTCGAGGGCTGTATTACGACCCGGGACTAAAGGTCCTTCATCCTCCCGTTATAAAAAAGGCCATGCGGTGGCCCATGCGGTGACCTCTAGTCCCGAGTTGTAACAAACCGGGACTAGAGATAGGGGCCTTTAGTCCCGATTTCGTAGTTTCGGGTGCAAAATCGGGACTAAAGGCCCTTATAAACCGGGACTATATGCCCTTTTTCTACTAGTGTCATGTAAAAATTTATAGTTTGAAAATTAAAACCGTGCTCGACATCTAGCCTACTGGGATGTCTTCATACTTGCATATGAGATAAAACTATGTTCTATACAGTATCATGATCTGGCAAGAACTTTTAGGTGATATTCGCTAATCTGTCAGGAAAATTTGCTTAGAGATGCACCGACGTATTCTAAATATTCTGGTCGAGAAAATATGAGGTGGACCACTTTACCAAGTAGTACATCTCACTACAGGAATAGGAAGCTATGCCGAGGGCCGGTCGCTACGCCGACGGCTAAACGTCGGGGCCGTCGGCGTAGCCATCGTCTAGGCCAGCCCCGCCAAGCAGCCGTCGGCGAAGAATTACCCTCGGCATATCCTATGCTATGCCGACGGCTGCCCTCGGCGTAGCATACGCCGACGGCTGCCCTCGGCGTAGCTATTTTTTATTTTATCTCATTAAACTTTGAAAAATCATAACTAAATCATTCTAATTCGGAAAATACAAATAATATATCAAAATTTTGCAGAAAAATAAGACCTATCTATCTACACTCAAATATTACACATTTGTGAATAAAAATTAAGTAAAACATAAAACATTATATATAATTTAAAACAGGCAAAAAAAATTCAAAAATGATCGAAACAATGCGAAACCTTCGCGTGGTGTTATATTATGTGACATAGTTCGAAGGAAAAATATCAAACTTGGTATATTGATTATGTCTCAAAGAAACCTTCACAAAATGACCTATCTCATTCGAGGTTTTTTGGCTTTCGGGTCAAATGACCAATGTTATGGCTAGAATCAAGGCATATTTTGTGATAATGTGCTCATATTGTGCATACATATGCATCATAGGATGACGAACAATGTTGCAGGAGCAAGCTTTCCTTTTTGTCGCACCAAAAAGCCATTTTCCATTTTCCGAGCATAAAAAATGGACGGTTTTGTGAAGCAACCACCAAATGGCTAATTCAAAATACTACCACCACATTTTACAAAAATACTAGACCACCTTATATGGACAATGTCCCAACAGGGGGATCCGAAACCTTTCCGTCCACCTTTGGTGAAAAATACAAATTCCTGCCGAATCGGCCGGAAGTGGGTCAGATATGAACTACAGGTACATGATCCGATGCTCATGTTTTTTTACAAAAATCATTTTTAGGTTCACAATATGCTATTTTATCAAAGATCCAATGCAATTTAGCGAGGCTCGGCCCCGACCTAAGAATCTTCATGCCCGTCGTTCGACAAAGTTTGACGATAGTTTAAAACGGGCATAAAATTCAAAAACAATTGAAACAATGCGAAACCTTCGCGTGGTGTCATATTATGTGACATAGTTATAAGGAAAATATCAAACTTGATATATTGATTATGTCTTAAAAAAACCTTCACAAAATGACCTATCTCATTCGAGGTTTCTTGGCTTTCGGGTCAAATGACCAATGTTATGGCTGAAATCAAGGCATAGTTTGTGATAATGTGCCCATATTGTGCATACACATGCATCATGGGATGGCGAACAATGTTGCAGGAGGAAGTTTTCCTTTTCGTCGCACCAAAAAGCCATTTCCCATTTTCCGAGCACAAAAAAGGAAGGTTTTGTGAAGCAACCACCGAATGGCTAATTCAAAATGCTACCACCACATTTTACAAAAATACTATACCACCTTATATGTACAATGTCCCAACAAGGGATCCGAAACCTTTCCGTCCATCTTTGGTGATAAAGACAAATTCCTGCCGAATCGGCATGAAGTGGGTCAGATATGAACTACAGGTACATGATCCGATGCTCATGTTTTTTTACAAAAATCATTTTTAGGTTCACAGTATGCTATTTTATCAAAGATCCAATGCAAGTTTAGCAAGGATCGGCCCCGAGCTAAGAATCTTCATGCCCGCCGTTCGACAAAGTTCGACGATAGTTTAAAACGGGCATAAAAAATTAAAAAACAATCGAAACAATGCGAAACCTTCGCGTGGTGTCATATTATGTGATATAGTTATAAGAAAAAATATCAAACTTGATATATTGATTATATCACAAAAAAACCTTCACAAAATGACCTATATCATTCGAGGTTTCTTGGCTTTCGGGTGTGACCAATGTTATGACTAGAATCAAGGCATAGTTTGTGATAATGTGCCCATATTGTGCATACACATGCATCATGGGATTGCGAACAATGTTGCAGGAGGAAGTTTTCCTTTTCGTCGCACCGAAAAGACATTTTTCATTTTTAGAGCACAAAAAACGGACGGTTTTGTGAAGCAACCACCAAATAGCTAATTCAAAATGCTACCACCACATTTTACAAAAATACTATACCACCTTAATGGACAATGTCCCAACAGGGGGATCCGTTCCGTCCACCTCTGGTGAAAAAGACAAATTTCTGCCGAATTGGTAGGAAGTGGGTCAGATATGAGCTACAGGTACATGATCCGATGCTCATGTTTTTTTACAAAAATCACTTTTAGGTTCACAATATGCTATTTTATCAAAGATTCAATGCAAGTTTTCCTTTTCATCGCACCAAAAAGCCATTTTTCATTATCCGAGCGCAAAAAGGGAATTTTCTAAAGCAACCACCAAATAGCTAATTCAAAAGCGGAGCATTTGTGATTAGTTAATATGGATATTATATTTGGATTTCTCTCATTTTTCTGATCAATTTATACATATTATTTGTTAAATTCCGATTTACAGATTTAAAGATATTAATTATTCCATATTAAATAGAAAAATACAAAAAAGTAAAATTATTATATTTTTACTTATTCATTAATGTTTACTTAAATAATTGTTTGTAATTTAAAAAATAAAAACATGTGACATGATGATATAAGAGTTAATAAGATTGATATCATAGTATTGACAACAATGTATAAATTACTTTGCGGAAACAGATTATGAAGGAACGATGAAGTTAAGCGTGCTGGAGTTGGAGTAGTAGTATGATGGGTGACCGGGTGGAAAGTTTAACCAAGACTGCAATTTAATTAAATATTAAATATAATTAGTGTTAAAAATGTTCAAAGTGAGAGATTAACAAGTCAAACAATTCAAAGATTAAAAATTGAGAAAATAAAATACAAAAAAATATTAAAAAAAATGTTTTTACAACATGTCGACTGGCTATGCCGACGGCCGCTCGGCGTAGCATATGCCGACGGTATTTTGATACACCGACGGTCTTTATGTGCTCCGCCGAGAGAGGCCTTTATCGAAGAGGCTACGCCAAGGGCAGCCGTCGGTGTATCATACGCCGAGGATATTTTGGCCTACGCTGATGGCTTTTTGCCCTCGGTATAGCGCATGTCCTGTAGTGTCTTGCCAAGAGCCGCGTGGCGGAACACTTCCCAAAATCAGCCTTCTCTCCTCTTCTCGATGGAATTGCCAAAAGCTGAAATCGTAAAATTCTCACCTGCACACGAAGAGAGGCTTGACCTAGGATACGGTTTGCTGGCTGTCGCTGCATACTTCCTGTTGGTTGCCGCCTAGGAGCAGTTTTTTTTAGGTTGCGTCCTTCTCTCGGTGCAAAGCCATGGCGGCTCTATAGTTTCTTCTTCCGTCGCATAGAAATTAGGGTTAGCTTTGTACAATTGATCAGTTTTTGAATTTTTTGGTATATATATGTGGGACACGTGACATGTTGGACATTTATATACCACAGGACTCGTGACATGTTGAATCGGTGGTGTACTAATCTAGTTATTAAATCATAACCATAAAAGACAGATCTAATGGTTAATATAATATAGGTGATGTGGATCAACCGGGTACCTCGATCAAAAGACAAACTTATATTACCTTTTAGTATATAATAGATAAATTATCTAGAGATGTTTTAGTGTGTAGGTTTGAAGTGAATTACATATTAAAAGACATCTAAATACATTCGTTTTCACAAAAACTAAAACTTCTTATATTATGAAATAGTGGGAGTAATCGTTTCGGCCACGTGGCATCATCGGATGGATCCACGGAAAAAATAGCGCCCTATTTCAGTGCAAATAGCGCTATAACATATCTAGAGAATACTTCCTACGTTTGGGATTATAGGCAGTGGCGGAGCTAGCCCAACTAAGTAGCCTGGGCAAATTACAAAGCGTTCTGGCCTATGATTCTTTGCCCACTAATTTTTTTGATTTACTAGTATACACCTTTAATAACTATACATAGTATTCTGCTAGAGCCCGGGCAACTGCCCGGCCTCGCCGGCCTGAAGCTCCGCCACTGATTATAGGTCATGTACAATTAATTAGGTTGCTAATTTAACTAACAAAATATAAATAAAAAACATAAAAATTATACCATTAGAAACTTTAGATGCTATATTTTCTAGCGATATAATTTTTGTGTTATATAACTTATATTTTATTGCTCAAATTAACAAACTAGATATACACGTGGGTCCTATAATCCTAAACAGAGGGAGTAGGTGCTAGATTAATCGGGTACAATGTATTTTTAAGGCCTTTCACAATGGAGATTTCTTAGCTCTACACCCTAGGCACTTTGCTTATAGGACACTATAGTTAATGAGGAAAGAGATTGAGGTTGTATCTAGTAGCTAAGAAACACCTCTTGCACGAAATTATAGATAAAAAGCATAGTTAGACCAATCAAATGCATGCATGTCATATAAATCATTAAATGTAGATACACCACTTAAGAAACAATGCATTGGAGGAGTTGTCTCTTAACCATTTATTTCTCCTAGGATAATATACTAAGATATACCCCATTGTGAAATTACTAATATAGCACGCTACAACATGATATAACATGATAATGGCGTATTTTAAGCGTTGGCACTATTTTGCTATGTCGGCGTTATTTTTTCCCCCTTGGATGGATCAAAGTGTGTGTTCATATCAAGTAGGATTTGATTGTTTGAATATGCGTGTAGAACTTTTTCAAAACTGACTTTAAAATTTAATAATTCTTGTCATGTCTCGATATCAAGAACTAGATCACGTTTTGTTAGGGCAACTCCAATTGTGCCCCTATTTTGGATCACGATTCTATCTAAATCGGTCCGTTTTCGCTGGTCTATGGACAACATCGTGACACATGTCCGTCTAGGACAGGCCACTCAACCCAGCGTAGTCCCCCATTTGTCTATCATATTTTTCATATTTCAAACACATAAATAGTTCTAATTGAATAAAACACAGAAATTACCAACGTCGTCTCGTGCCAAAAGCATAGTTCATTAGCACACAAATATAAGTGACCGAGTGAAATCACAAATCTTGATCATGGATCATCTTATTCTTCCCCAAACATGCCCGTTGAACTGGATCTATGTCCTAGCTCAAGGGAGTGGTCATGATCTTGGCCTCCTCGGTGAGTAGGGCAAGCTCCAATTGCTTTTGTTTGTTATCTACTTTCTTGGATCTTGCATGGGCATACATGTCTTGGATTTCGATCTTCCTATGCTGCACGTTATAGAAGCTATTCACCACCTCCTCTATTCCCGCAGCTTCCTCTCTTCCATATTTTCACTTCAAACCTATTTATGATAAAGATTGTCTTGATCGATTCTTGCAATTCCGATAAGGAGGCCTCGAGATTTGCTTCCTCCTTGGAGTTGATCCTTCCTCTCGACCTCTTTGAAACCCCGAATGCACTAGAGCTGGCATCATAAACATCAATCACATCGGATTGTGTCCCTTTGGTTGCATCAGAGCCCCCGTTGTTGGTCCACGATGCATGGAGCTCTTGCCACTTGGGAAAATTATGTATAGTCTTCCAACAATGGACCATGGTGAATGCTTTTCCATTGTGGGCATTGTTGAAGTAATTCAAAGCTTCCAACACCATGTCTCCCAAGCCGGGTCACTAACTTTTCGCTTCTTCACCGTGTCATGTGAAGCGTTGAACTTGGTGCATTGCTGTTGGATAAAACCCTACCTTTTTGTGAGAGAGTTTTCATTGTGATCACTCTTAAAAGGGTGATCATCCAAGTGCTTGTGCTCATAGAAGTATTTGAAAATCTTCTTCCAAAATATCCCGCCCTTTTGCTCCACACCACAAATTGGATATCGTTCAACTTCCACCCAAGCCTTGCAAAGCACCATGTACTTGAGGTCGATGTATGCTCCGGTTCTTTTGAACCCTCTAGACACTACAGATCGGGAAGCTACTGTGACGGCCGCCACGCCGACGGCCAAGCGTCGGGCCGTCGCGTAGCCATCGTTCGAGCCAGCCCCAAGCAGCCGTCGGCGTAAAATTGCCGTCGGCATATTCTATGCTTCATGACGGCTGCCCTCGGCGTATACACGGGCTGCCCTCGGCGTAGCTATTTTTTATTTTATCTCATTAAACTTTGAAAAATCATAACTAAATCATTCTAATTCGGAAAAATACAAATAATATATCAAAATTTGCAGAAAAATAAGACCTATCTATCTACACTTAAATATTACACATTTATAAATAAAAATTAAGTAAAATATAAAACATTATATATAGTTTAAAACGGACATAAAAAATTCAAAAACGATCGAAACAATGCGAAACCTTCGCGTGGTGTCATATTATGTGACATATTAAGGAAAAATAGCAAACTTGATATATTGATTATGTCTCAAAAAACCCTTCACAAAATGACCTATCTCATTCGAGGTTTTTTGGCTTTCGGGTCAAATGACCAATGTTATGGCTAGAATCAAGGCATAGTTTGTGATAATGTGCCCATATTGTGCATACACATGCATCATGGGATGGCGAACAATGTTGCAGGAGGAAGTTTTCCTTTTCGTCGCAGCAAAAAGCCATTTCTCATTTTCCGAGCATAAAAAACGAACGGTTTTGTGAAGCAACCACCAAATGGCTAATTTAAAATACTACCACCACATTTTAAAAAAATACTATACCACCTTATATGGACAAATTCCCAACAGGGGGATCCGAAACCTTTCCGTCCACCTTTGGTGAAAAAGACAAACTTCTGCCGAATCGGTAGGAAGTGGGTCAGATATGAACTACAGGTACATGATCCGATGCTCATGTTTTTTTACAAAAATCATTTTTAGGTTCACAATATGTTATTTTATCAAAGATCTAATGAAAGTTTAGCGAGGCTCGGCCCCGAGCTAAGAATCTTTATGTCCGTCGTTCGACAAAGTTTAACGATAGTTTAAAACAGGCATAAAAAATTGAAAAATGATCGTAACAATGCGAAACCTTTGCGTGGTGTCATATTATGTGACATATTTATAAGGAAAAATAGCAAACTTGATATATTGATTATGTCTCAAAAAACCCTTCACAAAATGACCTATCTCATTCGAGGTTTCTTGGCTTTCGGGTCAAATGACCAATGTTATGGCAAGAATCAAGGCATAGTTTGTGATAATGTGCCCATATTGTGCATACACATGCATCATGGGATGGCGAACAATGTTGCAGGAGGAAGTTTTCCTTTTCGTCGCACCAAAAAGCCATTTCTCATTTTCCGAGCATAAAAAACGGACGGTTTTGTGAAGCAACCACCAAATGGCTAATTCAAAATACTACCACCACATTTTACAAAAATACTATACCACCTTATATGGACAATGTTCCGACAGGGGGATCCGAAACCTTTCCGTCCACCTTTGGTGAAAAGACAAATTCTGCCGAATCGGCGAAGTGTCGAATATGAACTACGGTACATGATCCGATGCTCATGTTTTTTACAAAATCATTTTAGGTTCACAATATGTTATTTTATCAAAGATCTAATGAAAGTTTAGCGAGGCTCGGCCGAGCTAAGAATCTTTATGTCCGTGGATTCGACAAAGTTTAACGATAGTTTAAAAGCAGGCATAAAAATTGAAAATGATCGAAACAATGCGAAACCTTCGTGGTGTCATATTATGTGACATATTTATAAGGAAAAATAGCAAACTTGATATATTGATTATGTCTCAAAAAACCCTTCACAAAATGACCTATCTCATTCGAGGTTTCTTGGCTTTCGGGTCAAATGACCAATGTTATGGCTAGAATCAAGGCATAGTTTGTGATAATGTGTCCATATTGTGCATACACATGCATTATGGGATGGCGAACAATGTTGCAGGAGAAAGTTTTCCTTTTCGTGCACCAAAAGCCATTTCCCATTTTCGAGCATAAAAAACAGACGGTTTGTGAAGCAACCACCAAATGGCTAATTCAAAATACTACCACCACATTTTACAAAAATACTATACCACCTTATATGGACAATGTCCCAACAGGGGGATCCGAAACCTTTTCGTCCACCTTTGGTGAAAAAGACAAATTCCTGCCGAATCGGCAGGAAGTGGGTCAGATATGAACTACAGGTACATGATCCGATGCTCATGTTTTTTTACAAAAATCATTTTTAGGTTCACAATATGCTATTTTATCAAAGATCCAATGCAAGTTTTCCTTTTCATCGCACCAAAAAGGCATTTTTCATTATCCGAGCGCAAAAAGGGAATTTTCTAAAGCAACCACCAAATAGCTAATTCAAAAACGGAGGGTTTGTGATTAGTTGATATGGATATCATATTTGGATTCCTCTCATTTTTCTGATCAATTTAAACATATTATTTGTTGAATTTTGATTTACAGATTTAAAGATATTAATTATTCTATATTAAATAGAAAAATACAAAAAAATAAAATTATTATATTTTTATTTGAATTCAATAATATTTTTACTTATTCATTAATATTTACTTAAATAATTGTTTGTAATTTCAAAAAATACAAACATGTGACATGATGATATAAGAGTTAATAGGATTGATATCATAGTATTGACACCAATGTATGAATTACTTTGCGGAAACGGATTCTGAAGGAACGAGAATGTTAAGCGTGCTGAAGCTGGAGTAGTATTAGGATGGGTGACCTGCTGGGAAGTTTGACTAAGGCTGAAATTTAATTAAATAGTAAGTATAATTAGTGTTAAAAATGTTCAAAGTAGGAGATTAACAAGTGAAACAATTCAAAGAATAAAAAAATTGAGAAAAAAAATAAAAAAATATTATTTTCCAAAAAAAAATCAAAAAAAAATATTTTTGCAACCAATGACAGCTATGGCGGCCGCTCATGACGGGCAAAGCCCTCGGCGTAGCATACGCTGACGGCATTTTGATACGCCGACGGCTTGAGTGTGCTCCGCCGAGGGAGATCCCGAGGAGGCTACGCCGAGGGCAGCCCTCGGCGTACCATACGCCGAGGGCATTTTGGCCTACGCCGACGGCCTTTTGCCCTCGGCGTAGCGTGCGTGTCCCGTAGTGAGATCGGGACTCAACTATGCGAGTGAAATCATCCTTGAACAATGACTCTCATCAATGGATACCCAGTCTGTTGACTCTCATTATGGTTGTCGTATTGGGTAGCTTGTTCAATATCATGTTGGGGCTCGGTGCGGTCGTTCTCGTTGATCATTTTAGCCATGGTATCATCCCCATAACCGAGAAGGACTGCAAGATATGCAGCCTGGCCAGACATGTTCATGGACAACTGAATGTACAAATGTATAGGAAAGACATACCAAGTTGGATGTTGAACCAGGTGGCTCCGTAATTTGAGCGAACAGGTTGCGAGAACGGTGACGGCCTCGGGGCCAAGATCCTTGGGGGCTTTCTATTGCCCTGCTCTGTGACGAGGCTAACTTAGGGGTGGCGTTTGTTAGGAATATAGGGTGGCGTTTGCCGCAGCCTTTGGTCCATGCTACCGGATTTCAACGCGCCTTCTTTGGCATTACGTCACTGGTGGTCTCCTAGCCGCTGCACCGACTTGCAGCCTGCAGCTATGCTGCCCCCTTGGGTCGTAGCATTGTTGCACGCAGTCTACTTCGCCGTCCTTGCACACCAACGTCCTCGGTTTCCACCGCGCCATCTCCTACGGCGTAGATCACCGCCATCTGCGCATAGTCTTCGTCATGCAGCCGGGTTCTTCCTCTCCTACTTCAAGCACTGTCGCCGCCCTTCGTCACTCTAGGCATCTAGCACGACCATCCTAGGTCGTAGGCATTTTTGCCGCCCTCTATGTCTTCATCCACTACAACTTTGCCGCGAGCGTCATCGCCTCGTCCCCGACTACACCACCTGCTCCTCTACTCCGACAGCCGCGGATAGCATCAGCATCTCTCCCTTCGCCACTCTGCGCCTCGCAACAATTCTAGAGGTCTCCTCTGCTAGTCTCTCTGACATGGCGAAAAGTTCATGATGGTCCCTGCCCCTCGAACGTCTCGTACTGGCAACACCGGGAGTGCCTTTGTACCTGACGCGTTCCCGAGTCTGGCAAGCTCGGATCGGCACCTCATCTTCATCGGCTTCGACAACGTGTGGCATCCCGCTAAAACCACTACTAGAAAATCGCGTTGTTTTCGTGCATTGCATCATCATGACCGCATGCTCATGTCATCATGCCTCATTGCATTTGAGCTTCGTCATGTCATCATGCATTTGTTTGTCGAAACCTATTTTCTAAAAGTCTAGTTTGGTTTTCTAAATATTCCCCGTCTCAATTTCAAATCAAAGCGTCGGGCTCTTCCGGGTCATTTCTTTGTCTAAAAACTAATTACAAATGTTATTTGTAATTAAACAAAAATTTATATTATTTTTAGGGGGCAGCCGAACCGGGCCGATCCGACCCAGTTGGCCACCCCCAATACAAAATCAGCCTACCCAAAATCCTTTTCTACCCCAACCTAACCTACCCAGCCCCTCCACCTCACCCCACCCAATAGCCGGTCGACACCTCACCTCTCCCTTCCCCCTAACCTATCCTAGCCCGCCACCTGCCCAACCCCTCGCCACCTCACCTCCTGGCCCCACTCCCTCTCAGCCAAACACACACACACCACTCACACGCCACCCACCCGGTCAACCCACGCCGCCCAATCCCCACCTCCACCCGCCCACCCACTCCTCGGCCCCACCCGCCTCTGGCCCCACCGTCGCCCCCCGCTCTCTCCTTCTTCTCGACCCAACCTTTTGGCGCCCCCTTCGGGCCCTCCCCTCACCGGCGGGTCGCCGCCGCCGCCAAGCTCCGGCCCCGCCGCCTTCTCCTCTCTCTCGCGGACGCCACCTACCCCGCTCCCTCCCGTCGATCTCCACCCCGTCGGCCTCCCTCGCCACCGCCTCCTCCCTCATCGCCGCGCCGTCATGTTCCCGCCTTCTTGCGCATCACCGCCTTGGCCTCTCCTTCCCACCTCCGGCCCGGCCTCGCCTTTTCAACCGCCAACCCCGCCATCGACCTCTGCCGCCATGACCTGCATCCCGGCGGCTCGACCCGCCGCGCGCCTGCCGCCCGCCGCCATCGCCCTTCCCGGTAGCGTGCGCCACCGTCTCCTTCCTCCACTGTCTGCGGCAGCAACCGGAGCCGGCCACGCCTCCTCGTCGGAGCCCCGCTCAATCCCGTCCGCCGCCTTCTGCGTGTCTTCCCGGCCGCCGTCCACCCGAGCGAGGCAGCATCGCCTCTGCCTCCTCGGTGCGCAGAGCGCAAGCCCCTCACTGTCCTGCTCCTGGCGTTTGGAGGCCACCCCAGGATCCTATGTGTCTGTGTTTGCTCGTTCTCTGTAACTAAGCAAGACCGTGTGGTGCTGTTGCATACCCCTACTCAAGATCGACGACGACATGTGCATCGCCGGGTTCCTTATCTATGTTGTCGCCCGCGTGACCGATGTTTGGACGAGAAACCAAGGGGCTATACCAACGCCAAGATCTCTGAAGTTTCTATCGGCAACCAAGTTCGCCATCGACAATCGAAGCCTCGAAACCCCAAGCACTCCTTCCCGGACCCGAAGACCATCGGTCAAGTTCACCAGTGACAAAAGACGGACGACAAGACTCCAACCGAAGATCGGATGTGATGGTGTCGGAACGACAAGTTCTACTTCACGGGCACCGAGCGTCAAGATCACCTTCACGGGATACCGCAAGACATCCTTCCCGTGATTTGAAGACCGAACCCTCGGCACGCCAAGACCTTCTCCTCGGGACGCCATGATCTCCTTCACAGATCCGAAGACCCTAAATCCCGGAGTCCGAACCTCGTTTCCCGTCGAACCGATCCCCGTCGAACCCTGTCGAACCCCGAACCCCCGAAACCAAGATCTTCCGAACCGCATGTGTGACCCCTATCCGAGACCCCTCATATTTTTATAATATATAATATTGATCTTGTTGCATATTAAATGAACATGTTGCATACATATTGTGGGTGTTTGGGGTTAACTAGATGATTTACCTAAATTAAATATGGGATCCATATGCGGGCAAATCTAGTCGTATATTGGTCCCATTTAAATTTGTGTAGCGAACCGGTGCTATATTTTGCCATGTTAAGACAACATTTAAATTGGGGGTATCTAAACAACATGAACCATCTAAATAATTGTCGGACCCCGGTTCCGCTTAATATGGCCTAATTGCATCGCACCTTGCCATGTCATGCATCATACATGCATCATGCCGATTTTCTACCGTAGTATTAAATAGTGCATCCGGTGTTTCTTCTAGTGCTTTGCTCCTTCACGGATTAGGCCGTTGAGTTGATGCGAGTGTCGACCCGATCTTCGGTTGAACCTTCGACAATGTTTTCAGGCGAGCATCTCCCCCTTTCTACCTATCTTACTTTTATAGTATTTATTCCCTCCTGTTGATCTATTGCTATCTGTGTTGCGACGCTCTAGTTTTCGTACCCGGAACATCCCTTGCAGCCTTATATTGCCTTGGACACATCCTATTGCCTGTTGTTTGGTAGATAGTTGGACTTGCGCGTCGTAGTCGCTTGTTCAAGTGCTGTTGAGTGTCGTCTAGTATCTCAGTTGTTGGAGTATTGCCGCATGTTTAACGTTGGAGATGATCATGGCTTTAATTATTGTTTAATAACTAAAATTGAAGTAGGTAAGCAGAGGCACAGGTGGGCAATAGATGTTATTTGGTTGTTAACCGTCCACTTGTCTCCCGTAGGACCCCGAGTTCTTGACACCTGTTCCGAGATCGAGCGCGCTAACCACATGTGGGATGTATGGGCACCCCCATCGATTTAGTACCTGATTCCAAGTCTTGTCTTGGGGCCACAATTAGTTTGGGGCTTTATTACTATTCTGTACTTATGCCATGCTTTCTTTGCTTTATTCGATTGTCGAGGAGCACCTGTCTTATTTAGGTAAGCGGAGTGTTTTCGGTATCGACAAGCGAGAGTTTGGGTTCCCGATCGTTCTACAGCCAGCAAACCACGAGTCCGTCTGGAGACCGGCCGACTTTGTTGAGGTATAAGTGGGGTGGCCCCGTGCTTGCTTTGGTCAGGAAGCGTCGTGTGAAACCCGTCGACATACCGTTGGGTGTATGTTTTGTGATCTTGTACCTACGATCCGACAACAAGGGTGTAGGTGCGTGTGGAAACTTTGGTGCACCCTGCGGTTAAATATTTTCGAAGCCGTGTCGCGGTTATGGACGACTTGGAGCACAGGTCTCGATCATAGACAACTATAACTAAAGTTTACTGTTATAATGTGACTTGTATCCGATATGACTAGTAATCGCTTCACCGCAATGTAATGGCTAAATAAAAGTACCAACAACCTGGGTTTGGGATATCTCATGCTATTTGTATCTGATTAGTAAGTGTTACCTTCTAGCGGAATGGTTAACTAAAAGTGCCCACTGCTTATTTTATCAGGATGACCATCTATACCTGACTAGTAATTGCTGCAACGATAACTGAATAAATAAAACTGCCAACCGTGTGAGTTCCTCGGTTGACTTTCTTGGTTGGTATCGAGGGGGAATACCAGGATGGGTATGTTTGGTGTTAGCATCAGGTTGGTTCCGAATAGGTCTTTCTTATCCCTCTCTGATAGCCGACAGTTATATCGAGTCTCTATAGGTTGTTTAGTGCATGCTTTGCGCTATTGCGATCCACCATACCTGTGTGGCGAGGACCGAATTCTAGCCTCGCCGTGTCTTGGCCTCGATCTGACCGCTCTCTTTTTCCTTTGCCCTTTGCGGCACCCTTTTTGTTAAAGCAGGTTTTGAGATCGGCGTCGTTAGCGGGGTTACCCTTCCGGCTTGCTGGCAGGGTTATGGGCGCCATTGGTTATTCTTCAGGCTCTTAGCCCCATTTGCATCTTGTCGTAGCGGGCCTATCGTTTTCAAGGTGATTTGGATCTTTGTTACGTATATGTATTCTTGACTCATGGAGTCGTGTTGTATATATATATACATGTGGGTCCCATCGAGGACTGTTGTGTAATGTTATTACGTTTTCCACCCGCGCAAGTGCAAGTACTGGTCGGCACCTTTGAATCGTTTCTATGCGGGTTTGGCGGGAAGCGCTGAAACTTGCATAGGGCCGATTCTGAGGGTGTTACAGAGTGGTATCAGAGCTCAGCAGTTGCGATACCCCACAAGTCCAGCCTGTAGGATAACCTAGCTAACGGCCGAAGTAGAGTGTCAAAACTATTTTTGCAAAATCGGTTGGATAGTTCTGATTAGGTCTCCCCTCTGCTGCTCTCCTCTCACCTCTGCGTGTTTTGAATCCGCTCTCTTCTCTCTCTTCGAGTCCAGGAATTCTCGTGGTTGGGGTTTCGTCGTACCTTTAGGGTTTCGCTTCCTCTTTGGGTAACGATGCTTCTACATCTGGTCTTCATGCTATCCGAGGAATCCTTTATCTGGTAGACTTCTCTTTGTTCCTTCTCGTGCCTTCCGGTGTTTTCCGACGCGACGAAGTCATCTACATCAGATCTGATGAGAATGTCCATCCCTCCTTTGTTTCCGAACCTGGTTTGACGAGATCTTCAATCTGAATTCTGAGAGTTGGTTGCATAATTTCCTATTCATGTGCAGAGTAATGCTTTGGGTGCGCGATGGACTGATCACCATCCGACTACTCTTATCATTCGCTCTTGCACATTGAATGGTGGATCATTGCAGTTATACTCCTCTCGTGGAAGTTAGAGGTGGCTTTACCCTTTTGAGACCTTTACCTTCATCTTTGTTTCTCCGGAGTGTTCTCTCGACGAATGGGGAACAATCCTTGTTGGTGGTGTCGCCATTTTCAAGCTGAGAAAGAACCCTTGTTAGTGGTGTCGCGAGGATCTACACGAAGCGCGAAGGATCAGATCGTCGGCCTTCTTCCCTGTACCATGAGGCGGATCTCGAGGGCGAGATCCATTGTTAGTGGTGTCGAATTGTCGCATCCCGCTAAAACCACTACTAGAAAATCGCGTTGTTTTCGTGCATTGCATCATCATGACCGCATGCTCATGTCATCATGCCTCATTGCATTTGAGCTTCGTCATGTCATCATGCATTTGTTTGTCGAAACCTATTTTCTAAAAGCCTAGTTTGGTTTTCTAAATATTCCCCGTCTCAATTTCAAATCAATGCGCCGGGCTCTTCCGGGTCTTTTCTTTGTCTAAAAACTAATTACAAAAGTTATTTTTAATTAAACAAAAATTTATATTATTTTTAGGGGGCAGCCGAACCGGGCCGATCCGACCCAGTTGGCCACCCCCAGTACAAAATCAGCCTACCCAAAATCCTTTTCTACCCCAACCTAACCTACCCAGCTCCCTCCACCTCACCCTACCCAATAGCCGGTCGACACCTCACCTCTCCCTTCCCCCAAACCTATCCTAGCCCGCCACCTGCCCAACCCCTCGCCACCTTACCTCCTGGCCCCACTCCCTCTCAGCCAAACACACACACCACTCCACGCCACCCACCCTTTGCCCCAATCCCACCTCCACCTGCCCACCCACTCCCTGGCCCCACCCGCCTCTGGCCCCACCACCGTCGCCCACCCGCTCTCTCCTTCCTCTCTCGACCCAACCCTTTTGGTCGCCCACCTTCAGGCCTCCCCACCGGCGGGTCGCCGCCCGCAAGCTCAAGCCCCGCCTTCTCCCCTCTCACGGACGCCACCTACCCCTCCCTCGTCGATCTCCACCCGTCGGCCTCCTCGCTTGATCGCCTCCTCCCTCACCGCCCGGCCGCCTGGTCCCCGCCTCTGCGCATCACCGCCGCCACCGCGGCCTCTCCTTCCCCACCTCCGGCCAGCGCTCGCCTCTGCAACCGCCTGCCAACCCCGCCGCCATCGACCTCCGCCACCGCGACCTGCATCCCCTCGGTGGCTCGACCCCGCCCGGCCACGCCTCGCCCATCGCCGCCCTTCCGCCAGTGCGCGTGCGCCACCGCCGTCTCCCTTCCTCCCTGTCGTCTGCGGCAGCAACCGGAGCCGACCACGCCTCCTCGTCGGAGCCCCGCTCAATCCGTCGCCACCTTCTGCGTGTCTTCCGCCGTCTACCCGGCGGCGATCGCCTCTGCCTCCTCGCTGCGCAGAGCGCAAGCCCCTCACTGTCCTGCTCCTGGCGTTTGGAGGCGACCCCATGATCCTATATGTCTGTGTTTGCTCGTTCTCTGTAACTAAGCAAGACCGTGTGGTGCTGTTGCATACCCCTACTCAAGATCGACGATGACATGTGCATCGCCGGGTTCCTCATCTATGTTGTCGCCTGTGTGACCGATGTTTGGACGAGAAACCAAGGGGCTATACCAACGCCAAGATCTCTGAAGTTTCTATCGGCAACCAAGTTCGCCATCGACAATCGAAGCCTCGAAACCCCAAGCACTCCTTCCCGGACCCGAAGACCATCGGTCAAGTTCACCACCGACAAAAGACGGACGACAAGACTCCAACCGAAGATCGGATGTGATGGTGTCGGAACGACAAGTTCTACTTCACGGGCACCGAGCGTCAAGATCGCCTTCACGGGATACCGCAAGACATCCTTCCCGGGATTTGAAGACCGAACCCTCGGCACGCCAAGACCTTCTCCTCGGGACGCCATGATCTCCTTCACAGATCCGAAGACCCTAAATCCCGGAGTCCGAACCTCGTTTCCCGTCGAACCGATCCCCGTCGAACCCTGTTGAACCCCGAACCCCCGAAACCAAGATCTTCCGAACCCCATGTGTGACCCCTATCCGAGACCCCTCATATTTTTATAATATATAATATTGATCTTGTTGCATATTAAATGAACATGTTGCATACATATTGTGGGTGTTTGGGGTTAACTAGATGATTCACCTAAATTAAATATGGGATCCATATGCGGGCAAATCTAGTCGTATATTGGTCCCATTTAAATTTGTGTAGCGAACCGGTGCTATCTTTTGCCATGTTAAGACAACATTTAAATTGGGGGTATCTAAACAACATGAACCATCTAAATAATTGTCGGACCCCGGTTCCTCTTAATATGGCCTAATTGCATCGCACCTTGACATGTCATGCATCATGCCAATTTTCTACCGTAGTATTAAATAGTGCATCCGGTGTTTCTTCTAGTGCTTTGCTCCTTCACGGATTAGGCCGTTGAGTTGATGCGAGTGTTGACCCGATCTTCGGTTGAACCTTCGACAATGTTTTCAGGCGAGCATCTCCCCCTTTCTACCTATCTTACTTTTATAGTATTTATTCCCTCTTGTTGATCTATTGCTATCTGTGTTGCGACGCTCTAGTTTTCGTACCCGGAACATCCCTTGCAGCCTTATATTGCCTTGGAAACATCCTATTGCCTGTTGTTTGGTAGATAGTTGGACTTGCGCGTCGTAGTCGCTTGCTCAAGTGCTGTTGAGTGTCGTCTAGTATCTCAGTTGTTGGAGTATTGCCGCATGTTTAACGTTGGAGATGATCATGGCTTTAATTATTGTTTAATAACTAAAATTGAAGTAGGTAAGCAGAGGCACAGGTGGGCAATAGATGTTATTTGGTTGTTAACCGTCCACTTGTGTCCCGTAGTACCCCGAGTTCTTGACACCTGTTCCGAGATCGAGCGCGCTAACCACATGTGGGATGTATGGGCACCCCCATCGATTTAGTACCTGATTCCAAGTACTGTACTGGGGGCCACAATTAGTTTGGGGCTTTATTACTATTCTGTACTTATGCCATGCTTTACTGCTTTATTTACGATTGTGCGAGGAGCACCTGTACTGTTTAGGTAAGCGGAGTGTTTTCGCGGTATCGACAAGCCCGAGAGTTTCGGGTTCCCAGTCGTTTACAGCCACTGGCGCAAACCCTGAGTCCGTCTCGGAGACCGGCCGACTTTGTTGCGGATATACTTAGTGGGGTGGCCCCCAGTGCTTGCTTTGGGTCTAGGAAACGTCGTGTCCGAAACCCCGTCGACATACCGTTGGGTATATGTTTTGTGATCTTGTACCTACCTGATCCGACAACAAGGGTGTAGGTGCGTGTGGAAACTTTGGTGCACCCCTGCAGGGTTAAATCTTTTCGAGAAGCCGTGTCCGCGGTTATGGACGACTTGGAGCACAGGTCTCGATCATAGACAACTATAACTAAAGTTTACTGTTATAATGTGACTTGTATCCGATATGACTAGTAATCAGCTTCACTGCAACGGAATGGATAAATAAAAGTACCAACAACTGCTGGGTTTGGGATATCTCATGCTATTTGTATCTGATTAGTAAGTGTTGCAACTACAACGGAATGGTTAACTAAAAGTGCCCACTGCTTATTTTATCAGGATGACCATCTATACCTGACTAGTAATTGCTGCAACGATAACTGAATAAATAAAACTGCCAACCGTGTGAGTTCCTCGGTTGACTTTCTCGGTTGGTATCGTAGGGGAATACCAGGATGGGTATGTTTGGTGTTAGCATCAGGTTGGTTCCGAATAGGTCTTTCTTATCCCTCTCTGATAGCCGACAGTTATATCGAGTCTCTATAGGTTGTTTAGTGCATCTTTGCTTGTGCGATCCACCATACCTGTGGCGAGGACGCCCAATTCTAGCCTCGCCGTGTCTTGGCCTCGATCGACCGCTCTCTTTTCCTTTGCCCTTTGCGGCACCCTTTTGTTAAAGCAGGTTTTGAGATCGGCGTCGTTAGCGAGGTTACCCTTCCGCTTGGCACAGGCGGGTTATGGACGCCATTGGTTATTCTTCAGGGCTCTTAGCCCCATTTGCATCTTGTCCGTAGCTGGACGCTCTATCGTTTTCAAGGTGATTTGGATCTTTGTTCTGTATATCTGTATTCTTGACTCATGGAGTCGTGTTGTATATATATATCTGTTCTGTGGGTCTCATCGAGGACTGTTGTGTAATGTTATTACTTCGTTTTCCACCCGCACGCAAGTGCCTGGTGGGCTCCTTTGAATCGTTTCTATGCGGGTTTGGCGGGAAGCGCTGAAACTTGCATAGGGCCGATTCTGAGGGTGTTACACAACGTCTTCTTTGGCATCGACCCCTCTACGACTGCCTCAACCGCGTCACCGATGAGTTCTTCTTTGCATACTCGGTTCTGGAAAAAACAGAGTATGCGTTCTGTAGGAGATATGCCCAAGAGGCAATACTAAAATAGTTATTATTATATCTTTGTGTTTATGATAAATGTTTACATCCCATGCTATAATTGTATTAACCGGAAACATTAATACTTGTGTGTTTTGTAAACATAAAAGAAGTCCCTAGTAAGCTTCTTGTTGAAACTAGCTTGTTGATTAATAGATGATCATTATTTCCTGATCATGAACATTGGATGTTATTAATAACAAGATCATGTCATTAGGAGAATGATATGATAGACACACTCCTATAGTAAGTGTAGCGTAAGATCAAGTCATTTAGAGTTTGTTTGCTACAAGCTTTCAAATACATAGTAACCTAATCCTTTGACCATGAGATCATGTTAATCACCATCACCGGATGAGTGCTTTGATGACATCAAACACCACGTCTGTAACTGGGTGGTTATAAAGGTGGCATTAGGTATTCTGAAAGTATGTGTTGAGGCACATGGATCAAGAGTGGGATTTGTCCATCCATATGACGGATAGGTATGATCTGGGCCCTCTTGGTGGAATATCATCCAATTGGCTTGCAAGCATGTGACTAGGTCACAAGGGATTACATATCACGGAACGAGTTAAGAGTACTTATCGGTAACGAGGTTGAACTAGGTATTGATGATACCGACGATCAAACCTCGGATAAGTAAAATATCGCGAGATAAAGGGAAATAGGTATCGTATGTAAATGGTTCGCGAAGTAATCATAGAAATATGTGGGAGCCATATGAATTTCTAGATTCCTCTATTGGTTATTGATCGGAGAAGTGTCTCGATCATGTCTGCATAATTCACGAACCGTAGGGAGACACACTTAAGGATTCAATGTTGTTTAGTAGATATGTAATGTATGTTGGAGACTGAATGTTGTTTGGAGTTTCATATTGGATCCAGGACATCACGAGGATATACGGAATGGTCCAGAGAATAAGATTCATATAAGGAAAGTCAATTTCCGGGGTTCGGAAATGTTTTCGGTGTTTTGACCGGAAGCTTCTAGAAGGTCCACCGCTTCGGGGGGGAGTGGTACATGGAATGTACTAAACCCTAATGGGATGAATGGTTCATGCCCTAGGTCACTTGGTTGGTTAAAAGGAAGAGAGAAATCAAACCCTAGTTTGATTAGGTCAAACGAGTGTTTGAAAAAGTCAAACCAGAATTTGAAAGCCATATCCTAGTGGAGGGAGGAGAGGAAATCTCCTCTCCCTCCACCGTCGGCCAAGGAGAGGGAGTTGGGGGAGTACTCGGCCTCCCCCGACCCAAACCGCCTCTCCCTCTCATAAAAGGAGGGGAGGGTGCAGCCCCTCTCCCCTCAACCAAAATTACCATAGCACCCCAAGTTGCTGCCGCCCTAGCCGCCGTCGCCGCCGCCTAGCCATCGTCGTTTCCCAAGCGCCTCCGCTGCCCTAGATGCCGTTTACACTACCTCCTCTCCTTGGCGCCTAACCCTAGCCACCGAGGAATCCCTCTACTCCACCAAACCCACTCCATCTTAGACGAAGCCCTGCGGGATCTACTCCTCCACCACCACACTGCCGTGCTGCTGAAATCGCAAGGAGATTGTAGAGGTCTCAACCTATTAAGGTAGATTCCTCCTGTGTTTAACAATGCTAGTCCCTGGATCAATAGCTAGCATCCACAGTCAAGATGTAATATCAAGATACAAAGGTCATATTATAACTTTATAACCAGGAATAACAAAATTTTATTACATCACACATAGCTCATATGGCTAATACATTACATTGCAGCGGAATAACTATAAGCATGGGTCCTTCATCTTCAAAATGCCACAGGCAGATATTGGTTGTAGACTTTGTAATCCTAAACAATCAATCTTCAATAAATCAATCAAACCTGCAACATTCAAGTTACAGCCACAAAGGGTCAATACATTTGAATTGTATTGGCAAGTTTCACTACTTTGTATATTATGAGTGGATCCTATCATTATATGCACATTTGGCTAAGTAGAGTTTAAGGCTTATTTGCATAAAGCAATATTTATCCTATCTTTTCAAAATGGTTTTGGTCCCTTGTCAAATCTCTTTTCCAAGTTCCTTGAACTCCTTGGTAGAAACACAAGTGTTCAAGCCCTTCTCAAAAATCTCTTGAGCTACTTGGTAACCCCAAGTGCAACAAGTTTTATCAAAATCTCATGAGTTCCTTGGTAACCCCAAGTACATCATGCTCTTGAGCACCTTGGTAACCCCAAGTGCATCAAGCTTATCAATATCTCTTTGAATTCCTTGGTACCCCCAAGTGCATCAAGTTTTTATATTAGAAATTGGAATGTCGAGATCTCCCATGGTTCAAACTTTAGTTGCTCAGTATTGTCCATAACCGGGGACACGGCTAAGTACTTAGGTTTTATTAACTTCTGCAGAAGGAGTACACTTTACCCACATGACACAATCCCATCTTGTTGCCACCAGTGGCCTACTGGATTAGTGCTCACCAAGATGGAGTCTTGTGATCGAGAATGTGACGAAGTCTTTCCAAAAGGTCCTCCCATACATCATTGCTAGCTTGTCTTCAGCCCCCATGAAGCATTCCAGATCCCCATGTCCGGTAACTAAAGACAATGTATAGGTCTTCCTAATGTAGTTGACTAAGCCAAAGCCATAATAGCATGTGGTTGCACACGAAAGCCACAGTTGGAGAAACATGTTCAATCTCTAAGGTTCCTAGGTGGTTTTCATTTGGAGCACAACACAAAGTGATTGCCATGGACATGGTTCCTTTTGTTGCCACCTTCTCCAAAACATAAAGTGTCCACCACCTAGGTGGTTCATTGAGTCCTTGTTTTATTATATAAAACACAAGTCCTTTTCTCAACCTTTGTAAAATCTCAACATGTATCTCCTTCCAAAACATAGCATGGCTAAGCATGTACAACTTCAATATTTTCACTAAGTAGTGTTTAGGGAATCCTATTAGGATTAGCATAGCATAAGTATAAAACATTTTCATGCATGTTTACAAAATCCACTAAGTATAATGAAAATAGTAGGACTTTTGTATGATAGTGTAACTTGCCTTTATGGTAGGGAATGGTGGTTCACTCCTTGATCTTGCTAGTCTCACACTTTGCTAAATTCACTACAAGTCAATCAAGCAAAACACAAAATCAACTAACATTCCAAACCAAGGTTAAACAAACAATTTCACACTCACAAGCAAATGGAATCTAGTCATGCATAAGTATGCAAAGGATGGTTCTATTGCAAGGTTGGTTTCTACTAGGTTTATAAACTTTGTAAGGTCCAAATTGGTCATTTACCAAAATGGCAAAGTCATTTGCAATTTGGGTTTTATCTTAAGACCATTTTAAAATCCATTCATCATTTTATGTGGTGAAAATTATTTTTATCAAACAAAACTTTATGTTTTTCACCTAGTGAGTTTCTCTTGGCAAAGCTTGGTGTTTTGGGTCAGTAAGTTTGGTCCAAAACATTTTCACAAAGTTTTCCTTGCAAAAACATTTCCATAGTAAAATCAATAATTTTATTTTGGCTAGAAAATGGCTAAGTTAAATAACTCAACCTAAATTTTACCAAAATCATTTTTAACACCAAGGGTTGGTTCCTAGGGTCAGTATGGTCACTACAAACCATTTTGCAAAAGTTTTAATCCCAAAATCAATTTTAAACAATTTTTCTACTCTAAACAAGTACATAAATGTTTCTGCAAATTCAAACAAGCTAACAGATACTATTTGCTAAACTAAGGGCATGGTTGGCTAGGTCTTGTTCTCCTGAATCCATTCATATAAAATTTGAAATTTTTGGACGTGTAGATCTCAAGTTATAAGGGTTTGAATTTTGCAAATAAATCAGATTTAAATCTGTTTCTAAACCTAATAGATGACGCGCGGCACGCTCTGGTTGGGCGGTACCGGTTCAGCCGGATCACGCATTGCAGACCGTTTGATTTAAGTTAAATCGTGCGGCACAGGATCACTACTTACCCCTTCGCTAACGTTCTATCGTATCCGTCCGATTCAGATCCTGCGGTTGCTAATGCCTGGCCAAAAATGGGCGGCGCTCAACAGTAGCGCGCGGCAGCGCGGCTCAGATGATGACGGTGCCGGTGATGCGGGAAGCTAGAGGATCAGAGGGGTGGCTCACCAGGTTCACCGAAGCTCACTGATGCTCAACGTGGTACTGGTGGGTGAAGGGGCGCTTGGGGCTGTTCTTGATTGCTCGCCGGAGTTCCAGCTGGCGTCGCTTGCGCGTGGCCGCGGTTGAGGGTGAGGCTGTAGGTCACGCAGAGGCAAGACAGGAGTATGGTCAGGTGCGTAAAACCAAGGCTAAGATGCTCGCGTGATCGAGAAGTAGAGGGGCGGTCGGATTTCACTTGGGGATCGCGCCGGAGTGGATGGCGTCGGGTGCTTCAGGTGGTCGTCGTGGACGGCGCTGTGGATTACCCCAAGGCGAAATGATGACATGATTAGATGCGCGGGACCAAGACAAAGCTCCTCGTGTGAATGAGAAGGCGCAGGGCGGTCAGTACTTACCGGGAAAATTCGGAGACGAGAGGCAGGGCATGCTGTGAGCTTGTCCCAGTCGACTCTGGGCGCCCATGGTCGAGCAGGAAGGCGAAGCTTCGGGAGGGGAGTGTCAGTGTGTTCGGGGAGGCTCGGGGTGGTGTGGTTTGGCCGGAATCGGTACTGGACCTCGTCGGAGCAGAGGGTGTTCGGGAAGAGATTGGAGGCGGTCTGGAGCGTGCGAGCGCGAGGTGTCAGAGGGGAAATATAGAGGATGCTTGGGCGTTTCATCATGCGTGATCAAAGCTGGTAACGGTGGTCGAGTTAAAGCGAATTAAGGCCGCGAAATCATCGGCAGGAGCGGTGTCGAAGGAGGGAGAAGAGGTCGTGCGGGTGGGAATAAGAACAGTGACAAGTGGGGTCGGTCAGTCAGTGGGAAAGAAGCGAGGGGGAGGTCCACTAGTCGGTTGCTCCGCGGGTTAACTAATTGGTGCGAATCATTTTCTTTTGGGGGTGAGGGAGCTGGGCTGTTTCTGGGCCTTAGTGGGCTGATGGGTTGGGTCGACCTAAACTTTATATTTTTCCTGTTTCTGAATCCTTTTCTTTTCCTATTTCCATTTTCCTGTTTTGAAATTCAAACAACCAAACACATTCAAATTGATTCAAACAATCATCAAGCTTTGCAACTATGAATTTGGTTCTGTTTATCAACATAACCATATTCCAAAATAAAATAATTTTTACTCTTTTTAGAATCCATTCTTTAATTAAATAAAATGAATCTTTTGTTATTTAATAAAATAGGGTTTGATTTAAATAACAAAATCCCCATTTGAAATCCAAACATTTTCAAAACCAAATCAGTAGGTTTTATTTGGAAATAAAGAATACTTAGAAACTTGTTTAAAACAAAATAACTTTTCATTTTAGGGTCCATTAATAATTAAATACAATAGACTTTCATTATTAAAAATAGGATTTGTTTTATCAAAACTTTATTTTGATAAATAAAGCCTAAACACTTTAGTAGGTTTTATTTGAGAACATAAAATATTTGGAAAACTTATTTAAATAATTTAATAAGTTTTTTGATGTTTCAATTAAAATGGTAAAACCTTTTATTTAAATAAAATTGGATATTAAATCCTTATTAATTTATTTAAATAAACCTTTGCTATTTTTATTCAAAAGAAAATGTTTTAATTTCAAAAGTTTGGCCAAGGTTTGATTGGGCTTTATAAAATAATCTTTATTTATAAAAATTTTATTTCAATTGAAAACCAAATCCTTTGATTTTTAAAAGATCCAAAATAGTATTTCCAAAATATTTTGTTTTCCTTTATCTAAAATGTTTATCTTTTTAAATCCCTTTAGGATTTTATTTAATTCAAATGGGTTTGAAGTTCCAATTGAATTCAAAAAGTTTCTTCTGGCCCTGGAAATTAAAAAAAGTTTTATTTTATTCATTTATTTTCACATTACAAGATTTGGAAAAATCTTGGGATGTGACAGAGATCTACAACCTCTGCTGCCTGCTGGAACAAGGGAGAGGAAGGTCTTCATCAAGTACCGAACGTGTGACCGACTATGGTAGCTCTGCCGGAACGCGGCGCCGGAAGGATCGTCTACGCGATCTTGAGATTGGCAAGTGAACGACTACATCACCCATGAGAGATCCGTATATCGTCAAACGCATTGGATCTTCTAGGGTTAGTACTATATGAACTTATTGCACCGATCTTGTAGATTAGATCTTGGCTTTTGTGTGTTCATGCGATAGAAGTTTTTGTTTTCCATGCTACGAACCCCTATAGTGGTATCAGAGCCGTGTCTATGCGTAGATCTGTTTCACAAGTAGAACACAATGGTTATTATGGGCCTTGATGCTTTTATTGTCGATTGCTTTTTGTATACTTTGCATCTTGTGGGATGGTGGGATGAAGTGACCCGGGCTAACCTTACATGACATCGATCATGAGACTTGATCCACGCTCAACATGCAACTTGCATTGCATAAGTGGCTTTGCGGGTGTCTGTCTCTCCCACCATAGTGAAGATTCAATTTACAACGGGCACTTGAAAATACTTGTATCAACGTTGTGCTTCCTGTTCGTAAGTTAGAAAGGTTCTTACTCGAAAGCCCCAAACCACGTAAAACATGCAAAGAAAATTAGAGGCGTCTAACTTTGTTTTACAGGGGTGTGTTGTGATGTGATATGGCCATGATTGTGATTATATATGATGTATGCAATGATCCTTATTGTAAGTTGGCAACTGGCAGGAGACTTATGGTTGTCTTTAAATTTTGTTTAAGACCTATGTGTCTATTATTCAAAGTAGTTATAATAGTTGATGCTGGTGGACGACAACCATGGATTAGCGCTATTGACCTTGATGCCACACCGATTATGATGGAGATCATGTCCGTGCTTGAAGATGGAGATCGAAGGCACAAGAAGAAAGGCCATATCATATCACATATTATGAATTGCATGTGATGTTAATCCTTTATGCATCTTGTATTTCTTAGATTGCGACGATAGAATTATAAGATGATCCCTCTCACTAAATATCAAGTAATAAAGTGTTCATTCTTAGTAGGTATCGTTGCTAAGACTTGTCGTTTCGAAGCACCACGTGATGATCGGGTGTGATGGATTCTACGTGTGCATACAACGGGAGCAAGCTAGATTTGCTCATGTGGATACTAAGGTTAGTCTTGACGAGCCTAGCATGTATAGACATGGTCTCGGAACACAGAATACCGAAAGGTAAAGCATGAGTCATATGATTGATATGATGAACATGTTGAGTGTTCGCCTTTGAAGCTACATCATCTCTCGTGATGATCAGACTTGGTGTAGTCGATTTGGTTCGTGTAATCACTAAAAAAATGTGAGGGACGTTGTTTTGAGTGGGAGTTCACCTAGTTAATTTAAGTATTAAATATGACTCAATTTGTCATAAACTTAGTCTAAACTCTTTGTAAATATGTTGTAGATCATGGTGGCCCCTACCATCAATTTTAATGCGTTCCTAGAGAAAGAAAAGTTGAAAAACAATGGAAGTAACTTCGTGGATTGGTTCCGCAATTTGAGGATTGTCCCCAACGCTAGTTAGTTGACAGATGTGCTGGATGCACTGCCGGGTGACCCACCTGCAGCTGATGCTACCGATGAGGTGAAGAATGTTTTCCTCACTCGAAAGAATCAATACTCCATAGTTCATTGTGCTATCTTGTACGATTTGGAAGCGGAGCTTCAAAAGCGGTTTGAGAATCGTGAGCCTTATTATATTATCCGTGAGCTCAAAATGATATTTGAGACTCATGCGGCAGTTGAAAGCTATGAAGCCTCCAATAAGTTCTTTAACTGCAAGATGGAAGAGGACAACTCTGTTTAGCGTGCATGTGCTTAAGATGTCTGGGCACGCGAATAAACTCGTTTGGGAATAACGATTCCTAATGCGTTGAGTATTCATCATGTTCTCCAATCAGTACCACCTATTTACAAAAACTTCGTGATGAACTAAAACATGCAGCGCATGGATAAGTCATTACCAGAACTCCTCTCCATGTTGAATTCTACGGAAGTGGAGATCAAGAAAGAGGTGTTGATGGTCAATAAGGCCATCAATTTCAAAAAGCAAGGCAAGCCTGAGAAGAAGGGTAACTTCAAGAAGGGCGGCAAGAAATCTGCTGTGCCTGCAAAGAAACCCAAGGCTGGTCCTAATCCTGATACTGAGTGCTTTTACTACAACGGAGAAGGTCACTGGAAGTGGAATTTCCCCAAGTACCTGCCAGATCTAAAGAACGGTAACATAAAGAAGAAAGGTATATTTGATATACATGTTATTGATGTGTATCTTACTAGTAGTCGTAGTAGTGCCTGGGTATTTGATACTGGTTCGGTTGCTCATATTTGTAACTCGAAACAGGTGCTGTAGAATAAGCGAAGACGAGCGAGATAAGAGGTGACGATGCGCGTTGGAAATGGCTCCAAGGTTGATGTGATCGCTGTCGGAACGCTTCCTCTTCATCTAACATCGGGATTAGTTTTATACTTAAATAATTGTTATTTGGTGCTTGTGTTAAGCATGAACATTATATCTGGATCTTATTTATTGCGAGACGGTTACTTGTGTATGTCCAAGAATAATGGTTGTTCGATTTATATGAGTAATATCTCTTATGGTCATGCACCTATGATAGATGGTTTATTCTTATTGAATCTCGATAGTAGTGATACACATGTTCATAATATAGATACTAAATGTTTGAAATTTAATGATAATTCTATATACATGTGACACTGTCGTTTTGGTCACATTGGAGTGAAGCGTATGAAGAAACTCCATTCCGATGGACTTCTTGAATCACTTGATTTTGAATCACTTGAAAGATGTGAAGCATGTCTAATGGGAAAAATGACTAAGACTCCATTCTCTAGCATAATGGAGCGAGCTATAGACTTATTGGAAATCATACATACCTATGTGTGTGGCCCGATGAGTGTGGCATCGTGCGGAGGTTATCGTTATGTTCTTACTTTCAACGATGAATTGAGTAGATATGGGTATATATATTTCATGAAACATAAGTCTGAGTAGAGAATCAACATAACAAGAAGATTAAATTTCTGTGATCTGATCATGGAGGTGATTATCTAAGTTATGAGTTTGGCAAGCATTTAAAGAAATGCTGAATACTTTCACAATTGACACCTCCAGGAACACCACAACATAATGGTGTGTCTGAACGTTGTAATCGAATTCTCTTAGATATGGTTCGGTCTATGATGTCTCTTATAGATTTACCGTTATCATTTTTGGATTATGCATTAGAAAAAGCCACATTCACTTTAAATAGGGCACCATCTAAATCCATTGAAACGACACCGTATGAATTATGGTTTGGTAAGAAACCTAAGTTGTCGTTCCTTAAGGTTTGGGGATGCGAAGCTTATGTAAAGAAGTTACAACCCGACAAGCTTGAACCCAAAGTGGAAAAATGTGTATTCATAGGATACCCGAAGGAAACTATTGGGTATACCTTATATCATATATCCGTAGCCAAAAATTTCGTTGCCAAGAATGGATCCTTTCTGGAGAAGGAATTTCTCTCGAAAGAAGTGACTGGAAGGAAAGTAGAACTAGACGAGGTTGCTGAACCTTCTCTCAAATTTGAGAGTAGTGCAGCGCCGAAAGATGTTCATGTGCCTCCTGCACCAATAATAGAGAAAGCTAATGATACTGATCATGAAACTTCAAGCAAAGTTACTACGAAACCTCGCAGGTTGACGAGGACTCGTACCACTCCTGATTGGTATGATCCTGTTATGAGTGTCATGTTGGTGGACAACACCGATGACCCTGCGACATATGAGGAAGCAATGATGAGCCCAGATTCCAACAAATGGCATGAAGCCATGAAATACGAGATTGGATCCATGTACAAAAACCAAGTGTGGACTTTGGTGGACTTATCGGATGGTCGCAAGGCTATCAAGAACAAATGGATTTTCAAGAAGAAAACATATGCTGATGGTAATGGAACCGTCTATAAAGCTCGAATTGTCACAAAAGGGTTTCGACAAATTCAAGGAGTTAACTATGATGAGACTTTCTCACCGGTAGATAAGCTAAAGTCTATGAGGATTTTGTTAGCAATCACTGCATATTACGATTATGAGATATGGCAGATGGATGTCAAAACGGTGTTCCTCAATGGTGATATTGATGAAGAGTTGTATATGGTACAACCCAAAGGTTTTGTTGATCCTAAAGATGCTAGCAAGGTATGCAAACTTCAACGGTCCATTTATGGATTGAAGAAAGCATCCCGGAGATGGAATCAATGGTTTGTTAGGTGATCAAAATCTTTGGATTTATACAAACTTATGGAGAAGCTTGTATTTACAAGAAAGTGAGTGGGAGCTATGTAGCATTTCTGGTACTATATGTGGATGACATATTGTTGATTGGGAATGATATATAACTTCTTAAAAGTGTCAAAGACTATTTGAATAATAGAATTTCAATGAAGGATCTTTGCGAAGCTTCATACAAATTAGGCATCAAGATTTATACAGATAGATCAAGACGCTTAATAGAGCTTTCACAAAGTACATATTTGGACAAGGTTCTAAAGAGGTTTGGAATGAGATATCAAGAAAGGGTTCTTGCCCATATTGCCAAATATGACCTTGAGTAAAACTCAAAGTCTAGCTATGGCAGAAGATAGAGAGAGGATGAGCAAAACTCCCTATGCCCCAGCCATATGATCTATCATGTATGTCATGCTGTGTACAAGACCAGATATTGCATATGTTGTTAGTTTGACTATCAGATATCAAAGTGATCCAGGAGTGGATCACTGGATAGCGGTCTAAAATATCCTAAAGTACTTAAGAAGGACTAAGGATATGGTTCTTTCTTATGGAGATGATGAATAGCTTGTTGTAAACGGTTACACTGATGCTAGCTAGAACACTGATTTGGATGACTCTAAGTCGCAATCTGGATACATATTTACTCTGAATGGTGCAACAGTGAGCTAGAGGAGTGTTAAGCAAAGCATTATGGCGAGATCTTCAACTGAATCAGAATACATAGTTGCTTTGGAGGCTTCACAAGAGGCGATATGGATGAAGGAGTCATTACGGATCTTGGTGTGGTTCCTAGTGCGTTGGACCCAATGGCCATCTACTGTGACTACATGGGTGCCATAGCCAATGCGCATGAGCCAAGGTCACACAAGAAGCTGAAGCATATCAAGCTACATGTTCATGCTATTCGCGAGCATGTCCAAGATGGTGACATAAATATTTGCAAAGTACACACAAATCTGAATGTGCCAGATCCATTGACTAAACCTCTGCCTAGGGCAAAACATGACCAACACCAAACCGACATGGGTGTTAGGTACATCACAATGTAATCTAGATTATTGACTCTAGTGCAAGTGGGAGACTGTTGGAGTTATGCCCAAGAGGCAATAATAAAATAGTTACTATTATATGTTTGTGTTTATGATAAATGTTTAAATCCCATGCTATAATTGTATTAACCGAAGACATTAATACTTGTGTGTTTTGTAAACATAAAATAAGTCCCTAGTAAGCCTCTTGTTGAAACTAGTTGTTGATTAATATATGATCATGATTTCTTGATCATGAACATTGGATGTTATTAATAAAAGGATCATGTCATTATGATAATGATTTGATGGATACACTCCTATAGTAAGCGTAGCGTAAGATCAAGCCATTTAGAGTTCGTTTGCTACAAACTTTCAAATACATAGTAACCTAATACTTCAACCATGCACTAGTGGAAACGCGGGCTTTTGTTGATCCCGAAAATGGGCTTTAACACCGGTTCTTCTACGAACCGGTGTTAAAGGGGGGGGGCCGTACCAGCGTGGCCTCTGCGGCATTAAAGGAGCCCCCCCTTTAACACCGGTTCGTGACACGAACAGTGTTAAAGGTCCCTCCACCTGATGGTTTACAAGATTTCTTTAACACCGGTTCGTGGCACGAACGGTGTTAAAGGGTGAAACTATAAGACACCACCCAGCCCACACACACCCACTCTTCCATTTTTCACATTTTGGAGCCTAGCAAGAGGTGTGAAGAGTGCTAGTTTGTGTTTTTCATATGCACTAGAGGTGTTCGTGAAATGCCCAGAGCTCAAAATAAGCTTTCTTGTTGCTCTTTCCGTCTCGGTCGGTCGGCAACTATAGTTTCATGTGTCATTGATGTACTATATATATATAAATGGTCATCTCCTATTATTTTTGATATATACTACATATTAATGCGTATGAATCGGCAATGGATGTACGGTGACCGCCGCACTTCCGAGTACATTACGGCCTCCAAAATTTCATCGTTGGCTAATGCAAACCGTGGTCACAATGGTTTTATGTGTTGTCCGTGTGTTCACCGTCGAACAAGAAAGACTACTCAAATACCGAACCATTCACGCCCACCGCGATCTGGTTTCATGCCCAGCTATAATTGTTGGACCAAGCACGGAGAAAAAGGGGTTGTGATGGAAGACAACGAAGAAGAAGAGGATGATGAAAACTATCATAATATGTATCCGAATATGATGATACCGCAACGGGGTAGATAATGAAGATCAAGAGGGAGCGGATGGGCCCGCCGATGACGATCTTGGTCGGGCCATTCTTGATGCAAAGGAAGAATGTGAAACTGAATAGGAGAAGGAGAAGCTGGAGCGGATGTTAAAGGATCACAAAACATTGTTGTATCCAACTTGCGAAGATGGCCACAAAAAGCTAGGTGCCACCTTCGGATTTGCTGCAATGGAAGGCGTAGAATGGTGTGGACCGACAAGATTTTCAAAGTTGTTGGTAAAATGAAGAATCTTCTTCCAAGAAATAATGAGTTGCTGACGGTACATACCAAGCAAAGAAGGTTGTCTGCCCTCTAGGATTAGACGTGCGTAAGATACATGCTGCATTAATGACCATCCTCTACCGGTGAGAAGTACGAATTTGGATGCATGCGGTATGCACCGAATCTGCGGTATAAGATCGACGAGACGATCTGGCGATGTTGAGGCGAGGGCGAGGCCCTAGGAAGAAGGTTCCCGCCAAGGTTATGTGGTATGCTCCTATAATACCACGGTTAAACGCCTCTTGAAATAAAGAGCATGCCAAGTTGTTGCGATGGCACATGGAAGACCGTAGAAAGACGCGATGTTGAGACACCCCGATGGGTCACGGTGGAGAAAAGTCGAGCGAGAGTACCCGGACTTTGCACGTGGCGCAAGGAACTTAAGGTTTGGTCTAAGTGCATCGGCATGAATCCTTTTGGTGAGCAGAGCTGCAGTCAGACACGGCCTGTGACCCTATGTATCTATAACCTTCCTCCTTGGTTGTGTATGAAGAGGAAGTTCATTATGATGCAGTGCTCATCCAAGGCCCGAGGCAACCCGGCGACATTGATGTGTACCTAAGGCCATTAGTTGAAGAACTTTTACAGGTATGGGCCAAACCAGGTGTACGATGTGGGATGAGCACAAAGGGGAGCCATTTGACCTCGAGCATTGTTTTCGTAACCATCATTGATTGGCCTGCTCTTAGTAACATTTCAGGCGGACAAACAAGGGATACAATGCATGCACACACTGTTTAGATGATCTTGAAAGTGTATATTTGGATAAATGTAAGAAGGTTGTGTACCTAGGGTATCGATTTCTTCGAACTGCATCCGAAGAAAGAAAGGCAAGCATTTCAAACGTCTGGCGGAACCCGGAGGAAGCCGTCCTCCGTGCAGGTGAGGAGGTATTTGGTATGGTCAAGGACCTAGAAGTAATCTTTGGAAAAGGTCTGGCAGTCTATCATTCGAATGACGATGCGGGACACGCCCATGTGGAAGAAGCAATCTATATTTTGGGACCTACCCTATTGGAAAGTCTTAGAGGTCCGCTCTTCAATCGACGTGATGCGTGGCGAAGAATGTTTGCGTGAACCTGCTAGGCTTTCTAGGAGTGTATGGGAAGACAAAAGATACACGGAAGCACGACAGACCAGCAACGTCTCAAGGCCCTGAAGAGCCTATGCATCCCGAGAGCGAGAAGGGTAAACGATGCCACTTAACTCCCGCCATGCCGCTCTTACCAAGAGAAGGAAATCTTTTTGAATGTAAAGCGGTATCAAGGTCCCGTCGCTTCTCGTCAATATAAAGGGAATAATAAATATGGCAGAAAAAATTCCAAAACCTGAAGTCTCATGACTGCCACGTGATTATGACACAATTGCTTCCGATGCCATTGAGGGGCTTCTACGAAAATGTTCGAGTACCCATTGTGAAGCTATGTGCATTCCTCAATGCAATATCTCGAAGGTAATCGATCCGAAAGCCTACGGGGTTACAAGCAGATGTGGCCCAATGTCTTGTCGACTTTGAGTTGGTGTTCCCACCATCCTTCTTCAATATTATGACGCATCTCTGGTTCACCTAGTAGAAGAGATTGCCATTCTCGGTCTGTATTTCTACACAATATGTTCCCCTTTGAGAGGTACATGGGAGTCTTAAAGAAATATGTTCATAACCGTGCTAGGCGTAAGGAAGCATCTCCAAGGGCTATGTAACAGAGGAGGTCATTGAGTTCGTGTTGATTTTATTCCTGACCTTAAGGCGATTGGTGTTCGAGAATCACGACATGAGGGGCTGCGTGGAAAAGGCACCCTAGGATGTAAAGCAATGATATGTAGGACGGGCATTCTCTCAATCAAGCACACTACGGTTTTACAAAGATCTATCTTGGTTGCCCGTATATCAATGAACACAAGAATTTAATACGCCTCAAACACCGGGGTCGATGAATGGATTATAAGTGAACACATGGCGAGTTTTGGGCTGGTGCAAAGACTTCTCACGAATAACACCACCGTTGGGGATCAGTGTACTTGTTGGCGGGACACCGTCTTGTTGTATGTACTTTCCAAGTGCGAGATAAATGGGAATACATTTTACGATAGGCCAAGATAAAAGAGCACCAACCAAAATAGTGGTGTCCGCGATCTTGACGAAGACAATGGGCAAAAGACCACGTATTATGGGTTCATAGAGGAGATATGGGAACTTGACTATGGACCTAATTTTAAGGTCCCCTTGTTTCGATGCAAATGGGTCAAGCTAACAGGAGGAGGGGTTGAGGTAGACAAGAAGTACGGAATGACAACGGTGGATCTCAACAATCTTATGAAGAACTTAGACGAACCATTTGTCCTAGCCAATGATGTGGCTCAGGTTTTCTATGTGAAGGACATGTCCTCCAGACCAAAAAAAAGAAAAAATATGCAAACGAATACATCATATGATGAGCCAAAGCATCACATAGTTCTTTCAGGGAAAAGAAACATCATGGGAATCGAGGACAAGACAGACATGTCAGAAGATTATAATAAGTTTGATGAAATTCCGCCCTTCACAGTGAAAACTGACCCAAGCATTCCGTTAAGTAAAGAAGATGCTCCATGGTTACGACTGAAGCGATCATAAGGAAGGGCATATGCCAAGAAGGGCATAAGGAGGAGCATCAGTAGCACTGCCACAAAGAAATCCGCAGGAAACCGTACGCCAAAGAGTTCAAAAAACTACGTCCCGCAGCCTTCCGCCAAGCCATTGCCGGTTTTACCGTGGAATCATGCGGTGAGGAGACCAATAGGATCTCGGGAGAACAGGTCAAGAAATTCTTTGCACCTAGGCAGGCCGAGCCAAAGGAGAAAATAGATCGGCGGTGGTGGAGAAGTTTTACAAAATCTTTTGAAAAACCAAACCCCCACTTGTGGGACTCGAGCACCAGATTTTGAAGGCGGATGCAAGGCGCCGTGGGGAGGCTGAAAGAGGCACTCGTGAGGCACCCACAAACGGTTCCCATGCTCGGAGAGCAGAAAAACCAATCATCGCCCGCGCCCGCTCCAAATGTTTGACAAGCGGGACGCTCCTCCCGTAGATGATTCTACGAGAGCTACAAAGAAAGGCCAATGAGATGGGGATGACTTACATTGCATACTTGAACGTCATGGGAACAACTTGCCCAAATGCGATGTCAACCCCATACAGCCATGGAAGTATGGGAAGAATCTAGTCAAGAAAGGAGCTCAAAAAATCTACCAACAAAGATCGAAAATTGCACAAGTGGTACCTTCAAAGAAGAAAGGCGAGAAAGAAGAATGGATGGACAGGCGCATATAAGAGATGAGATTTTCTTGTGCGGAGGCAACGATCGACTTCAACATTCAAGACTTGCATTTTCTATTCAATCGAAGGAACTCGACAAATGCCATCGCCTTTATTGTGTGTAAGTACTATTTACAATTTTATCTCAACTCATTCACTTCATTAATGAATTGCATGTATATATATATGCTCACCATATATGTATATACTATTATGCAGGAAAAAGGTTATGGAATGCGGGAAAGGAGGCCCTTTTGACATTGGGTTCGTTGACCCAAATAGAGTTCATGAAGAAGTGGTAAGAGAAAAAACGGCAAGCAGAAGATTACTTGCTAAAGTCTTTCTTGAGACAACAAACCAAAAGGAAATACTATTGCCTTACAACTTCTCGTGAGTCTTGTTACCCTCTCTCTTGTACACATTACATTTGACTTACTCGATGTAAGTATGGCGATGATGAGTTATGCGTGGGTTCCACTTTATTACGCTAGTCATTCAACCCGACTCGGGAAAAGTCCTTGTCATGGACTCGTTCGAAAAGAAAAAGAGCTATGGGCAAACTTTAGAGAGATGCTCGAGGTAATTTCAATCATATTATCGCACTAGATCGGCAACTTTCGTGACAATAAGTAATTAATTACTCCTTTATCCATTTTCTTTGTCGGACGGGGTTTGGAAAATGTTCACGGGCAGGGCCGTGGGTGAATGGTCGAAGAACTAAAATTTGTAGACCAAAATGTAAGTAATACTAGCTAGCTTCCAATTCCATTATATCATGCTTTATTGATTATTATTTTGATTGAACTCTCTATTCTCGTAAAGTCGCGCATCAAGGACAAGCAATAACTTATGTGGGTACTATGTTTGCGAATTCATTAGCAACCACGATATGTTGACAGGCCAAGCCGCACTAGAACAACTTAGAGTAAGTAAACAAAGTCCACAACATTATTTTATTACCATCAATTGTGTTGAGTTTTATTCTTATATATATATATTGGCCCATTCTTCATATATATTCAGATCGAGCGGATCGGGACCAACTCCTACCATTTGAGCATACTGAGCCATTCAAGAAGGAATTGGCGGGTTCATACTTGATGAGGTCGTCACGCTGGCGGAGAACTCTTTAGATATCCACCTCCGCGATGTAGATGTATGTTGCGATGTATATGCCGATGGCGATGTATGTGCCGATGGCGATGTTTGTGTATAATAATAGTTGTAATTATTCATGTACTTTCGTATGTACGATGACGATTTATAAGTATCGGCTCGATCGATTTCCTCGCTCTCCCCCCTCCGTAATCGCCCGAGCAGGCGGCAGAAATGCGCATGGCGGGCGTTAGGCCGTTTTCTGCCATGGCGATTACGCAGCAGCGAAGCAACCTAAATCATTGCGGCAAGAACTAACACGGTTCGGTCTGAACGGTGTTAAAGAAGGCTTGAGCCTGGCAGCCCGTCGCCGCCCTTTAACACCGGTTCGTATAGGAACCGGTGTTAAAGGGTCCCCCCCTCTAACACCGAACCCTCAACAGCGGTTGGGGAACCGCTGTTAGAGGGCCCTCCCAACCGGAGTTAAAGGGGGGGGCTCTGCACTAGTGATGGTATCATGTTAATCACCATCACCAGATGAGTGCTTTGATGACATCAAACACAACTTCCATAACTGGGTGGTTATAAAGGTGGCATTAGGTATTCTGAAAGTATGTGTTAAGGCACATGGATCAAGAGTGGGATTTGTCCATTGATACGTCCAAAACGTATCTACTTTCCCGAACACTTTTGTTATTGTTTATCCTCTAAACTTGTATGATTTCGATACAACTAACACGGTCTGGCGTTGTTTTCAGTAGAATTACCTTGGTGTATAGTTTTTGTGTAGAAAATCAACTATCAGGAAAAATCCTGGAAAATATGCCAAAATCCATATTTCACCAGAAGACTCACAGAGCCAGAAGACGAGACGGAGAAGGGGCCTGGGGGGGCCACACCCCCTGTCGCGCGGGCCAGGCCTGGCCGCACATGGGAGGGGTGTTGTAGGGGTTCGTAGCATGGAAAATAAAAATTTTCTATCGCATACAAACAAACAAGCCAAGATCTATCTACTAGATAGTAGCAACGAGTCGATGGAATAACTTACCCTCGAAGATTCCAAAGCGGTTAACGAGAGCAGATTCTCGTGGATGATGTAGTCGTACACTCCCGATCTCAAGATCGCGCAGACGATCCTTCCGACTGCGTTCGGTGGCGCTCCCATGATCGGTCTACGTTAAATTTTCGGCGAAAACCTTCCTCTCCCTTGTTCCAGCAGGCAGCGGAGGTTGTAGCACTCTCCTCGCGATTCCGGCAGCACAACGACGTGGTACCGGAAGTAGAGGGGAGATCTCGCAGGGCTTCGCCTTAAGCCGGAGCGAGTATGGTGGACTATGAGAGAGCCTTGGTGGATCTATGGTTTATACACACCAATTAGAGGCTCTAAACCGGAGGCTAGGGCAATTAGAAGCTCTAACTTGACGGCTTGGCAGAAATCCCTAGGCTGTAGCTAGGGTTTAGGTTTAGAGGAGAGGGACTTGTGTGTCTCTAGGAGGGAGCCCTGCCCCTCCTTATATAGGTGGAGGGGCTGGCCGCGCCATGGGGAGGGAGTGGAGTCCCTCCCCAACTCGGCTTGGAGGTGGCCGTCGGTTGGAGGAGGTCTCCCTCCCCAACTCGGTTTCATACTCCTCCTCTTTTCCTCTTTCCAAAAATTGCCGTTTGACTTTCAAACTAGCCGTTTGACTTTTCAAACTAGGATTTGAATAAACCCTTTATTTCGGACAGCGAATACACTTAGTACATGATGCAATCATTCCAACATGCAATGACACATTCATGTACCCCTTCCCCTCCGGAGTGCCGGACATTCTGGAACCTTCTAGAACATTCCCGATGAAAACACCGGAAACTATTCCCAACTCCGAAACGGGACTTTCCTTATATGAATCTTATTCTCCGGACCATTCCGGATCTCCTCGTGCTATCCCGGATCCCATCCGAGACTCCGAACAACATTCGGTCTCTTACTCATCATTCCATAACTACTCAACAACATTGAATCCTTAAGTGTGTCTCCCTACGGTTCGTGAATTATGCGGACATGATCGAGACACTTCTCCGATCAATAACCAATAGAGGAATCTGGAAATTCATATGGCTCCCACATATTTCTACGATTAATTTGCGATCGAATGAACCACTTACATACAATACCAATTTCCCTTTGTCTCACGATAGTTTACTTATCCGAGGTTTTGATCGTCGGTATCTCTACATACCTAGTTCAACCTCATTACCGATAAGTACTCTTTTCTCGTTCACGTGATATGTGATCCCTTGTGAGCCAGTCACATGCTTGCAAGCTAATTGGATGACATTCCACCGAGAGGGCCCAGAGTATATCTATCCGTCATATGGATGGACAAATCCCACTCTTGATCCATGTGTCTCAACCAATACTTTCGAACACTCAATGCCACCTTTATAGCCACCCAGTTACGGTGTGGTGTTTGATGTCATCAAAGCATCCATCTGGTAAAGGTGATATGCATGATCTCATGGTCGAAGGAATTAGGTTACTATGTATCAGAAAGCATATAGCAATTGAACTATTGAAATGACTTGATCTTTATGCTACGCTTATCTATAGGAGTATGTCCATCACATCATTCTCCTAATGATATGACCCTGTTGTTAATAACATCTCTATGTTCATGATCAGGAAACCATGATCATACATTAACCAACAAGCTAGTTTAACAAGAGGCTTTACTAGGGACTCTTTTATGTTTACAAATCACACAAGTATTAATGTTTCCTGTTAATACAATTATAGCATGGTATGTAAACATTTATCATAAATATGAAGATATGATAATAACCACTTTATTATTGCCTCTTGGGCATATCTCCAATAGGTGTGGCCGTCTCGGGCACCCCCTCGGCCTCCCTCTTCGCCTATAAGTTGCTTCTGACCTAAAAACTCAGGGGGTTCAACGTTTTTCTAGAAAGAATTCTGCTCATACTACCACGAGCAGCGATTCGAACCGAAACTCCATTACGGCACCTGCGAGACGGGAATTTTGAGAGGATCATCGCCATTGTCATCACCAACGCCTCTCCATCAACCATCCATGTTTCCCCCATCCATGAGTTTGAAATTCCCCGTTGTAGGCTATGGGGATGATAGGGATTGGATGAGTTCTATCATGTAATCGAATAAGATTTTTAGGGCATGGTGCCTAGAATCTCTATTAGTGCTATTTGACTTTGTTGCAAAATTTTGTGCTTAATGCTTGTCACTAGGGCCCGAGTGCCAGGATCTCATATCTGAACTTATTATTGATTCATGATTATAGTATTGTTTGTGATCATATCTGCAAGTTGTGTACACATATCATTGTCCAGATCCAAAGGCCCCGAAGTGATAGAAATGTTGGAATTATGCCCTAGAGGCAATAATAAAGATGTTATTATTATAATTCTTATTCATGATAATGTTTATATTCCATGCTAGAATTGTATTAAGCGGAAACTTTAATACTTGTGTGGTTTGTGAACAACACCGTGTCCCTAGTACGCCTCTATGGACTAGCTCATTGATTAATGATGGTTAAGGTTTCCTAACCATGGACATGAGTTGTCGATTAATAATGAGATCATATCATTGGGAGAATGATATGATGGACAGACCCAAACTAAGCGAAGCAATTAGATCGTTTCATAGTGTTCATTTTTGCGAAGCTTTTCTTATGTCAAATATTGTATTCCTTAGACCATTAGATAATACAACTCCCTAGTATCGGAAGAAAGCTTTGAGGTCATCAAACGTCATCCTATGAGAGGGTGATCATAAAGGTGTCTCTCAGGTGATCGGAAAGTATATGTTGGGTTGTATGTATCGAGATGGGATTTGTCCCTCCCAAGTCGGAGAGATATACTTCGGGCCCACTTGGTAATCGATATCAACACTGCTTGCAAGCATGTGGTTAAGGAGTTAATCACAAAGTGATATCGGATTCTGAACAAGTAAAGTACTTCCGTGAGCGAGATTGAACTAGGTATGGCCATGCAAGCGATCAAATCTCGGGCAAGTAAAATATCGCGAGACGAAGGGAATATATATATGGGATTGATTGAATCCTGACATCGTGGTTCATCGATATGATCATCGATGAATGTGGAGTCAATATGAGTTTCAGACCCGGTTGATTATTGATAGAAGATCATATGCGCATATTCTCGAACCAAGGGTCACACATAACGTGTCTCGGCGCTAGGATAGATTGGATGATTGGTTTATGAGTTTTGTTCGAGTCTCGGATGGGATCCGGGACATCGAGAGGTTCGGAATGGTCCGGAGAATAAGATTCATATAAGGCGGTGCAGTTTTGGAGTTGAATTGTTCGGATTAATCGGTATTGTGCGGAAGCTTCTAGAACCTTCGGAAGGGACCAACGTGGCCCCACCTTCCGGGAGGGGCATGGGACTATGAGGAGTGCCCTCGCGCATTGGGCCAGGGGCACAAGGCCCCATAGGGCCCAGGCCAGAAGGGATAAACCCTAATTGGACCTTCTAGAAGGGGGTTTCCTTGCCCCCACTCCTCCTTGGCCCCGGCCTGGGGCTTTGGGAGGGTTGGGCAGGCGCCCACCCTCTATATATAGAGGGCTGGGCGCACCACCCCACACACCTTCCCTCAAGCCCAGCCATCTTGCTCCTCTCTCTCTCCCTCCATTGCGTGTGGCGAAGCCTGCTTGAAACTCTCCACCAATTGAACTGTCGCTGTGTTGTAGATCAACCCATTTCTCCACCATACTTGCTGGACCAAGGAAGGAGGAGATGTCGAGGTTCTGCGTGTGCATCTCACGGAGGCATCGCCACTTGTGGTGCTAGATCGGATCGGATCGCGAGGAGGAGAAGCGAAATGCGACTACATCACCCACGTTAACGCCAGCGTTCCGTGTGAATCTTTAAGGGTATGAAGATCTAATCCATTCTCTCTCGTTTTTGCATCTCCTAGATTAGATCTTGGCTTTCCCTCTGCATCGTAGAAAATTTTGATTTACTATGCCGAAACCCTTGAGTGGTATCGGTAGATCTATGCGTAGATGTGTTTCACGAGTAGAGCATAACATGGTTGTTGCGGGCGTTGATGTTTTCTGTTGCAAGCCTCTTGTTTTTGTTCTTCTTATGGCGGGATAGTGAGATTGAAGCGGTCCAGGCCAACCTACAGCGACGTCGTTCGAGACCGGCTCACTTGACGTGTGGCTTGTTCCACACATGCGGTGGTGGATGCGTTCTCTCACTATAGTTGTCATGGGATTTACACCGGAGTTTGGCAACCATAATATCACCGTTGTGGCTTTCCGTAGGTAAGAATCGTTCTTAGCATGCTACTCCCATAAGCCACGTAAAACATGCAACAACAAAGTAGAGGCGTCTAACTTGTTTTGCAGGGAGTGTTTTCTGTGATATGGTATGGCCCAAGATGTGATGTGTATAATGTATGCGATGATCATGTTTTGTAATGTTTCATGACTTGCATGTCGATGAGTACACAACCGGCAGGAGCCTTATGGTTGTCTTTATAATTGTGTATGACCTGTGTGTCAACTTCTTATACGCCATGTGATAGTTTCACTTTATCGCTAAGTAGTTAGCAATAGTTGTAGTTGCTATTCGTGGTGGAGGCAATCATGGTGGAGTGATGGAGATCATGCGCACGCACAAGATGGAGATCATTCTTGTGAAGATTGGCTATACCATGTCACATAAAGTTATATGCATGTGATGTTTATCCTTTTATGTATCTTATTATGCTTAGATCGCGACGGTAGCATTATAAGATGATTCCTCACTTAAAGATCAAGATAAAAACTGTGTTCTCCCCATGTATGCACCGTTGTGAAAGTTCTTCGTGTCCAAGCATCACGTGATGATCGGTCTGTAGACTCTACGCTCACATACAACGGGTGCAAGCCGTTTACTGCAGCGTAAATACTTGGGTCTAACCAGCGAGCCTAGCATGTACAGACATGGCCTCGGAACACATGAACCGAAAGGTTAAGCATGAGTCATATGAATGATATGATCGACACTTCGTTGTCCACCATTGAAACCACATCTCTTCTCGTGAAGATCGGATTAGGTGTGGTGAATTTGGATCGTGTTCACTAAACAACTTGAGGGATGTTGAATTTAGTGGGAGTTCATCTAGTAATTTGATTAGAAGTTGAACTAGTTATCATGAACATAGTATAATTTGTACTTGCAAATATTGTAGGTCAAATGGCTAAGTCCAACTTTAACTTCAACGTTTTTGCTGAGAAAGAAAAGCTTAGAAACAAGGGTCTAACTTCACCAATTAGTTCCGCAATCTGAGAATCATTCTCTCTGGCGGTCAAAAGGACTATGGCCTTGAGAATATGTTAGGTGACGCCCCTGCTGCTACTGTGCCGGCTGATGAGAAAGCTGTCTATCAGTCGCGCAAAGATGATTATGGTGTGATTAAGAGCACCATGTTGTTTGCTATGGAATCGGACCTTCAAAATCGTTTTGAAGACTATCCCGGGCCCTTTGAGATTCTCGAGGAGCTGAAAACCATGTTTCAGACTCAGGCCCGTTCTGAGAGATATGAGATCTCTGAGAAGTTCTTTAACTGCAAGATGGAGGAAGGGAGTTCCGTTAGTGAGCACGCCATTAAGATGTCGGGCTACACTCAACGCCTTGAGCAACTGGACTCCAAGATTCCAGAGGAGCTCAAGATTGAAAGGGTTCTGCAATCACTCCCTCCCAGCTACAAAAGTTTTTTAGTGACTCACAATTAGATTGGTTCCACTGATACGATCACCGAGCTCTTCGCAAATCTGAAGGTTGTGGAGGTGGACATCAAAAAGGATAATCATGTGTTGATGGTCAACAAGCCCCCCACCTTCAAGAAAGGTAAGGGTGCAAAGAATCCCTTCAAGAGCGGTGACAAGCGCTGCCCTAACGAGAAGAAGCTCAAGTCTGGTCCTAAGCGGACCTTTGAGTGCTTCTATTGGAAGGAAAAGGGTCCTTTGGGCATAGCTGTCCAAGTACTTAGAGGACAAGAAGGCTGGCACCATCAAAGGTATATTTGATATACATGTTACTAATGTTTTCCTTACTAGCCCTCATTGTAGTGCCTGGGTATTTGATACTAGTTCAGTTGCTAATATTTTTAACTCGAAACAGGAGCTACGGAATGAGCTGACTTCGAGGATGAGGTGACGATGCGCGTTGGCAACGGGTCAAGAGTTGATGTGATGGCCGTCGGCACGCTCTCCTTAGTTTTACCTTTGGGATTAGTTTTAAACCTTAATAAGCGTTATTATGTGCCTGCGTTGAGCATGAACATTATTTATGGATCTTGTTTATTGCAAGACGGTTATTCATTTAAATCGGAGAATAATGGTTGTTCTATTTATATGAGTAACATCTTTTATGGTCATGCACCTATTGTGAATGGTTTATTTCTTCTAAATCTCGAAAGGGATGAAACACACATCCATAACATTGAGGCTAAGAGATGCAAAGTAGATAGTGATAATACTACTTATTTGTGGCACTGTCGTCTAGGTCATATTGGTGTAAAACGCATGAAGAAACTCCATTCTGATGGACTTTTGGAGTCTCTTGATTTTGAATCATTTGACACATGCGAACCATGCCTCATGGGCAAGATGATCAAAACCCCGTTCTACGGTATGATGGAGCGAGCAACGGACTTGTTGGAAATCATACATACCGATGTATACGGACCGATGAGTGTTTTGACGCGCGGTGGATATCGCTATTTTCTCACTTTTACCGATGACTTACGGACCGATGAGCGAGCAATGGTATATCTATTTAATGAAACATAAATCTGCAACATTTGAAAAGTTCAAGGAATTTCAGAATGAAGTGGAGAACCATCGTAACAGAAAGATTAAGTTTCTACGATCCGATCGTGGAGGTGAATATTTGAGTTATGATTTTCTCACGCATCTTAAAGCAAGCGGAATCATTTCACAACTCACATACGGAACACCACAACGCAATGGTGTGTACGAGCGCGGAATCGAACCCTATTAGATATGGTCTGATCAATCATGTCGCTTACTAATTTGCCGTTATCATTTTGGGGTTATGCATTAGAAACCGCTGCATTCACTTTAAATAGGGCACCATCTAAATCCGTTGAGACGACACCGTATGAACTGTGGTTTGGTGCTAAACCTAAGTTGTCGTTTCTTAAAGTTTGGGGATGCGAAGCTTACGTCAAGAAGTTGATGCCGGACAAGCTCGAACCCAAAGCGGATAAATGCGTCTTCATAGGATACCCTAAGGAAACTATTAGGTATACCTTCTATCAAAGAACCGAAGGCGAAGTGTTTGTCGCAAAGAACGGTTCCTTTCTTGAGAAGGAGTTTCTCTCGAAAGAAGTGAGTGGGAGGAAGGTAGAGATAGACGAGGTTGTTGAACCTTCTCTTGAATTGGAGAGTAGCGCAGCACCTGAAATTGTTCCAAAGGTGCCACTTTGCTGCGATAGAGCTAATGACAAGGATCATGAAGCTTGGACGATGCTACTCTTGAGCGTCGCGGTCGACAAGGTCGCGTTCCTCCTAAGTGATGCGGCAACCTGTCTTGTTGTCTTGTTGGTAGAAGACAGTGAACCTACGAACTATGAGGAAGCGATGATGAGCCCAGACTCTGAGAAATGGCTAGAAGCCATGAAATCCGAATTGGGATCCATGAGTGAAAACCAAGTATGGACTTTGGTGGACCCTCCTAGCGACCGAAAGGCCGTTGAGTGCAAATGGATCTTCAAGAAGAAAACGGACGCGGATGGTAATGTTACCGTCTATAAGGCATGACTTGTCGCGAAAGGTTTTCGACAAGTTCAAGGTGTTGACTACGATGAGACTTTCTCTCCCGTAGCGATGTTTAAGTCCATTCGTATTTTATTAGCAATTGCTGCGTTTCATGATTATGAAATATGGCAGATGGATGTCAATACTGCGTTCCTCAATGGCAACATTGATGAAGAGTTGTATATGATGCAACCCGAAGGTTTTGTCGATCCTAAGGATGCTGATAAAGTATGCAAACTTCAGCGTTCCATTTATGGACTGAAGCAAGCATCTCGGAGTTGGAACCTTCGTTTTGATCAAGTGATCAAGAGCTTTGGATTTGTTCCAAATTGCTACGAAGCTTGCATCTACAAGAAAGTGAGTGGGAGCTCGGTGACATTTTTGGTACTATATGTGGATGACATATTGATTATTGGAAATGACATTAACATGCTTAACGATGTGAAGAGTTATTTGAACAAGTGTTTTTCAATGAAAGACCTAGGTGAAGCTGCTTATATATTGGGCATCAAAATCTATAGAGATAGACAAAGGCGCTTTGATAGCTTTAAGCGGTACATACCTAGACAAAGTTCGAAAAGGTTCGAATGGATAAGGCAAGAAAGGTGCGGTGCCTATGTTGTCAGTAAGATATTGAGCAAGGCTCGGTGTCCATTCTGATGAAATGATAGGGAAGCTATGAGCAAAGTGCCTTATGCCTCGGCCATAGGTTCTATCATGTATGATATGTTGTGTAATAGACCGGATGTGTCCAATGCTCTTAGTTTGACGAGCAGATATCAAAGTGATCCAGGAGTGGAACACTGGACAGCCGTGAAGAACATCCTAAAATACCTAAATAGGACTAAAGAAATGTTCTTAGTCTATGGGGGTGATGAACAGCTCGTCGTAAAAGGTTACGTCGACGCTAGTTTTGACACCGACAAGGATGATTCTAAATCTCAGACAGGATACGTGTATATTTTGAATGGAGGAGCGAGCTGGAGAAAGGCTGCAAGCAAAGCATGATCGCGGGATCTCTGATGAAAGCGAATACATGGCTGCTGCAGAAGCGTCAAGTGAAGGAGTTTGGATCAGGAACTTCATCACTGAGCTTGGCGTGGTTCCAAGTGCATTGGACCCACTAGAGATATTGTGTGACAACACTGGCGCCATAGCGTTTGCTAAGGAACCAAGATATCATCCAAAGACCAAGCATATCAACCGCAAGTTTCATATAATCCGAGATTATATAGCAGATGGAGATCTGAAGATTAGCAAAGTACATATAGATCTGAATGTTGCAGATCCATTGACTAAACCTCTTCCACGTGTAAAACATGATCAGCACCTCAGTTCCATGGGTGTGAGATTGTTGCCAAATGTAAACTAGATTATTGACTCTAGTGCAAGTGGGAGACTGTTGAAATTATGCCCTAGAGGCAATAATAAAGATGTTATTATTATAATTCTTGTTCATGATAATGTTTATATTCCATGCTAGAATTGTATTAAGCGGAAACTTTAATACTTATGTGGTTTGTGAACAACACCGTGTCCCTAGTACGCCTCTATGGACTAGCTCATTGATTAATGATGGTTAAGGTTTCCTAACCATGGACATGAGTTGTCGATTAATAATGAGATCATATCATTGGGAGAATGATATGATGGATAGACCCAAACTAAGCGAAGCAATTAGATCGTGTCATAGTGTTCATCTTTGCGAAGCTTTTCTTATGTCAAATATTGTATTCCTTAGACCATGAGATAATACAACTCCCTGGTATCGGAAGAAAGCTTTGAGGTCATCAAACGTCATCCTATGAGAGGGTGATCATAAAGGTGTCTCTCAGGTGATCGGAAAGTATCTGTTGGGTTGTATGTATCGAGATGGGATTTGTCCCTCCCAAGTCGGAGAGATATACTTCGGGCCCACTCGGTAATCGATATCAACACTGCTTGCAAGCATGTGGTTAAGGAGTTAATCACAAAGTGATATCGGATTACGGAACGAGTAAAGTACTTGTTGTGAAGGAGATTGAACTAGGTATGACGGTAGCGATGATCAAATCTCGGGCAAGTAAAATATCGCGAGACGAAGGGAATATATATATGGGATTGATTGAATCCTGGCATCGTGGTTCATCCGATATGATTATCAATGAATGTGTGTGAGTCAATATGGGTTTCCAGACCCGCTGTTGATTATTGATAGAAGATCATGTCTGCATATTCTCGAACCCGAAGGGTCACACACTTAACGTATCTCGACACCAGGATAGATTGGATGATTGGTTTATGAGTTTTTCTTTGGAGTCTCGGATGGGATCTGGGACATCACGAGAGGTTCCGGAATGGTCCGGAGAATAAGATTCATATAAGGCAGTGCAGTTTTTGGAGTTCTAATTGTTAGGATTAATCGGTATTGTACCGAAGCTTCTAGAACCTTCGGAAGGGACCAACGTGGCCCCACCTTCCGGGAGGGGCATGGGCTTATGAGGGAGTGCCTGGCGCATTGGGCCAGGGCACAAGGCCCCATAGGGCCCAGCCAAGAAGGATAAACCCTAATTGGACCTTCTAGAAGGGGGGTTTCCTTGCCCCCCACTCCTCCCTCCTTTGGCCGCCGGCCTGGGGCTTGGGGGAGGGGTTAGGGAAGGTGCCCACCCCTCTATATATAGAGGGCTGGGCGCACCATCCCCACACCTTCCCTCAAGCCCGCGCCTGCTGCCTCCTCTCTCTCTCCTCCCATTGCGTGTGGCGAAACCTGCAGAAACTCTCCACCAATTGCACCGCGCCGTCGCGTTGTAGATCCAACCCATTTCTCCACCATACTTTCTGGACCAAGGAAGGAGGAGACGTCGAGGTCCTGCACGTGTGCATCTCACGGAGGCATCGCCACTTGTGGTGCTAGATCGGATCGGATCGCGAGGAGGAGAAGCGAGTACGACTACATCACCCACGTTCCGACGAACGTTCCGCTGTGCGAATCTTCAAGGGTATGAAGATCTAATCCAATCTCTATCGTTTTTGCACCTCCTAGATTAGATCTTGGCTTCCCTATGTTCGCATCCGTAGAAAATTTTGATTTACTATGCCGCGAAACCCTTGAAGAAATTGGGACAACCAGAGGGGGTGGCTGTGATATGAGGATCACATGTGTTCACGGAGTGTTAATGCGTTTCTCCGGTGCTCTATTAAAAGGAGCACCTTAATTGCTAGTAGTTTCCCTTAACGGGCTGGCAGGACAAAAGATGTTGTGCAAATTCTCATTGCGAGCACGCATGACTATATATGGAGCACATGCCTATGATTGTTTAGTACTTGGATGCTTTATCTTATTTATCTGCAATTGCCCTAGATCTTGAAGTTACATGTGTAGACTTGTCCATGCAATGCCCGTCCATCCATCCCTGTGCCTACCGCACTCATATCCTACTGTTTGCTACTACTATTACTATTTTTCATGTTCTACTGCTGTTGTTACTTTTCTATCGCTACTACAAAACTATTGCTACTGATAAACTTTTGTGAGCAAGAACTATTTCCAGGTGCAGCTGAATTGACAACTCAGTTGTTAAGGCTTATAAGTATTCTTTGTCTCCCCTTGTGTCGAATCAATAAATTGGGTAATACTACCCACGAAGACTATTGCGATCCCCTATACTTGTGGGTCATCAAGACTATTTTCTGGCGTCGTTGCCACGAAGCATAGCTTTATTTGTAAGTTCACTTGGATCTATTATTGTTCACTTCTATTCCTTTCATCATGGGGAAGTATAGTGATGGAAAGTTTCCTATTTTACCATCCACTACAAGAAGATGTATAGTCCTAAACACCTCTGCTGCTTTTGATTCACCGTCTGTTATAAGTAAGCTTGTTACACCACCACCACTGCTACACACACTACTACTACTGCTAAATCTGAAATTGCTTCTGATACTCATGATGTAACTTCTACTGTGCTTTATGCGAGTGGTTCATTAGGTCCTTTTCTAGATGCTACTATTGCTAGAACTATTTTGGGAAACACTGAAACCCCTAGTGAAGACACTGCTACTACCCAATTTATTGATTCGACACAAGGGGAGACAAAGTATAGGGGATCGCAACAGTCTTTGAGGGTAGTATTACCAAATTTATTGATTCGACACAAGGGGAGACAAGGAATACTTATAAGCCTTAACAATTGAGTTGTCAATTCAGATGCACCTGGAAATAGTTCTTGCGCACAGAAGTTTATCAGTAGCAACAGTTTTGTAGTAGCAATAGCAAAGTAACAGCAGCAGTAGAACAAGAGCAATAATGTGAGTAGCAAGCGGTGATATGAGTGCGGTAGGCATAGGGATGGATGGACGGGCATTGCATGGACAAGTCTAAACATGTAACTTCAAGATCTTGGGCAATTGCAGATAAATAAGATAAAGCATCCAAGTACTAAACAATCATAGGCATGTGCTCCATATATACTCATGCGTGCTCGCAATGAGAACTTGCACAACATCTTTTGTCGTGACCGATACATTGCAAGGGCCTCAAGGAAACTCGGAAATTAAGGTGCTCCTTTTAATAGAGCACCGGAACAAAACATTAACACTCCATGAACACATGTGATCCTCACATCATAGCCATCCCCTCTGGTTGCCCCAATTTCTGTCACTTCGGGGCCTTTGGATCCAGATAATGATATTTGTATACAACTTGTAGATAAAATCACAAATAATACTATCATCTGAAGGGATACGGGTAGGATACACTAGCGCAAATCAAAATTTTCTACCGCGTAAACCAGGATTACTGTTGTCATAGATCACGGGATTACCACTAGACGCGCAGTTGCGGAACTTGATGAAGTGCGTCGATGCAGTGTAGACGATCTACGTCTCCTCCTCCTTCTCGTCCCACGAGCAGACCCCCTTTAGTGGCTCGTACAAATGCTACAGATGCAGCTCCTCCGAGGTATCCACACGTACAGGGTGGAAGCGTCAAACGCCAGACTGCTAGGTCCACGCGTGCAATACAGGCGTGAGGAGTGGCGGCTGGATGGAATGGTATAACCCTGGTCAGCTCGCCCCACCCTCTCTTATATAGGCGTCCCTAGTGGGCTTCTACATTAGCAGCCCATTAGTAGCCCAAGCCTGGTCTAATTCGGATCCAATCCTCATTAGGCTTCCAGCCCCTTAAGTGTGTGATCCTATAGGTTCATATACGTATAGACATGACACGAATACACTTATTCTGTCAATAGTTGGTAGCGGTCTCTAGCAAGACGTGCCAACTCCTAAACGCATACAAAGATCATATCGGACGAACCATCACAAGGTTTAGTACATGTCTTTCCCTTTGTCTCGCGATATTTGGTCTAGCTCCAAGCTGACCTCCCTTTCTCGATACTGTGATTCGGAATCCCTTTACTAGGTTAACTGTTGACCATATGTAGCACGGACATGCATTTCTGGATCCGATCACTCGAGGGGCCCAGAGATATCTCTCTCAAGTAGAGAGGGACAAATCCCATCTTGATTGACCATGCCTTGCAACATGCTTCGGGACAAACCCGAAAAATACCTTTATAACTACTCTGTTACGGAGCAGCGTTTGATAGCCCCAAAGTAGGTCGATCCACATCTCATGTACATGCAATAATCTCAGGTCTAAGGACAAAACGTACACGATGTGTAGAGAGAGAGCTGCAACTAATTGCCAGTCTCAAGTTGGGGCAGTCCAACCCCATGTTCATAACATGTGTCCACATCATTGGTTTCACATCTCCATGTCTATGACTTGGGAAACATAGTCATCAACCAATCGAAGTGCTAGTCTAATATTCACGTGTGTCCTCACATGAACTCCGACTAGGGACAACTCTTAAATAACCATACAAGTAAAGATCTTCACAAACAATTCACATAATTGCCAATCAATACAAGTTGCCAGATATGGATATTCAAGGAACATTACAATAACTCATGGATACATAATAAATATAATCATCTCTATGATTGCCTCTAGGGCATATTTCCTTCATCATCATGAATCAATAATAAACTCAGATCTGAGATCATGGCACTCGGGCCCTAGTGACAAGCATTAAGTACAACAAGTTGCAACAAAGTCAAATAGCACTAATAGAGATACTAGGCACCATTTCCTAACAATCTTATTCGATTACATGATAGAACTCATCCAATCCCTACCATCCCCATAGGCGAAGAGGGGGGCCGACGGGGAGCCCGAGGCGGCCACACCCCTCCCAGGTGCGGCCAGGCCTAACCCGCACGATAGGGGTGTGGGCCCCCCAGGCCCCTTCTCCGTCAGTCCGTGTTAGTTGTATCCAAATCACACAAGTTTAGAGGAGGAACAATAGCAAAAATGTTCAGGAAAGTAGATACATTTTGGACGTATCAACTCCCCCCAAGCTTAGATTATTGCTTGTCCTAAAGAAATTCAGTTGAAAACTGAGTGAGATAAAACAACTTTCACGAACACATTTGCTTCATATGATGTAAATATTCTCAGCACAGGAGTAGATGCTTAGACAATTCATAATAAGTATGCAACTAAGTCTACTTAATAGTCATTGCAAGCTATGAAGAGATTCCAACTCAATAATAATAAGTAGCATGAAACATAAACATAAGCAACATTGCAATGATCATAAGAAGATATGATAGAGTGGTATCTCGCTTGCCTTTGATTGCAGAGCACAAACTAAATGCCAAGGCACCTTTGAAGTTCAAGTGAAGACTAGAAGTAAAGATATCAGAGATATAAGAATCAAAGTTATGACATAATTAACCAAGTTTTGAAACAAGCACATTACACTAAGAATGACAACTATGCTCTCAAGAAGGTGCTCATAGAATAAGTGGTGACTCAACAAGGAAGTGAAAAGGTTTTGAAAAGCTTCCAAATGCTAAAAGTATGGTACTCATTAGCTTTGAGCTCTCATTGCCCCTATCATAGGCATCTTTAGATGGTTAAGGTGAAAGTGAGGTCCAATATGAGTTATATGCTTGACAGACCATAAACTGAAAATCTCATGTCCCTTGAATACGAGGCCGCTCCTCATGCTATTCAACTTTAGTTACCGGCAAGTTCTTGTCATAGTAAATACATGCGCATCATAGAGAACCGCCAACGGGGTACCCCTTGCACATGGTACAGGAGCTATCCCATAACCAAAATGACAAGGCAAGCAGACAATGAGCATCTCGGCGATCTTTTTATTTGCTACTTGCATAAGTTTTTATTGAGGATGCTTCACAGATTGCTCATTATGGTTATATTGCAAGTTTCCACCATGATTAGGCATGGCTTAGGCTAGCGGCCCAGACGTTTCTCTAAGACATATATATAACTCCATGAACTCACAAGCTCCCCTTTTATTTCACACCGACAACATCCATAAACAAAAGAGCATGATATTAACTTGGTACAAAGTATAGGTGCAATGTTGAAAGCGTTCCCCGTGACAACATGGTTATGCTAACTCCCAGCTTATAATTTGCAAGCATATAACTTTCATGGAGAGTAACAATGGTTCAGGTTCATTAAGTGCAAGGAATAAAGTGTGCCATCAAGTTCGTGAGAGCTTTACTAACTAAATTTCTCAAAACAAGCAAACATTTTATTTGGAAGAAAACAAGGCATAATGAATATGCACGGAATAGCAAATGATGCTAGTAGGTAGGTATGGTGGACACTTTGACAATATTGGTTTTGGGGAGTTGGAAACACGAGTAGAACTCATACTAAGTGCAGGTGAAAGCCAGCAATAGAGAGGGAGCGACAAACGAGAGAGCAATAACTGTCATACTCATGCTTGTAACAAAACATGACTAATTATGACATAAAAGTGATACAAGAGCTCTGAGGCAAAATAAATCATCGAGGCTTACTGACTATTGTTCAGTCATATGCATGCGTGAGCATGTGCCAAGTCGATTCAAATGAAACATTCAGAGGAGGATACCATAATATCATACCAAGTTATGAATAGAACAATGCAAGCAAACATTCATATGACATGCTACAAACTATTAGCAAGCTAGATCTAATCATAAGAAAGCAAGAACTACTACACATCCATAAATAACATACACCTTACATGAACAGACTAAGCATGCCCACAATGATGAGTATATGTACAAAAATGAAAACAAAGAGTTCGTTACCAGCCTCTTACCACACCTCAAGTTGTCTTAATCTTCATTATTTACCTTCACTTGTGTGGATTTAATAATAACATGAAACCAAACTCCACTAAGGACTGCTTAACCCTGCAAAGAACTTTACAAAACCAAAGAAGAAGAACAAATATTTTTGGTGTTTTCGATTTTTTAAAACAAGCACACAAAGCAAAATCTTTTTGGATTTTTCTTCAAGGCAAACCAAAACTAAAAAGCAAAGAAACAAACCAAGAGAAACAACAAAAATGTTTTTGGTATTTTTTTGTTTTGGGAAAGCGGAAACAAAAACCAAAAAGAAAGCAAAACATGGATATACAAAGAACCGACAAAACATGATATATGTATGAGTGTGATGTCGGTATACCTCCCCCAAGCTTAGGCTTTTGGCCTAAGTGGGGCTCAATAGCGCGGGTAGTAACCCCAAGCTGGTAGGTCATCATAGGAATGCTCATAATCAGTCCCTCACGATGAACAAGAAGATGCGCTCCAATCACAGGAGGGCTGCTGGTATGAAGACTCCCCCATGTTGAAGGGCTGAACTGAATCATCTTCGCCATCCACTCCAACATTTCCTCTTACTAGGAGAGCTTCGCCACGTATATGTGAAAATCTTCCTCCTTAAGCGACCATCCTTACCTATTATCAAAATTAAACAAAGCAGGTGCAGGCAAATAGACTACTTTCCCAGTCCTACCTCCTCTCCAACTACGCTTGACAAAGGATATTTCATACGGTAAATCTCTCACAGTAGCCCAAGAAGAAATAAAATTATGCTGAACCATGGAATCGAGATCAAGTATCTCTATGGGGACCGATAATCTGAATGGTGAGGCTCTAAACCATGAAAATCTAGCAAACGAGAGGCAATGAAGGCTCCACAAATTCCATCCTTCTCGCGGTTGGTGGTAAGACAGTAAGCTATCAAGGCGCCCAGGTTATAAGATCTATCCCTATTCAAATAAGATGAGATAAAAGCTAGATCAAATAAGATAACTTTATAGTAGTCTTTCTAGCAAGAACACACTTGGTAATGAAATAGGCAAAATATCTAATGGATGGGAACATAATGTTCCGAATTTTACCACTTTCCTTTGAGAAGTCGCAACCTTGGCAAATTTCAGCATATAAATCCATAAGTGGCTTAGGCCTCTCTCCGATCTTCTCACAAGATCCCCAATGTGGCACTCTAATAGCTGCACAAAAATCAGCAAAAGGCAGGTCGACAGCTATATTGTAGATTTTATAATGGACCATGGGATTAGACAAGGACCAAATAAACCGGAAGTCCTGCACCACAACCATGGTTAGCTTAACATATAGATATGGTTCCTCTTCAACAAAGTGTTCCAACCCTGCGTTAGTAATCATAGTTTGGAAATCCTGGAAGATCCCCACGGCTCTCATAAATTCAGGGCATGGGTATATGGAAGGGAAGACTTCTTCCTCACGATGGACCTTCATTGGCCCAGGTACCATCAAATCATATTGATTCAGTTGGTATGCACTTATCTTATTTTCTGAAATTTTTAGACAAACATCAAACCAAGTAATTTCCAAGTTGATAAATGATGAGGAACTACTATAGGAACTTGCTAGAGGGATAAACATGCATCAAAATTAAATCTCTAAGCATAGAACAAGCATGCAATCTCACACAAACTTACACCTATAGCATCAAAATACTCAAGATACAATCTACCAATAAAAAATCTAATTGGATAAGAGGAGGAGGCACATACCAAGAAGCAATCCCTCAAAAAATCAGCAGCAAAGATGGGCTGAGCAAGAAGATCGAAAATCAGGAGAAAGAATAGCATAAACTCGAGCTTGAGAAAGTTTTCCGGTGTTTTCCGGGAGAGATAAAGAAGATGGCTAGGAGGAGGCACCTTGGAGGGACCCAGGTGGTCCACACCCCACCTAGGCGCCATCTAAGGGGTGCCCGCGTCCACTAGGGGTGTGGTGGCCCCCTGGGTCACTCCAGGTGTCCCTCTGCCCCTTTTTTCAAGGGAAAATTTAATATGAATTTTCTGGGATTTTTTGGCAAACTTTATTTTTGGCCAATTTTCAGGGTATGAAAAATGATTTTCTCGCAGAAAAAGATTTTTTTAGAAGAAGAAAAAGCAAACCAAAACCAAAACTACAGATGTTCTAAGACACTCTAACAAGCAAACAACTATCAAGACTAAAGCTAACAAGAGAAAGAGGTCTCCCAATAATAATAGACATATTATCATCTTCAGGCATTTCAAGCACAACAAACTAGTTAAAACCAAGCAATTATGAGCCACTTGAACAGGAACATCCTCACATATACCAATAGGAATAGTAGTTGACTTATCAGCCATTTGCAAAGATATATCAGTTGGTATCAAATTTTCTAGCTGGAGTCTCTTGTAGAGAGAAAAAGGCATAACACTAACTCTAGATCCCAAATCACACAAAGCAGTTGTAACATAATTATTCTTAATAGAGACAGGAATAGTTGGTATACCTAGATCACCAAGTTTCTTTGGAACCTTACCATTGAAGGAATAATTAGCAAGAAAAGTAGAAATTTCCTCATTAGGAATCTTCCTTTTATTAGAGACAATATCCTTCATATACTTTGAGTAAGGAGGCAACTTAATAGCATCAGTCAAAGGAATTTGAAAAAATAAAGGTTTCATCCACTCACAAAACTTGTTATAGTGTTCTTCCTCCTTTAACTTATGTTTCTTATTAGGAAAAGGCATAGGTTTTTGCACCCAAGGTTCTCTCTCATTACCATGTTTATTAGCAATGAAGTCTTCCTTAGCGTACCTAGTGTTCTTAGTGTGCTTCTCAGGTTCTTCTTCTACTTCCTCCTTATCAGGAGTATCATTTTTATCAGTACCACTCTCAGTTTCAGCATCAGAGACATATATACTATTAGGATCTACAACAGATTCAGGTGGTTCCTCAACTATTTTGTGTTTCTTTTTCTTTCTCTTATGAGGACTACCACTATTTTCACCTTGTTGAGAATCCTTCTCAATTATTTTAGGGTGTCCTTCAGGATATAAAGGATCTTGAGTGGCTATACCACTCCTAGTTCTAATTCCATAAGCATGTTTATCTGCTGAGGCATTGACTAGCATATCTTTTTGTACCTTAGCAAGTTGATCAATTTGGGTTTGAACCATTTGAAATTTTTTACAAAGAATTTTAACATCATTAGCAGTTATTTCCACAATATCTTTCAACTCATTTATAGCTCTAGAGTTTTCCAATAAATGATTCTGAACTTGTTTATTAAAATTACCTTGCTTAACTATAAAAGTATCAAGTTCCTCTAAGCATTGATCAGGAGGTTTACCATAAGGAATATCACCTTTATTAAAGTGGAGAGAGTGTACCTCAATAGTAGATGAGTGGGGAATTGACTTACATAATTCTTCTATAGGAGGTATATTCTTCACATCTTCAGCTCTAATACCTTTCTCCTTAAGACATTTCTTAGCTTCCTTCATCACTTAATCATTTAATGCAATCACTCCCCTCTTCTTTGGTGTTGGTGTTGGAACTGGTTCAGGCACAACTGGTTCAGGAGTAATAGGCTCAGGTGTATTTAGCTCAGTTGAAGTCCAATCATCATAATTCTTGCTTATTTTAGCCATTAATTCTTCAGCATCTGTAGGAGTTCTTTTCTTGAAAACACAATCAGCAAAACTATCTAGGTATGTCCTAGAATCATCATTTAGTCCATTATAATAAATATCAAGAAGCTCATTTTTAGGTAATGGACATCCAGGATGTGCATGAATCAAGGCACAGAACCTTGTCCATGACTCAGGAAATTTCTCTTCTTCTCCCTGTTTAAAATCAAAAAGTTTCTACAAAGCAGCATGTCTAGCACTGGGAGGGAAATATTTCTGGAAGAAAGAAGCAATCAAACAATCAGGGCTATCAATGGATCCAGGAGGTAATATATGAAACCAAGCTTTAGCTTCCCCTTTTAGTGAAAAAGGGAAGATCTTTGTAACAAAGTACTTGCGCATCTTAAAATCATCAGAGAATAAGGCACTCATAGTGGAAAGCTCATTCATATGTTCCACAACACTCTCACTCTTAGTCCCACAAAAAGGTTCTATCTCAAGAATATCTAAATAGGATAAATCAAGAGAGAAATCATAATCTTTATCTTTAATATCTATGGGAGAAGTGGCAAACTTAGGATCATAGGACATTTTAGGAATAATGGTATGTCTCTCAAGGAGACTTCTAATAGCACTAGCACCATGTGTGTTTTGGTACTCTTCAATAAATTCATTAGTCATTTCAATGTAACCATCACTAATATCATATCTCTCTCTAGACCCAGGTGAACTAACAGGTGTAAGAGTGTCTTCACTAGGAGTTTCAGTGTTTCCCAAAATAGTTCTAGCAATAGTAGCATCTAGGAAAGGACCTAATGAACCACTTGCATCAAGTATAGTAGAAGTAACATCATGAGTATCAGAAGCAATTTCAGATTCAGCAGTAGTAGCAGTGTTTGTAGCATGAGTATGTGGTGGTGGTGTAACAAGCTTACTTATAACAGATGGTGAATCAAGAGAAGTAAAGGTGTTTAGGACTGTACCACTTCTTGTAGTGGATGGTAAAATAGGAAACTATCCATCACGAGACTTCCCCATGATGAAAGTAATAGCAGTGAACAATAATAGATCCAAGTGAACTCACAAATAAAGCTATGCTCCCCGACAACGGCGCCAGAAAATAGTCTTGATGACCCACAAGTATAGGGGATCGCAACAATCTTCGAGGGTAGTATTACCCAATTTATTGATTCGACACAAGGGGAGACAAAGAATACTTATAAGACTTAACAACTGAGTTGTCAATTCAGCTGCACCTGTAAATAGTTCTTGCTCACAGAAGTTTATCAGTAGCAACAGTTTTGTAGTAGCAATAGAAAAGTAACAGCAGTAGAACAAGAGCAATAGTAACAGTAGTAGCAAACAGTAGGATATGAGTGTGGTAGGCATAGAGATGGATGGACAGGTGTTGCATGGACAAGTCTAAACATATAAATTCAATATCTAGGGAAATTGCAGATAAATAAGATAAAGCATCCAAGTACTAAACAATCATAGGCATGTGCTCCATATATAGTCATGCGTGCTCACAATGAGAACTTGCACAACATCTTTTGTCCTGCAAGCCCGTTGTAGCGGGGCCTCAAGGGAAACTGCTGGCAATTAAGGTGCTCCTTTTAATAGATCACTGGAGCAAAGCATTAACACTCCGTGAACACATGTGATCCTCATATCACAGCCATCCCTTCGGTTGTCCCAATTTCTATCACTTCGGGGCCTTTGGATTCGGACAATGATATGTGTACACAACTTGCAGATAAGATCACAAACAATTCTATCATCATGAATCAATAATAAGCTCAGATCTGAGATCATGGCACTCGGGCCCTAGTGACAAGCATTAAGCACAACAAGTTGCAACAAAGTCAAATAGCACTAATAGCGATACTAGGCACCATGCCCTGACAATCTTATTCGATTACATGATAGAATTCATCCAATCCCTACCATCCCCATAGCCTACAACGGGAGATTACTCACTCATGGATGGGGAAACATGGATGGTTGATGGAGAGGCGTTGGTGATGATGATGGTAATGATCCTCTCCAAATTCCCCGTCCCGGCAGGGTGCCAGAATGGAGTTTCTGGTTCCGAATCGCGGTTTCTGGTGGTGGCGGCCTAGAGGAACTCTTTCTGGAAAAACATTGAACGGCCCTTGGTTTTTAGGTCAAGAGGCAACTTATAGGCGAAGAGGGAGGCCGAGGGGGTGCCCGAGGCGGCCACACCCCTCCCAGGCGCGGCCAGGCCTAGCCCGCGCGGCAGGGGGTGTGGGACCCCCATGCCCCTTCTCCGTCTCTTCTTCTGGCTCCGTGAGTCTTCTGGTGAAATAGGATTTTTGCATATTTTCCGGGATTTTTCCTCATAGTTGATTTTCTACACAAAAACTAGAAACCAAGGTAATTCTTCTGAAAACAGTATCAGTACGTGTTAGTTGTATCCAAATCACACAAGTTTAGAGGAGAAAAAATAGAAAAAGTGTTCGGAAAAGTAGAGGTGTTTTGGATGTATCAATTACCAAGTGTGTTGTTGCTATAAAGACTGATAAAAAGTTTCTTTGAATAGGGATACATCTTATAACCTGGGTGCCTTCATAGCTTACCGTACTACCACCAACCACGAAAAGGGTGGAATTTGTGGAGGCCTCATTGCCTCTCATTTGCCGTATGAAATATCCTTTGTCAAGCGTAGTTAGAGAGGAGGTAGAACTGAGAAAGTAGTATATTTGCCTACATCTGCTTTGTTTAATTTTGATAACAGACAAGGATGGTCGCCTACGGAGGAAGTGTTTGACACATACGTGGCGGATCTCTACCAGCAAGAGGAGAATGTTGGAGTGGATGCCGAAGGTGATTCGGTTCAGCCCTCCAACATGGAGGAGTCTTCATACCAGCAGCCCTCCTATGATTGGAGCGCGTCTTCTTCTTCATCGTGAGGGCCTGATTATGATTATTCCTATGATGACCCACCAGTTTGGGGTTACTACCCGTGCTATTGAGCCCCTCTTAGGCCAAAAGCCTAATCTTGGGGGGAGGTATACCGACATCACACTCATCTATATATCATGTTTCGTCGGTTCTTTGTATATCCATGTTTCGCTTTCTTTTTGTTTTTTATTTTCGCTTTCCCAAAACACAAAAATACCAAAAATATTTTCGTTGTTTCTCTTGGTTTGTTTCTTTGCTTTTTAGTTTTTGTTTGCCTTGAAGAAAAATCCAAAAATATTTTGTTTTGTTTGTTCTTGCTTTGTGTGCTTGCTTTAAAAAATCGAAAAAATAGTTGTTGTTCTTCTTTGGTTTTATGAAGTTCTTTGCAGGGTTCAGCAGTCCTCAGTGGAGTTTGGTTTCATGTTATTATTCAAGCCACACAAGTAAAGGACAATAATGAAGATTAAGACAACTTGAGGTGTGGTAAGAGGCTGATAACGAACTTTATTTGTTTTCATTTTTGTATATATACTCATCATTGTGGGCATGCTTAGTATGTTTATGTAAGGTGTATGTTATTTATGGATGCGTAGTAGTTCTTGCTTTCTTATGATTATCTCCAGCTTTGTTGACATCGATTTTGACTAAATAAAATAATAGTTTGAAAAAATATATCAAAAGTTTATTAAATTACTCGAACGGTAAAATTCCGTTGTAATATAAAGAACCACATAAATTCAAAATAATAACAAAATGAATTTTATTTCAAAGAACCCGGCGGCCACTCGAACGGCAAAATTCGGTTATAATATTAAGAACGGCATAAATTCAAAATAATAATAAAATGTAATTTATTTCAAAGAACCCGGCGGCCATGATCAACATAGATAAATTTGCTGGACGCAATGTATAATCATCGAGAAATATTAATCATCGATACATATTAGTGCATGTCAAAGTCGTGGGTCGCTAAATATTCGACTGCGGAATAAAAATATTGACCTTGTTACGACAATCCTGTAAAATACAGTCATGTCGTTTTGAAATAAATGACAATATTTATACAAAAGATTTTACCAAAATAAATTTTACAATGTATATGTATATAGAGATTAATCTTTGCTAGCCATGAAAACTAGAAGTTTACTAGCTAGCTGGCTCGTATATGCATCATGGAAGAAGTGCTTGAAGCTCTAAGCCACATTATGCATGGATTAGACGGCACCGCGTCACATTTAATATTATAATAATAAGATAATTAGCTAGTGCATGGATTAGGCGGCACCATGCACCATTAGCATATAATAATTGATAATTAGATAGCCCATGGCCCATATGCATGCTGCTCTGTTCGAAATCTTTCAGGATTACAAAATAGTACTACTTCTCTCTTTTCTATCTTCCATACGAAAATTTTCAATTCTCATAAGATATATTCAGTCTTACTCAAAATGTAGTGTATGTATATTGGTTCTTTTGAGGCAACTATTATACATTCTAGAAGGCAATTCTAGTCTATCGCTGAAATCTGTAGCTTTAATTAACTATATCTACACACGACCAAGTCCCGTGCGGAGAGACTCGGAGGGAATTACGACTTGGAGCATCTAAATTTGCCACGCTCCCACATTACCATCATGGCTCATATTTTTTGGGATCGCCCATCATCATCCTCGCGTACGCACATACTCTCCATTCCTTCCATCAGTTCATAGCACATCAAATACTCAAAGCAAGGAAGCAAAAAGAAAGAGAATGAAAGAATACAAGACGGAGCACTCCAGCGTTCAAGACAAGGTGGGATTCATGGCTTCCCCTTAGCCTTTGGTCTGGCCATGCGTACAGACCAAATGGACCTCCATCTTCATCCTTTTTCTTAACTATTGGTTTGGCCATGTGTACAAACCAAAGAGCTCTCTTATCTACTAAAACTCATGTTCTTGATTTGTCCATGCATGGGTACAAATCAAAGAGCTTTCTTATATTTATAAAAATCATGCACTTGGTTAGGCCATGGGTACAAACCAAGTAGCTTGCTCATATCTACTAGAAATAAAAAGATTTCTTCATATTCTTCGAAATCGTCGCCCTTGGTTCGGCCATCATGGCACGAACCGAGGAGCATATTTGCATATATTTGTTCTTGATGTTCATCTCTCTTGATTTGGTCCCTTTAGCGATACAAACCGGGACGAAATGTGGGCATAATACACATTCCTTGGTTCGGTCCCTATACACGGAAACAAATCTAGAGAATTACTTCGGTACAAATAATTTATAAAATTCTCTTGGATCGGTCCTCACAATACGGATCGGCCAAGTTGGGAAAATACCATTCTTGGTTTATTTCTTTAAAATAGGATAAATACCGAAATAAGTAGAAAATCACCATAAGCCCATGCTTAGAAAAATATGTGCATATATGTGTGCTAACTAAATCAGTATATATGCTTCTTCCTTGGTTACACTACGGGCATTTTATGTTACGATAGTAGTAATACAAACACGATGAAAATAAACATTCATCTTGGTGAGACTTCTCGCGGGCTTTATTGCTATGCGACGTTGGTAGTAATACAAGTGAAATAAATCATAATAAAATCTGCCTCATATTATAGGCTAAATTATCAAATCATGTCATAAAATTCTCTTGGTTACGCTGCTAGTGGATATTATATTGTTACGCGATGTTAGTAGTAATACAAGTGAGATATTAAAATGTACATAGTCTATGGTGTGTAAATAATTCAAAATCTCATAAGACAAATCAGTACTATATTCACTAGTATTAAAAAGTGCAAAAACCCAAGTATATATGGTTGTCGCTCCATGCATGCATAAAAGGCTATTGCATGTTTCATAGCTAAAATTTTATGTACTTCTTGTACGGATAGTACTAGTGTAAGGACAAATTATGATGCGCACGTATCATACATAGCAAATGTAGGATCAAAGAAAATACTATGTATAGCCAAATCAAAACTTCATTATATGTTGCGCATGCTCCGGTAGCAAAAATGAATGAAGCATGCTAATAAAATATATATTAAAAAGGAATATCAAATATAAAACTTCAAGTTTGCCAAGCAAGACTTTGTCGAATACCATGAGAGGAGGACTTCATAGCTTTTCTTTTCACCTTTTGTAATTGTCATGTTGATGTAATCCTATGTATTAGAAATGTTGGAATTCTTAATCAGGGGTTTTCTCTTCCGAGATGTAATTAACGGAATTTCTATATAAATGTATGAGTTCCGGAAGTATGAACAGCAATCTTTGATATTTATCATTTACATACGTGCACCATTTAAATTCATATTCTATCTGTCTCTATGACGCGAACGCGAGTAATCTTAGTCGCCCCATTTTCCCGTCATCAGATTCTGGCACGCCCGGTGGGACATATTTCTCCCCTCATCTCTGAATTCGAACATAGGATTACAACATCTAACTTTGTAAAGCAAAATATCATATTTTGCAAAAGAAAATATAAAAATATATATTCAAGAAAACTAATATAGGGTTTTCTTTATATGAAGGAATGGCAGACCACCGGAAGCAATTGACCAAAATTTGCTTCATGTCATTTTGGGTTGAGGTGCCACTTAATGCTAATGCTAGTGGCACTAATCTTTCAACATGAGCATGGACTCGTCAATTGAAATGAAAAGTAGCGGCGTGGATGCAACAACATATGAAGGCAAGTTCATTCATGCACCGAAATCAACGGAATCAAACATATTGGCTGTAGTGGACGCACAAGGAAAAAAGTGCCACATTTTGATCTCATCATGCAAGGGTGACATGAAAAATTCAGTCCGTCCTTTCTACAACGATATGTGGGCGTCAAAACAACATACTACACTAGAAGAATCCAAGAAGCTGATTAAATCTGCTAAAAACAGCAGCTTCTCTTGGTGCATTGACTCCAAATCCAACGCTAGACATGAAGATGAAGGTTGCAGAAGAGGGACAAGCATCATACCAGAAGTCTAAGAACATAGTAAAACTGGAGACATTCAGTAAATCTGAATTACCGGCGCTTGTTCGTAAAGGAAAAGAAAATATGGTGCATAAACATCACCGCAAGCAACCTTGGAAAAGAGGAGAAACTATGGCCATATTGCCTTATGCATCACAGAGAGCCACCAATTCTCAAAATAAAGTCTGATCTGATTCTACTAATATTATTCATCGACGAGTGGCCCATGAACCAAGTGGAGAATGCTCCGAGGCAATGTACAAGCGCCCACTTGAATGCAAAAAAGTATGCTTTGCCTCCCATGACCACGATACTAGTCATGTGCACCCGACAGAGGCAATTTCAAATTCGCTTTCATCAGTAGCACATGTTGTACGGGAATCCATTGAGGGTTCATATGATCAAGAGTGGCATCAGCATCATCGACATAATGGTCGCCATATCAATCACCGCCGTGTTAAATTCAGCAAGGTTTGTGTCCACTTCTCCAAGAACATGGACAACAACCTTCCAGATCGCCGTTTCCACATCAGCAAGGGTGGTCTGAGGATCCAAACAACGGTGACTAGTAACCCTTCAACGGTTATCGCCTTTATCCGGTTCATTTGGAAAAAATATCTTAAACATTCCAAGCATCGTGTAGTTGGCCTTGACTGTGAGTATACAAGATACATCCATAGAAAAGAGCGCCGGAAGCTTCCGCTTGAGAAGCAAGCTGCTCTCACAAACCAAGAGCCCTAAAGCGCTGCTGTTTTGCAGCTTTGTGTGGGTACACATTGCCTAGTTTTCCAGCTATACCAATCTCATTCTAGGAGTCCTATCCCTCCCCTCCTCCGTTGGATTCTCGCAAATGACAAAATCCTTTTTTGCGGGTGCCGCCATTGGCAATGACATCCAAATGCTCAAATTTTACAACTTGGGTATCACAAATGCTGTCGACTTGCAGCAACTTGGTATCAAGGTTCGTAACCAAAAAGAAGGCCAATTGGTGTCACTTGAGAAGCTACCAAAGAAGGTGGCCAAAATAAAGCTCAACAAAGACACGAATATTAGTGTTAGTATGTGGGAGATGCCCACCCTGAGCCATGAGCAGATCAAGTATGCGTGCATGGATGCGTATGCGAGCTTCGAAGTCTTTAGGCGGCACTTTAACATTGTTGGTTATCTTAGGTCCCATTGAACTATCTAGACCTGAGTTCCATATTGTAAGAAAAGGTTTGCATGCATATCAAAATGTACGAGGCAAACAAAGAAATGAAATATATTATGATATCTCCACCTGTCCATTATCATGCAATGGTAGGGGCAGTTTTCATATTAGAGAAGGTGTTACTGTTTCATAAAGATATACCGGTGAAACAAAAGTAGGATCTTGGATATTTAGCATCCTATCATGCCTCGTGCAACATAATATAAAGAAAATGAGCCCAATGAAATGTGCATTTGGTATTTTTTTCTATTTTTTAAATATATATCATAGTTACAAAACGGTGTATCCATATTGATACAACAAAGTGCTAGAAGATCTAAAAATTCTGCCACATGTGAACCTTTGGAAGAAGTTTCCATGTTCGTTTATCATATGTACTAAATTTATCTATGAGTTGTGAACATTCCATACGTCTTATACAAGGTATGGTCTCATTTGAGTGAATCAAATATGAAAAATGCATGCTTGGATAAGAAGAATAGTTGACAACTCTAGATTGGGTGCACCAATTAGAGATCGAACAACTAATTTGTATACTGCAGTTGTGCCTACTTCTCCGGGTGCAAAATGATGTGCATGAGAAGAAATATTCTTATATCATGTTAGTCGCACCCATGAGGGAGGTGCGTCCAATGGTTTAGACGTGAAATAATATATATTTAAGTATGTTTGCATCAAATACATCTTAGCCTTGTGAAAGGGAGAAATGAATATGGTAGGACCGATACATCCACCATTGTCGGAAGGGCATATTATTAGTTTGGCTGCGATCGATTACTTCTCTAAGTGGGCTGAACTTATACCACTAAAAGAGGACAAAGCGGAGAATGTGGAGCATTTTATAAAAACACATCTCATGTATCGCTTTGTTGTTCCTTCTTGGATCATGTCTGATAATGGAACCCCTTTTAAAAATAAACATGTAGACAAATTATGTTCAAAGTTTAAAATAAATCATTTCTACTCTATGGCCTATAATACAGCCGCAAATGGACAAGCAAAGTCTTTTAATAAAACTCTTTGCAAATTATTAAAAAAAGTAGTATCACAAAATAAACGAGAGTGGCATGAAAAACTCCTTGAAGCCTTGTGGGCTTACAGAACCATAACGCGAACACCAACGGGAATGACGCCTTATTCCCTGGTATTTGGGGGAGAAGCTGTTCTACCTTTGGAAGTGCAAATTACTTCGCTAAGGGTCGCTACTCATGAAAATTTACTAGAAGAAAAATCAATACAATTACGTATTGATGAGTTGGAAAGACTTGAAGGAAAACGGCTTCAAGCCTTGTAGAATCTAGAAGCATACCAAGCTAGGATGTTTTGAGCATTCGACAAACGTGTTAAACAAAGGTCGTTTAAGCAAGGAGACCTATTACTTGTTGTCATTCGCCCTATGAATATCACATGCCGTATGAAAGTTGCTATTTTTACAATCCCTATTGTCTATACACAGCCGAATAGTATTCTCCTTTTGGGTCTAGGACTTCTGCATCCAAGAATCCCGCCAATTCCTCCTGTATTGCTCGTATGCGATCCTTTGGCAGAAGACCCCGTAGACGCTCGATCTGATTTAAAAAGGAGTCAGCCTATATGAATATGAAACTAAACACAATTTGATTGTAATTAAAAACTATAGAAATTGTTTACATACGTGAGTTGCTCTAAATTTCTGCCCTTCTCGCATACGTCTGCGGATGAACTCGCATACATAGTATCCACATAGATTGTTACGGTCCTCGTCAGGCACTTTACGACAACAGTTCAATCAAAATAATAATCAAGCATGATAATAACTGTATCAAAACTAGAATCAAAGAGATGCGCGGATATAGCTAGTGGTGCTTACATCTAGTGGTTGAAATGTAAGCTCCTCTTTCCAAACACCCCTAGCCTTCTTGGTGAACGTTTCCAAGCGCTGCCCGGCGTAGAAAACGAATAAAATAAGTTATTAAGTACTTGATATCATAAAATTCACGAACGTTGCCGATATAGTGTCGTAATGATTAGAATTACCGCTGGAGAAGTATCTGCATGTCCTTCCACGTCTCAAGGGGTTTATGTTTCGAGTCCATGACTAGTACACGCCCTTTGTCAAGTTGAATGATTAACAGAATATAGTGGTACCTGCGAATACAGAACTAATCAATTATATACTTAACATCGAGTAAGCGAAATAGAAAGTGTATACAAGACAATAACACTCACTGGAAGTTGTAAGGAAATAGTATTTCCCTTTTGGTTTCTTGAAACCTTAACGCGTGTACTATATTATCCTCCGTATCCTGGGGGCTTATTTTGAGATTAGCTTCATGAACCCAATATGGGTCAATGAAGCCAATGTCATAGATTTGTCCTCTGCTGCATTCGAGAATCTTCATTCTGCATATTAAAGTATGATTATATACATGCAATAAACAAAATAATATAGATGGAGACTAAGTTAATTACAGAATTAGTACTTACAGACAATGGGCACTCATGATCGATTTGTCCAAGGCGTCTTGATTGAATAATTGAAATAGTTCATCAAATTCAATGGATATCATGTCATCCTTATCTTTCCCATGATGCTTTTTTGTAACCCTCAGCACTATCCAGTTAGCCCCGGCCTTTGTGGCATGCAAGTACCAGTTATGCAATCTTCGCATTTTTGTTGGAAGATTGTTTACCTCCTCAGGTTTGACGAGAGGTTTTCCGTACTGGTATTTGTATGCTACTTCACTCACGGGGAAGAACTCTAACTGGGATAAGTACTGGGCAATACTCATACCTTGAGCAGCGGCAGCTTCTCCGTATTGTGCAACTACCTCTGGATCATACTGCTCTTCGGCCCCATATTTGCTCGACCCCACATTGGTTTGAGAAATCACCTTGAGAGGGGCGCAAGTCTGTTTTGCTTGTTCTCCGAGCTGGGCAACAGATTTCCCGCTTGCATCAGTACTGCTCTTCGAGGCTTTTTGTGCCGCATGTGACTTGAGAATAGAACGCTCATAGTCTGATGACAGCTTTGGCTCGGGTTGATGAAGAGTCTTTAGCATTTTCAACACTTTGGCTTTTTCTTCTTTGGTGCTGGGGAACTCTGGCTCTTTCGGCCGCCTCAAAAGCAACTGTCGTTTCGCATCAACGATCGCCGATCTCCTCTTCAAGATCATAAGCTCTCTTGGGAGGAACCGTTGGTACTTTTGGAAGAGGCTCTTGTTTACGTTCGGCGATCGCCACGGCCTTAAGATGGCGATACGCTTACGCTTTTTATCCTGAGGCGCCGGCGATGGCTCCCGCGGCGATGGAAATGACCCTACCAAGTTCATCAGCCGGCTCATCTGATGCCCGTTCTTCACCTTTTTCCTCTCCATTGTCTTCCATAGCAGTATCACCGTATTCAGGAAACATATGATGATAGTTGTTATCATCATCTTCTTATTCACCATCTTCCATCATAACCCCTCTTTCCCCGTGCTTGGTCCAGCAATTATAGTTGGGCATGAAACCTTTCATAATCAGGTGGCCGCGAATGATTTTCGAGGAAGAGTACTCCTTGTTGTTCCGACATTGAACACATGGACAACGTATAAATCCATTCTCTTTGTTTGCCGTAGCCACATCGATAAATTTATCCATGCCTTTGATATACCCATCTACCCGCCGGTCACCGTACATTCATTCCCGACCGTTCATCTGCATCATATAAGTAAGTTTATCAAAAAACAGGACATCATAAATAGTGAAATAACCAATTCACACCGACACATGAATTGTATCAATGACCTAGAAAAGATAGGATTGCTAACCTCGATCGAGGGAAATAAAGAGGAGAAAGCTCAAGTGCGTCTCGGACACCTTCTATATTTTTGTTCTATGAGAAATTCAACTGGATTTTTCACTCAAACATTTCAACAAACACCTTCAATGCATGCATGAGAAAAAACTAGCACACACCCTCACACCTTACACCATTCAAAAACAGAGTGGAGGCAGGGGCTGGGCATGCATTTATAGAGGGCAAGGGTCTTTGGTCTTGAGCCAGCAACCGACTAAAGGCGTACACGCCACGTGGCTGTGGCCAAACCTTTAGTCCCGGTTGATGGCTCCAACCGACGCATGCCCCTTACCAACCGGGACCCATGCCCTGGCCCGTGCCGCTCAACCAACAGCGTGCAGCATTAGTCCCGGTTGGTGGCGCAACCGGGACTAATGCTCCCAGGGGTGGCGAACGGATGGCCCTTTTTCCTCTAGTGGTGGTTAGCCAATTATCAAACCGTGGCTCTTTATCCTTTGGAATCTCAACAAATTTTCGAAGAGACTTTAGATGGTTCTAGGTTTTTTTTAAACTCCAGTAATTATTTGGATATATCGTTAAAAAAAAGGGACATATACTTTCGAGCCCTGGATCCGAGACATAATAGTATTCGCATCCAGACCTCGAGGGGCATCTGTTGACATCGATTTTGACTAAATAAAATAATAGTTTGAAAACATATATCAAAAGTTTATTAAATTACTCGAACGGCAAAATTCCGTTGTAATATAAAGAACGGCATAAATTCAAAATAATAATAAAATGAAATTTATTTCATAGAACCCGGCGGCCACTCGAACGGCGAAATTCTGTTGTAATATAAAGAACGACATAAATTCAAAATAATAATAAAATGAAATTTATTTCAAAGAACCCGGCGGCCATGATCGACATAGATAAATTTGCTGGACGCAATGTATAATCATCAAGAAATATTAATCATCGATACATATTAGTGCACGTCAAAGTCGCGAGTCGCTAAATATTCGACTGCGGAATAAAAATATCGACCTTGTTGCGACAATCCTATAAAATACAGTCATGTCGTTTTAAAATAAATGACAATATTTATACAAAAGATTTCACCAAAATAAATTTTACAATGTATATATGTATATAGAGATTAATCTTTGCTAGCCATGAAAACTAGAAGTTTACTAGCTAGCTGGCTCGTATATGCATCATGGAAGAAGTGCTTGAAGCTCTAACCACATCCTGCATGGATTAGACGGCACCACGTCACATTTAATATTATAATAATATAAGATAATTAGCTAGTGCATGGATTAGACGGCACCATGCACCATTAGCATATAATAATTGATAATTAGATAGCCCATGGCCCGTATGCATGCAGCCCTGTTCGAAATGTTTTAGGATTACAAAATATATCTACACACGACCAGGTCCGTGCGGAGAGACTTGGAGGGAATTACGACTTGGAGCATCTCAAATTTGCCACGCTCCCACGTTCTGCCCCACGTCCCGCACGATCGTGCTCAGCGACGCAATCGCGGCAAGCCAAATACTAGTTAAATATCCGTGCGTTGCTACGGTTCCTAATTTTTTTTGGATACTACATACAAAAAATTTATGTGTATGAATATGGCCACCATATAAATCTAAGAACCTATAAGATCCTACTTCGTTTGAAGTATATTTTAATAAGGATATAACATACATCGTTCGAATATGAAAGGAGCACATGACTGATTTTTTACCAATTAATATGTACTCCTCTTATGCTCCTTAGATATTGCCATGGATATTGTCTCATTCTTCATTCTCTAATTCTTGAGTAAGTGTACCAAAAAATTCTTCCACAACTTGTTACCATTCACCATTCGGCGCGACAATACTTGTTATTACCATGTATATTTCATGCATAAACAGTAAAAAGGTCCAACGTAAAATAACCACCACGCATATTGGATGAAACAATTCTTTGCCATTCCATAAGATCATAACGTAAACATCAAAATAACCAGATGCATTTCTGTGGATGATTGCCTCATCATTATGTTGAATAGTAAAGAAAATGAGTAATTTGAGTTTATGTTAGAGATATTCTCTGGACTTTTTGGAATATTAACTCGTAATCAACATAGCCAGAAAAATATATCAGCATCCAAGCCGGTTTATGCTAATGATAGTGCGTCGCTTAGGTACAATACAATTATTTGTAACTTGAATTGCAAGTTGTGAGATCAAAGAGTTTACTCTCTAGCGATGGCGACACAGAAAGAGGGTCCAAAACAAATACTGAAGAGGCGTGTATCAATGGAGAACAAGTTAAAGTGCCCATTAAAGCATAAGGGAGCAAAACCTTCAAAAGAACAACCATATTAGAAACACAGATAACATGACAACATTGGACAAGTAACTTATCTATCTACTAATTTCTTCCCAGGTAGGTTCGTCCTCCCCTAATTTTCGTCCGCTTTTTTTTCCGGTTTTTCCCTAGCTATTTAGTTGAATTACTGCCCTGCCACCGCAAGGAAAAAATCCCAGAACTCGTCTCCCGATAGTCAACTCGCCCGCGCGTCTCTCCTCCGTCCCCTCGCGGCAGCCGGCCATGTCGAGCCTCTGCTGGAGCAGCGCGCGGCGACCAGTGCTAGCATCAGACTTCACTACCTTGCCATCACAAGGCAAGTTCATCACTTTCTCATATCCTTTGAAGAGTCTTTATCAAAGTATTTACAAATTGTGTGTTATCATATATGCTATAAAAGAAAGAAAATATTATTTTCCCAAATAAAGAAATTATGGATATCATCCTAAGTGGTGATATGATGGAGCAACAGAACTTAGAGCTCTAATTGCAACAATGATAATCAAGTAGGGACTTAATAACCCCTGACATCAGTGATTCTAGCGCCGTATATTACGCGTTAGCCATGAGATTTGGAATGGGACAGAGAAGTCAGCTGTATCTTCTTCCTCTCGCATGAAGCCGGATGTGCAGGTCGTGGTTGTTATCCTCGTAGCGTGCATATTAATTGGTAATTCGTAGAGGATATGCAGCATATGGGTGGGAACCCTCAACGTCCCATGATAGTTCTGGCATCTAACGGTTTGTACAAACCATTGCCGTAATTCATTATGTGGGCATGGTGTACACCAAGGAGGCATGCGGGGTCGCGAAGGGGGCAGTGATTGGCTTGGACCAACTACTGGGCCCCACATCATGGAATTGTGGACGGGAAAGTACGCCCGGTTGTGCAACAAGGAGTTGATCTCTCATGAGTAAAGTAACGTACCTCTGCAGAGTGTAAGAACTGTAACTTGTTACTCCCTGTTCCGGGAAGGAGCTACGAACGCGGCAGGAAAGGAACTCCATGAAAGTTGATTGTCATAGTTTTTTTTCAGAATAAAATCAATCTTTGAAAAATATTTACAAAAACTGCATAGTGCCAAGGATTTATAATCCGAGGTGGTAGATAGAGCATCAAACTTCCCACCTTGCATATAATGAACTTGTTGGGTAACGTTGTTACTCATTCTTTCCTTTGATCCCTTGCTTAGACTCTGAGGATTTCGAAGACGTGCCAATCTATGCAGCTGAATGCCAAGAAGATGTGTTCTACGAGGAACCTGACCTATCCGGAGGAGTTGAAGGCCTGGATTACGAGATCCGCTACGATGTCGATGAGAATGAGACCAACTATGTATCTAGTTAGTAGTAACCATTGGAGCCGAGCGACATGAACTCTATAGAATAAGCTGTTGAGCCCCACTCCTAGTCGGAGTTGTTACTTTTAAATTTCCGCTGAACATCTTATATTTTGGTTTGTAAGTTGGATCTTTTGGAAGTTTTGAACTTCCGGTATTGTAATAATAATAATGTGTGTACTTTTGTAATATGGACCCGCAATGTTTCTGTTGTACCACTCTGAGGGATGTGATATTTACGGAACGGTGTTCTGTGGATGTCATGTCAACGACTATAGTGTACTACACATGCAGTGGTATGTTGGGTCACCGCACCATCGGATAGTAATAATATTGTTAGCTTCATGAACTGATATGTACCAAAATTTATCACCTTAATGATACACTCAACACTAAGTCAACACAGATGCCCGACATGATGAGAATATCCCCCACTCAAGATATATTATGACTTAATGAGACACACAACATAAAACCTTTAAAATTGATGAAGATACAACATTAGTCAACGTTATCGATGGAAATATTTCTCAAACTGTAAAATATTTGGGCTTAAGGAATACACACATCCAAGTAATCAATTATTCTTGTGTGATATGTTTGATATTTGGTATCCATGCAGTGGTCGGTACTATTTAATCAGAGGGCCTAAAAAGTGCACACTTAATTCTTATGATTGTTCTAGCGGATATTGTTTTGTTTGTAGGATCGTCATATTTAACTATTGTATATGTCTTTCTTTCATGTAAAAAATTAACATAAGATCAAATGACATTCGAATTGCACAATAAAATTGACGATGCATTAAGATACTGATTAAGAGTTTTGAACTATGATATTAAGGGTGTGTAGTAATTTTGCGTAACATAAAAAATAAATGTGACCTCATGTGTGGAACCACCGAATAAAATCGGGATAAGTTAGAGAAATTTTAAAAAGCACTACAGGACGCGCGCGCTACGCCGAGGGCAAAAAGCCGTCGGCGTAGGCTAAAATGCCCTCGGCGTATGCTACGCCGACGGCATAGCCTCGGCAAAGGGCTCCTCGGCGGAGCATATAGAGGCCGTCAGATGGTATCAAATACCGTCAGCATGAGGGCAATGCCGTCGGCGTAGCGGCCGTCGGCATAGCTTGTCAACATGTTGCAAAAATATTTTTTTTTTAAAATAAATTTTTTATTTTCTTTTTTTTCTCAATTTTTGAATCTTTGAATTATTTGACTCGTTAATCTCTCACTTTGAATATTTTTAACACTAATTACACTTAATATTTAATTAAATTATAGTCTTGGTCGAACTTCCCGGAAGATCACCCATCCTAATACTACTCCATCAAAGACGCTTAACTTCCTCGCTCCTTCGTAATGCTTCCCAAAGTAATTCATACATTATTGTCAATACTATGATATCAATCCTATTAACCCTTATATCAACATGTCACATGTTTGTATTTTTTGAAATTACAAACAATTATTTAAATAAATATTAATGAATAAGTAAAAATATTATTGAATTCAAATAAAAATATAATAATTTTACTTTTTTGTATTTTTATATTTAATATGGAATAATTAATATCTTTAAATCTATAAATCGGAATTTAACAAATAATATGTCTAAATTGATAGGCTGGTATAGTATTTTTGTAAAATGTGGTGGTATCATTTTGAATTATCCATTTGATGGTTGCTTTACGAAATCGTCCATTTTTTGTGCTCGGAAAATGGGAAATGGCTTTTTGGTGCGACGAAAAGGAAAACTTCCTCCTGCAACATTGTTCGCCATCCCATGATTCATGTGTATGCACAATATGGACACATTATCACAAACTATGCCTTGATTCTAGCCATAACATTGGTCATTTGACCCGAAAGCCAAGAAACCTCGAATGAGATAGGTCATTTTGTGAAGGTTTCTTTGAGACATAATCAATATACCAAGTTTGATATTTTTCCTTCTAACTATGTCACATAATATAACACCACGCGAAGGTTTCGCATTGTTTCGATCATTTTTGAATTTTTATGCCCGCTTAAACTATATATAATGTCTTATGTTTTAATTAATTTTATTTACAAATGTGTAATATTTTAGTGTAGATAGATAGGTCTTATTTTTCTGCAAATTTTGATATATTATTTGTATTTTTCCGAATTAGAATGATTTAGTTATGATTTTTCAAAGTTTAATGAGATAAAATAAAAATAGCTACGCCGAGGCAGTTCAGTTGTGCTACCGAGGGCAGCCGTCGGCGTAGCATAGGATATGCCGAGGGCAATTCTAAGCCGACGGCTGCTTGGCGGAGCTGGCCTAGACGATGGCTACGCCGACGGCCCCGATATTTGGCCGTCGGCGTAGCGACCGACCGTCGGCGTAGCTTCCCATTCCTGTAGTGAAGCTATATAAAAATAGAATTCATACTGGAAAAATTAGAGTTGTACTTCTCTAGCTTTTCCTACCTATGTAAAAACATGTTAATGAATACACCAGAAAGAAAATAATTTATTTTTAGGCGCTTATTGTATACAAAATAATGACCTAAGATCCACCGGGTTGTTTCTAAAATTTTATACGTTGTGACATAGTGTGAGTAAATGAGAGAAAGTAACATCGAAATAAGATAATTCTAACTATTTAATCACCTACCAATTAAGGATTATATATCAAAATAAAATTAAGGATGATATACCACTTCAAAAGAAAATTAAGGATGATATACCACTATATTCTTAATTTATATTTTTCCATATTTTTATTGAAGTTAAATAACCTCCCGTATAGATCTAATATTATGTAAGTACCATAGTTCTGTTTACAAATACGTGGGTATTTCAGCATATAACATCATAGACATTTCCCACAAATTTCACAATACCAAAGATGTTAGGTTGATATTTTGTTCGCCAGAACGTTAGCGATAGTTGTAGAACATTTTTATTTCTTGACACATGATGAAAAATAATATAACATAAGTGGACCATATTTTTATTTCTTGCACATTTTCAATCTAGTACAAATGATGCCCTCGCATTTGCGAGGGCCACACCATGCTAGTTACTTAAGTAATAAAATTGACCATTTCCAAAAAGAAAAAGATATGCCGTCGCTTCCTGGGCCAACATTACCGTTCTCTGCCGCTAAACACCGACAGAATTTCCACCTGGTGTCTTGAATAAGGAGTTGAAATTGAGAATGAGTTCAAACTAGTAAGTCTACACGTGCAACACATGTCTTTAAAATATAATAGATATCTTTTGATTATGGTCTACACATGGCATTGATTAAAATCTACTACTCAGAAAAATATATTATAATTAGTTGTAAATACGATTAAGGTCCACCTATTATGCGATCCATAATCCCTCATTTCATGATGGAATATTGTTTATAAATTCTTATTAAAATCTGTACCAAAAATCTCTTTCTCGGTTCAAACCATTTTTTAAAGAAACGCAATATAACCGTAGATGCTCACAATGTTGTACATGCACCCACCTCTATGAACGCACACACGCACACCATACCCATATGAGCACCTATGATAAATTAAGCTAGCGAATCGGGTCTTAAGATTGACGAAGTTACCACCGGCGCCGCGTTGTCGACAGGAACGTCGTCTACCACTAAAAAAATATTTCGTATTTTATGCAACGCATAGTGTCAAACATGTTGTTTAAACTATGGTGGGCTGGGATGTAGCATCCCAGTTGTCTAACACCTGTAATGCTACTTGTTCTAGTAATAAAAGGGCCACTTCCTACATATAATTGTTGCATCATCGTCATATCATGCTCATGTCATCATGCCACCTTGCATTTGAGCATCATATAAAACCCCTGCTTGTTTGGTTCTTATCTCATGTGCATTATTAATTGTAGTTGCCTCTTGATATTGTATTTGGTTCTTGATAAATGTTAAATGCCCAAGTTGATTTGGGGGCATATCTCTTAATCACTCCACCACCTTTCTTTCACCACCTTATAATTCCACCATCCAATTAATAGGAGCTAGCATTTTATTGAGTTTACCTCTAGCTCATGTGGGTTGGGTGGACTCCACCATAATCTTATGCTTGGCCTTTGCCCACCTTTTGGGAATGCAAGGAATAATGCCACATGATTTTATGTTGTTTTCACAATATACTACATGGCAATTATTGTTTGCATGGGCCATGCAAGTGCCACCTTTTTCCTTGACATTTGAATGTTTTCTTTTGGCTTTGCTTGCATGGATCATCTCTCCTTTGCTTAATCTTGTTTTGGCTTGTAGAATTCTTCACCACACCTCTACCTCTATCCCCTATAGCTAAACCCTAATCCCCACACCCCATGCATGCACATGTGATTATGTGGCATGCACAAACCTAACCCCCTCCCCCTCTCTCTAGCCTCTACCACCCTTGTGCTTGTTCATGTGAGGCCATTTTTATGTGCTTAAACATGAGCACACTCCTCTCTTCTCACCTCTCCTTAAACTCTAGACCCCTTATCTAAACCTAACTAAGATGTCCTCTCCTCTAGACCCCCTAACTCTAGCTAAACCCTAGCCCTCTCTCCCCTCCCCTCCCTCTTTCTCCCCGGCCAAGGCCCTCCTCTGCACGGCCTCGCCCCTCGCCTACCCGCCACCTGCCAGGCTACCGTGCCACCTTTGCACCAGCCGCCCATGCGTGTGGGAGGACAAGGTGGCACCAAGGCCACCTTTCCATCAACCCCTCCCCACGCTAGCCCCACGCCATCTACTGCCCCTGTCGATCTTATCCTTCCCCCGCCTAGCCTCCCCATCCCCAGGCCCTCCTTCTTCCTCCCCAACGAGCACCCTCCACCATTGCCCTCAACCCAACTCGCGGCCCCTTCCTCGCTTCCAGAGCACCCCCCGAGGCGAGCTGAGCACCAGAGGCTGCGCTCTGCTTCGCTTCCTCTGACGCCGGAGTTCACTGGATTCGCCGAGGAGCCCCCGCCGCCGTGCCCGTGGTCGCCAGACGCCCTACCGCTAGCCTCGACGATCACCGCCTCGCCGAGCCAAACCACCAACAAGCCTGGTAAGCCCTCGCCACCCCGACATGTTCCCGAACCCCAGTGCGCGCCGAGCGACGCCGCCTTCGTCGAGCACCACTGCGTAGCCTTGGCCGCCAGCCACCGCCTGCGGCGCAACAACGTGCTCACCCGCGCATCGCCGCTCGTCGACCTGCCCGCAAGGCCGCAGTCCTCCTCCGCCAGCTTGTGAACAAGAAGTGTAGGCCGCACGATCCTCTGCAGTTTCCTTTTGCATCTAGTCGAGTTACGCCGCTGCTTGAGTCGCCATCGACGCCGAAGACGCCGATCTTCCGCCGCTGCCGCCAAGACCACTTCCGCCGAGCGCAGCAACAGCCGTGGTTGTTTCGCTTAGCTCCTCCCTTTTCCCGCCTCAACCCGCAGCCTGTGGGCCCCACGTGTTAACCGATCCATCTTGCGAAGAACCTGGTTTTCTGCCTCAACCAGCGGTCCGAGGTGGGCCACGTGACACGCCGCTGCAGAAGGTCATGCCGCCTGTGACCCCACGGGTCAGTGGCTATGGCTAGGTTCTAGCTGTGTAACAAAACTTTTCTGAGAATCTGTTTGAATTCAAATTTATTTCAAATTATTTCAAATTCAAATATAAATCTGATTTTAAATAACTTTTCAATTATAAAACCAAATAATGCAAATGATATATGTTTTTGAATCGGAAAAATGTGAGAAATTCAATTATGCTATTCAAATTGCCTTTTGCACATTTAAAATTCCAAGTTGAATTAAATTACCACAAATGCCACTAGAACTTAAATAATTAATAACTTTTGATTTATAATTCCAAATTTAACAAATGATATGTCTAAAATGATCAGCTCGACGAGACCTTTCTGTTTATGCTATCCATGACTTCAATTGCAGAATGCATCATATAAAAATATAGTGTACAGCAAATAATATGACAACAAATGTGACCCAGAACCCCATTAAAATGTTATTTCTTGTCCTTCACACCTCACCCATGCCATGCTACCTTATTGCCATGCAACTTGTGCGTCATTCATCATGGCATGATTGTTTGCTTGTCGCATTTTATTCCTATGCTTGTGCACTCTATTTATGTTGGCCTTTGCTTGTTTGGTTCTTCTTCCGAATAGACGCTGAGCAGGGGATATATCAAGAGAACCAGGAGCACTACCCAGATCTGTCTCTCGCTTCAACTGAGTTGCCAGGCAAGCACTACCACATGCTTGCATACATACAGTACCTATTGCCTCTATCTTATTCTTGCATCATTGAGTCACGATTGCATTAAATTGAATCCCAAGTATGCATAGCCTTTACTTTTTACACCCCACCAAGCTTGTTCCTCCATCCCATGAGCCATTACTACAGGAGTTGTTTGAGCCATGCGAGTCGTAGAACAGCATGTGTAGGGTATGTGAGAGTCTGTTGGATAACAAGGTACCTAAATAACTTAACCTGAGTAGTAATGGGATAACTAATGAAAGTGGCGCCGGTGAGCAACATCTGCTATTTGGTTTTTCCTGCTCACTTGTGTCCCGTAAGACCCCGAGTACTTGATTCCTGTTCCAAGATTTATCGCGCTATCCACATCCGGGAGGTATATGGGACCCCCCTGAGCCAGAGCTTGATTCCGTCTTATTTCTTGGGGCCACAAACTAGTTTGAGGTTTTATTTACTATCCTGTACTTATGCCATGCCTTACTGCTTTATTAAATTGTGCGACAGATAGCACCTGTACTGTTTTGGATCGGGACACGATTCCGCGGTGTCGACAGTCCCCGTTTGGGGATTTGCTGTCGTTCACAGCCGTATACCCAAACCTTGAGTCCGTTTCGGAGTCAGCTAACTTCGTGGCGGGTAGCTTAATGGGGTGGCCCCCTGAAATATTTCTGAATCCTGTGATTGCTTTGTCGTGAAGGCCTCGTTGGGTTTTGATTTGGTTTTTCCGGGGTTGATCGAGTGTGTGTTGCTATTTGTGCACCCCTGCAGGGTAAAACTTTCTGAAAGCCGTGTCCGCGGTTATGGACGACTTGGAGCACAGTTTCTCGATCATAGACAAGCATAACTAAAGTACCGCTTTAATCTGACTATGTAATTTGACTAGTAAATCGTGCAACACCTATGGAATGGTTAATAAAATTGCCAACGGATGGGGGGATGTTCGTCCGCTTCCTCGTTGGTAAGCGAGGAGGAGGATGGATCTGATGAAATTACTGTTATAACTGTTGTCCTTAATTCATGGACATCCGTCTATCTTTGGTTGGGCGGATGGTTAGCGTTAATCTGTAGAACTGCTAGGGTTTATCTTTTCGCTGCAATTGCGTCACCCTGAGTTGTGTCCCCTTTAGAGGCATTAAGACTTGCCGAAAATACCCTTAGGGTCTCACACGATAAATTATTGGTTTAGATGAACAGGTACCTCGCGGACGGATCTTGGGTTGAAGAGGATGATGATGTGGGAAACGATCGCTCGTGTAGAGATTCCGAACGGGATCCGTGAGATCTGTGGGGATGTGCTTATTTCTATGGCATCTTATGCCGATTTGCTTCTTATCCGTACTCGGACTTTGTTTTTGCTTCCGCTTTGATACTCAAGTGTGTTGTATGAGGAATTATCCTAAAATATTATATCTATCTAGGTCATTTGAATCTTGCCGTATGGCGTTGCTATATTTCCTTTCTTTTTAGATGGAATGGCTCTGATGTACTCTTGTATGGCGGCTTGCATACATACCCACTTGTGTATGTAGTTGATCCCTTCGCCTGCCGATTACGCCGCCTGTACAGGTCCCGATGGATTGGAAGTGGTTGGGACGGCCGAAAGGTCTACCCGTGCGTGGCTTTTAGGGCCCCACCCTACTATTTCAACCACTACCGTCCATCCAGGCTTGTATCTAGGAGCGTAATTCACCGAGGTAGTTACAATTGGTATCAGAGCCATCCCGACCTTCAGGGTTTCAGCCAAACGGTCGTTGTCAGTCTAGCAAGTATTTTGGTAGTTATGTATAGTAGGGAAAAACAAAACGCGAGAGTAGGACTGCTTCCACTTTTCTTCTTACCCACCCACCTTTTTCTGGTAAGGAAGTGCAACGCTTTCAATCCTCTTCTCAAAATTCAAACTAGGATTCACGTGTTCGGGTTTCCGTAGTACCATAGGTGTGTGTGTGTGTGTAATCCCTTGTCTACTGTTGCATCCAAGTTGTTATCTAATCAGCTTTGGTTATCAAATGTTGGTACATTCCATACCGACAGGCTTTTGCAAACCATTTAATCTGTCTTACTTTTGTATCCGACGCTGTCTTGTTTGGGGTGTTCGTTTCCGTAGTTACCAATCTTTAGGTTTCGTCGTGAGAAGAAGGGGTTAGGATATGTGTTCCACTTGTTCATGTGCGGAGTAATGATTTCAGTGCGGGATGGAGTCGCGAACATACCACTACTCTTATCATTCGCTTTTGTATATTGAATCGGTAGAGTCACTAATCTTGATTCGTTGAAGTAATTTTGCGCATCTATTGGTATTTTAATGCCGAAATTTGTGGGAAAATTTTTCTTTGATATATCTGTGTACCACACTCCTTTTCAGTCGTGTGCGATATGCTTAATATCTTCTAGGTGCTTTGAACTTTGTTGATATTTTAATATCATCTTAGTAATTTGTATCCTTTAATCTTGGTTAATTCCATCTTGGTACTATTTTGGATTATTATCATTCTCCATTATAGTACTGACTTGTGTTTTATATCAATCTCAGGATGGCTCCACCACGCCGTTCAGATGAGGACATACCACCAGAACTTGGGGCCGCATTGTCAAACATAGCTAATGCCCCAGCAAAGAATGCAGCTAGAACCAAGCGGCTTGAAGAAAGCGTCGGAAGAAATGAGTTTGCTCCACTTCCTCCACCTCCCAAGAGGAGACATCAAGAGCTTCACGAAATTCAACCTCGTCGGTTTGATGTTTACGATCGACCATTGGACGCGGATGATTGGCTGCGTGAGATGTCAAGGTTGCTCGAGACTGCTGATGTTCCGCAGCAGGAGTGGGTCAAGTGTGCTACTCACCTTCTGAAGGGAGATGCAGCTCTTTGGTGGGAAAATTACTTGAAGGCAAGCTGCACTGGTTTCCAGCCAACTTGGGAAAGGTTCATTGGAGCGTTCAAGGAGCAGTTTCTCTCAGAGATTGTAATGGAAAGGATGAAGGAGGCTTTTCTCAACCTGAAGCAAGGAAATGATAACGTCAACACCTACATCAGGAACTTCATGAATCTATCTCGTTATGGTGGCGATGAGGTATCTGATGACAAGAAGAAGCAGAAGAGGTTCAGGCAAGGGCTCAATGCATCGATCAAGTATGCGATTACACATGCAAGGCCGGCATCTTTCCTGGAACTACAACACACAGATTTGCAAGAGGAGGCAAGTCGGCAAGTGTTTGAGGAGTCCAAGAAACACCACAGGGATGCATCAAGCTCTTCGGTTATGGCAGCTCCTTCTAAGCGGCGTGTCTGGGTTCCTAACACCCCACCGTCGCTCCCGGCTTCACCAAGACCTTCAAGCTACACGTCAAGGCCACTAAACTCCATCACTGCGGCTCCCAGGGGCTACAACAACAACTACCCTGGAGCGCCTGGCGGAGTCCCTGGCTATGTTGCTCCACGTCCACCTGGTGCTTGCTTCACGTGTGGAGATCCTGGACATCTCAACTGGAACTGTCCGATGAAGAACAAAGCTCTCCCTCAACCCCCTCCAAGATCTGCAGCAAGCTCTCCTATGGTTCATGCACCACCACCTCGGGCTCTCAACATCAACACCAAGCCCGGGTCTGCGGTTGTTCGTGCCAATTGTGTCAACGCCGCTCAAGGTGAGCATGCACCTGGAGTCGTGATGGGTATGCTTTCCGTTAACTCAGTCCCTGCACGAGTTTTGTTCGATTTTGGTGCATCGCATTCATTTGTTTCTCACAAGTTTGCAAATGAAAATGAGTTAGCAATGGATCCTATTCTTAAGCGGTTAATGGTTCTTTCTCCTGGAGCAAATATGATAGCATCTAAGATCAGTCATGGCAATCAAGTTGAGATTGGTGGCTCTTCATTCTCGGCTTCTTTAATTGTTCTGGGCAATTCTGACATTGATGTCATCTTGGGCATGGATTGGTTAACAGCAAATGCAGCTGTGATTGATTGTCTTTGAGCGTTCGGTTCTCTCGAAGATTCCTGAAGGCCATATAGTCTTTTCTCCAAGTCTGACTCCTGCTGTCCAGCTTTTCTCTTTGGCGGCTCTGAATGATGATGCTATGGAAGCTATTCAGAGTGTACCGGTGGTCTGTGAGTTCCCAGATGTTTTTTCCTGAAGAATTGTCGGGTATGCCTCCGGATCGTGAGGTTGAGTTTGTGATTGAGCTTGAACCTGGAACGGCTCCTATCTCCAAGCGGCCTTATAAAATGGGTCCTTCTGAGTTGGCTGAACTCAAACGACAACTTGATGAACAAGAGAAGTTGGGTTTCATTCAACACAGTACTTCTTCTTGGGGTAGCCCAACAATCTTTGTGAAGAAGCGTGATAGAACTGATAGACTTTGTGTTGACTATCGGGCTCTCAATGCTAAAACAATCAAGAACAAATATCCCCTTCCGCGGATTAATGATCTCTTTGACCAGCTAGCTGGAGCTGTGGTATTCTCTAAGCTGGACTTGAGAAGTGGTTATCACCAAATCAAGATTCGCAAGGAAGATGTGCCCAAAACAGCTTTCACCACCCGCTATGGCCTGTATGAGTACACGGTCATGTCTTTCGGTCTCACCAACGCACCTGCTACCTTCTCGAGGCTTATGAACTCGGTTTTCATGGAGTACCTTGATAAGTTCGTTGTGGTCTATCTGGATGACATCCTGGTCTATTCCAAGTCTAAGGAAGAGCATGAAGAACACCTGCGGTGTGTCCTAAACAAGCTTCGTGAGAACCGCTTGTATGCAAAGTTCTCAAAGTGTGAGTTTTGGCTGCCTGAAGTAACCTATCTTGGTCATGTTATCTCTGCCAAGGGCATTGCAGTCAACCCGGAAACCGTGAAGACAATTGTCGATTGGCTTCCTCCTGTTAATGTCAAAGAAGTGCGGAGTTTTCTTGGTTTGGCTAGTTATTGCCGTCGCTTCGTTCAGAACTTCTCGAAGATAGCGAAGCCTCTTACCGATCTCCTCAAGAAAGGCAAGAAGTACCTGTGGACTCCTGCATGTCAAGAAAGTTTTGAGACACTCAAAGAGAAGCTCACTTCCACACCAGTCTTGGTTCCTCCGGATACATCTAAGCCTTTCCAGATATTCTGCGACGCCTCTTTGCAAGGATTGGGTGCGGTCCTTATGCAAGAGAAACAGGTGGTTGCTTATGCCTCGTCGATTGAAGACGCATGAGATCAACTATCCCACACATGACCTCGAGCTAGCAGCAGTTGTCTTTGCTTTGAAGCTATGGAGGCACTACTTGCTTGGTAACCGTTGTGAGATCTTTTCTGACCACAAAAGTTTGAAGTATATCTTCACTCAGCCTGATCTCAACCTTCGGCAGAGGAGATGGATCGAAGCAATCAATGACTTTGATGTGACCATCAACTACACACCGGGCAAAGCTAATGTCATGGCCGATGCTCTCAGCCGCAAAGCTTATGTCAACAACCTCATGATGGAAGAGCAGCAACCTCTCTTGTGCGAGGAATTCCGTCAGCTCAACCTTGAAATTGTGGAACAAGGGCATCTCCTGAACCTTCTGGCTACTCCTCTCTTGGAAGAAAATATTCGCTCTCGTCAGCTGGGTGATCCGCACACCAAAAAGCTCATCTCGAAACTTGGGCTTCCGAAGTATGAGTCCTTCCACGTTGATGATCAAGGCACGCTTTTCTTTGAACACCGGATGTTTGTTCCGAACTACCCGGGTTTGAGAGAGCAAGTTCTCAAGGAGGCGCATGATTCTGTTCTATCTATCCACCCTGGCAGCACAAAGATGTACATGGACTTGAAAACACAATATTGGTGGCCTGGTTTGAAACGGTATTGTGCCAAGTATGTCTCAAATGTGATGTCTACCGCAGAGTGAAAGCTGTCCATCAGAAACCTTTCGGTCTTCTACAACAATTGAAACCTCCGGAATGGAAATGGGAGAAAGTAGAGATGGACTTCATCACTGGGTTTCCTAGGTCGCAGAAGGGCAACAATGAAATCTTTGTTGTCATCGACAGGCTTTCTAAAGTGGCTCATTTCTTCCCAGTCAAAGAAACAATTTCTGGAATTCAGTTGGCTGAGCTCTATATCAACAGAATTGTCTCTCTGTATGGGGTTCCGCTTGAGATCAGTTCAGACCGTGGAAGCATCTTCACTTCAAAGTTCTGGGAGAGTTTCCAAAATGCTCTGGGAACAAAGTTGAACTTCAGCACTGCTTACCACCCTCAGTCGCAAGGACAAGTGGAAAGAATCAATCAGATTCTGGAGGATATGCTTCGGGCTTGCGTCATCTCGTTTGGCATGAAGTGGGAGGAATGCCTTCCATATGCTGAATTCTCTTACAACAACAGCTTCCAGAAGAGTCTGAAGATGGCACCATTCGAGGCTCTCTATGGTCGCAAGTGCAGAACTCCGATTGGTTGGTCAGGTGCAGGAGAAAGAATCTGGTTTGGCCCTGACATTGTAACTCAAGCGGAAGAGAAGGTGCATATCATTCTTGAGAACCTGAAGATTGCTCAAAGTCGTCAGAAGAGCAACTACGACAGAAGCACCGGACATGGTGTATGCCCCTGGTGATCTCGTGTACCTTCGTGTCACTCCCATGAGAGGCACACACCGTTTTGGTATCAAAGGAAAGTTGGCTCCTAGATACATCGGTCCTTTCAAGATTCGTGGTAGAAGAGGAGAAGTTGCTTATGCCGAGCTCCGGAAAAACTCAAGGTTCATGATGTTTTCCACATCTCTCACCAAGAAGTGCTTCAAAGATCCCGGCAGACCGTGGATCATGAGCTAATCGATCTCCAAGAAGACCTGTCTTATCAAGAACACCCCACCAAAATCCTTGAGACCGCAGAAAGAAGGACTCGCAACAAGTCCATCAAGTTCTGCAAGGTGCAGTGGTCACACCATTCTGTTGATGAAGCCACATGGGAGCGTGAAGATGAACTCCGTGCAAACCATCCTACCCTCTTTGTGTCTTCTTCTTCCTAGAATCTCGGGGCGAGATTCCTGTTTAGTGGGGGAGAGTTGTAGCATCCCAGTTGTCTAACACCTGTAATGCTACTTGTTCTAGTAATAAAAGGGCCACTTCCTGTTATCACCGTATTTTGGCCAAAGACGGAGATGGGCCGTGATCAAGATGGGCTTGGAAGATACATATATTCAACGTGTTGTTGGATCGGCCTAGTGCGTGGATTTGGGCTAAATTGCCCGTGTATCTTGTATCATAGTAGGTTTCGTGTTTGTTTAGGTTCCGTTTATGTTTAGGTAAAGATAGAGTTGTAGAGTTATTCCAAAAGTAGAGAGTCTCCGGACTATAAATATGTACCTAGGGTTATCGAAAGAAAACAACAACCACGTTCACAACAAACACAATCTCGGCGCATCGCCACCCCTTGTTTCTAGGGTTTCTTTCGGGTAAGTGCCATGCTGCCTAGATCGCATCTTGCGATCTAGGCGATTACTTATCGTTACTGGTTTTACTCGTCTGAAGCGTTGTTGATGGCGAGTAATACCATTATCATAGATTGTTTGAGGTTAGCATCAGTGCTTTTCGTTACTATCGTCGAAGTTATGCTACCTCTAGCTATCTCGCTACCCTTGCACCTTTTCCCAAAGTGTGAGGGTAGCACCTTGCTTGATCTTTATTTAGTCGATTCGATCTGTTATAGTTGTGCCTTGTTCGCCAAGGTTTAGTTTAATATCTACGTAATCAGGCCTTACAAACGAGTTGAACGGTCCAGTAGTACATAGGGACGTGGCTTATTCGTTCTAGAGAAGATGTTCCGGTAATTGGCTTTACGTTGGTTATTTGGCCTCCTCTAGGGTTAATATTCTTCATCTTTTGTACGTACCAGGCTCAATCACGCGTAGGACGTTCCAGTTACGTGGTGAAAACATTAAACTGTCGTAGATCGATTTAACTTGTAGTGGTCAAGCAAAACCCCATGTTATCGTAAATCTAATGCAGAACCATGGGGCAATCAGCTTTAGGAGCCGATTCTGGAAACACGGGCCGATCACGGCTCGAATTTTACGTATACTTGTTTACCATGCAGAAATCAATCGAGCAATCCTTCACCTTCGACCAGGTATAGGTCAGGTGGCACGCCATCGAACCAAGCCGGGCGTGTCGAGCTTTTGCGGGCCGTCGCCGAGGGACCAGGCCCACCAGCGATCTGGAGCCTCCCGGCTCTCCGTGTTGGTCGTCGCTGCTTTCCGGTGGTTTTGGCAGGCAACACATTCGCATGCCGGTGGGACATTCAACAACGTCTACATCAACATCCGACGCTGCAATGGAGAATGCACGATCACTTACGACGATCTACTGACGAGCACAAGGCCAAGCACGACGAGATCAAGGCTCTTCGAGGAAGACCTCATCGGCTCTTTTGAGAGGACCCGTAAGCATGGCATCGGTGGAAGGGTTCTCCCGAGCGCTCTCAATGAGGTGGACCTGTCTCTTCCTTCGAGGAGCGCACGAGCTCTGACGACGAAGTCAACTACATGGTGGCTCATTCTTTGCACCGCCATTCGGAGAGCCCGTGAACGCTGAGCTTTCGGCGTTCGCGTAGTTCAGAGATCATGAAGCATCGATACTCTCGTCGGGACCTACTTTAGGGACTCACCGGGGAAAGACCGCTCAGACCAGCCACGCTCCCGTTCGCACTTGCTCCGCCCGCCCAGAGCGGCTTACGTCGTCTACAAGGCTGGAGGCGACCCAGGCGATTGCCAATTCCTGTTTGAGCCGCCTAAGGAGATCCCACACGGATATATATGCGCCTACGTGCCGGACTGCAATAACCTGACACGCACCAAACAGATTGCAACCGCAGGGGTTTCTGCGGCAGGACCTCTTGGGGCAGGATCTTCAGGGGCAGGCGTGTCTGGAGCAGCGATGGCTGGGATGGACGTTGACAAACAGGCGTGGCTAGCCAAGTATGCCACTGGAACAAGTCATGAGAATCTAGCCCCTACGGCTCAAACAGTGGAGCAAATCGGTACCATCACGAGGACCCGCTTCGGCCGTCAAGAGAAGGACAATCGGCTATTCAAAGCCGTACCCAACGAAGTTTGATCTAATTCGCTGCCACCCAAGTATAAGCTCCGAGTTCTCAAGGTTCATTGGTCGGAAGGGTCGAGCTCGATCGAGCACATAAGCCGATACGCACAACTAGGCATGATTTGACGCATCGGATCGATGCGCGTAAGATTTTTTTGCGCAATCTCAGCGGGACCAGCCTTTGGGTGGTACACCTCACGCCACGACTCAATTCATACCTGGAAGCAACTGGAAGAGCATTTCCACGTCCAGTACCATTCAGAGGCCCGAGGTGGCATTGCGACCTGCACAAGTGCGGAGCGAGGAGAAATGGCGAGTACATCCAGCGTCAGATCGTCAAGAACCGATGTTACTCGGCTCGTTTATCGAGAAGGAGGCGGTCGAACTGGCGGTGTTGGTCTCTCAGCACCCATCAAGGATCGCTTTCAAGTGGAGTACAACTCATTGGCACATGGCCCGAATCGGCGATGTATGAACAGCGCCACCGAGTTGTACCAAGACAAGTTCAAGCGTCCGATAGGCCTGGTCGATCACGAGAAGAAGATCCTACAGGACCGGAGGTGGCCGTAGCTGAATGGGCTCGGGGGGCAGATCCTGTGGCCTGCAAATGGGTGAAACAGCAAGGGCCTGCGAAAGGGTTCGACTTCGATGTGAGCAAAGCTGAGCAGATATTTGATTTGCTGCTGAAAGAGAAGCAGCTGAGGTTACCCGAAGGCCACAAAATCCCTACGGCTCAGGAAATAAACGGGAGGCCGTACTGCAAGTGGCATCACTCATTCACCCATACCACCAATGAGTGCAAAGAGCTTCGCCGCCAAATCCAAATGGCGATAGAACAAGGCCGTCTAATCCTTGGGCAGTTCGCCATGAAAGTGGACACAAACCCGTTCCCCGGCATCAACATGGTAGAACTCAGTCGCTCCGCGAGGCGTAAGCTGGATTTCTCGTTCGGCGTTAATATGGCAGGGTCTGGGTACCACCATGACACGTACAAGGAGGACGGTGGTCGCTCTCGGGGCGAGGAAAGAGAGAAGGCTAGTCCACGCGACCGGCCCAGCCACAATGACATGCGGTACTTAACGGAGGAACAAGTAAGGAGAGTGCGATATCAGAAGCCACATTCCACGCATCTCCTTAACAAGTATGAGCGCCAGTATGACCAACTTCGCCGGCGCGACAGAGACGACGGAAGATATGGGCACCCTGCTAGGGGACCGTCAAAAGAAAAGGAAGGCGCAGACAAGCATTGGGATTGTCCTTTCTTCAAGTATTGCTGGGGCACGGGAATGAGCCGATTGCCTATAGTCGACAACTGCCCGGAATGCAGTCAGCGGAAGGAGGACACGAGGCCAGTGTCAGTATTCAAACGTCTAGGGCCTCTTCCACCCCAGAGCCGTCACAGGGAGTCCGCTCGAGCAGAAAACCTCGAGAAGCCAAAGAATGACAAAGGCGAAGACAGGTATCACCGTCCAAGGTGGTGTCCCGACGGACTCAGACACACCTAGAAGCGTAGAGTGCAACGGCTGCGTAACTTGGAGGAAGCCGAAGCACAGTATCTCCACGCTTTCAAGAAAGCACGGCCTGATCTGGCCGTCAAAGTGAGGCAGACTTTGGAAGCGGAAGATCACCCGAGCAGAAAGGAGTGGCGCCCCAAACCGGTAAAAGCCGATGCGAAGACATCGGCTGGCACAAACATGGTGTTCATACTGCCGTCAGAATTCTGCGCACCAAGAACCAACGAGCTACCCGTAGCACAGTTCGACTGCGGCCCATGGCCGGTCATTTTTGAGAAGCCGCGGGAGAAAGGTTACAAGCATCTGAAAGCCCTATACCTACGAGGTTACATCAATGGGCAACCTGTCACCAAGATGTTGGTGGACACCGGAGCGGCAGTCAATATCATGCCATACTCCATGCTACGGCGTTTGGGGCGCTCCACTGCAGACCTGATCAAAACCAACGTCACGTTAAGCGACTTCAACGGTCAGTCTTGAACGCATAAGGCGTCGAGCGTGGACGACGGTGGGCAGGAAAACCGTACCACGTCATTCTTCGTCGTGGACAGCAAGAGCACTTACACCGCATCTTGCTAGGAAGGATTGGATTCACGCTAATTGCTGCATCCGTCCACAATGCATCGATGCGATCCGGTGGGATGGAGACGAAGTGGAGGTCATCCACGCAGATGATTCTATCGAGGTTTCCATAGCTGGCATGAACGTGCGGGAAGCGAAGACCAAGAGCCGATCTCTCGAATCAATCACGGGCGGTGTGGCGTATTGAAGCTACAAAAAACGGGGTGAGGCTGGTCTTATCCACTGGCCTTACAGAGTAGAAAAGCCCACGACCGTCCGTGGTACGGCCGATCCCTGCGATCGGCCACAAAAAATAAGAAGCAGCGATCATACGACAAGCAGCCCATGTAGTCGTAGCAGAGAGATGCTCTGCCACTGTAAAGCAATACGGTGTAAACCGTCCTTGACTGATGCAAGCAAAAAGGGGGCCGATTCAAGCAATCGGCCCAATTTATTTTTGTTATCCTCACCTACTGTTTGCCCTGTGTTTAGCGTAGATTTGACAGGTGACGGAAAGCTAGGGTATGGGTTTACATCCGCTGATGAGCTAGAAGAGATCGACATTGGTCCTGGGGATAAGCCACGACCAACATTTATCGCCAGTAGTTAGATCCAAGTGCGGGGCGAGATGATAACCTGTTGAAGCAATATCGGGCGCCGCTTTGGGACTACACGAAGATGCTGGGTTGGACAGAGCATCATCGAGCATCGACTCCGCTCAAAAAATGATTTCGCCGTTTCAGCAAGTGAGCACGACAAATGAAGGCGAAATTCGAAAAGGTCAAGAAAGAGGTCGAGAAAATGTTGTGACCAAGTTGATCAGCCATGCGGTATCTTTGAGTGGATTTCTAGTATCGTACAGAGAGAAGAAGGATGGCCAATGGCGTGTTGCTATAGATTTTCAAGATCTCAGAGCTACCCAAAGGATGAGTATCCGATGCGGTGGCGTAAACATTAATCAATGCAACAATGGTCATAAGATTTTGAGCTTCATGGATGGCAATGCCGGTTACAACCAGATATTCATGGCTCGAAGACATACACAAGACTGCATTCGAGTCCCGAGTCGTGGGGTTATTCAATATGTAGTCATGATGTTTGACCGAAAAATGCGGCGCCACATACCAAAGGGCCATGAATTATATTTTTCATGATTTGATCGGCAAGCTGGTGGAAATCTACATCGATGACGTGGTGGTCAAATGCCGGCCACGGACACTTGGACGATCTGCAACGCGTCCTGGACCGAACAAGAAAATTCGGCCTACGGATGAATCCAAAGAAGTGTGCTTTCGGGGTGACGGCCGGTCAGTTCTTGGGTTTTTTGGTCCATGAACGTGGAATTGAGATCGGCCTGAAAAGTCAGGAGGCGGTGCGAACAATGAAGCCACCCACCACGAAGAAAGAACTGCAGTCCCTTATCGGCAAGATCAACTTCGTCAGAAGATTCATCTCCAATCTGTCAGGAAGGATTGAGCCGTTCATGGGACTAGTAAAAATCAAATCTGACGAGGAATTCCGCTGGGGGGTAGAACAACAACGAGCTTTCGACGAGATCACAGAATATCTGACAAAGCCGCCAGTGTTAGTTCCACCTCAGCCTGACAGGCCATTCTATATTTACTTGTCAGTAGCTGACACGTCCATCGCCTCGGTAGTGGTGCAAGTTTATGATGGGCTGGAGCGAGTCGTTTTTTACATCAGCAGAAGGATGCTGGACGCAGAGACAAGGTACCCTGATATCGATAAGTTGTGCCTCTGCCTGTTTTTCACCTGCACCAAGTTGCGCCATATTTTGCTATCCGCAGAGATCATCATCATATGCAAATCAGACGTCATAAAGCACATGCTGTCGGCTCCTATGTTAAAAGGCCGACTGGGCAAATGGATGTTTGCATTGTCAGAATTTGACATCCGGTATCAACCCGCCAAGCGATTAAGGGCTGGCCGATCTTATCGCTGAAAGGATCAACACTAACATAGCCGCCTTGTCCATACGTGGGCTATGTTTTTCGACGGATCAGTTTGTGACGATGGCTGCGGCATCGGCATTTTACTCGTGTCGCCCCGGGGGGCAACATTTTCCTTCTCCATCAGATTGTCTACCTCTCGCACCAACAATGTAGCCGAGTACGAGGCGATATGCAAGGGGATGGAGTTACTCCTCGAAGCCGGAGCAGAAGCAGTGGAAATTTTTGGAGACTCCAAGCTGGTGATCTCCCAGCTCACGGAGGACTACAAATGCGAGAGCGAGTCCCTCTTCCCGTTATGGCTGCACTGCCGCGAGCTGATGGCGCAATTCCGGTACATAAACTTCACTTGGATCCCACGATCGCAGAATACCGAGGCGAACGATCTTGCGCAGATGGCTTCAGGATACAAGGACGTGGTAGAAGGAACCGACGTTCAGGTACAGTTCCTGGAAGCGGACGACTGGAGAGCCGATATCTTCAATTACTTGAAGGATTCGGCTCGGGGGGCACCTAAACGGGTAAGGTACAAAGCCATGAAATACGTACTTATTGGGGATGACATGTTTCTGTGACTCTGGAAGGGCTATTGCTCAAATGCTGGGACAGCCGAGGCAATCGGCTCCTACGAGGTACACGGCGCTGTGGAACTCACCAATCGGCTCATAAGATGAAGTGGTTGATCAGGCGATCAGGGTTTTATTGGCCCACCATGCTTGAGGACTGTTTCAACTACTACAAAGGGTGTCAAGCATGTCAGAGATTTGGAAAAATCCAGATGGTACCCGCGTCTGCAATGAATCCCATCATCAAGCCTTGGCCGTTCCGAGGTTGGGGCATGGATATGATCGGCAAGATCAATCCTCCGTCAAGCAAAGGCCACATGTGGATCTTGGCCATCACGGATTATTTCACCAAATGGGTGGAAGCCGTCCCTATGAAGTCAGTAAGTTCAAAAGATGTTGTCAATTTTGTGAAAGAGCACGTCATTCATAGGTTTGGGATTCCTCAGACTATCACAACTGATGGAGGTTCGGTCTTCACTTCTCACGAGTTCAGGGAGTTCTGTGAGGACACAGGGATTAAGCTGATTCGGTCATCTCCGTACTATGCTCAAGCGAATGGGCAAGCTGAAGCATCCAACCAGAGCCTTATCAAGCTGATCAAGAGGAAAATCGATGAGCACCCTAGACGTTGGCATGAGGTTTTATCAGAGGCTTTATGGGATTATCGCATGTCATGTCATGGAGCGATAAAAACCTCGCCATACCATCTGGTCTATGGACAAGAAGCCGTGTTGCCTTGGGAAATTACGGCTGGATCGAGACGCGTCACCTTTCAGAACGATCTGACGGCTGAAGAATATGCGACTTTGATGAGTGACAGTGTTGAAGATGTGACTGAGCTTAGGTTGTGGTCGCTTGAAAAAATTAAAGAGAACAAGGCCAAAGTAGCTCGTGCATACAACAAGAAAGTGAAGCCAAAGGAGTTCCACGTTGGTGATCTGGTATGGGAAGCTGTGTTGCCCTTGGGGACTAAGGATGCAACATATGGTAAATGGTCTCCAAATTGGCATGGGCCGTACAGGGTCGATCAGGTTTTAAGAGGAAACGCATACATGCTCGAGCAGTTGGATGGCGTAAAGTTCCCAGTGGCGGTCAACGGTCAACATCTCAACAGATATTTCCCAAGCATGTGGGATGCTGGACAGTAAAACTTGAGGGGCCGATACATGGAATCGGCTAAGTAAAGCACGTGGGATGTTGGATAGTAAAATATGGGGGCCGATGTTGAAAATCGGCCGAATAAAAAAAAAGTATATATATATGTATAGCCGATGCACGGTCATCGACTCTAGAGGTTCACACATGTTACAAACAGGTGCCAGTTCGTGTATACAAGCTACTGAAAAAATGCTTCGAAGGCGTGGAGGGCGTCAGCACGGACACGATCCACCTCGGCGATCTCAGCTTTGTCATCTTCATCTTTGCTTGTCACTAGTCGTTTGTGCAGGGTACGGTTTTCGATGGGCAATTGGAGGTTTGGGTCGCCCGTTTTGAGAAAGGTTGCGGGTCATCCTTTTGAAACCAAGAAGTGGCCGTTTTAATGTGCCTACAGATGCGACCAAAATTTGACCCTGTCAACATTTTTGGGGAGAAGCCGATGGATGGTCATCGGCTCTTTGCGATTTGACTTGATTAACTGTATGCGTACAGTATGTTGAGAGCCGATGCAGTGTCATCGACTCCTGGAACACCGACTTATTGGTGTTATCGACAAAATTGGGGCGGAAAGACAATCTTCGAAAAACGAGTTTTTTCATTCATTCATTCAAAAGCAATTGCTTACAAACGACTGACGGATTACAAAAGGGGATCTACTGCTATTACGGCTACTACTACTGGTTCCTAATCTAGGCCGAGGTCGTCGTCACTGCCGTCGCCGCCGTCTTGTGCGCTATCCTCAGCGCTGCTACCGGCGTCGTCTTCACTGCTGCTGCCGAAGAAGTCAGCAGGGGCCTCCTCGTCCTCGTCGTCGTCATCCTCGCTGGACCCGGTGCGGAAGTACTTCACCGGCTGGTACTCTTCGGAGGAGGTGTCCTCCTCTTCCTCCTCTTCTTGGAGGCGCCGTCCCGAGACATGGCGTCGCCGGCGCTGTCCGCCTCCAGTTCCCGTCGGAACTGCAGGTCCTCCGCCGTCGGTCATGGGCCGACGTCGTCCTCCGACCAGATAGCAGTCCCAACCCTCGTCCCACCATTGTGGGGCGAGTGTATCTGCCGCCAACGGCGGGTGTTCTGGCGTCGGCTCTCGGTCGCTCATCGAGTTGGAGGCGTGGGAAGACACGCCGGAGGAAGCAGAGGAGGCCATGGCAAGAAAGAGGGTTTTTTCGGCGGAGGAAGAAGGGTTTTTTGGCAACTGGAGGAAGGTGGGGATTGTGAACTGTTCAGGCGAATTTAAATAAGGGGAATAGTGGAGAGACGGTTCAATGCCATAGCAGTTCCCCAGATTACACTGCCAAAATCGTCAAATCATGCACTGCGCAGGAGTTGAGAAGACAGGGCATCATGATGAAGGGGTAGCGTGACGATGCTGTTCTGCCACGCATTCTGTCGACGCGCAGCCCGATACAAAAAAAAGGAGGAGAAGGAGGAAAAAACACACACAGAGTGGTTTTGGAATTATCATTGCCAAAACCAGGGGGCATGTGTTATCACCGTATTTTGGCCAAAGACGGAGATGGGCCGTGATCAAGATGGGCTTGGAAGATACATATATTCAACGTGTTGTTGGATCGGCCTAGTGCGTGGATTTGGGCTAAATTGCCCGTGTATCTTGTATCATAGTAGGTTTCGTGTTTGTTTAGGTTCCGTTTATATTTAGGTAAAGATAGAGTTGTAGAGTTATTCCAAAAGTAGAGAGTCTCCGGACTATAAATATGTACCTAGGGTTATCGAAAGAAAACAACAACCACGTTCACAACAAACACAATCTCGGCGCATCGCCACCCCTTGTTTCTAGGGTTTCTTTCGGGTAAGTGCCATGCTGCCTAGATCGCATCTTGCGATCTAGGCAGTATCTACTTATGCGTTACCTGGTTTTACTCGTACTGAAGCGTTGTTGATGGCGAGTAATACCATTATCATAGATTGTTTGAGGTTAGCATCGGTGCTTTTCGTTACTATCGTCGAAGTTATGCTACCTCTAGCTATCTCGCTACCCTTGCACCTTTTCCCAAAGTGTGAGGGTAGCACCTTGCTTGATCTTTATTTAGTCGATTCGATCTGTTATAGTTGTGCCTTGTTCGCCAAGGTTTAGTTTAATATCTACGTAATCAGGCCTTACAAACGAGTTGAACGGTCCAGTAGTACATAGGGACGTGGCTTATTCGTTCTAGAGAAGATGTTCCGGTAATTGGCTTTACATTGGTTATTTGGCCTCCTCTAGGGTTAATATTCTTCATCTTTTGTACGTACCAGGCTCAATCACGCGTAGGACGTTCCAGTTACGTGGTGAAAACATTAAACTGTCGTAGATCGATTTAACTTGTAGTGGTCAAGCAAAACCCCATGTTATCGTAGATCTAATGCAGAACCATGGGGCAATCGGCTTTAGGAGCCGATTTATAGGGAAACCTGGGATCCGACCACGGCTCGAACTTTACGTATACGTGTTTACCATGCAGGAAATCAATCGGAGCAATCCATCACCTTCCTGACCAGGTATAGGTCAGGTGGCACGCCCTCGAACCAAGCCAGGACGTGTGCCGGAGCTTTTGCGGGCCGTCGCCCGAGGGACCAGGGCCCACCAGCAGTCCTGGGAGCCTCCCGGCTCTCCGTGTTGCTCGTCGCTGCTCGCCGGTGGGTTTTGGCAGGCAACACTTCCTACATATAATTGTTGCATCATCATCATATCATGCTCATGTCATCATGCCACCTTGCATTTGAGCATCATATAAAACCCCTGCTTGTTTGGTTCTTATCTCATGTGCATTATTAATTGTAGTTGCCTCTTGATATTGTATTTGGTTCTTGATAAATGTTAAATGCCCAAGTTGATTTGGGGGCATATCTCTTAATCACTCCACCACCTTTCTTTCACCACCTTATAATTCCACCATCCAATTAATAGGAGCTAGCATTTTATTGAGTTTACCTCTAGCTCATGTGGGTTGGGTGGACTCCACCATAATCTTATGCTTGGCCTTTGCCCACCTTTTGGGAATGCAAGGAATAATGCCACATGATTTTATGTTGTTTTCACAATATACTACATGGCAATTATTGTTTGCATGGGCCATGCAAGTGCCACCTTTTTCCTTGACATTTGAATGTTTTCTTTTGGCTTTGCTTGCATGGATCATCTCTCCTTTGCTTAATCTTGTTTTGGCTTGTAGAATTCTTCACCACACCCTCTACCTCTCTATCCCCCTATAGCTAAACCCTAATCCCCATACCCCATGCATGCACATGTGATTATGTGGCATGCACAAACCTAAACCCCTCCCCCTCTCTCTAGCCTCTACCACCCTTGTGCTTGTTCATGTGAGGCCATTTTTATGTGCTTAAACATGAGCACACTCTCCCTCTCTTCTCACCTCTCCCTTAAACTCTAGACCGAACCCCCTTATCTAAACCTAACTAACATGTCCCTCCCTCTCTAGCTAAACCCTAGCACGAGACGGCCCCCTCTCCCTCTCCCTCTCCCTCTCTTTTTCTCCCTGGCCAAGGGGCCCCTCCTACCTGCCTGGCCACGAGCCCCTCGCCCTACCCCACCTGCCAGCCGTGCCTAGCTACCCTGGCCGCCCATGCACGTGAGGAGGACAAGGTGGCACCAAGGCCACCTTTCCATCAACCCCTCCCCCACGCTAGCCCCACGCCATCTACCTGCCCCCTGTCGATCTTATCCTTCCCCCTCGCCTCTAGCCTCCCCCAGATCCCCCCAGGCCTCCCTTCTTCCTCCCCAACGAGCACCCTCTCCACCATGCCCCCTCAACCCTAGCTCGGCCCCCTCTGCTTCCCTTCGCTCCAGAGCACCCTGAGGCGGCCAGAGCACCCGAGGCGTCTGCTTCCTCGCCATGCGCGCCGGAGCCAGGATCTCGCCGGGAGCCTTGCCGTGCCCGTGGTCGCCAGGCGCCTACCGCTAGCCTCCCCGACGATCACCGGCCTCGCCGAGCCAAACCACCAACAAGCCCTGTAAGCCCCTCGCCTCCCGACATGTTCCCCGAACCCCAAGTGCGCAGAAGCGACGCCTTGCCGTCGAGCACCTGCGTGCTGGCCTGCCGCCAGATCACCGCCTCCGTCTTAACAACGTGCTCGCCACCGTACCGCCTCGTTTGCCGACCTGCCCCGCTGCAGTCCCCCTCCGCGCTAGCTTGCTGAACGAGAAGTGCAGGCCGCACGATCCTCTGCAGTTTTCCTTTTTGCGCCTAGTCGAGTTACGCCGTTTGGTCGCCATCGACGCCGGAAGCAACCGATCTTCCGCCGTCGTCGGCACTTCCGTCAGGCGCAGCAAAGCCGTGGTTGTTTCGCCGCTTAGCTCCCCCTTTTCCCGCCTCAACCCGCAGCCCTCATTGCGTGTCGACCACCGATCCATCTTGCGAGAAGAACCCTGGTTTTCCGGACCCTCAACAGCGGTCAAGGTGGGCCACGTGACACGCCATTGCTTCAGCGTGATGACCGCTGTGACCCCACATTCGAGTGGCTATGGCTAGGTTCTAGCTGTGTAACAAAACTTTTCTGAGAATCTGTTTGAATTTAAATTTATTTCAAATTATTTCAAATTCAAATATAAATCTGATTTTAAATAACTTTTCAATTATAAAACCAAATAATGCAAATGATATATGTTTTTGAATCGGAAAAATGTGAGGATTTCAATTATGCTATTCAAATTGCCTTTTGCACATTTAAAATTCCAAGTTGAATTAAATTACCACAAATGCCACTAGAACTTAAATAATTAATAACTTTTGATTTATAATTCCAAATTTAACAAATGATATGTCTAAAATGATCAGCTCGACGAGACCTTTCTGTTTATGCTATCCATGACTTCAATTGCAGCATGCATCATATAAAAATATAGTGTACAGAAACTAATATGACAACAAATGTGACCCAGAACCCCATTAAAATGTTATTTCTTGTCCTTCACACCTCACCCATGCCATGCTACCTTATTGCCATGCAACTTGTGCATCATTCATCATGGCATGATTGTTTGCTTGTCGCATTTTATTCCTATGCTTGTGCACTCTATTTATGTTGGCCTTTGCTTGTTTGGTTCTTCTTCCGAATAGGCGGAGCGGGGATATATCAAGAGAACCAGGAGCACTACCCAGATCCGTCTCTCGCTTCAACTGAGTTGCCAGGCAAGCACTATCACATGCTTGCATACATACAGTACCTATTGCCTCTATCTTATTCTTGCATCATTGAGTCGCGATTGCATTAAATTGAATCCCAAGTATGCATAGCCTTTACTTTTTACACCCCACCAAGCTTGTTCCTCCATCCCATGAGCCATTACTACAGGAGTTGTTTGAGCCATGCGAGTCGTAGAACAACATGTGTAGGGTATGTGAGAGTCTGTTGGATAACGAGGTACCTAAACAACTTAACCTGAGTAGTAATGGGATAACTAATGAAAGTGGCGCTGGTGAGCAACATCTGCTATTTGGGTTTTCCTGCTCACTTGTGTCCCGTAAGACCCCGAGTACTTGATTCATGTTCCAAGATTTATCGCGCTATCCACATCCGGGAGGTATATGGGACCCCACAGGCGTAGCTTGATTCAGTCTTATTTCTTGGGGCCACAAACTAGTTTGAGGTTTTATTTACTATCCTGTACTTATGCCATGCTTTACTGCTTTATTTAAATTGTGCGACAGATAGCACCTGTACTGTTTAGGATCGGGACACGATTTCGCGGTGTCGACAGTCCCCGTTTGGGGATTTGCTGTCGTTCACAGCCGTATACCCAAACCTTGAGTCCGTTTCGGAGTCAGCTAACTTCGTGGCGGGTAGCTTAATGGGGTGGCCCCCTGAAATATTTCTGAATCCTGTGATTGCTTTGTCGTGAAGGCCTCGTTGGGTTTTGATTTTGTTTTTCCGAGGTTTAGCGAGTGTGTGTTGCTATTTGTGCACCCTGAGGTAAAACTTTCTGGCCGTGTCCATGTTATGGACGACTTGGAGCACAGTTTCTCGATCATAGACAAGCATAACTAAAGTACCGCTTTAATCTGACTAAGTAATTTGACTAGTAAATCGTGCAACACCCATGGAATGGTTAATAAAATTGCCAAAGGATGGGGGGATGTTCGTCCGCTTCCTCGTTGGTAAGCGAGGAGGAGGATGGATCTGATGAAATTACTGTTATAACTGTTGTCCTTAATTCACGGACATCCGTGTATCTTTGGTTGGGCGGATGGTTAGCGTTAATCTGTAGAACTGCTAGGGTTTATCTTTCGCTGCAATTGCGTCACCCCAGGTTGTGTCCCCTTTAGAGGCATTAAGACTTGCTGAGTACCCTTAGGGTCTCACACGATAAATTATTGGTTCAGATGAACAGGTACCCTCGCAGGACGGATACTGGGTTGAAGAGGCTGATGATGTGGGCAACGATCGTTCGGTGTAGAGATTCCGGGCACGGGGATCCGTGAGATCTGTGGGCGGGATGTGCTTATTTCTATGGCATCTTATGCCGATTTGCTTCTTATCCGTACTCGGACTTTGTTTTGCCGCTTCCGCCTGATACTCTGAAGTGTGTTGTATGAGGAATTATCCTAAAATATTATATCTATCTAGGTCATTTGAATCTTGCCGTATGGCGTTGCTATATTTCCTTTCTTTTTAGATGGAATGGCTCTGATGTACTCTTGTATGGCGGCTTGCATACATACCCACTTGTGTATGTAGTTGATCCCTTCGCCTGCCGATTACGTCGCCCGTACAGGTCCCGATGGATTGGAAGTGGTTGGGACGGCCGAAAGGTCTACCCGTGAGTGGCTTTTAGGGCCCCACCGTACTATTTCAACCACTACCGTCCATCCAGGCTTGTATCTAGGAGCGTAATTAACCGAGGTAGTTACATGGGAGTACAACCACCATCCTACCAAACCAACCACAGTTCAAACCATTCTACTCATGCATTATAGATCATTGTCATAACGGTTCATGTACAAAGTGAGTACACATTCAATGATAGTAGTTTTAGTACTATATTAAGGGAGTGCCTAGATCTCAGGCGCATGAGAACTTGTTATGTCTAAGTCACTAACATCATCCTACTTTTTGTGCTAATTCTCAGTTGCAACCTAGTTGTAACTTATATAATTTATACTAATTCTCAGTTGCAACCTAGTTGCAACTCATTAAAATCCCAGTTAAACCTAGTTGCAACTCATGTAGAGGTCTCATGTTGCACGAATCGCGAGATAAATCTAATGGCGAGAGAGGTGACTGAGAACTAAGAGGCGCCTGTGGGAACTAGCAAATCCGCTATATTAAATAGCAAAAAAATCCTCCCAACGACAATTAGCAAAATATATTCATCAGTTCAAATCTATTATATACTAAAAGCAATATAAGGGTGCTTTTTGAGGCACCACGTTGATCCACATATACTAAAATTATTTGATTCGTCCATTTTAATCACAATTGCTAAGATTTAAAGCTATAAAAGGTTACGTAATGTACAATCCTGTACAACATGTCACGTGTAAAAGTCTCAGTGGGTCCATGAAAATAACAAACTCGCTTCTCTAAGAAAAAACATGTGAATGGTTTAAGTACGCTAGGAAGTCAGACGTGCATCCTTCGGAGTTTGGACTCTAGCTGTGTCCCGTTAATATTTTTGCATCATCTAATAGATTTATTTACGTACCTGAACCAACTATCTTCATATTTTGCATCCTTTGGACTCTAGCTGTGTCCAGTTAACTTTTTCATTATCTAATCTTTAATTTATAGTTTAGATTTACGTACGTGGATTGGACCAACTATTTCTGTAGTATTTAATTTGTGTTCAGGTTCTGGGCGAAGGCAAACTGGACACCACCGCGATGAGTCTCATTATTCCCCTTTGCACAGCAAGGAGCTGAGTATCACTGAGAGTTTAATACTCTGGTTTCTCATATTTTGATCCAAAAAAATAAATGAAAGTCATGGGATGCAAATACGTACATGGGACACACTGATGGGAGCTTGCTGGCGAACGCAAGTTGCATCCTACTCCAGGAGCCATAGGAATTCGATATTGTCAACGCCTTGCATATTTAAGAGATCATAAAACTATTAATATAAAAATATAACGATAGACGCAACCAATATTCATTTATTTTGCATGCTAGAAAATTATTCATTTATTCTGTATAACATCATCATCCTAGCTAGGGATGGAAAAACTAAATCCAAAAAAAACCAATATGAGATGAGAGTTTATCCTATGCTCATAACGTGTCACGACAAAGTATTACTACAATTGTACATGCAGCAGTCTCGTGAAAAAAAATACATGATGGACAAGCAGAAGTGACACTCTCATCTTACTTATAAAGATGATATAATTAAGGGGATAGATATCCTCTATAAACTAATAGCTGGGCAACACCGCTATGAGTTTCACGATCCCTTTGCACGAAAAGGAGGCAAGTATCACGGAGAGTTCCATACTCCGTATTCCCATATTTTGGATTTTATTTTGGCAATTAATAGCAGACGACTGGGAGAAAAAGGTGAAAGTGACAAGATGCACGCCACGTATCCGGGGCGCGCCGATGGGAGCATGTCCGGGGCACAGGAAAGCTGCGTCCCACTCTAGGAACAATGTGAATTCGATATTGTCAACGTCTTGCGTATTTAAAGAGGTCATAAATACGATCCATACAAAAAATATACAACAATAAACACAATCAATATTCATTAATTTTGTATGTCGGAAAAATATCCATTTATTCTGTATGGATCATCTCAACGATGGACAAATTAAATCCCAAAAAATCAACAAGATTATGATTTTAGATCATGCTCATGATGCATCACGAGATAGTATTACTACAATTGGACACTATGACAGACTCGCGGGAAATACATGATTGGCACTCTCACCGATCACCTTATGGAGATGATATAATTAAGGGGATGGATATCTCTTTACAACCTTATAATTTAATTGGCATAATGTGAACCAAATTTATAATTGGCAGAAGGTGAACCAAATTGGAGTGTTTTTGCTACCATTGAGCTCCATCCATAAGCTACCAGAGGTGGACAATCGTGAATTCATTAAACATGTTCATGGTTGAGGGAGAACGATGATACACTAATAAGTATAAATACAACCAAATTGTGTTGTCTTTAGGAGATATATGGGATCATATTTGTTTCAGAATAAAAAACTTAATTTTTAATACTGACATCTGACGTAATTTTAAATTCATTTTAAATATTAATTCTTAGGAACCTCATATTGATCTAGATTCTTTACTTTTGAGGATTATAAATGCTAGAGAGTATTTCTAGACATCATCACTCTGATGGTTTTTTTCCTGTATAACCTTTTGGATAAATATTTAGGATTCTTGATCCTTAATATTTAATATGATCCGCCATTAAAATTTAGTATCATCTAGAAAAAATGATGATTGATTAAGATTTCTTATATATTCCTTCCATGACAGCTTAGTGATGTTACATGGCACGACTAGACTGGATAGAAGAGTACATTTATCAAGGAGAGAGTTTAAAAAAATTGAAACACAATATTGCATCCATTGGAAAATAAATGATATGATGTTATTATTGATATGTAAATATATTATTGAAACGTGACAAAGTAAGATCGATAAATTAGGTTAAAAGCATTGCCTTATCTTAGTCATAACGTAAAGTTGACCGAGTTATATATTGTAGATTGACCATGTCTAATATCATGTATTCACAACAACATGAGAATGTTGTGTATTTCACAAGAAAAGAGGGAAACATGAAGTACAAGGATGAAATAAAGGTGAAGTTAATGTTACTAGCTAAATGCCCGTGCGTTGCTACGGGATGATGATGGCGAAAAAATTATATGGAAAAATAATTTTTTTTTTCTAATTTCGAATAAGATGTTAGACGATATATGGTCTATAGTGATACATAGAAAAATACCGATTCTTTCTCCAACCTCTATCGTCTTTCGCATTGTTTTTATATTTTAGCATACCTACTAACACTCCTTACATAAAACCGCTGCAAGCTAGCTGGTTAGAAAAGTTTACAAGTTGATGTAGTTATAATCATTTGAAGGATTTCTTTTGAATTCGCCGAGAGCCGCGCCCGCCGGCCATATATCACGGCAGAGGAAAGCGTGATGTTGTCTTCCAGGAGGATCAACACCACGTCGGGACTTCCCGGTTGTTGGCGCCGGTGCACGGCAAAGATGTGATCCCGATGACGCTGCGGACAAGGCGGATGCGGGTGTTGCGGTGATTCTGGCCACCGGCATCATACCGTGCGGTCGCACCTCCAGAAATCTGCCCACAAACGAGGTACCCACCAGGGGACAACGTGGACGCCAACGCCCCTGCTGCTCTTTCCGTGTCCTAAACCTCGACTGCAAGAGATCGGGAGTTTAGCCAACTGTCTCGTTATGCTGAGGAGGATGTTAACACTGAAGAGAAGAGGAAGAAATGTTTCTTGCGTGGATTAAATCCATTTGTAAGGATGCAGCTAAGGTTAGCCAATAAGCAAACTTATTAGCAGTTGTTGGATGCATCCATTACTTTTGAAGATGATTACAAGAATGTCCAAGAGGACAGGAGGAAGAGAGCCAAGAAGAAAACCAAGAGAATTCAGGCAAGCAAACCTAAACCTAACCTGGAGTTCAAACCCCGGAATAGGAATTATGGCAACAATAATAATAACAAGGGCAGTGGTGGAAATCAATCTAATCCGAGAAGGAATGTTATCTGTAACAACTGTGGAATTCCAAGGCATTTCCAAAGGGAGTGCAAAAAGCCTGTAGTGATCTGTTATGGTTGTGATCAGAAGGGGCATATCAAGCCGGATTGTCCGAGAAAACCACCGGGAGGATGGCCTGCCAAGGGAGGAGGACAAGCCAGTGGAGGAAATGGACAGCCCAATAAAGGAGGAAACAATGGCAAGAAAAATAATGGCAAGAGAAACCGGCCTACCAGAAAACTGAATTGTGCAACCCTCGAGGAGGTGGATAATTCGGAGCATGCAGTAATAGGTACGCTCAATATCCTTACCAATCCCGGCAAAGTTATATTTGATACTGGTGCAACTACTTCATTCATTTCTGAAGAATTCTGTGATAAGTTCGGGATTAGAAGGGCAACGTTAGAACGTCCTACGACCGTAGTTACGACAGGAGAGAATGTGATTGTATGCCACATAAAACAAGATCATGTTATCTCGATCTGTGGTTGTACATATTTCGCAGACCTTTATGTGATTCCTTTGAAGGGAATTGCAGTAGTTCTGGGGATGGATTGGATGATGGAACACGAAGCTCAAATAAATTGTGAGGAGAAAACTGTCTCAATCAAAACTCCAAGTGGAGCAAGGATAGTTTACCAGGCAGATAAACACAGTCATATCATGGTGGATCTGCAGTTGAATTCAATGAAGGAAGTTAAATTAGAAGAAATTCCTGTAGTTAATGAATTCCAAGATGTTTTACCAACGGAATTACAGAATGCCACGCATCGGAGATAGAGTTCACCATTGAACTAATAATTGCACAGCCCAATAGCTCAGGCACCATATAAAATGGGACCCAAGGAGTTGAAAGAACTCAAGGAGCAAATTGATGAGTTAGCAAGAAAAGGATTTATTCAGGAAAGTGTATCTCCATGGGGAACACCAGTAATTTTTGTGGATAAGAGAGATGGTGGATGACGGATGTGTGGTTTTTATAGAAATCTGAACAACGTGACGATCAAGAACAAGTATCCTTTACCAAGAATTCAAGATTTGTTTGATCAAGTGAAAGGAGCTGGAGTATTTTCAAAGATCGATTTAATATCTGGATACCATCAAATAAAAATCAAGCCGGAAGATGTTCCAAAAACAACATTTGTCTCAAGATATGGACACCATGAATATCTGGTGGTACCATTTGGTTTGACCAATGCACCAGCAATATTCATGAATCTGATGAATAAGATCTTCATGCCATACTTGGATAAGTTTGTCATCGTCTTTATTGATGATATTCTGATATATTCCAAGGATAAGGAAGAGCATGCTGACCATTTGAGAATAGCATTGCAGACTTTAAGAGAACATAAGCTTTATGCTAAGTTCAGCAAGTGTGAGTTCTGGTTAGATGAGGTAGAATTCCTCGGTCATGTGATCAGTAAAGATGGGATTGTTGTGAATCCATCTAAAGTTCAGTCAGTGCTAGAGTGGACTGCACCAACCAATGTGAAACAAATTCAAGGTTTCCTAGGAATGGTTGGTTATTATTGGAGATTCATTGAAGGTTTCTCCAAAATAGCTGGACCAATGACCAAATTATTAAGGAAGAATACACCATTTAAGTGGGATGAGAAGTGTGAAGGAAGTTTCCAAGAGTTGAAAACGATATTAACCACAGCTTCAATCTTAGCAGTTCCTGAAATAGGGAAGGATTTCACTGTATACTGTGATGCATCTAAAGAAGGTTTGAGGTGTGTATTAATGCAAGACCGGAAAGTAATTGCTTATGGTTCAAGACAATTGAAACCACATGAAGTCAACTATCCAACCCATGATTTAGAGTTGGCAGCAGTAGTTTTTGCACTGAAAGGATGGAGGCATTTTCTTTATGGAGCCAGATGTGAGTTATACACTGACCACAAAAGTCTCAAATATTTCTTCACTCAAAAGGAATTGAACATGAGACAGAAGCGTTGGTTGGAATTAATCAAGGATTATGATCTAACAATCAATTACACCCCAGGAAAAGCAAATGTTGTAGCAGATGCTTTAAGAAGAAAGAGTGCAGATATTCAGTCTAGCAACAAAGAGTTACAAAAGAGTTACAAATGGACTTGGAAAGATTGGAACTCCAATTCATCAGAACAGAGGTTCTTGGAGGATTAGCGACTATGCAGGTAGTTGCAGAACATGATAGTGATCTTAAGCAAGAAATTTTTAGACGTCAAGATGAAGACCCTTTTATTGCTGAGGAAATTCGGAGGATATCTCAAGGGCAAAAATCAGTTTTTCGCCTTGGAGATTATGGCTCTTTATGGTTCCAAGATCGTTTATGTGTTCCAGATGTGACTGAGATTAGAAATGTCATACTCAAAGAAGCACATACTACCCCATATTCTATACATCCAGGGAGTACTAAGATGTATATGGATTTGAAGGAACTATTCTGGTGGATAACATGAAAAGAGATATTGCTAAATATGTATCTGAATGCCATACTTGCCAAAGGGTGAAAGATGAACATCAAAATCCAGCAGGACCATTACAACCCTTAGAAATTCCTGAATGGAAATGGGAGGAAATAGGCATGGATTTCATCACAGGATTACCTATGATACCAAAAAAGAAGGACATGATATGGGTAATAGTGGACAGACTCACTAAGAGTGCACATTTTATTCCAGTGAATCAAAAATATAATGCCGAGAAGTTAGTTGAAGTATATGTCAAAGAGATAGTAAGTAAGCATGGAGTACCCAAGAAGATCGTAACTGATAGGGGATCAATGTTTACTTCAGCATTTTGGAAGCAATTGCATGAGGCACTTGGTTCAAAGTTAGATTTCAGCACGGCATATCAGCCTGAGACAGGAGGTCAAACTGAAAGAACAAATCAAATACTATAAGACATGTTGAGAGCTTGTGCACTGGATTTTGGAGGAACATGGGAGGATCACCTACCATTGGCAGAATTTTCTTATAACAATAGCTATCAGAGTAGTCTGAAGGCAGCTCCATATGAGGTTCTGTATGGAAGGAAGTGTAGATCACCAATATGTTGGTACGAACCTGGAAGCAGCAAAGAATTTGCGCTTGATTATATCAAAGAGAGGCAATACATCATTGATAAGATCAGGGATAGACTGAAAATAGCCCAGAGCAGGCAGAAAAGTTATGCGGATCAAAGCCGAAGATCATGGCATCCAGAAGTAGGATATATGGCCTATTTGAAAGTAAGTCCAATGAAAGGATTAAAAAGGTTCGGAGTTAAAGGGAAATTAAGCCCAAGATATATTGAACCATTCAAGACACTGAGCCAAAACAGAACTATAGCTTATGCTTTACAGTTACCATCAAGACTGGCTGAAGTGCATTATGTTTTTCATGTATCACAACTTCGCAAATGTTTGAAAGTTCCAGAGGATGCAATAACACATCAAGAGATAGAACTACAAGCAGACCTGACTTATATTGAAAAGCCCTGCAAGATTCTAGAAGAAAATTGGAAAATATTAAGGAATAGGGCAATCAAGTATTGCAAAGTACAATGGGAACATCACCCTGAAAGGGAAGCCAGATGGGAGAAACAAGAGGATTTAAGAAAAAACTTATACAGAACTATTCAGGTACATCTCCAACAAACTTCGGGACGAAGTTTAATTTAAGGGGGGAAGTCTGTAACATCACAGCATTAAGGAACCTAACGAAGGATAGATTTAGGATTATGTATTGTTGCATGCATCTATTTGTGAAAAAGTGGGTAAAATTTTCGCCAAATAAAATCTTAAGTGATCAATGTTTCTTTCTTACTTTAAGATTAGGTTTAGGCTTAAAGTATGAATGTTATAAACTTTGATGTGATCTTAAAAGAATTATGTGTGTTTTGAAAGGGGTTTGAATTTAAAAACTTAAGTGTTTGAGTAATAATTTAAACGATTTAGATATAAGATTTGAATCTTAAATTAATTAAGATATAGGTAGTATAACTTAAATCTCAAAACAATAGAAATTATGAAATTCATTTTCATATTATAAAGACATAAACAAGTTACAACAGAATAAAGAATAAGAATTTTCTTTATTAATAATAGCATAACCTTTATTAAAATTGAATAAAATAAAGATTACAAGAATTATAAAAGACAAATTACAAAAGATTAAGAAAATTACATTTAAATCTCTACTAACTATCCTATATCTAAAACAATACCAAATCAAAGAGCTTTCCTATATTTGTAAAAATCATGCACTTGGTTAGGCCATGGGTACAAACCAAGTAGCTTGCTCATATCTACTAGAAATAAAGAGATTTCTTCGTCTTCTTCGAAATCGTCGCCCTTGGTCCGTCCATCATGGTACGAACCGAGGAGCATATTTGCATATATTTGTTCTTGATGTCCATCTCTCTTGATTTGTTCCCTTTAGCGATACAAACCAGGATCAAATGTGGGCATAATCCACATTCCTTGGTTTGGTCCCTATACGCGGAAACAAATCTAGAGACTTACTTCGGTACAAATAATTTATAAAATTCTCTTGGATCGGTCCTCACAATACGGATACGTCCAAGTTGGGAAAATACCATTCTTGGTTTATTTCTGTAAAATAGGATAAACACCGAAATAAGTAGAAAATCACCATAAGCCCATGCTTAGAAAAAAATGTGCATATATGTGTGCTAACTAAATCACTATATATACTTCTTGCTTGGTTATGCTATGGGAATTTTATGTTACGATAGTAGTAATACAAACACGAAGAAAACAAACATTCATCTCGGTGACACTTTTCGCAGGCTTTATTGCTATGCGACATTGGTAGTAATACAAGTGAAATAAATCATAATAAAATCTGCCTCATATTATAGGCTAAATTATCAAATCATGTCATAAAATTCTCTTGGTTACGCTGCCCGTGGATATTATATTGTTACGCGATGTTAGTAGTAATACACGTGAGATATTAAAATGTACATAGTCTATGGTGTGCAAATAATTCAAAATCTCATAAGACAAATCAGTACTATATTCACTAGTATTAAAAAGTGTGAAAATGCAAGTATATATGGTTGTTGCTTCATGCATGCATAAAAGGCTATTGCATGTTTCATAGCTAAAATTTCATGTACTTCTTGTATGGATAGTACTAGTGCAAGGACAAATTATGATGCGCACGAATCCTACATAGCAAATGTAGGATAAAAAAATACTATGTATAGCCAAATCAAAACTTCATTATATATTGCGCATGCTCCAGTAGCAAAAATGAATGAAGCATGCTAATAAAATATATATTAAAAAGGAATATCAAATATAAACTTCAAGTTTGCCAAGCAAGACTTCGTCGAAGACCACGAGAGGAGGACTTCATAGCTTTTCTTTTCACCTTTTGTAATTGTCATGTTCATGTAATCCTTTGTATTAGAAATGTTGGAATTCTTAATCAGGGGTTTTCTCTTCGGAGATGTAATTAACGGAATTTTTATATAAATATATGAGTTCCGGAAGTATGAACCACAATCTTTGATATTTGTCATTTACATACGCACACCATTTAAATTCATATTCTATCTGTCTCTATGACGCGGACGCGAGTAATCTTAGTCGCCCCATTTTCCCGTCATCAAGCTTGCTAATAGTTTGTAGCATGTCATATGAATGTTTTCTTGCATTGTTTTATTCATAACTTGGTATGACATTGTGGTATCCTCCTCTGAATGTTTTATGTGAATCGACTTGGCACATGCTCACGCATGCATATGACTGAACAACAGTCAATAAGCCTCGATGATTTATTTTGCCTCAGAGTTCTTGTATCACTTTCATGCCATAATTAGTCCTGCTTTGTTGCAAGCATGATTATGATAGTTATTGCTCTTTTGTTTGTCGCTCCCTCTCTATTGCTAGCCTTCACTTGCACTGAGTATGTGTTCTACTCGTGCTTCCAACTCCCCAAAACCAATATTGCCAATAGTGTCCACCATACCTACCTACTAGCATCATTTTCTATTTCCGCGCATATGCAATATGCCTTGTTTTCTTACAAATAAAATGTTTGACTATTTTGAGAAAGTTAGTTAGTAATGCTCTCACGAACTTGATGGCACTGTTGGCTGCGCTGGGTTGATGTAGGAGCGCTTCGTTGGGAACCACAAGAGCAACACAAACTCAAGACTTCATGCACAAACTGTTGGCTGCGCTGCATTGTGAAGTAGAACAGTAGCAAGTTTTCCTCAGTAAGAAACCAAGGTTATCGAACCAGTAGGAGGAAGGAAACGTCACAAGGTGTTGCAAGCAACGCGGAGACCTGCACAACACAAACTCAAGACTTCACCCCAACGAATCAGTGAGGTTGTCAAGCTCACTGGTTTGCTGTAACAAAGGATTAAACGTATGGGGTGGAAGGTAATGGTGGTTTGCAGTAAGTAAACAAGTAACAGTGGAAGATGTATCAATGGTAAAGATTGGACCGGGGTCCATAGTTCACTAGAGATGCTCTCCTTAAATAAACAACATGGCATGAAGGGTAAACAAATTACAGCGGGGAAACTGATAGGAACTGAGCAAGGCATAACAATGAAATTACTAGTCAGAAAGATCCTATGAGGTTGATTGGGTAATACAACAAGATACATACACTGCCATCCAACTGGATCTATGACTAGAAGTCCACCTTCAGGTTATCATCCGAACCCCCTACAGTATTAAGTTGCAAGCAACAGACAACTACTTTAAGAAAAGTGTGTAAGGTAAATAGTCCACATTTTCCATGAACAAGAGACCGTTGTTTTCTCCCTAGTAGCAACAACACATCTACAACCGAAGAGATTATTGTCACTTCCCTTGGAAACTAGAGGCATGAACCTACTATCGAGCATAAATACCCCCTCTTGGAGTCACTAGCAACTACTTGGCCAAGATAGCTACTAACAACGGAGGCATGCAAGATCACAAACAACACAGACATGATAGAATCATAAAAACAAAACCATTAATCAAACCAACATAATAATCTCAATATCCATCGGATCTTCGCAAACACAACATGCATGATTACAAATAGATTAGATCTTGATCATGAATGGAGCTCACAAGATCTACACATGTAAGCACAAAGGAGGAGATACAACCATCTAGCTACTACATGGACCCATAGTCCAAGGTGGAACTACTCACGCATCATACCGGAGAGAAGGCCTCCGGGATGATCTCCCCTCCGGTAGGGTGCCAGGAAGAACTTCAGATCCCCCGATCTAGGGACGATGGTGGCGGTGGCTACAGACGGTTTCGTGGATTTCTAATTGGTTACTCAGGGTTTCTGCATCGGGGGCTTCTTATAGGCGAAGGGGGAGACTGAGGAGGCGTCCAGGGCCACCAAACCCTAGCCAGGCGCGGGGCTGGGCCCACCTGCACGGGTGGGTCTGCCCCCGGATGGCCTCCTCCTCCTCGACTTCTTGTTCCCCACGGAAAGTAATTGACTTTGTCCTTTGTCCCGTCAATTCGAGAATATTTCTTTACTAACTTTTAAAACCAAAACAGCAGAAAACAGCATCCGCACTGTTGCAACTTGTTAATAGGTTAGTACCAGAAAACATGTAAAAAGCACCTCAAAGTGTGGACAAGTAAAGCAAAGTAGATACTAAACAATCATGGAGCATCAAAAATTATAGATACGTTTCCAACGTATCAGCATCCCCAAGCTTAACTCCTGCTCATCCTCGAGTAGGTAAGTGATAAACAGAATAACTTTTTAGGTGACATGCACCCTCACAATAAAGATCCAACCATTTGCAAGCATTGAAAGCTGGGATCAAAGAACTCTAAACATGTGCATGAAAGATGGAGTTCTAACAATAGGATATAGTAACTATGCATGCAACATGAAAGGCTACAAACAAAGATCATGAATAACTGTAACATCCCAAAAATCATAGTTTCAAAACTCATTCATATCATCTTTTGCATCATTCATTCATTTAGGTTTTTCTCAAAAATCACTTAGAGATAGAATTTGAGCTATGATTTCAGGTGATCAAACTATCCCAAATAACTATCACCCTTTGGAATTTGAATGTTTAAGTACTTGTTTGCTTGCCTCCATTAATGGAAAGTTTAGGTGAAACATTTAAACCCCAAGATTTCAAATTTAGAAATAGTTTTCAAAATCCCTTTCAATTATTTGCAAACAGGAACAAATCTCTAATTATTTTAGAAACCAAGCTGGACCAAACCTTGCAAAGTAATCACTTAGTTTTATGACTATTTGGAATCCACAAAAACCCTGCAAAAAGTCCCAAGGAAGTTTGATTTCAAAAGGATTTGAATTCATATCAAAATTCATACCAGAAAATGAATTTAGAAAAAGAAAAGAGTACTTCAAAAGAAAAAGGCCACCTTGCCGAATCGCCCAGCAGAAGAACGAGCCCAGAAGCCACCCGGGATCTCCTTTTCTTCTCACACGCGAGCACAAATGACGCCGACAAGCAGACCCACCCAAACTCCGCGACTCGCCGACAAGCGGGCCATCTCCACGCCATTGTCGTCTCCACCAAGACGACTGTTTCGTCCCCAATCAACGATGCCGTTTCACGAGTGATAATCGCGGCCAATTCGAATCAATGGCGAGTAATTCTCGCTTAGCCAGGCTATATAAACCCCTCTGTCCCTCTCTCTTTCCCCAAACCCCAAGCACGAACGCCCCAAGGCTGCGCATTTCTCTGCAACCCCGCGTCTCCGACGATCGCCGGCCAATTCGGTGAGTCTCAAGTTCCCCCAGTCGCGTTCACGCTATCTTGTTCAGGAACCTCAGACATCTCGACACTCTCCGTTTGCCTTCGATGACCCCTAGCTTCAACGCCGACGATCGGGCCGCCACCGTCTCTGCAAGAACTCCGGCGACCTCCGTAAGTAGCCACCGCCTTGCCCTCGACCGATACGCCTAGAATCCTCATCGCCGTCTTGCGATCCGACAAGACTTCGTTTTGGCTTAGCGCACGAGGAACCTCGCCAACGACGATCGACTGGCCGGCTGACGATTCGCGAACTCCGGCGAAATCTCCGACGAACCCGTCGCCTTCCCAAGCCATTGCCACCTTGAGCATCAAAGCCTCCTGCGGTTACGGTAAGCATCCCTCCTTCGGGCGACCTAGAACGCCGCGCACATCGACGCGCCGCCTTTGTCACCGCCCAGTAGCGCTCGTTTTGGTTAGGAGATTCTTAGCCGTTAGATCTGAATCCTGGCGTGAAACACTTCACTTAACGAAGGGGTATGGACGGATCTGAGCTGCGCGGCGTTAGTTAGATCCAACGACACGGAAGGGTGATCGGTGCGACGATGCAGCGCCCGATAATAACGCGACGCGTGGCAAGGTTTAAACTAAAAATAGAATTTAAAACCTGATTTAGATTCAAACTTCAAATTCTTATAACTTTTGAATGCCACGTTAGATTTTTGCAAACTTTATATCATTGGATTCAGTGAAACAAGGCCTTTCAGAATATCCACTTTATTTAGCATATAGTAACAGTTAAAAATGATTTTGTTTATATAACATGTTATAGGACCATTTTAAATGGAAATTATTTTGGTAAACTATGTGGATGCCAAATGAGTTTAGTTGGCAAAAGTTTGTGTTATGTTAAGTTTCTGAACTCATGAGCATACTTGGTAGAATTTTCAAAGAAATCACACTTAGTAAATTCTTGCATGCATGCTTTCATATTATTTTTTTGTTTGTATATAAATTGTGTGTAATTGTATGCTATGATTTCTTTTGTAGATTTTGCTAGTGATTGTGATTGTGAAGAGTGCTACTCTCCCCACTACCAAGGCAAGTGATATTTTCATGATTATTTCTGTCCTATGTTTTGTATTAGCATTAGTTATTTTGCTAAAATGTTGCATGATATTTTGCCTAGTGCTAAGATGGAAAATCCTAAGTAGAATTACTAAGGAAAATATCCTAAGTTAGGTTATCATGTTATGCTTAGTCTAGCTACTTAGCAAACAAGGGTGGTAAACATCTATATGATTTATGATGAAAATATCCTAAGTCAAGAGACTTATGTTTTTCTTAATAAAACAACTAAGTCAAATGAACCTCCTGGGTGGAATGGAATGTTTGGGTTATGTTGAGTGGTTACACAAGGCAATGGACTTGGGTTGTGTATCTCACTTGTGGTATGCCACCCAGGCACAAAGGGATTTGGAGGACAAGTGTTGAGAAAGCTTACAGTGCAACCACTTGGCAAAATGGGCTCTGCCTTGATCATATAGGTTGCTAGAACTTAGTCTTTTGGACAGTTGGTGGTAGATGGGATAATAGGTTGGAACGCGTCCATTTGACTAAGGAAAAGCTTCTGAAAGGTCCTGTCTTGGGAAACCAAGTCAGTGGGAAAGTGCACAACCTCTGCAGATGGAAAAACCTAAGTACTTAGCCTAGTCCAAGGAAATGGACACTTTTGAGCATCAAGACATGGAAGCTACAAGAATCTCATCACTCCAACTTCTACAATAAAAATTTGTGGGTGAACAAGGGTGAAGGACCTCAATGTCTATTGGTGGTTTCTTGGGAATGTTTTGACAAAGAAGAAACTTAGAGTTTTCAACTAATAGGAAAACCTATTTTCAAGCAAAGCAAGCCAAACTACACTTAGCCAAAATGCATATAGTAATATAGTCCACTTAAAATATACTAAGGTATCACTTGCCAATACTATTCCAAAGTATTGACCCTCTGTGGTGTAACTTGTGATGTTGCGAGTTACTCAGATGATGATTAGGAGTCATGAGTCTACACTCAACATGCTTGCCTGGCACATGAAGATGAAGACTTGTGTTTATTTACTTATTCCATAAACTCTTGTATTAGGCCTTTGGCCATGAGTTGTAAAAGACTATGTTTTATCTCTGGAATGAATGTAATAAACGACCTTTGTATCTGTGTACTTCATCTAAAACTGTGGATGCTAGCATTGATCCAGGGACTAGCATTGCAATCACAGGGATCCTTTCCTCTATAAAGGAGGGGTCTAACAATAACATGCTTTGAAAAACGTTTGTTTGTTTCACATACAGAAAACATAGCATAGTGGCATTCAGCTTATCCCTCATAGAGTAGCAATATAGTGCATAGGACACCTACAAAGTTCACAAGGGTGACTAGAAACAAGTAGCACAAGAGCTAGTAATAAAACAATATGCATCAATTAATAAGCTTTGGAATCGCATACGTAATGACAACTATGCTCTTAATGGTGCCTAAAGGTAGAAGGTGGAGACTCAATAGTGGTGGAAGAAAGGCCATTTTTGTAAAGGAAGCAGGGATTACAAGTTTCAAAAAGAGATTCCAAAAATTATGGTACTTGTTAGCTTTCAGCCCTCATTGCCCCTATCATAAGCATCTTGATGTGGTTAAGGTTAAAGTGGCAAAGCTGAAGTATATGCTTCACGAAGTATAAGTTGGCAATCTCATGCCCCTTGAATACGAGGGCCACACCTCATGCATACTCAACTTTGGGTCCAGGTAAGTTCTTGTCACTATAAGTATTTGCATATCATTGAAAACCAATGGGTACCCTTGCACATGTGCAGAGCTTTCCCGTAACCAAAATGACAAGGCAACCAGCATCTCAGCAATCTTTTTATTTGCCATATGCATAGCTTTTTTATTGAGGATGCTTCATAAATAGCTCACTATGGTGATGTTGCAAGTTTCCACCATGATTAGGCATGGCTTATTCTAACGGCCCAGGCGTTTCTCTAACACAGGATACAAACTCCATGGACTTACAAGTTCCCTCTTTATTTTACACCGGTGACATCCATAAACAAAATAACATGATATCAACTAAGTACAACAAGGTACAAGTGCAATGTTGAAAACGTTCCCCGTGACAACACGGTTCAGCTAATTCCAACTTATAAGTGCAAGCATATACAACAAAGTTGTCACAATGGTTCAAGTTTATTACAGGCAAAAAATAAAGTGTGCCATCAAGTTCGTGAGGGCTTTAATCACTAAGTTTTCACATAACAAAATAGTTTTTAATTAGAAGATAGTTGAAAACAAGAATATACTTGGAATGGTGTAACACACCATGCATAGGAATTTATGGTGGAAACTTTGGAATAACTTGGTTTCTTGGGAGTTTGAAGCATGAGTAGAACTTACTCATACAAGTGGAGGCTAGCAAAAGACTGGGAGCAACCAACTACGAGAGCAAGAATGGCCAAAATCATGAAGTGCAATAAAGCATACTAATCAAAGCAAAGAGTGGTACTACAAGTCAAGGACTAAATGATCATAGAGGCTAATGGTGACTTGTGAGAGTCATAACATGGTGTGAGCATGTGCCATCAGCACTGTTGAGGAGTTTCGGGTTACTCGTTTTGGTTCCCGTATCATTGAGCTTACCACTCTCCTTGATCTCCCTCTTCCTACGATTACGGTGTACCCACTCACCAAGTTCGAGAGGAAGGACCTCTGGGGCTTCAAGGTGAATCAGCCCGGGGCCGAGGAGCCTACTACTGAGGCCATCGTCTTCAAGCTGATGCACGATGACAGGGAGAGAGGCATGGAGGTAGTCATGCAGGATCTGATAGGACAACTGTTAGGCCGTCATTCCCGTCAGGTTAGAGGCACTCACTTCCACGTCTTTGGAAGACGTGATGTTGACGGAGAGTCCATCGACTTTGAGGACGACTCGAGGAGCACTGCGGAGCCGATACGTCTTTATCTTCAGGACTTAGAGACTCTTCTCGAGCACGTGAATACAGACGAGCGAATGTCATGCTAGGTAATGACGAGCTTCAGGTGCAGCTTCGCGAGAAGGACAAGCTTTTTGCGCAGCAAGATGAGATGATAAAGGAAATGGAGACAAAGTTCGAGGCCCAGGACTGCAAGTTCAAGAGTCAAGAGAAACGCGTCCAGGATAGGAACAAGAAGATCCGGGACATGACCGAGGAACTGAAGTCCAAGGACTTCGAGCTTGAGCAGCAGCAGATGGTTATTGAGAGACTTCGCTCCCAGAAGAGGACTCTCAAGGCCAAGGTCGATTCCTTGACCACTACGATTGAGGAGAACAAGACCGCGATGGAGAACGCAGGTCTTACTTTCGTTGAGGAGGAGATTGACGTTGATGAGTAGATTTAACTACTCGTTTACCTTTCTATTTCATACTTGTTAATGTGAACTTATTATTGGACCATCCGACATGTGGATGGCTTGCCACTTGTGTGTTTTACTTCATGAGCTTATTATGCGGATGTTGAACCTTTATTCTTATGTTGCTTGTTATGTGTTTGCTTATGTTGTATTGTGCATGAAACATCTATGGGTATCTCATTCTTATCTATTTGAACAAACCACAGATGCCTCCCCGTCGCGCAAACCCCAACCCCAACAACATCACACCAGAAATGCAACAAATGATGAATGCGCAAACATAGCTTATGCAAATGATGACAACATTCATCCAAAACCAGAATAACAACAACAACAACCCCAACAACAACAACAACAACAACAACCCTCTGGGTTTTGATATGCTCACCAGATTTCTGCGTCTAAGGCCAGCAAAGTTTGCGGGAACAACTGATCCCATGGTGGCCAATGACTGGCTACGTTCCGTGAACAAGGACTTAGTGACTGTGGGCTGCACGGATGCTGAAAAAGTCAGATTTGCAGCACATCTGTTGGAAGGACCAGCCGCCACATGGTGGGACAACTTCCAAATCACCACTCCTATTGATGAGGTGACTTGGGCTATCTTTGAGGATGGCTTTCGCACTGCTCATATCTCATCAGGAATGATGAGTCTAAAAAAGAAGGAGTTTCACAACCTGAAACAGCGCCACCGCAGCGTGGAAGAATACATAGAAGAGTTCAACAATCTGGCGCGCTATGCACCGGATGAGGTTGACACAGATGTCAAAAGAAAGGAAAAATTTCTGGAAGGCTTAAATGATGAGCTGAATCTGCAGTTGGCTGTGGCATATGTTCCAACTTATCAGTCTTTATGTGACAAGGCTGCTATTTTGGAGAGTAAAATGAAGCAAGTCGAGAGCAGAAAGAGGAAACACTCCGACAAGCACAGCTCGGGATCGTCTCACAAACGATCTCACTATGATGACAGTGGCAGCTCAGGATCCCATAAACATGGGAAATTCAGCAAGCACAACAAATCATGACAACAAGCATCACCGCAGTCATGACAAGGACAAATACAAGAACCACAAGGGTGGACATAAGAGCCACTATGGTGGAAATGGTAATGGAAGTGGAGGCCAACCTCCTAAAAAGGACATCAGTCAGGTTGAGTGCTTCAAATGCAAAAAGCTGGGGCATTATGCTAATGAGTGCCCTGAGAAGAAAGTTGAAGGACCTAACAAGCCAAATACTTTTCAGAAAGGACAGGTTAACCACATAAATGTGGAGGAGGTCTATGAGGAGCCTGATGCCGTGGCTGGTAAGTTCAGACTCAATTCAATTTCAGCATTTGTACTCTTTGATACCGGTGCATCACATTCTTTCATCTCAAAATCATTTGTTGAAAGAAATAGACTACCGGTGGAAACCATTGGGTGTCCTATAAGAGTAAGTTCTCCAGGGGGAGAAATGATAGTAAACTCAGGATGTCATGACTTAGTCATAGAGTTTGGAAAACATAAGTTTCCAGTGAACCTAATAGTCCTGAATTCCCAAGGATTGGATGTGATTTTGGGAATGGATTGGATGGCTAAGTATGAAGGGATACTAGATTGTGCCAATCATACAGTTACACTCACAACCCCCGAAGGAAAAAGAATAAAATTTAAGTCAAACTTTGAATCCAAAGGAAGTAGGCTGAATTCTCTTAAGGGGGTTAGCATGGATAGTGTACCAATAGTGTGTGAGTATCCGGATGTGTTTCCGGAAGAGCTACCAGGAATGCCACCGGATAGAGATGTGGAGTTTTTGATAGATTTGGTGCCAGGATCAGGACCAATAGCTAAGAGACCGTACAAAATGTCAGTTGATGAACTGAAAGAGCTCAAGAAACAGCTAGGAGAAACGATTTGCGAAAGGGTTTATTCAACCAAGTTCTTCATCTTGGGGAGCCCCAGTATTGTTCGTGGAGAAGAAGGATAGAACACAAAGGTTATGTATTGACTACCGTTCTCTCAACGAGGTTACCATCAAGAACAAATATCCTTTGCCAAGAATCAACGACTTATTTGATCAGCTAGAGGGAGCATGTGTATTCTCGAAGATTGATCTCCGGTCAGGTCATTTTCAACTCAAGATACGAGAGCAAGACATACCAAAAACAGCATTCACCACAAGGTATGGATTATATGAGTATACCGTGATGCCTTTCGGTTTAACCAACGCTCCAGCATACTTCATGAATATGATGAACAAAGTGTTCATGGAATTTCTTGAAAAGTTCGTTGTCGTTTTCATCGATGATATCTTGGTCTACTCCAAGAGCAAGGAAGAACATGAAAGACACTTACGCTTGATACTTGAGAAACTGAGGGAGCATAAACTTTATGCCAAATTCAGCAAGTGTGAGTTCTGGTTAGAGAAAGTTGGTTTTCTTGGTCATGTGATGACAAAAGATGGTGTGGCAGTTGATCCTGCTAAGGTTTTAGCTGTGACAGAATGGGAATCACCCAAGAATGTGAAAGAAGTTCGTAGTTTTCTTAGCAGGTTATTACTGAAGGTTCATTGAAAATTTCTCAAGGTTGCTAAGCCAATGACGAATTGCTAAAGAAGGATAAGAAGTTTACTTGGGTGAAGGTTGTGAAATCAGTTTCAAGAATTAAAGAAGAGACTTGTGTGACACAGTTCTATGTCTGCCGGATTTGGAAAAGGATTTCCAAGTATATTGTGATGCGTCTCATCAAGGTTTGGGAGCCGTACTTATGCAAGATGGTAAAGTCGTAGCCTATGCTTCGAGACAACTCAAAACTCATGAAGTAAACTATCCTACTCATGATTTGGAGTTAGCCTCTGTCGTCCATGCCCTCAAAACATGGAGACATTACCTTTTGGGAAAGAGGTGTGAAGTGTTCACAGATCATAAGAGCTTGAAGTACATCTTCACCCAGAAGGAAATCAACATGAGACAAAGAAGATGGCTAGAACTTATCAAGGATTACGACTTAAGTTTGCAATACCATCCCGGTAAAGCAAATGTAGTAGCCGATGCTCTAAGTCGTAAGACATTTGTAAATGGCCTTACAAAAGGGGAATTGCCAGATGACTTGTGTAAGCAATTCAAAGAACTCAGATTGGAGATTGTACCAGAAGGATATCTCATGTCCTTAGATGTTCAACCCACTCTACTAGACAAAATCCGAGAAGCCCAGAAGACTGATGAGGAAATTGGAAAGATAAAGGAAAACATTAGTCTAGGGAAGGCTAAGAGTTTCCGTGTGTTGACAAGGTACTTTATGGCACGGAAAGCGTATATGTGTTCCACGAGACCCGAGTTGCTGGCTGATCTTACATGAAGGACACAACTCTCCGTATTCTATTCACCCGAGAAATACTAAGATGTACATGGACATGAAGGAAAGGTTTTGGTGGAACAATCTAAAAAGGGACATCGCAGAACATATCGCTTTGTGTGATGGGTGCAGCAGAGTCAAAGCGGAACACCAAAAACCAGCAGGTTTGCTTCAACCACTGCCTATTCCTGAATGGAAATGGGAAAATATTGATATGGATTTCATCACAGGATTACCAAGGACCAGGTCAGGGTATGATTCCATATGGGTAGTGGTGGATCGCCTAACTAAGGTGGCTCATTTCATACATGTGAAGACCACCTATACAAGTGCCAAGTTAGCAAAAATTTACATGAGCAGAATTGTATGCCTTCACGGTGTGCCTAAGAGTATAGTATCAGATAGAGGAACCCAGTTCACATCTCACTTTTGGAGACAACTTCATGAATCTTTGGGAACAAGATTGGAATTCAGCACTGCTTTTCATCCACAAACGGATGGACAAACAGAAAGAACCAACCAAATTCTTGAAGACATGTTGAGAGCCTGTGCTCTAGACTATGGAGCAAGTTGGGATGAAAGTTTACCGTACGCAGAGTTCTCTTACAATAACAGTCACCAATCAAGTATTGGAATGGCACCGTTTGAGTTACTTTACGGAAGGAAGTGTACCACCCCATTATTATGGAATGGTGTGGGAGAAAGGAGCTTATTTGGACCGGATCTTATCAAAGACGCCGAAGAGAAAGTCAAACTGGTTAAGGACAGATTGAAGGTAGCACAGTCCCGACAGAAAAGCTACGCGGATTCTAAGCGTAGAGAAGTCACCTACGAAGTTGGGGATAGAGCTTACCTCAGGGTATCACCACTCCGTGGAGTGAAAAGATTTGGAGTCAAAGGAAAGTTGGCACCAAGATATGTTGGGCCATTCAGGATTCTAAGTCGCAAAGGAGAAGTTGCATATGAAGTTGAATTGCCAGAATCTCTGTCGAGTCCATAACGTATTTCATGTGAGTCAGCTTAAGAAATGTCACCCAGAAATGGAAGAGTCTTCTTTGAAGGATACCATACCTTTGGAAGAAGTTCAGCTAGAAAGTGATCTCACTTATGAGGAAAAGCCTGTCAAGATACTAGAGACCGCAGAAAGAGTTACCAGGACCAAGACTATCAAGTTTTGTAAAGTGCAATGGAACCATCACACCGAAGAGGAAGCAACATGGGAAAGAGAAGATGATCTTCGGAAAGACCACCCTCACCTATTTGCTAGCCAACCCGAATCTCGAGGACGAGATTCATCTTAAGGGGGTTAGATTTGTAACATCCCAAAAATCATAGTTTCAAAACTCATTCATATCATCTTTTGCATCATTCATTCATTTAGGTTTTTCTCAAAAATCACTTAGAGATAGAATTTGAGCTATGATTTCATGTGATCAAACTATCCCAAATAACTATCACCCTTTGGAATTTGAATGTTTAAGTACTTGTTTGCTTGCCTCCATTAATGGAAAGTTTAGGTGAAACATTTAAACCCCAAGATTTCAAATTTAGAAATAGTTTTCAAAATCCCTTTCAATTATTTGCAAACAGGAAAAAATCTCTAATTATTTTAGAAACCAAGCTGGACCAAACCTTGCAAAGTAACCACTTAGTTTTATGACTATTTGGAATCCACAAAAACCCTGCAAAAAGTCCCAAGGCAGTTTGATTTCAAAAGGATTTGAATTCATATCAAAATTCATACCAGAAAATGAATTTAGAAAAAGAAAAGAGTACTTCAAAAGAAAAAGGCCACGCGGCCAGAATCTGGCCCAGCAGAAGAACGAGCCCAGTAAGCCACCCGGGGATCTCCTTTTCTTCTCACACGCGCGAGCACACGCAAACAGACGCTGACAAGAAGACCCCACCCAAACTCCGCGCACCTCGCTGACAAGCGGGCCATCTCCACGCCAGCGTCGTCTCCACCCGCACGACCTGTTCGTCCCCAATCAACGCTGCCGTTTCCTGAGTGATAATCGCGGCATCAATTCGAATCAATGGCCGAGTAATTCTCGCTTAGCCAGCTATATAAACCCCTCTGTCCCTCTCTCTTTCCCCAAACCCCAAGCACGAACGCCCCAGTCGCGCATTTCTCTCTGCAACCCCGCGTCTCCGGATCGCGGCCGAATTCCGGTGAGTCTCGAGTTCCCCCCAGTCTCGCGTTCACGCTATCTTGTTCAGGGAACCTCTGTGCATCTTCTGACACTCTCCGTTTGCTTTCGCATGACCCCTAGCTTCGGCAACGTCGACGACTGGCCGCCACCGTCTCCTGCAAGAACTCCGGCGACCTCCCTCCGTAAGTAGCCACCGCCCCTTGCCCTCTGACTGATACGCCTAGAATCCTCATCGTCTTGCGCATCTGACAGTACCCCTGTTTTGGCTTAGCGCGACGAGGAACCTCGCCAACGTCGACGACTGACCGTGGCTGACGCATTCGCGAACTCCGGCGAGAAATCTCCGACGAACCCGTACGCCCCTTCCCAAGCCATTGCCACCTTGAGCATCAGCAGCCTCCTGCGGTTCTGGTAAGCATCCCCTCCCTTTCCCGGGCGACCTAGACGCCAAAGACCGCCATCGATCGACGCTACGCTTGTCACCGCCCGGTGGCGCCGCGTTTTGGTTAGGAGATTCTTAGTCGTTAGATCTGAATCCTGGCGTGAAACACTTCACTTAACGAAGGGGTATGGACGATCTGAGCAGCGACTTTAGTTAGATCGAGCAGCACGTAAGGGTGATCCGGTCTTGCGAACCGATGCGCCAAGATAATACGCGACGTGGCAAGGTTTAAACTAAAAACAGAATTTAAAACCTGATTTAGATTCAAACTTCAAATGCTTATAACTTTTGAATGCCACGTTAGATTTTTGCAAACTTTATATCATTGGATTCAGTGAAACAAGGCCTTTCAGAATATCCACTTTATTTAGCATATAGTAACAGTTAAAAATGATTTTGTTTATAGAACATGTTATAGGACCATTTTAAATGGAAATTATTTTGGTAAACTATGTGGATGCCAAATGAGTTTAGTTGGCAAAAGTTTGTGTTATGTTAAGTTTCTGAACTCATGAGCATACTTGGTAGAATTTTCAAAGAAATCACACTTAGTAAATTCTTGCATGCATGCTTTCATATTTTTTTTGTATATAAATTGTGTGTAATTGTATGCTATGATTTCTTGTGTAGATTTTGCTAGTGATTGTGATTGTGAAGAGTGCTACTCTCCCCACTACCAAGGCAAGTGATATTTTCATGATTATTTCTGTCCTATGTTTTGTATTAGCATTAGTTATTTTGCTAAAATGTTGCATGATATTTTGCCTAGTGCTAAGATGGAAAATCCTAAGTAGAATTACTAAGGAAAATATCCTAAGTTAGGTTATCATGTTATGCTTAGTCTAGCTACTTAGCAAACAAGGGTGGTAAACATCTATATGATTTATGATGAAAATATCCTAAGTCAAGAGACTTATGTTTTTCTTAATAAAACAACTAAGTCAAATGAACCTCCTGGGTGGAATGGAATGTTTGGGTTATGTTGAGTGGTTACACAAGGCCATGGACTTGGGTTGTGTATCTCACTTGTGGTATGCCACCCAGGCACAAAGGGATTTGGAGGCCAAGTGTTGAGAAAGCTTACAGTGCAACCACTTGGCAAAATGGGCTCTGCCTTGATCATATAGGTTGCTAGAACTTAGTCTTTTGGACAGTTGGTGGTAGATGGGATAATAGGTTGGAACGCGTCCATTTGACTAAGGAAAAGCTTCTGAAAGGTCCTGTCTTGGGAAACCAAGTCTGGTGGGGAAAGTGCACAACCTCTGCAGATGGAAAAACCTAAGTACTTAGCCTAGTCCAAGGAAATGGACACTTTTGAGCATCAAGACATGGAAGCTACAAGAATCTCATCACTCCAACTTCTACAATAAAAATTTGTGGGTGAACAAGGGTGAAGGACCTCAATGTCTATTGGTGGTTTCTTGGGAATGTTTTGACAAAGAAGAAACTTAGAGTTTTCAACTAATAGGAAAAACCTATTTTCAAGCAAAGCAAGCCAAACTACACTTAGCCAAAATGCATATAGTAATATAGTCCACTTAAAATATACTAAGGTATCACTTGCCAATACTATTCCAAAGTATTGACCCTCTGTGGCTGTAACTTGTGATGTTGCAGGTTACTCCGATGATGATTAGGAGTCATGAGTCTACACTCAACATGCTTGCCTGTGGCACATGAAGATGAAGACTTGTGTTTATTTACTTATTCCATAAACTCTTGTATTAGGCCTTTGGCCATGAGTTGTAAAAGACTATGTTTTATCTCTGGAATGAATGTAATAAACGACCTTTGTATCTGTGTACTTCATCTAAAACTGTGGATGCTAGCATTGATCCAGGGACTAGCATTGCAATCACAGGGACCCTTTCCTCTATAAAGGAGGGGTCTAACAATAACATGCTTTGAAAAACGTTTGTTTGTTTCACATACAGAAAACATAGCATAGTGGCATTCAGCTTATCCCTCATAGAGTAGCAATATAGTGCATAGGACACCTGCAAAGTTCACAAGGGTGACTAGAAACAAGTAGCACAAGAGCTAGTAATAAAACAATATGCATCAATTAATAAGCTTTGGAATACTGCACACAGAATGACAACTATGCTCTCTTAATGGTGCCTAAAGGTAGAAGGTGGAGACTCAATAGTGGTGGAAGAAAGGCCATTTTTGTAAAGGAAGCAGGGATTACAAGTTTCAAAAAGAGATTCCAAAAATTATGGTACTTGTTAGCTTTCAGCCCTCATTGCCCCTATCATAAGCATCTTGATGTGGTTAAGGTTAAAGTGGCAAAGCTGGAGTATATGCTTCACGAAGTATAAGTTGGCAATCTCATGCCCCTTGAATACGAGGGCCACACCTCATGCATACTCAACTTTGGGTCCAGGTAAGTTCTTGTCACTATAAGTATTTGCATATCATTGAAAACCGCCAACAGGGTACCCCTTGCACATGGTACAGGAGCTTTCCCGTAACCAAAATGACAAGGCAACCAGACAATGAGCATCTCAGCAATCTTTTTATTTGCCATATGCATAGCTTTTTTATTGAGGATGCTTCATAAATAGCTCACTATGGTGATGTTGCAAGTTTCCACCATGATTAGGCATGGCTTATTCTAACGGCCCAGGCGTTTCTCTAACACAGGATACAAACTCCATGGACTTACAAGTTCCCTCTTTATTTTACACCGGTGACATCCATAAACAAAAGAACATGATATCAACTAAGTACAACAAGGTACAAGTGCAATGTTGAAAACGTTCCCCGTGACAGCACGGTTCAGCTAATTCCAACTTATAAGTGCAAGCATATACAACAAAGTTGTCACAATGGTTCAAGTTTATTACAGGCAAAAAATAAAGTGTGCCATCAAGTTCGTGAGGGCTTTAATCACTAAGTTTTCACATAACAAAATAGTTTTTAATTAGAAGATAGTTGAAAACAAGAATATACTTGGAATGGTGTAACACACCATGCATAGGAATTTATGGTGGAAACTTTGGAATAACTTGGTTTCTTGGGAGTTTGAAGCATGAGTAGAACTTACTCATACAAGTGGAGGCTAGCAAAAGACTGGGAGCAACCAACTACGAGAGCAAGAATGGCCAAAATCATGAAGTGCAATAAAGCATACTAATCAAAGCAAAGAGTGGTACTACAAGTCAAGGACTAAATGATCATAGAGGCTAATGGTGACTTGTGAGAGTCATAACATGGTGTGAGCATGTGCCAAGTCAACCCAAGCAAAGCATCAACGGAGAATACCACAATACTATGCTTTTGCATGCTAAAACAACGCATAATTTCTTCAAGGCACACTAAGAAATCCCAATTGTTTGGAACAATACATGCTACAGAAATAATCACTAAGCATAATGCTAAAACAACACCTAGCATGTCATGCTAAAGTCTAAGTCATAGTCAATGCAAGCTCCTCTTGCACTTCAAGCAAGAACTTAGTACTCCTTTCCAAACACCAACCAAACTTATTTGCAAAACAACACAGCGAGAACGGGGGTCCAAACTACTTTATTCAAGCAAACTAAACAACCTAAGAAAAGAAAACGAAAATTAAGATGCTCCAAGAACAACACAATTGTGCATGAAACAATAAAAACGAAGTGTCTAGACAGACGTGAGCTTTTTATTAATGAAGGGGATGCCTTGGGCATCCCCAAGCTTTGACGATTGTACCTCTTGGATATTTCTTGGGGTGACACCATGGTGGAATCCCCAAGATTGAGCTTTTGTCCATTCTTCATCTCATTGCATCATTCTCTCTTTACACCTGAAATTTTTCCTTCATACAAAACTTCACACAATCTTCATTAGCAACATTAGCTTATTCAAAAGATATTAGACCCCTGGAAAAGCTTTGGAACAGCAAGGGTTTTCACTAAAAACACAAGCTACTGTAATAACTCTTTCAAAAATCTCAATTCACCTAAAGAGAACTAAAAAAGGAATCAATAAGAAGCAAATGCAAATAATGGCAGAAATCTGTCAAAACAGAGCAGCAGGTAGAAAACGATTTTTTTCGAACATCTTCTGTTGCTCAAATAAAAAAGTGTTGAACTAACGAAAGTTATCTAACATACTGGGGGATTTATTCATGAATTTTGAGCTCAATCCGAGTTACAAAGCCTCCTCACGAATTTTTTTGGTGGAGGAGAGAAATCTGTTTCAGGACAGCAACTCCCCAAATCTAACTTCCCTCTCATTAGAGGTCATTCTTGACACAAAAATCAAACAAAAGGGATAAAGATAGGTCATTACAGAAGTAATAACTTTCAAGACTCAAGGAAACTCTTGGGTTATCTCCCAACAAGTGATTTTATTTTACGCCTTTAAGTTAGGCACAAGAAGCAAGAAGAATCAAGTATTTTCAAATGAAGAAGCATTAACATTCATACTTGCAAAATCTTCAACTATGAAAGGTATCTCATCCAAATGGGTTTTGGAGGATCCTTTCTCATCTATCTTTGGTCTACTACCTTCATCAAAAAGATTTTTAGGGGCAATCCAATCAAAGTTATTTTCAAAGGTTTCATGCATTCCAACAAGCTTAAAGGGTATGGGTATATTAAATTCCTCTCTAGGCTTAGTTTTATCAGAAATACCCACAACATCTCACTTGAACCTAGCATATTAAAACATTCAAAAACCTTTTTGGCTTCCCTAGCAACATCATGGAATTCTTTTGATAAAGTTTCAAGGATGAATTCCCTTTTTTCCACATTTTTCTCTTCTTTTAGTTTTAGGAACAAGAATTGTATGAAGGGGTTAAGGCTAACAAACCTAGCCTCCAACATATGAACTAAAGAAGCTGCAGCAATCTCATAATTAGGTGCAAGCTCTGCTATAGATTTATCCTCAATATCCTCATGCTTGCTAACATAATTTAAGAATTCTTCAATATTATCTTTCCCAATTATGGAGCCACTACCTATTGCAAGATATTTCAGGGTGAACTTTGGGAGAAACATGGTGAGCTAGAGCAGGGACTAATTTTTTTGTGTTTTTGAATAAAGAAATCAAACCAAACTAGACTAATTGTTTTGGTTTTTTTTGTAAAGAGGCAAACAAAACCAAAAAAAAGAAACAAAGCAGACTAAAAACAAAGTAAAGAGAAAGAAAGTGAAGGACACCCCTTGTGAAGACGTCCTTGGCCTCCCCGGCAACAGCGCCAGAAAAGCTTGTTGGCTGCGCTGGGTTGATGTAGGAGCGCTTCGTTGGGAACCCCAAGAGCAAGGTGTGAAGTAGCACAGCAACAAGTTTTCCCTCAGTAAGAAACCGAGGTTATCGAACCAGTAGGAGGAAGGAAACGTCACACAGGTGTTGCAAGCAACACGGAGACCTGCACAACACAAACTCAAGACTTTGCCCCAACGAATCAGTGAGGTTGTCAAGCTCACCAGTTTGCTGTAACAAAGGATTAAACGTATGGTGTGGAAGGTAATGGTGGTTTGCAGCAAGTAAACAAGTAAAAGTGGAAGATGTATCAATGGTAAAGATTGGACCGAGGTCCATAGTTCACTAGAGGTTCTCTCCTTAAATAAACAACATGGCATGAAGGGTAAACAAATTACAGTGGGGCAATTTACAGGAACTGAGCAAGGCATAACAATGCAATTACTAGTCAGAAAGATCCTATGAGGTTGATTGGGCAATACAACAAGATACATAGACCGCCATCCAACTGCATCTATGACTAGAAGTCCACCTTCAGGTTATCATCCGAATCCCCTCCAGTATTGAGTTGCAAGCAACAGACAACTACTTTAAGAAAAGTGTGTAAGGTAGTCCACATGTTCCATGAACAAGAGACCGTTGTTTTATCCCTAGTAGCAACAGCACATCTACAACCGAAGAGATTAATGTCACTTCCCTTGGAAACTAGAGGCATGAACCCACTATCGAGCATAAATACCCCCTCTTGAAGTCACTAGCAACTACTTGGCCAAGATATCTACTAACAATGGAGAGCATGCAAGATCACAAACAACACAGACATGATAGAATCATAAAGACAAAACCATTAATAAAACCAACATAATAATCTCAATACCCATCGGATCCTCGCAAACACAACATGCATGATTACAAATAGATTAGATCTTGATCATGAACGGAGCTCACATGATCTATACATGAAAACACAAATGAGGTGATACAACCATCTAGCTACAACATGGACCCATAGTCCAAGGTGGAACTACTCACGCATCATACCGGAGAGAAGGCCTCTGGGATGATCTCCCCTCCGGCAGGGTGCCGAGAAGAACTTTAGATCCCCCTGATCTAGGGATGATGGTGGCGGCAGCTACAGACGGTTTCATGGATTTCTGATCGGGTACTCAGGGTTTCTGCATCGGGGGCTTCTTATAGGCGAAGGGGGAGACCGAGGAGGCGGCCAGGGCCACCAAAACCTAGCTAGGCGCGGGGATGGGCCCACCCGTGCCTGGGGTGGGTCTGGCCCCCCTGGCTGGCCCCTCCGGCTCTCCTCTGGACTTCTTGTTCCCCACGGAAAGTAATTTCCTTTGTCCTTTGTCCCATCTAATTCCGAGAATATTTCTTTACTAAATTTTCTAAAACCAAAAACAGCAGAAAACAGGCATTTGGCACTGTTGCAACTTGTTAATAGGTTAGTACCAGAAAACATGTAAAGAGCACCTCAAAGTGTGGACAAGTAAAGCAAAGTAGATACTAGACAATCATGGAGCATCAAAAAATATAGATACGTTTCCAACGTATCAGGCACACTTTATTTCTGCACTTAATAAACCTAAACCATTGTGACTGTCGATGAAATTTATATGCTTGCAAATTATAGGCTGGGAGTTAGCAGAACCGTGCTGTCACGGGGAATGCTTTCAACATTGCACCAGTACTTTTTACCCAGTTGATATCATGCTATTTTGTTTATGGATGTCGTCGGTGTGAAATAAAAGGGGAGCTTGTAAGTTCATGGAGTTATATATATGTTTTAGAGAAACGTCTGGGCCTCTAGCCTAAGCCATGCCTAATAATGATGGAAACCTACAACATAACCATATTAAGCATTATATGAAGCATCCTCAATAAAAAACCTATGCAAATAGCAAATAAAAAGATCACTGAGATGCTCATTGTCTGATTGCCTTGTCATTTTGATTATGGGATAGCTCCTGTATCATGTGCAAGGGGTACCCCGTTGGCGGTTCTCTATGATACGCATGTATTTATTATGACAAGAACTTGCCGGTAACTAAAGTTGAGTAGCATGAGGAGCGGCCCTCGTATTCAAGGGACATGATATTTCCAATTTATGTTCTGTCAAGCATATAACTCATATTGGACCTCAGTTTCACTTTAACCATCTAAAGATGCCTATGATAGGGGCAATGAGAGCTCAAAGCTAATGAGTACCATACTTTCAGCATTTGGAAGCTTTTCAAACTTTTCAAAACCTTTTCACTTCCTTGTTGAGTCACCACTTATTCGATGAGCACCTTCTTGAGAGCATAGTTGTCATTCTTAGTGTAATGTGCTTGTCTCAAAACTTGGTTAATTATGTCATGACTTTGATGCTTGTATCTCTGATATCTTTACTTCTAGTGTTCACTTGAACTTCAGAGGTGCCTTGGCATTTATTTTATGCTCTGCAATCAAAGGCAAGCGAGATACCACTCTATCATATCTTCTTATGAGCATTGCAATGTTGCTTATGTTTATGTTTCATGCTACTTATTATTATTGAGTTGGAATCTCTTCATAGCTTGCAATGACTATTAAGTAGACTTAGTTGCATACTTCTTATTATGAATTGTCTAAGTATCTAATCCCGTGCTGAGAATATTTACATCATATGAAGCAAATGTGTTCGTGAAAGTTCTTTTATCGCACTCAGTTTTCAACTAAATTGCTTGAGAACAAGCAATAGGCTAAGATTGGGAGGAGTTGATACGTCCAAAACGTATCTAATTTCCCGAACACTTTTGCTATTGTTTCTCCTCTAAACTTGTGTGATTTGGATACAACTAACACAGACTGACGTTGTTTTCAGCAGAATTACCTTGGTGTCTAGTTTTTGTGTAGAAAATCAACTATCAGGAAAAATCCCAGAAAATATGCCAAAAATCCCATTTCACCAGAAGACTCATGAGCTGAAGACGAGACGGAGAAAGGGGTTACACACCTGCCGCGTGAGCCAGCCCGCCTGGGAGGGTGGCCGCCGGGCACCCCTCGGCCTACCTCTTCGCCTATAAGTTCCCTTATGACCTAAAAACTCACGGGGTTCGACGTTTTTCCAAAAAGAGTTCCGCTGCGCCGCCACCACCGTAAACCATGATTCGAACCAAACTCCGTTACGGCACTGGGGACGGGGAATTTGGAGAGGATCATCACCATCATCATCACCAACGCCTCTCCATCAACCATCCATGTTTCCCCCATCCATGAGTGAGTAATCCCCCGCTTTAGGCTATGGGGATGGTAGGGATTGGATGAGTTCTATGAAGTAATCGAATAAGATTGTTAGGGCATGGTGCCTAGTATATCTATTAGTGCTATTTGACTTTGTTGCAACTTGTTGTGCTTAATGCTTATCACTAGGGCCCGGGTTCCATGATCTCAGATCTGAACTTATTATTGATTCATGATGATAGAATTGTTTGTGATCTTATCTGCAAGTTGTGTACACATATGATTGTCCGGATCCAAAGGCCCCGAAGTGACAGAAATTGGGACAACCGGAGGGGATGGCTGTGATATGAGGATCAGATGTGTTCACAGAGTGTTAATGCTTTGCTCCGGTGCTCTATTAAAAGGAGCACCTTAATTGCCAGTAGTTTCCCTTGAGGCCCCGCTACAACGGGCTGGCAGGACAAAAGATGTTGTGCAAGTTCTCATTGCGAGCACGCATGACTATATATGGAGCACATACCTATGATTTTTTAGTACTTGTATTATTTATCTTATTTATCTGGAATTGCCCTAGATCTTGAAGTTACATGTTTAAACTTGTCCGTGCAACGCCCGTCCATCCATCCCTATGCCTACCGCACTCATACCCTACTATTTGCCAATATTGTTTCTATTGCTATTGTTCTATGGTTGTTGTTACTTTGCTATTGCTACTACAAAACTATTTCTACTGATAAACTTCTGTGAGCAAGAACTATTTCCAGGTGCAGCTGAATTTACAACTCAGTTGTTAAGGCTTATAAGTATTCTTTGTCTCCCCTTGTGTCGAATCAATAAATTGGGTAATACTACCCTCGAAGACTGTTGTGATCGCCTAATCTTCTGGGTCATCATCCATCCATATGACGGATATATATACTCTAAGCCCTCTTGGTGGAATGTCATCTAATTAGTTTGCAAGCATGTAACTATGTCACAAGGGATCACATATCACGAAACGAGTAAAGAGTACTTATCAGTAATGAGGTTGAACTAGGTATTGATGATACCGACGATCAAACCTTGGATAAGTAAAATATCGCCTGACAAAGGGAAATTGGTATCATATGTAAATGGTTCATTCGATCACAAAGTAATCGTAGAGATATGTGGGAGCCATATGAATTTCCAGATTCCACTATTGGTTATTGATCGGAGAAGTGTCTCGATCATGTCTGCATAATTCACGAACCGTAGGGAGACACACTTAATGATTCGATGTTGTTTAGTAGATATTTAATGTATGTTGGAGACCAAATGTTGTTTGGAGTGTCGTATTGGATCCATGACATCACGAGGAGATCCGGAATGGTCCAGAGAATAAGATTCATATAAGGAAAGTCAATTTCCGAGGTTCAGAAATGTTTTCGGTGTTTTGACTGGAAGCTTCTAGAAAGTTCTAGAAGGTCCACTGCCTCGGGGAAAGGAGTACATGGAATGTACTAAACCCTAATGGGATGAATGCTTCACGCCCTAGGTCATTCGGTTGGTTAAAAGGAAGAGAGCAATCAAACCCTAGTTTGATTAGGTCAAACGAGTGTTTAAAAAAGTCAAACCGGAATTTGAAAGTCAAATCCTAGTGGAGGGAGGAGAGGAAACCTCCTCTCCCTCCACCTCCGACCAAGGAGAGGGAGTTGGGGGAGGATTTGGCCTCCCCCTGCCCAAACCGCCTCTTGATATGTCGTAAACGTATCTATAATTTTTGATGTTTCATCCTTGTTTTGTATCTACTTTGCTTTGCTTTGTCTACACTTTGAGGTGTTTTTATATGTTTTTCTGGACTAACCTATTAAAAAGATGCCACAGTGCCAATTGCCTGTTTTCTTCTGTTTTTAGTTCCAGAAAGGCAGAAAATCAATATTCTCAGAATTGGACGGGACAAAAACCAAAGTCAATATTTTACCATGGGGAACACGGAGCCAGAATACGAGATGGAGAGGAGACACCATGGGGCCACATCCCCTGGCCGCGCGGCCAGGCTGGGCCCGGACCTGGTGTAACACCCTCGCCTGATAAGGCTGAGTTCATGTGTATAGTGCCAATCCCTGGATCGGTTCACTGGCACACACAGTACAAAATGATACCAAATATAACTGTGCATCATAAATACAACGAATATGATCCAGAATTTACATTATTTACTCAAGTACACAGCAGAAAACGAATACAAGGTAGATCTCCATCCTTCAAATGTGCCACAGGCGAACAATTGTTGAGTGGAGTCTCGCGACCTATGAACGATCACTCAGATACGATATAACCTGCAACATGAAACATTGCAGCCACGAATGGTCAATACATTGAATGTCTGAAAAGTAGGCTAAAGTGGTTAACAACAGATCTATCAACTACATGCTTATTTGGCCAAGTGGAGTTTAGGCTCATTTGCATAAAGCAACAGTTTTATCCTAACATTTGTAACAAAGTAGTTTTCCAATACGATAAATAGGACACTCTGGTTCACTCCCAGGTACTCCTACCCAATTATGTTCACCCAACAAGTTTTAAGTAATTAAGAAATAAGGATGAGTGAGAAATATCATAGCATCGATGTCGGTCGCTCAAATTGTCCATAACCGGGACACGGCTAAGCACTTAGTTTATACACCTGAGGGGTTAGTACACTTACCATGTGACTTGGCCAGCTCGTACCACCACTATCATATTGGGTGATGATAGGAGAAGTCCAAGAAGGAACCGTTAGGAAGTAGCTCCCAATCCCACGCACGGTCCAACCTACACTATCTACATCTCTAGATACGGGTTCGAGTTACAACCTCATCGAGTTCAACCAACCGCCCATTTCATTATTGGCACATGGTTGCACCTAAAGCTTCAAACAAAGAAACCAATCATTTCTCGTGTCCTGGCGGCATTCCCCAAAGTCCACACTGATGACCCAATCAATGCCATTCCGCCCAGGTGGTTCATTAAAACATGTTGGTTTGTCATTTAGCAAAACATAAGCCTTTCAAAACATATAACTTTTCATGATGTGATTCCCTTCCTCGTCTAAACAGCATAGCTAAGCAATCTACCAATACGATGGCTCATAAACAAGGAATACTAGGGAATAATATGGGATATAGCATAGCATATACACATCAATTCCTACAGATGCAATTCTATAAAAGCATCTACAATGCATAGGAAAACAATAGGACATTTATGACCAAGATATCACCACTTGCCTTTGTTGTAGATGTAGTCAATTAGATAATCCTTACAATTATATTGGCCTCTTTCGTAATAACCACAATACTTGCAATCATAGTAGTTCCAATCACAATAGTTGCACTCCTCGCAATCTAACGTTTGAAACGGACACAACAAACACCATTCAAAACATTGCAAACATACAACATAAACAATAGCACATAGAGATCAAACAAATACAACAAATGCATGCATGAAAATTTAATGAGTCACAATAGTTGCATTTTGTGTTCTGAACATAGTTAGATTACATGATGCATGTGGAAAGTCATTTAATGCACTAAAGCTTTTATTACTAAAGTTGTATCGATTTAATATGGTGTATACCACTTTAATTGAACTAAATATGTTTATGTCGTATTAAATTGTGAACTAGATGCTACTGGATAGATAATGCAATTTCTGTTTTAACAGTACCAAATAATTTGTCATGCAATTTCTCTGTATAGATATTGTCAATACAAAACCTTAGCACTTGGATTCACGCTAATCGGAGTTATAGATCTTTTTGTATGATTTAAATAGTATTTAATGGGTTTTAAATGATTCATATAGTTTCTGTTGTCTAAAAATCAAACTAAAATCATATCTGTAATCTCCACGGAATTCTGATTTCAGGGACATATTATATGTAATTTTCTGAATAGTATTTATTTTCTTATGAATTTATTACTCTAAATAAGACATTAAACCGTATAAATCTTCATGGCAAAACCTTACAGTAAAAGGCAGAACTAATTGCATATTGATGATCTACATGGAACCAGCTTTCCATCGGTATATCATTTATATTTTCGTGACAAGAAATTAATTTACTATGAATTTAATGATTTATAAAGCCATTAAATATAATTAAATTTCTACGGGTTAAATAATCGGCAAAGGCTAGATCCAACCAGATATTATTAAAGTACATTACAGTGGCTTCAATTTGATATATTGTTCATATTTTTCGGAGTTACAGATAATTTCTTATGAATTTATTAACCTAAAATACCATTAAAACTAATTAAACTACTGCAGTAACCACGTACAGTAAAAGTTGGATCTATTCTGATAAGATGATTCTGCGTAAAATTATCTTCAATTTGATATATTATACGCAATTTTTGGACATGGTATGAATTTCTAATGAATTTTACAAGTTAGATCTATAATATGCAATTTTAAATTCGAACGAAATATTCGAGGGAATATTCCATTGACCGTCGATTGACTTTGCATCTTGTTGGGACTAGATGTTGACCTTACGTTGACGTGGCGTTGATGAGGAAGATGACCGGGATGACGACATGGCACGCACCGGTTTGATTGGATCTCGACCGTCTGGATAGTATCCGGTGGCTAGAAGAAGAGATTGACCCGATTTTGGCTCAGAATAGACAAGAAATAGATCTATGTTAGAGAGACAAATCCGTATGTCAAATTGAAAAACTCAGAACATGAAAGTTGTGGGGAATCATTATTCCTACCTTCTCTCCAAAGGAATTTGGATTTGAAGAAACGAGCGCGAGTAGATCTTGGATTTACACCGTAAGATCTGAAATATTGTGATACGAAATTCTCTGGCTGTGGTGGATGAAAAGAGGTGAGGTTTGTCGGGATTGAAAGAGTTCGATGATCCCTACAACTTTTGTTTTTTGACCGAAGGCAAACGACGAAGTCTAGATGGGTTAAAAAGCGAAATAAGATTCGGGCATGTGTAGATTCGGGATTTCGAGGAAAGAAACTCGTACAGCTGTGGCTCCACGAGTTTATATGTAGGTTTGAGATGGTGTAGAGATAGGCCTTGGAGTAGGGAACAAGTAGAAACAAACGGAAGTCAATTCAGAGTTATAGATAAAAAGTTATAAGAGTTTGAGTAGAGATAGGTATAGAAAATCAGTTTTTGCACGCTTTTTAAAGCAGCAGTAGGATCGACCCTTGTTTCATGTCCTGGATGGCTGGCTGGCTCGGTCCGGGTGGGCCGGCCCAGTTAGAAAAAAAATTCTTTTTCCTTTTCTATTTACTTGTTTCTCTCATATCTTTTGCATACGAACTTCAAATGACACGATTCTTGTTTCTAAAGTTTTTTAAAATCGAATAGATCATTATGGGATCAAATTTGTAATCTTTTTACTAGTTTGGAAGTAGTGGATTTACAAATCCTTGTATATTTCATTTTATTTATATCTTTATGTGTTTGTATTTATTTCATAACTTTTTCATACTAGCTCCAAATGAGCTCAATTTTGTTTCTAAAATTTTGTAATATTAATTGGATCTTTTTAGGCTATAATTTAGCAATAATCGCTGTCTTAGCAATAGTGGGTTTTATAAATTCAATTTAATTTCCTTTAGGAACATCTAGGCAAATCAACTATAGGATTTTAGATACCAGGATTTGGATTCAGTTTGTGAGAAATTTGCATGGATGAAATGCTGATGAATGCTTCATGATTTTAATTTTGAAATCTTGCACACCAATTCTACAATCCATAAGCAATCCATGCCCTTTTGCCTATATGGCTACTTAGGTCATAATAAAAGAATATAAGATTTTGAATTCAAGGTTGAGAGGATTTTCTATTCAAAAAGTTTCTTCTCATTGAGAATTTTCAACATAGTCAAACAATCAATCAAACTTATTTATTTATTTCACATTCCAAAATTAGGATAATTTTGGGATGTGATAGACTACCACCCTTAAAAGAAATCTTGTCCCGAGATTTGGGAAGGCTAGAAAGAATGAAAGGTTCGGGATCCATTAGGATGCTACCACCCTTAAAAGAAAATTGACTAGGTCATTTCTCGAGGATTCACTTAGCTCAGATTGCTTCTCCTTTAGATTTTTATTGGCACAATGTCTCTAGCACATTCTAAACACCATGATTGATAGTTTCCGAGAAAGCTCTTCTTAAACTAGCAAAACTCTCATGGTGGTCAATTAGGGGATGTTTACTTCACGGTACCCATTAATAATGGTTGGAATTCATCCTTACCGTATATTCCTATGCTTAGCAATGAATGCTTTTATAGAGGTGGAACAATCTACCATTCTAAGGTTTAGGCTCAACGCCGGATCTCTGCTAAGGCTTAAAGGCACTCAAGATTCGCAAAGACAACAGTACAAGAGCGAATAATAAGAGTAGTAGGAATGGTGATGAATCCATCCTGCACCCAAATCATTACCCTGTATGAGGATAGGTGAATCACGTTTTTATATCACTTGGGCATTCTCACATGCCTTGCAGAATGGCGAGAGCTAATACTCTATGTATACTCCCATGTATTCAATCAACAAAGCTACTACTAAAACTAAATTATCGATACTTCCATTTTCAGGTTGCGTAATCTACTACATAACATCATTTCAACACTTCATACTCCCACATCTTTTTTTTCCATTCGATAAAGCATTCTCCTTCCTAAATGCATTGTGTTGTCAAACCTTCCACTTAACACATCATTATATCTCCAAGGGTTCAAGATAGGGAAGAATAGATTCTATAGGAAAGAAACGACTAAGAAAATAATCCTACCCATAACTATATGAAGCAATCAATGTCACAAACAAGCAAACAATCATAAGGAATCAACACACAAGCAAACACTTGTATAATAACATTACAGGTGTATAAACTTAGTAGTATATAACCACAAAATATTTTGAAGGCATTGGGAACAATACTAGAGTAAAATAGAGCAACATATAAGCAATAAACAAAATCTGTCAAAACGGTACAACAGACTTCACGGATTTTTCTAACCGACTTAAACTCGTCAGGAATTTTAGCCAATTTTTGTGCATATACTACAAGTAATTTCGCTCCAGATCCTATATTATTTAAATTTTTATGAGTTACCAATATAATATGAAAAATCGCGCGGTACGACAGGTCAGGCAGAAAACTGCAGCAGTTATTCCACGAATTTCAATCAATTCACACCATTAAAATAATTTTAAAACCACACGAAAACTCCAGCAACTTTAGAGTTTCAAAACAACAGATCCTAAACAAGGCATCACACGATATGGTTTAGTACAAACAAGCAAGCAACCTATATTGTCATACCACATAAGTTGGTAAGAACAATATGCTAACACGATAGCGATGATCTCCTAAAGAGATAGAACATGGTGGTCTGGACCTAACCAAACTTGATGAGATGTTTATTTATGTCATACTATTTGTTCTTTTACTTAGCTAACTCTCATATAGGTATCATAAGAATGGACAACTACAAATTTTGAACAAGAAGAGGTTATAGAAAAGAAAGACAAGGAATATAAGAACTATAATAAGTAGAAAATATGATAGTTATCCTAATAGAGGTCTCCTATTGCTAATCCATTTCTAAGGTCACAATCCTACATCCAACACACAGCTCTGATACCATCTTGTAACACCCTCGCCTGATAAGGCTGAGTTCATGTGTATAGTGCCAATCTCTGGATCGGTTCACTGGCACACACAGTACAAAATGATACCAAATATAACTGTGCATCATAAATACAACGAATATGATCCAGAATTTACATTATTTACTCAAGTACACAACGGAAAACGAATACAAGGTAGATCTCCATCCTTCAAATGTGCCATAGGTGAACAATTGTTGAGTGGAGTCTAGCGACCTATGAACGATCACTCAGATACGATATAACCTGCAACATGAAACGTTGCAGCCACGAATGGTCAATACATTGAATGTATGGCAAGTAGGCTAAAGTGGTTAACAACAGATCTATCAACTACATGCTTATTTGGCCAAGTGAAGTTTAGGCTCATTTGCATAAAGCAACAATTTTATCCTAACATTTGTAACAAAGTAGTTTTCCAATATGATAAATAGGACACTCTGGTTCACTCCCAGGTGCTCCTACCCAATTATGTTCACCCAACAAGTTTTAAGTAATTAAGAAATAAGGATGAGTGAGAAATATCATAGCATCGATGTCAGGTCACAAATTGTCCATAACAGGGACACGGCTAAGCACTTAGTTTATACACCTGCGAGGGTTAGTACACTTACCCATGTGACTTGGCCAGCCCAGCTCGTACCACCACTATCATATTGGGTGATGATAGGGAGAAGTCCAAGAAGGAACCGTTCGGGAAGTAGCTCCCCAATCCCGACGCGCACCGGTCCAACCTACACTATCTACATCTCTAGATACACGGGTTCGAGTTACCACAACCTACTGAGTTCAACCAACCGCCCATTTCATTATTGGCACATGGTTGCACACGAAAGCTTCCAAACAAAGAAACCAATCATTTCCCAGTGTCCTGGGCGGCATTCCCCACCAAAGTCTACACTCGATGACCCAATCAATGCCATTCCGCCCAGGTGGTTCATTAAAACATGTTGGTTTGTCATTTAGCAAAACATAAGCCTTTCAAAACATATAACTTTTCATGATGTGATTCCGTTCCTCGTCTAAATAGCATAGCTAAGCAATCTACCAATACGATGGCTCATAAACAAGGAATACTAGGGAATAATATGGGATATAGCATAGCATATACACATCAATTCCTACAGATGCAATTCTATAAAAGCATCTACAATGCATAGGAAAACAATAGGACATTTATGACCAAGATAGCACCACTTGCCTTTGTTGTAGATGTAGTCGATTAGATAATCCTTACAATTATATTGGCCTCTTTCGTAATAACCACAATACTTGCAATCATAGTAGTTCCAATCACAGTAGTTGCACTCCTCGCAATCTAACGTTTGAAGCAGACACAACAAACACCATTCAAAACATTGCAAACATACAACATAAACAATAGCACATAGAGATCAAACAAGTACAACAAATGCATGCATGACAATTTAATGAGTCACAGTAGTTGCATTTTATGTTCTGAACATAGTTAGATTACATGATGCATGTGGAAAGTCATTTAATGCACTAAAGCTTTTATTACTAAAGTTGTATCGATTTAATATGGTGTATACCACTTTAATTGAACTAAATATGTTTATGTCGTATTAAATTATGAAATAGATGCTACTGGATAGATAATGCAATTTCTGTTTTAACAGTACCAAATAATTTGTCATGCAATTTCTCTGTATAGATATTGTCAATACAAAACCTTAGCACTTGGATTCACGCTAATCGGAGTTATAGATCTTTTTGTATGATTTAAATAGTATTTAATGGGTTTTAAATGATTCATATAGTTTCTGTTGTCTAAAAATCAAACTAAAATCATATCTGTAATCTCCACGGAATTCTGATTTCAGGGACATATTATTTGTAATTTTCTGAATAGTATTTATTTTTTTATGAATTTATTACTCTAAATAAGACATTAAACCGTATAAATCTTCACGGCAAAACCTTACAGTAAAAGGCAGAACTAATTGCATATTGATGATCTACATGGAACCAGATTTCCATCGGTATATCATTTATATTTTTGTGACAAGAAATTAATTTACTATGAATTTAATGATTTATAAAGCCATTAAAACTAATTAAATTTCTATGGGTTATGATGGGGATATGCCTACTGTGGTATACCCAGTATGCGTTCCGAAGTGGCAGAGTCGAGTGGGCTGTGAGCAGCAGTGGATTGAAGCCCAAAGAAGGTACCGAGCATTCGAAGTCAAGGCCCAAAGTAGATAGGCCCAGTCGGATTGGGTTAAACGACTATTAAAGCTGTAACCGAATCGGTTGAGATATGTAAATCCTAGGGGAGGTGAGCCTATATAAACCTCTCTAAAGGGTGAGTAGAGATACGTTCCCTCATACACCCAAGCGACTAGCCCAGCCGAGCTCGCCATTATGTACCTCCATAATACAATCTAGCAGAGTAGGTCTTTACCCTCCGGGGGAACCTGGGTAAACCCTATGTCTTTGCCTCATCTACAAGGAGATGGTGGCACTGCCCCTCGTTCTACTACTCGCTGCCGATTGCAGCATCTGCCGTGACCATTCCCACGACAGGTTAAATAATCGGCAAAGGCTAGATCCAACCATATATTATTAAAGTACATTATAGTAGCTTCAATTTGATATATCGTTCATATTTTTCGGAGTTACAGATAATTTCTTATGAATTTATTAACCTAAAAGACCATTAAAACTAATTAAATTACTGCTGTAACCACGTACAGTAAAAGTTGGATCTATTCTGATAAGATGATTCTACGTAAAATTATCTTCAATTTGATATATTATACGCAATTTTTAGACATGGTATGAATTTCTAATGAATTTTACAAGTTAGATCTATAATATGCAATTTTAAATTCGAACAGAATATTCCAGGAAATATTCCGCTGACTGGTCAGGTTGACTTTGCATGATGACTGGGACTATATGTTGACCTTACGTTGACGTGGCGTTGATGAGGAAGATGACCGGGATGACGACATGGCACGCACCGGTTTGATTAGATTTCGACCGTCTGGATAGTATCCGGTGGCTAGAAGAAGAGATTGACCCGATTTTGGCTCAGAATAGACAAGAAATAGATCTGTGTTAGAGAGACAAATCCGTAGTTCAAATTTAAAAACTCAGAACACGAAAGTTGTGCGGAATCATTATTCCTATCTTCTCTCCAAAGGAATTTGGATTTGAAGAAACGAGCCTGAGTAGATCTTGGATTTACACCGTAAGATCTGAAATATTACGATACGAAATTCTCCAGGTGTGGTGGATGAAAAGAGGTGAGGTTTGTCGGGATTGAAAGATTTTGATGATCCCTACAACTTTTGTTTTTTGACCGAAGGCAAACGACGAAGTCTAGATGGGTTAAAAGGCGAAATAAGATTCGGGCATGTGTAGATTCGGGATTTCGAGGAAAGAAACTCGTACAGCTGTGGCTCCACGAGTTTATATGGAGGTTTAAGACAGTGTAGAGATAGGCCTTGGAGTAGGGAACAAGTAGAAACAAACGGAAGTCAATTCAGAGTCGTAGATAAAAAGTTATAAGAGTTTGAGTAGAGATAGGTATAGAAAATCAGTTTTCGCACGCTTTTTAAAGCAGTAGGATCGACCCTTGTTTCACGTACTGGCTGGCTGGCTGGCTCGGTCCGGGTGGGCCGGCCCAGTTAGAAAAAAAAATTCAGATTATTATGGGATCAAATTTGTAATCTTTTTACTAGTTTGGAAGTAGTGGATTTACAAATCCTTGAATATTTCATTTTATTTATATCTTTATGTGTTTGTATTTATTTCATAACGTTTTCATACTAGCTCCAAATGAGCTCAATTTTGTTTCTAAAATTTTGTAATATTAATTGGATCTTTTTAGGCTATAATTTAGCAATAATCGCTGTCTTAGCAATAGTGGGTTTTATAAAGTCAATTTAATTTCCTTTAGGAACATCTGGGCAAATCAACTATAGGATTTTAGATACCAGGATTTGGATTCAGTTTGTGAGAACTTTGCATGGATGAAATGCGGATGAATGCTGCATGATTTTCATTTTGAAATCTTGCACACCAATTCTACAATCCATAAGCAATCCATGCCCTTTTTCCTATATGGCTACTTAGGTCATAACAAAAGAATATAAGATTTTGAATTCAAGGTTGAGAGGATTTTCTATTCAAAAAGTTTCTTCTCATTGAAAATTTTCAACATAGTCAAACAATCAATCAAACTTATTTATTTATTTCACATTCCAAAATTAGGAGAATTTTGGGATGTGACACCTGGGGGGCGCCCTAGCTGCCCCCCTACCTCGCCTCTTCGCCTATAAAGACCCCCCGATACCAAAACCCTAAGTACTCGATCAATCTTCAACGAAATAGTCCGTAGACGCCGCCACCATCGTCCCTAGATCGGGGGATCTGAAGCTCTTCCCAGCACCCTGCTAGAGGGGAGATCATCCCGGAGGCCTTCTTCTTCATCATGCTAGACTCCGGTATGAAGCGTGAGTAGTTCCACATTGGACTACGGGTCCATGTAGTAGCTAGATGGTTGTATCTCCTCCTTTGTGCTACCATGTCTAGATCTTGTGAGCTCCGTTCATGATCAAGATCTCATCTATTTGTAATCATGCATGTTGTGTTTGTGGGGATCCGATGGATATTGAGATTACTATGTCAGATTGATTAATGGTTTTGTATTATTGATTCTACCATTGTTAGTAGCTATCTTGGCCAAGTAGATGCTAGTGACTCCAAGAGGGGTTATTTATGCTCTATAGTGGGTTCATGCCTTTATTTAATCTAAGGGAAGTGACAAAAATCTCTAAGGTTGTAGATGTGCTATTGCTACTAGGGAGAAAACAATGGTCTCTTGTTCATGGAACAAGTGGATTGTTTACCTTACACACTTTGCTTAAAGCAGTTATCCGTTGCTTGCAACTTAATACTGGAGGGGGTTCGGATGATAACCTGAAGGTGGATTACTAGTCATAGATGCAGTTGGATGGCGGTCTATGTATCTTGTTATATTGCCCAATCGAATCTCATAGGATCTTTCTGACTAGTAATTGCATTGTTATGCCTTGCTCAGTTCCTATCAATTGCCCTGCTGTAATTTGTTTACCCAGCATGCCATGTTTGTTTATTGTAAGGAGAACACCTCTAGTGAACTATGGACCCCGGTCCAATCTTTACCATTGATACATCTTCCACTATTAATGTTTACCTTTTTGGAAACCACCATTACCTTCCACACCATATAGTTAACCCTTTGTTTACAGCAAACCAGTGAGATTGACAACCTCCCTGTTTGTTGGGGCAAAGTCTTGAATTTGTGTTGTGCAGGTTTCCAAGTTGCTAGCAACACCTTTGAGTCGTTTCCTTCCTCCTACTGGTTCGATAATCTTGGTTTCTTACTGAGGGAAGACTTGCTACTGTGGTCATCACACCTTCCTCTTGGGGACTCCCAACGAAGCTCTACATTGATCTGAGCCACCATCACCTCTCCCTCTCATAAAATGAGGGGAGGGGGTAGCCCATCTCCCCTCAACCAAAAAACCCTAGCACCCCAAGTTTTCGTCGCCGCCTAGCCACCGCCATCGCCCAAGAGCCGCAGCCGCCCTAGCCTCCGCCATCGCCCAAGAGCCGCCGCCACCCTAGCCGCCACTGATGCCACCTCCTCCGCTCGGTTCCTAACCTATCCACCTGTTGGGGGAGTGACCCTAGGTAGGTTCAAGATAGGGGAAAGAAGGGAGGAGTCTCCCTTACCTTAATCCGAAGTATAAGCTGAGTTGGCCGAATCATACAAGATCCGGTCGAGGTAAGCTGAGGCTTGGCGAATATAGAGTGATTAACGCATTTCTCGGCTGACATGTGAGCTAAGTCGGCCGAATAAGTTTGATTGACTTGTATGCAGGTGAAGGCCAGGCCATGTTATGAGAAATGAGGCCGAGTAACGGGAAACTTGCGGGAGAAGGAGAAGGAGCTCATAGTCAAACCCTAGTTGCTGGCTAGGAGGAATCTACGCAGAGCCAAGCAGTAAGGACAAAGGGAAGAGCTATAGAGGGGCAGACAAGCATCACGGAGGTGACAGTGAGGAAGCCCGAGGCACACATGTGAGGGCCTCTAGGTCTTTGCCGCCGATAGAAGGGGGACACGGAAAGGAGTCCGTTGAGTTACCACTTTGGGACAAGCATATCCAAGAATATGCTTGCCACGTCAGCCCTAGGAGGAGAAAAGGGACCCCTTTATAAGGAGGGGCACGAGCTCCTGGAGACAGGATCGATTCATTTTACACCGAAGGGCTCGTCTAGCAATCTTCTTCTTCTTCTATAATGATACAACTCTAGGAGCACTTGTAACTCTCTAGAGGAGAAATAAAGATCTACTTACCAGTCAGTTGTGTGTAGAAATCACTACATCTTCCCTCCCTGAATCCCTCTAGCATCCATTGGCCCCATACTTTAGCCTACCCATGGCATCTGCCGTGCCACCACCACGACACCACCGAGGAATCCCTCTACTCCACCAAACCTGCTCCAGCTTAGGCGAAGCCCTGCAGGATCTACTCCTCCACCTCCACCACCACCACCACACCATCGTGCTGCTGGAATCACGACAAGATCTACAACCTCCGCTTCCTACTGTAACAAGGGAGAGGAAGGTCTTCATCGAGTACCGAACGTGTGACCTGTTGGAATTATGCCCTAGAGGCAATAATAAAGATGTTATTATTATAATTCTTGTTCATGATAATGTTTATATTACATGCTAGAATTGTATTAAGCGGAAACTTTAATACTTGTGTGGTTTGTGAACAACACCGTGTCCCTAGTACGCCTCTATGGACTAGCTCATTGATTAATGATGGTTAAGGTTTCCTAACCATGGACATGAGTTGTCGATTAATAATGAGATCATATCATTGGGAGAATGATATGATGGACAGACCCAAACTAAGCGAAGCAATTAGATCGTGTCATCGGGTTCATCTTTGCGAAGCTTTTCTTATGTCAAATATTGTATTCCTTAGACCATGAGATAATACAACTCCCTGGTATCGGAAGAAAGCTTTGAGGTCATCAAACGTCATCCTATGAGAGGGTGATCATAAAGGTATCTCTCAAGTGATCGGAAAGTATCTGTTGGGTTGTATGTATCGAGATGGAATTTGTCCCTCCCAAGTCGGAGAGATATAATTGGGCCCTTTCGTCGATATCAACACGCTTGCAAGCATGTGGTTAAGGAGTTAATCACAAAGTGATATCGGATTACGGAGCAGTAAAGTACTTGCGTGAGCGAGATTGAACTAGGTATGATGGTAAGCGATCGAATCTCGAGCAAGTAAAATATCGCGAGCGAAGGGAATATATATATGGGATTGATTGAATCACGGCATTGTGGTTCATCCGATATGATCATCGATGAATGTGTGGGAGTCAATATGGGTTTCGGACTCCGTTGATTATTGATAGAAGATCATATGCGCATATTCTCGAACCGAGGTCACACATAATGTGTCTCGGCTAGGATAGATTGGATAATTGGTTTATGAGTTTTTGTTGAGTCTCGGATGGGATCCGGGACATCACGAGAGGTTCGGAATGGTCGGAGAATAAGATTCATATAAGGCGGTCAGTTTTGGAGTTCGGATTGTTAGGGTTAATCGGTATTGTCGGAAGCTTCTAGAACCTTCGGAAGGGGCCAACGTGGTCCCACCTGTCGGGAGGGGGCATGGGCCTATGAGGGAGTGCCCTGGCCACATTGGGCCAGGGGCACAAGGCCCCATAGGGCCCAGCCGACCAAACAAGGGGCAACCCTAGTTTGGAGCTTCTAGAAGGGGGGGGGTTCCTTGCCACTCCTCCTCCTTTGGCCGGCCTTGGGCAGGGGAGGGTTGGGGCTGGCGCCCCTCTATATATAGAGGCTGGGCGCGCACCCCTCACACCTTCCCTCAAGCCTAGCCACCTGCCCTCCTCTCTCTCTCTCCCCGTGTGGCGAAGCCTGCTGCGAAACTCTCCACCAATTGCACCGCGCCATCGCGTTGTAGATCCAATCCATATCTCCACCATACTTACTGGACCAAGGAAGGAGGATACGTCGAGGTGCTGCACGTGTGCATCTCACGGAGGCATCGCCACTTGCGGTGCAAGATCGGATCGGATCGCAAGGAGGAGAAGCGAGTACGACTACATCACCCACGTTCACGAGCGTTCGTTGTCTTGAATCTTCAAGGGTATGAATATCTAATCCAATCTCTCTCGTTGTTTGCATCTCCTAGATTAGATCTTGGCTTCCCTCTGTTCGCATCCGCAGAAAATTTTGATTTACTATGCCGCGAAACCCTTCAGTGGTATCAGAGCTAGATCTATGCGTAGATGTGTTTCACGAGTAGAACACAACATGGTTGTTGCGGGCGTTGATGTTTTCTTTTGCAAGGCTCTTGTTTGAGTTCTTCTTATGACGCGGGATAGTGAGATTGAAGCGGTCCAGGCCAACCTTACGCGGCGTCGTTCGCGAGACCGGCTCCGCACTTGACGTGTGGCTTGTTCCACACATGCGGCTGGTGGATGCTAGTTTCTCTCACTATATTTGTCATGGGATTTACACCGGATTTTGGAAACCATAATATCACCATTGTGGCTTTCCGTAGGTAAGAATCGTTCTTAGCATGCTACTCCCACAAGCCACGTAAAACATGCAACAACAAAGTAGAGGCGTCTAACTTGTTTTTGCAGGGAGTGTTTTCTGTGATATGGTATGACCCAAGATGTGATGTGCATAATGTATGCGATGATCATGTTTTGTAATGTTTCACGACTTGCATGTCGATGAGTACACAACCGGCAGGAGCCTTATGGTTGTCTTTATAATTGTGTATGACCTGTGTGTCAACTTCTTATACGCCATGTGATAGTTTCACTTTATTGCTAAGTAGTTAGCAATAGTTGTAGTTGCTATTCGTGGTGGAGGCAATCATGGTGGAGTGATGGAGATCATGCCGGCACGCACAAGATGGAGATCATTGCACGAAGATTGGCTATACCATGTCACATAAAGTTATATGCATGTGATGTTTATCCTTTTATGTATCTTATTATGCTTAGATCGCGAAGGTAGCATTATAAGATGATTCCTCATAAAGATCAAGATAAAAGCGTGTTCTCCCCAAGTATGCACCGTTCGAAAGTTAAATCGTGTCCAAGCATCACGTGATGATCGGGTGCTATAGACTCTACGTTCACATACAACGGTGCAAGCCGTTTACTGCAGGAAATACTTGGGTCTATCTTGACGAGCCTAGAATTTACAGACATGGCCTCGGAACACATGAACCGAAAGGTTAAGCATGAGTCATATGAATGATATGATCGACACTTCGTTGTCCACCATTGAAACCACATCTCTTCTCGTGAAGATCGGATTAGGTGTGGTGAATTTGGATCGTGTTCACTAAACAACTTGAGGTATGTTGAATTTAGTGGGAGTTCATCTAGTAATTTTATTAAAAGTTGAACTAGTTATCATGAACATAGTGTAATTTGTACTTGCAAATATTGTAGATCAAATGGCTAAGTCCAACTTCAACTTCAACGTTTTTGCTGAGAAGGAAAAGCTTAAAAACAATGGGTCTAACTTCACCAACTGTTTCCATGATGAGAATCATTCTCTGGCGGTCAAAGGACTATGTCCTTGAGAATGCGTTAGGTGGCGCCCTAACGCTCTTGCGCCGGTGATGAGAAAGATGTCTATCGGCGCAAAGATGATTATGGTGTGATTAAGAGCACCATGTTGTTTGCTATGGAATCGGACCTTCAAAATCGTTTTGAAGACTATCCCGGACCCTTTGAGATTCTCAAAGAGCTGAAAACCATGTTTCAGACTCAGGCCCGTTCTGAGAGATATGAGATCTCTGAGAAGTTCTTTAACTGCAAGATGGAGGAAGGGAGTTCCGTTAGTGAGCACGCCATTAAGATGTCGGGATACACTCAACTCCTTGAGCAACTGGACTGCAAGATTCCAGAGGAGCTCAAGATTGACAGGGTTCTGCAATCACTCCCTCCCAGCTACAAAAGTTTTGTAGTGACTCACAATCAGATTGGTTCCACTGATACGATCACCGAGCTCTTCGCAAAGTTGAAGGCTGCGGAGGTGGACATCAAAAAGGATAATCATGTGTTGATGGTCAACAAGCCCTCCTTTAAGAAAGGTAAGGGAGCAAAGAAGCCCTTCAAGAAGGGCGGCGGCAAGCGCAATGCTCCTGCTGAGAAGAAGCACAAGTCTGGTCCTAAGCCCGACATTGAGTGCTTGTATTGCAAGGACAAGGGTCACTGGAAGCGCAACTGTCTGAAGTACTTAGCGGACAAGAAGGCTGGCACCATCAAAGGTATATTTGATATACATGTTATGGATGTTTTCCTTACTAGCCCTCGTTGTAGTGCACAGGTATTTGATCTTGGTTCGGTTGCTAATATTTGTAACTTCGAAACATGAGCTCTGAGAATGAGCGGTGGCTTGCGAGGATGAGGTGACGATCTTGGCGTTAAGGCGGATCAAGAGTTTATGTGATGGCGTCGGCACGCTCTCCTTAGTTTACCTTGATTAGTTTTAAACCTTAATAAGTGTTATTATGTGCGTTGAGCATGAACATTATTTACGGATCTTGTTTATTGCAAGGCGGTTATTCATTTAAATCGGAGAATAATGGTTGTTCTATTTATATGAGTAACATCTTTTATGGTCATGCACCTATTGTGAATGGTTTATTTCTTCTAAATCTCGAAAGGGATGAAACACACATCCATAACATTGAGGCTAAGAGATGCAAAGTAGATAGTGATAATACTACTTATTTGTGGCCTTGTCGTCTAGGTCATATTGGTGTAAAGCGCATGAAGAAACTCCATTACGATGGACTTTTGGAGTCTCTTGATTTTGAATCATTTGACACATGCGAACCATGCCTCATGGGCAAGATGATCAAAACCCGTTCTCGGTATGATGGGCGAACAGCGGACTTGTTGGAAATCATACATACCGATGTATGCGGACCGATGAGTGTTTTGACCTTGGTGGATATCGCTATTTTCTCACTTTTACCGATGACTTAAGTAGATATGGGTATATCTATTTAATGAAACATAAATCTGAAACATTTGAAAAGTTCAAGGAATTTCGAATGAAGTGGAGAACCATCGTAATGAAGATTAAGTTTCTACGATCCGATCGTGGAGGTGAATATTTGAGTTATGATTTTCTCATGCATCTTAAAACAAAGCGGAATCGTTTACAACTCATGCCACCGGAACACCACAGTAGCAATGGTGTGTACGAGCAGGAATCAAACCTTATTAGATATGGTCCGATCAATGATGTCTCTTCTTGATTTGCGTTATCATTTTGGGGCTATGCATTAGAAACCCTTGCATTCACTTTAAATAGGGCACCATCTAAATCTGTTGAGGCGACACCGTATGAGCGTGGTTTGGTGCTAAACCTAAGTTGTCGTTTCTTAAAGTTTGGGGATCGAAGCTTACATCAAGAAGTTGATGGGACAAGCTCGAACCAAAGCGGAGAAATCGTCTTCATAGGATACCCTAAGGAAACTATTGGGTATACCTTCTATCCAGGCAAAGTGTAACACCCTCGAATCGACCCTATGCAAGTTTGATGATTCCCAAAACCGCATAAAGCGATTCAAAGGTGCCCACCGAGCACTTTCGTGCGGGTGAAAGCGAATAATAACATTACAACAGTCCTCGATGGGACCCCACGAGCAGATATATATACAACAGCGACTCAATGAGTCAAGAATACGAATATCTGAACAAATATCCAAATCACCTTGAAAGCGATCTGTCCGAGCTACGGACAAGATGCAAATGGGGCTAAGAGCCACGAAGAATAACCAATGGCGTCCATAACCCTGCCCAGGCCAAGCGGAAGGGTAACCACTAACGACGTCGATCTCAAAACACCCTTCACAAAGGGGTGCCGACAAAGGCAAAGGAAAAAAGAAAGCGGTCGATCTTGAGGCGATGCAGCGAGGCTAGAATTGGCGGTCCTCGCCTACATAGGTATGGTGGTGGCGCAGCATGCACTAAACAACCTATAGAGACTCGATACCACTGGCGGCTATCAGAGAGGGATAAGATAGATCTATTCGGACCCAACCTGGTATTTCCCCCTCGAGACCAAACGAGGAAGTCAACCAAGGAACTCACACAGTTGGCAGTTTTATTTATTCAGTTATCGTTGCAGCAATTACTAGTCAGGTGTAGATAATCATCCTGATAAAATAAGCAGTGGGCCGTTTTAGTTAACCATTCCGTTTTAGTTGCAACACTTACTAGTCAGATTCAATTAGCATGAGATATCCCAAAACCGGTGATTGTTGGTACTTTTATTTAGCCATTCCATTGTAGTTGCAATACTTACTAGTCGAGATACAATGGTGCATGAAGACAACCCAAACAAGCAATTGTTGGCGCGTTTTATTTAGCCATTCCATTATAGTGAAGCTGATTACTAGTCATTATAAAGTCAAATTTATAGCACTACTTTAGTTATAGTTGTCTATGATCGAGAATCTTGCTCCAAGTCGTCCATAACATGGACACGGCTTTGAAAGTTTTACCTGCGAGGGTGCACAAATAACAACACACACTCGATCAACCTCGGAAAAACCAAATCAAAACCCGAGGCTTTCACGACAAAGCAATCACGATTGAAATATTTCCGGGCCACCGTTGAGTACACCATAACAAAGCTAGGCGACTCGAGACGGACTCAAGGTTTGGGTGGGCGGTAGTGAACATTTGGGAACCCAAAAGCGGGCTTGTCGACAGCAGCGTGTCGATCCTAAGCAGTGCAGGTGCTATCCATCGCACAATTTAAATAAAGCGATAAAACATGGCATAAATGCAGGATAGTAAATAAAACCTCAAACTAGTTTGTGGCCCCAAGAAATAAGAATGAATCAAGCTCTAGCTCGGGGGTCCCATAATCCTCCCGGATGTGGATAGCGCGAATATTCAAGGAACAGGTATCAAGTACTCGGGGTCCTACGGGACACAAGTGGACGGTTAACAACCAAATAACATCTATTGCCCACCTGTGCCTCTGCTTACTTACTTCAATTTTTAGTTGTTAAATAGTAATTAAAGTCTTGATCATCGCCAACAATAAACATGCGGCAATACTCCAACAACTGTGGTACTTGTCGACACGCAACCGCACTTGAGCAAGCGACTACGACGCGCAGGTCCAACTATCTACCAAACAACAGGTAATAGGAGGTGTCCAAGGCAATATAAGGCTGCAAGGGATATCACGGGAACGAAAACTAGAGCATCGCAACACAGATATCAATAGATCAACAGGAGGGAATAAATGCTATAAAAGTAAGATAGGTAGAAAGGGGGAGATGCTCGCCTGAAAACATTGCCGAAGGTTCATTCGAAGATCGGGTCGACACTCGCATCAACTCAACGGCCTTATCCGTGAAGAAGCAAAACACTAGAAGAAAACACCGAATGCTCTATTTAATACTACGGCAAAAGATCGGGCATGATGCATGTATGATGTATGACATGGCAAAGCTGCGATGCAATTAGGCAAGATTAAGCGGAACCGGGGTCCCGGCAATTAATTATATCGTTCATGTTGTTTAGGTCCCCGCAATTTAAAATGTTGTTTGAACATGGCAAAATAAGTTACCGGTTCGCTACACAAATTTAAATGAGGCCAATATAAGACTAGATTTTCCCGCATATGGGCCCCATATTTAATTAGAGGTGAATCGGCATAAGGCCCCCAAACCACATGACAATATGCATGCATGAACAATTTAATATGCAACAAGATATATCATTTATAAAAATTGGGGCTTAGGGTCACACATTGGGTTCGGCAGATCTTGGGGTTCGAGGGTTCGGGGTTCGACAGGGGCTCAGGGTTCGACGGGATCGGCGACATTCTGATACAAGAGGAGAACTTGGGTCTAAGCGGTCGATCTTGCCGGCCTTGTGAATCTTGTCGTGTCCGTATCGGGGCCGGTCTTGGCGTTAAAGTGCGGGCTTGGCGTCCTTGATTCCATGTCGGCGGCCTTGGTGTCCTCGATGGAGAACTTCGGTGTATCCGTGTCGTGGTTCTTGTCGGGGTTCTCGGCTGGTGCAGGATCGTCTGAGGGTCGGACAACGGCCTTTGATCTCCGTGAAGAAGAGCTTGGCGGTCTTGGTCGAAGCGATCTGGGAATGTGGCGCCGATGGTTCATCGGGATCGGAGAACTTGCGAGCGGATATCTTGCGAAGAGCGGGCTTGAGGCGTTGTCGGTTGTGAACTTGGCGATTCTCGATGGTCTTGCCAGGAAAACCTTGTGGGTCTTGGTATCTTGGACAACAACATGGCGACGCCGGATATTGAGATACAACGGTCCACGTCCACGAGGTCAATGGTTACAGCTGGAGCTTGAATGCAACCGGGTGATGGTGGGGCTAGCGAGGTTGGTCGGGCTGGACGAGCACCCTGCTGCGGCGGAAGGCAACAGCGAGGCGGGCGGTGGTGATGCTGCGAGGAAGAAGAAGCGTCGGGGCGGCGACTTCTTTGGCGATGGCGGAGCAGTGGTTGGGTGGCGGGCGGCGGTGGCGGGAACACGGGCGGCAGTCGGCGTGAAGCCGCTGGCGGCGCTGGCCGCCAGAAGGAGGAACAGGCGGCACGAGGTGGTGGCGAAGCACGGCGGCGGAAGGCGGCGGGTGGTTGGCGAGGCGGAGCTCGGCGGCGGCGCGGCGCGAAGATCGCAAGGAGGGCGGTGAAGGCGGTGAGGAGGCGAAGCGGCAGCGCGGCTGACGGCGCTGAAGCTGCAGCGAGCAGGCGGGCGAAGGCGGGGCAAACAGCCGAAGCGGCTTCGCTGGCCGGAGGAAGAAGAGACGGAGGAGGCAGGCGGGGACCATGGCGCAGCGTGAGAAGGAGGCGGCCGAGGGAAGGAGGCCGGTGAGGAGGGAGGCCGGTGGAGGAAGCGGCGTCGAGCTCTGCAAGGGGAGGGACGGGGGCGATGGCAGAGAGGAGACGGGGAGAGAGGGTGGGCGAGGCGCGGTGGGGAGGTGGGGTCGGGGTGGGACCCGCGGGGTGCGTGCGGAGTGGGTCGGGACGGTGGAGGCGGGCGTTGGCAAGTGGGGCCAGGGGGGAAGAGAGAGAGGGGGCTGCGGTGTGTGTGCTGGGGCTACGGGTGGGACCGGGTGCAGGAGGTGGTGGCTGGTGGATTGGTGAGGTGGCGGTGGGTGTGATGAGGTGGAGGGGAAGGTGAGGTGGAGGGAGGGGATTGGTGGGGAGGATGTGGAGGGGAAATTTGGGTAGATTAGGACTAGGTAGAAAAGGGTCTAGGTTTTAGGTATTTTAGTCTAGGGTTTCCTTTAGAATAAATTTTGTAAATAGTTTTTAGACAAATAAAAGATCTGAACAGACCGATGTTTTAATTTGAAATAAAGACGGGGGTTGTTTAGAAAACAAAAATAGGTTTTTCCGAAAATAGTTTTATGCAAGCAAATGCAAGATGATGACGATGCTCAAATGCAATGTGGCATGATGACATGAGCATGCGGTCATGATGATGCAATGCACAAAAACAACGCGATTTTCTAGTAGTGGTTTTGCGGGATGCCACAATTCGACACCACTAACAATGGATCTCGCCCTCGAGATCCGCCTCATGGTACCGGGAAGAAGGCAGTGATCTGAATCTTCTCGCATCGTGTAGATCCTCGCGACACCACTAACAAGAGGTCGTTGTCCGTGATCGTCGAGAGAACACTTCGGGAAACAAAAGCGAAGGTAGAGGTATCAAAAGATAAAGGCCACTTCTAACTTCCGTGGAATGAGTGAAATCACATTAATTCACCAATTCAATGTACAGGAGCGAATGATAAGGGTAGTGGTATGGTAGCTACTACATCCCGCACTCAAACCATTACTCTGCACACGAATAGGCGGATTATGCAACCAACTCTCGGAATTCAGATGGTAGATCTCGACAAGCGAGGTTCGGAAACAAAGGAGTGATCATCGGACTACTTCGGATCTGGCGTAGATGATGTCGTCACGTCGGAAAAACCGGAAAAGGCGAGAAGGAACAAAGAGAAGTCCACCGGACGAAGGATTCCTCGGATAGCATGAAGACCGGATGTAGCGACACCGTTACCAAAGGAGGAAGCGAAACCACGAAGGTGCGATGGAACCCAACCACGAGAAATCTGGACTCGAAGAGGAAAGAAGCGATTCAAAACAGAGGTGAGAGGAGAGCGGCCGGTAGGGTAAAATCAGACCTAATCGGAACTATCCAACCGATTTTGCAAAATAGTTTTGACACTCTACTTGACCGTTAGCTAGGTTATCCTCTGAAATTTGGACTTGTGGGTATATGCTAGCGATCTACGATACCACTCTAACACCCTCGAATCGACCCTATGCAAGTTTCAGCGATTCCGCCAAAACCGCGCATAAGCGATTCAAAGGTGCCCACAGCACTTCGTGCGGGTGGAAAGCGAAGTAATAACATTACACAACAGTCCCTATGGGACCCACGCAGAGATATATATACAGCGACTCAATGAGTCAAGAATACGAGATATCTGAACAAAGATCCAAATCACCTTGAAAACGATCTGGCGTCGACTATGGACAAGATGCAAATGGGGCTAAGATCCTAAAGAATAACCAATGGCGACCATAACCCTTTCGGGCCAAGCCGGAAGGGTAACCACTAATGACGTCGATCTCAAAACCTGCTTAACAAAGGGGTGCCGACAAAGGGCAAAGGAAAAGAGAGAAGCGGTCGATCTTGAGGCCGATTGCAGCGAGGCTAGAATTCGGCGGTCCTCGCCTACATAGGTATGGTGGACTGAGCGGCAGCGCAGCATGCACTAAACAACCTATAGAGACTCGATACCACTGGCGGCTATCAGAGAGGGATAAGATAGATCTATTCGGACCCAACCTGCTACTATCACCAAGCATACCCATCCTGGTATTTCCCCCTCGAGACCAAACGAGGAAGTCAACCGAGGAACTCACACAGTTGGCAGTTTTATTTATTCAGTTATCGTTGCAGCAATTACTAGTCAGGTGTAGATAATCATCCTGATAAAATAAGCAGTGGGCCGTTTTAGTTAACCATTCCGTTTTAGTTGCAACACTTACTAGTCAGATTCAATTAGCATGAGATATCCCAAAACCCAGCAGTTGTTGGTACTTTTATTTAGCCATTCCATTGTAGTTGCAATACTTACTAGTCAGATACAATGGTCGCAAGAGACAACCCAAACAAGCAATTGTTGGCAGTTTTATTTAGCCATTCCATTATAGTGAAGCTGATTACTAGTCATTATAAAGTCAAATTTATAGCACTACTTTAGTTATAGTTGTCTATGATCGAGAATCAGTGCTCCAAGTCATCCATAACCGCGGACACGGCTTTGAGAAAAGTTTACCTGGGGTGCACAAATAACAACACACACTCGATCACCTGAAAAACCAATCAAAACCCAACGAGGCTTTCACGACAAAGCAATCACAGGATTCAGAAATATTTCCGGGGGCCACCCCGTTGAGTACACCCACAACGAAGCTAGCTGACTCCGAGACAGACTCAAGGTTTGGGTGGGCCATTTGTGAACGACAGGAACCCAAAAAGCCGGGCTTGTCGACCGTGGTAAACGTGTCCCGATCCTAAAGATGCAGTGCTATCCATCGCACAATTTAAATAAATCAATAAAACATGGCATAAGTACAGGATAGTAAATAAAACCTCAAACTAGTTTGTGGCCCCAAGAAATAAGAATGAATCAAGCTCTGGCTCAGGGGGGTCCCATAATCCTCCCGGATGTGGATAGCGCGAATATTCAAGGAACAGGTATCAAGTACTCGGGGTCCTACGGGACACAAGTGGACGGTTAACAACCAAATAACATCTATTGCCCACCTGTGCCTCTGCTTACTTACTTCAATTTTTAGTTGTTAAACAGTAATTAAAGTCTTGATCATCTCCAACAATAAACATGCGGCAATACTCCAACAACTGTGGTACTTGTCGAAACGCAACCGCACTTGAGCAAGCGACTACGACGCGCAGGTCCAACTATCTACCAAACAACAGGTAATAGGAGGTGTCCAAGGCAATATAAGGCTGCAAGGGATATCACGGGAACGAAAACTAGAGCATCACAACACAGATAGCAATAGATCAACAGGAGGGAATAAATGCTATAAAAGTAAGATAGGTAGAAAGGGGGAGATGCTCGCCTGAAAACATTGCCGAAGGTTCATTCGAAGATCGGGTCGACACTCGCATCAACTCAACGGCCTTATCCGTGAAGAAGCAAAACACTAGAAGAAAACACCGAATGCTCTATTTAATACTACGGCAAAAGATCGGGCATGATGCATGTATGATGTATGACATGGCAAAGCTGCGATGCAATTAGGCAATATTAAGCGGAACCGGGGTCCCGGCAATTAATTATATCGTTCATGTTGTTTAGGTCCCCGCAATTTAAAATGTTGTTTGAACATGGCAAAATAAGTTACCGGTTCGCTACACAAATTTAAATGAGGCCAATATAAGACTAGATTTGCCCGCATATCGGCCCCATATTTAATTAGAGGTGAATCGGCATAAGGCCCCCAAACCACATGACAATATGCATGCATGAACAATTTAATATGCAACAAGATATATCATTTATAAAAATAGGGGCTTAGGGTCACACATTGGGTTCGACAGATCTTGGGGTTCGAGGGTTCGGGGTTCGACAGGGGCTCAGGGTTCGATGGGATCGACGAGGTTCTGATATAAGAGGAGAACTTGGGTCTAAGCGGTCTATCTTGCCGACGCGCAGATCTTGTCGGGTCCGTGTATCAGGACGGTCTTGGCGTTCGGCGTGCAGGGCTTGACGTCCTTCGGTTCCATGTCGACGGCCTTGGTGTCCTCGATGGAGAACTCGGTGTATCCGTGTCGTGGTTCTTGTCGGGGTTCTCGGCTTCGGGCGCCGGGATCGGTCTTCAGGGTCTCGGACAACGGCCTTTGATCTCCGTGAAGAAGAGCTTGGCGGTCTTCGGGTCCAGGGCGATCTGGGAATGTGGCGCCGATGGTTCATCGGGATCGGAGAACTTGCGAAGACGGATATCTTGCGAAGACGGGCTTGAGAGGCGTTGTCGGTTGACGAACTTGACGATTCTCGATGGTCTTGCCACCGAGGAAAACCTTGTGGGTCTTGGTATCTTGGACAACAACATGGCGACATCGGATATTCAGATACAACCGGTCCACACGTCCTGAGGTCAATGGTTACTGACTCTGAGCTTGACGCAACCAGGGTGATGGTGGGGCCCAACGAGGTTGGGTCGGTGCTGGAACACCAGCTGCGCGGAGGAAACGGGCAGCGAGGCCTGGCCGGTGGTGGTACTGCGAGGAAGAAGGGCGTCGGGACGATGGCTTCTTTGCGCGTGATGGCGGAGCAGTGGTTGGGCGGCGCGGCGGTGGCGAAGAACGGAACACGGAGGCGGCAGTGGGCGTGAGGGCCCGGCGCTGGCGCGCCGAAGAGAACGGCCACGAGGTGGTGGCGAGCAGCAGGGGAAAGAGGCGGCGGGTGGTTGGCGGGGGAGGCGGGCTCGCCGGCGGTGGCGAGGACGCAAGGGAGGGCGGCGGTCGAGGGAACTGGGGAGGAGCGGGGGCGGTCGAGGAGGGCGACGGCGACGCTAGCTGCCGGCGAGCAATGAGGCGGCCGGAGGCAACGTGGCGAAGCGGCTTCGCCTGGCGAAGAGGACGGAGGCCGGGCGGGGACCAGCCGGCGTGGCCGTGTGAGGAAGGAGGCCTGGGGAGGGAGGGCGCGAGGAGGGAGGAGGCCGCTGTGGAGAGCGGGCGTCGAGCTCTGCAAGGGGAGGGACGGGGGCGATGGCAGAGAGGAGACGGGGAGAGAGGGTGGTGGCGGGTGGGAGGTGGGGTCGGGGTGGGACCAGCAGGTGCGTCTGAGTGGGTCGGGACGGTGGAAGTGACCCGCTGCAAGTGGGGCCAGGGGGAAGAGAGAGAGGGTCGGTGTGTGTCTTTGGGGCCTGGGTGGGACCGGTCTGCAGGAGGTGGTGGCTGGTGGATTGGTGAGGTGGCGGTGGGTGTGATGAGGTGGAGGGGAAGGTGAGGTGGAGGGAGGGGATTGGTGGGGAGGATGTGGAGGGGGCTGGGTAGATTAGGACTAGGTAGAAAAGGGTCTAGGTTTTAGGTATTTTAGTCTAGGGTTTCCTTTAGAATAAATTTTGTAAATAGTTTTTAGACAAATAAAAGATCTGAACAGACCGATGTTTTAATTTGAAATAAAGACGAGGGTTGTTTAGAAAACAAAAATAGGTTTTTCCGAAAATAGTTTTATGCAAGCAAATGCAAGATGATGACGATGCTCAAATGCAATGTGGCATGATGACATGAGCATGCGGTCATGATGATGCAATGCACAAAAACAACGCGATTTTCTAGTAGTGGTTTTGCGGGATGCCACACGAAGGAAAAGTGTTTGTCGCAAAGAACGGTTCCTTTCTTGAGAAGGAGTTTCTCTCGAAAGAAGTGAGTGGGAGGAAAGTAGATCTAGACAAGGTTGTTGAACCTTCTCTTGAATTGGAGAGTAGCGCAGCACCTGAAATTGTTCGATGCACTTTGCACCAACGATAGAGGAAGCTAATGACAAGGATCATGAAGCTTGGACGATGCTGCTCTTGAGCGTCGTGGGTCGACAAGGTCGCGTGCCCTCCTAAGTGGTACAGCAACCTGTCTTGGTGTCTTGTTGGTAGAAGACGGTGAACCTACGAACTATGAGGAAGCGATGATGAGCCCGGACTACGAGAAATGGCTAGAAGCCATGAAATCCGAATTGGGATCCATGAGCGAAAACCAAGTATGGACTTTGGTGGACCCTCCTAGCGACCGAAAGGCCGTTGAGTGCAAATGGATTTTCAAGAAGAAAACGGACGCGGATGGTAATGTTAACGTCTATAAAGCACGGCTTGTCGCGAAAGGTTTTCGGCAAGTTCAAGGTGTTGACTACGATGAGACTTTCTCTCCCGTAGCGATGTTTAAGTCCATTCGGATTTTATTAGCAATTGCTGCGTTTCATGATTATGAAATATGGCAGATGGATGTCAAGACTGCGTTTCTCAATGGCAACATTTATGAAGAGTTGTATATGATGCAACCCGAAGGTTTTGTCGATCCTAAGGATGCTGATAAAGTATACAAACTTCAGTGTTCCATTTATGGACTGAAGCAAGCATCTCGGAGTTGGAACCTTCGTTTTGATCAAGTGATCAAGAGCTTTGGATTTGTTCCAAATTGCTACGAAGCTTGTATCTACAAGAAAGTGAGTGGGAGCTCGGTGACATTTCTGGTACTATATGTGGATGACATATTGATTATTGGAAATGACATTTAAAATGCTTAACGATGTGAAGAGTTATTTGAACAAGTGTTTTTCAATGAAAGACCTAGGTGAAGCTGCTTATATATTGGGCATCAAAGTCTATAGAGATAGACAAAGACGCCTGATAGCTTTAAGCAGTACATACCTAGACAAAGTTACGAAAAGGTTCGAGAATGGATCGAAAAGAAAGGTTCGGTGCCTATGTTGTCGTAAGATATTGAGCAAGGCTCGGTTTCCACTACTATGAAATGATAGGGAAGCTATGAGCAAAGTTCCTTATGCCTCGGCCATAGGTTCTATCATGTATGCCATGCTATGTACTAGACCGATGTGTCCAATGCTCTTAGTTTGACGAGATATCAAAGTGATCCAGAGTGGAACATGGACAGCCGTGAAGAACATCCTAAAGTACCTAAATAGGACTAAATAAATGTTCTTAGTCTATGGGTGATGAACGACTTGTCGTAAAGGTTACGTCGGCGCTAGTTTTGACAAGCAAGGATGATTCTAAATCTCGACGGGATACGTGTATATTTTGAATGGAGGAGCCGTGGAGAAGGCTGCAAGCAAAGCGTGATCGGGATCTCTGAGAAGCGGAATACATGGGCTGCTGCGAGCGTCAAGTGAAGGAGTTTGGATCAGAACTTCATCATCGAGCTTGGCATGGTTCCAAGTGCATTGGACCCTTGGAGATATTGTGTGACACTGGCGCCATAGCACTCGCTAAGGAACCAAGATATCATCCAAAGACCAAGCATATCAACACAAGCTTCATATAATCCGAGATTATATAGCGTATGGAGATCAAGATTAGCAAAGTACATACAGATCTGAATGTCGCAGATCCATTGACTAAACCTCTTCCACGTGTAAAACATGATCGCACCTCGCCATGGGTGTGAGACTGTTGCCAAATGTAAACTAGATTATTGACTCTAGTGCAAGTGGGAGACTGTTGGAATTATGCCCTAGAGGCAATAATAAAGATGTTATTATTATAATTCTTGTTCATGATAATGTTTATATTCCATGCTAGAATTGTATTAAGCGGAAACTTTAATACTTGTGTGGTTTGTGAACAACACAGTGTCCCTAGTACGCCTTTATGGACTAGCTCATTGATTAATGATGGTTAAGGTTTCCTAACCATGGACATGAGTTGTCGATTAATAATGAGATCATATCATTGGGAGAATGATATGATGGACAGACCCAAACTAAGCGAAGCAATTAGATCGTGTCATCGTGTTCATCTTTGCGAAGCTTTTCTTATGTCAAATATTGTATTCCTTAGACCATGAGATTACAACTCCCTGGTATCGGAAGAAAGCTTTGAGGTCATCAAATGTCATCCTATGAGAGGGTGATCATAAAGGTGTCGTGGAATGGTCACGGAGATCTTTGTCGGCCAGTAGTAGGAAACGAGGGCAAGGCGGCCAGCCATCTGCGGTGCGAGATGAGGGCAAAGACACGTGGTTTTACCTGTGTTCGGCCCCGAAGGGTAAAGACCTACTCCTACTAGATTGTATTATGGAGGTGGTACAATGGGCTAGCTCGGCGGCTGGCGGTCGCTTGGGTGTATGATGGAACGTCTCTCTCACCCTATAGGAGGTTTATATAGGCTCACCTCCCTAGGGTTTACATATCTTAACCGATTCATTAAAGCTTACTTTCGTTTAACCTAATCCGATCGGACCTATCTACTTTGGGCCTTGACTTCCAGTCGCTCGGTTCTTCGCTTCAATCCGATCGCCGTCTTGCAGCCCACTCGCCAGTTCTCGGCGATCAAGCGTCTGCTGGGTATACCCGGTAGGCATATCCCCATCAGTAGTCCCGCCCGTCGATTAGGCGTGGGTGGTCACGGCGATCAGTATACGGCTGACGTAGTGGACACCCAGTCGAATCGTCGGCGGGCTCCCGTATAAAGGATAAACCAATCATCCAGGTCGCAGCCTTGGCGTGTCGAATCGGCAAAACACTGTCATAGTGAGAGGGTCGGCGAGTCGAGTGGCTGAAGTTGGACCGTTAACCGTGGTCAAACTAGCCGTTGGGGTAATCCAACGGTAACTTTTGGCGTAATCACCGCGTAATGCTGGCTCCACGATTTGGCGGGTAACAACCGCTATATAAAAGTAATGGCGGCGATCGGAGAACCACCTTCTCACCATTTCCTCCGATTGCAGCGCACCTTCGCCTCCTTATCGCGATCCAGCCGACCTGAAATCCCCCGACCCCCAGCAAATCTCTCTGCCATGGCCCTCTCCACAGAGCCGTGGGGTAGATCTAAATGCACGAGGGCGCAACTGGCTTCCTTCGAGGAGGACGGGATCTTGCGAACCGGCTGTTGGCGCATTCCCGCAGCCGGAGAGACGACCCCGAATTTGCGAGAGAGGGAGTTGATCTGCTTCACCAGCCATCTTGAACGGGGGCTAGGGTTCCCCACGTCCCTGTTCTTCCGGTGCTTCTGTGCCTACTACGGGATCCAGCCTTCGGATCTGGGTCCCCACAGCATCGAGCAGCTCGCCATCTTTGTGGTGTTCTGCGAGTGCTACTTGGGCTGCCGGCCCTACTTCCCCCTATGGCAAGATCTGTTCCACGGACGGATCAGCGCGAAGCAGGCGGCCCAATGCTAGCCGCTGGCGCTTAACCTTCCAACTCAAGTCGAAGGCTTCATTCTTGACACGATCTTGCTCGCCAAGGCGGCGAGCGAAGAAATCGTGGTTTTACGTGGCGAGGCAACCCTAGAGGCGGCGACGATCCCTGATACTCCGCCAATCGGTCCGAAACGCGCCCGTCTCAAGTCGGCAAGCTCCCCACGACAGCGGATGGTCGTCGACGATGCTCCAGACCATCCATGCGAAGAAGAAGGGCCTCGAACGATAAACTGTACAATCGCTGCTCGGCGGCGGCTCGTCCCTTCGCTCGGCGCGAGCACTACATGTACCAAGCATCGGGCCGGGAAGACTCGACGAAGGCACCTCGGCAGTGGAAGCTGGAGGACTACATCCCGGCCGAAGAAAATCACCCGGCGGTGTACGGGACGCACAAAGGGGTCGCCCTATACCGCATAAGCGTCCAGCCCCAATGTCGCTTCACTTTGCTCGCAATCGCGATTTATGCGATCGCGGTAATTCTAATTTCATCTTGTATTCATTGCAGCTATTCCAAGTGGTGGAAGGATGGCTCCCACCTTCGACGATGAGAACTCGAGCTCGTCCGGAGCGGACGAGTCGCCTCCGCCAAGGGCAATGTCGAGCGGCGGCGATAGCAGCGAATCGAAGAGAAGTCGCCCATCGCTCCGCAAGACCCGTGGGCAGCGTCAACGAGAACTTGAGGCAAGTAAAAGCCTCGAGCGTCATGATGACGACGACGAGCTTCTAGAAACCACCTCGCGCCGCCAGGCGACTCCATCAAAAAAGAAGAAGAAGGAAAAGGAGGTGAAGGCGCCTCCGAGGAAGACGAAGACCAAACCGACGAGGCCGGCCTCGCCGCCACATTCAGCGCGCAGTTCTGACGCCCCCAGCCCGGCCAAGGACGAGGCGCCACCAACGATAGCCGTGTTGGGCACGGCCACCATAGAGGTGCCCCTAGCGTCGATGCCTCCACCATTCGCCCCAGTCTCTGGGCTGGGGGACGCCTCGGTCGCAGAGGCTTCGCCTCACAAGGAAGCTCCTGTTGAAGACGTTCCGGAGGCTCCGGTTGCTGCCTCAACAACGAAGAAACCGTCCGTGTCTTGGGCATGCGACGTTCTGGAAATGGGGCTCGGCCGACTCGCCCGAACTAGAAAGCCACGGCCTCGCAGGACTGCGCTTTATTCGCCAAGTGAGTACACTCTCCCTCCTTTGTCTTCCATAGCAGCTCGAATTTTATTACATAATTGTTGAACAGGACCGGGTGAAGAGGATGGGCCCAACCGTGGCTAAGGTGCCACCGTCGTCGTGAGGAGGATCCTTCCCGCAAGAGGAAGGCGGACGAGTCGTCGCCTCTGCGGATGGCAAGAAGGCCAAGGGTGACGACGTCATCACAATTTCTGATGACACGGCGGTCGCATGTTGGACCCGTAACGGAGGCAGCGGCGTCTCTGGAGGGTGCTCCTTGCTCGAACAGCCAAACCGACCTCCTTTGGGGCGGGTGCCTCTATCGCCACCTTCCCGCGCTTCATCACCAAGGCGGCCGCGGCGAGTGGAACTTCACCCTCGAGCCACGCTCCTGGGACCGCCGATGTTGAAGTCGACCAACGTCGTGGGCATACGCCGGCTCTCCTCGCGTCCGTGGACGCGATACAACTCCACGGCATGCTTGGTGCAGCCATCCAGGTACCTCCAGTCCCCGAGGATCAGGTCGGTGCTTTGCAACGGCCTGATTCTTTATTTTTCGCATCCAGTCCTCGAGTGCGCATGCGCTGAATTTCAGCGGGTGGGCACTTAGGAATTTCTTTGAGTACCAGTCCCCGAGTGCGCACTCGCTGAATCTCAGCGGGTGGGCACTTAAAATTTGATTGCCGGTCCCGAGTGAGCACTCGCTGAATTTCAGCGGTGGGCACTTAGAATTTTTTTGCTGGGTCCGAGTGTGCATTCGCTGAATTTCAGCGGGTGGGCACTTAGGAATTTTTCTTTGATTCACCTTTTTGGTGATGTGCGGGGTCTACAGCTTGAATTGGATGACCGATTGGCCGCGAAGCAGCGCGCGGAGAAGGAACTGGCCATCGTCTAGGAGGCGAACAAAGGGCTTCAGGTTGTTGCCGCTAAGGCAGAGGAAGCTCGCCAGGGGCTTGTCACCGCTGGTGACTTGGCGGCGGCGCAATCGGCTTTGAGTGCGGCTGAACAGAGGATCGCCAACCTCGAGCGCGAGCTGCGGGAGGCGAAGGAAGAAGCGAACTCGGCTGATGGGCGAGACAAGGTCGCCATTGCAGCCGCCGAAGAGGATCGCAAAGTGTCGGATGCCCTTGTTGCTGGGCTTCAGGACGACCATACGTCGCTTCAATGCTTCATCACGGATCTCGCCCGCCCGTTGATTGGTAAGTGTGTCTGCCTCTTTCAATAGTTGTGCCTTTTGTGGTGTCCGTCGTATTCATCATTATCTTCTACTGGTAGGTCGCATCATCGATAAGCGAAGAGCTCGTTCGGCAGCGGTGTGTAAGCATGCTTGTTGACTCGGCAACGTTGTCGGCGATGCATCCATGGGCTATCTCCAAGAGATATAGCCCGAAGTAATTCAGCGACCTCGTTGAGGTGTGGTGTTGGAGAAGGCGCCATGATCGTTGAGTTCATGACGCGATCGGCGTTTGTTGTGAAGCGGCGGCATAGTCTTGGATTTGCCCACTTCCCCGAGGACTTCGACATCGATGATGTGAAGAGTGGTTACCCATCGTCGACTGGCGCGGTGGAGCTTTCCGAGGTCCTCAAGTTGCAGGATCGCGCCGCCGCGTACTCGGAGCCTGTATGGGCGATGGGCGACCTCCTTTCGTACCAGGAAACGGTTGTCGTGCCGAACGACCCCGAGCCGCTGCATCGTGATTTCAAGGTCGAACAGCCCTTCCGCGCGGCGATGGTGGGTGAACTGACGACGTATCCGTCGAACCCTTACATGCCGTTTATCCGCAATCGCCGGGGTGTTGGCGAGTCGTCGTCTAAGCCTGCAGAATGGGATAGTTTGCCTTGTGGTGTTAGCAGCAGGTCTGCCATGCGGGCATATTTTGTAATATGAGACAATGCAACATGCTATCGAATGAGACATCGTGTGTATTTTGGTATTTGTCATGTGTTTGTGATTGATGTTTGAACGAGTCCCCGAGCGCGTCCGCCCTTTTGTGGGGTTTACCTCGTATGTGATATGTTTCTTGGTTTTTGTGTGTTTTGTTATTGTGGTCGACTCGCCCAGACTCGAAGAGCCGCTAAGCTGACTCCCTTGAATGCTGCTTGTGCCGTTTTCCCTTGCGAGCGAGGTCGGGTGGCGATTCCCCGGCGTGGTACTTGGTTGTTCCAGCGCGACTCGAGGGTGAGTGAGGACTTGGCGTTAGTTTGAGAGTATCCTGCCGGCCCGTGGGGTCATCGTGGCGAGTCTGGGCATGCTCTCCTACTTGCCGTTTTCCGGACCGCCGTGTTGAATCGGTCTGCAGTCCGCTGCGTGGTACTTAGCCGTTCGAGTCGCTATGTCAAGGATGCGGAGGACCATGGTCGCTGTGAGCGGCGGTTGTCTTGGTTCGTAGAACCGTCGGGCTAAGCGACTCAATGGGGCTCGGGTGGCGTTTTCATGGACGGTGCAAGACCTGGGGTGACTCAGTGCTCTTGCACCGCACTACTTAGCCGTGCCGATCGCTGTACCAAAGGTTGACTTCTGCGGTTAGCATAACGTTGTTATTACGAGTGCGAGTGGCACAAGACATGGAGAGTAGTCGCAATTTGCGGTAACCGTTTCTTTTTATTTCATAGCGACTGGAGAGTACATGTGTGGGGTTCTAGGAATAGAACTTCCGTAGGAGGTTTACATTCCATGGTCGCTTGACGTCGAGTTCGCCTCTCCGCGGACGTCGATGAGGTAGTAGGCGTCGTTGCCGAGTACTCGCCCGATGGCGAATGGCCCTTCCCACGGAGGGGAGAGCTTATGCATGCCCTTCTTGTCCTAGATGAGGCGTAACACCAGGTCGCCCTCTTGGAAGGTGCGAGTCTTCACCCGCCGGCTGTGATAGCGGCGGAGTCCCTGCTGGTAGATAGCGGTGCATGACCGAGCGAGGTCATGTGCCTCGTCGAGTTGATCGACCCCGTCTTGGCGGGCGAGCTCGTTTGCGGCCTCCGTGTAGTGGACGACCCGCGGCGAGTCGTGCTCGAGGTCGTTGAGCATGACTGCCTCGGCGCCGTAGACCATGAAGAAGGGGGTGAACCCTGTCGACCTAAGGTGCGGATCCCCCAGATGACAAAGGGCAGCTCCTCGACCCAGTACCCGACGGTGCGCTCGAGTGGTACTTAGAGTCGCGGCTTCAGTCCGTGAAGGATGCTTTGTTTGGCCCGTTCTGCCTGGTCGTTGGATTCCGAGTGGGCGACCGACGCGAGGTCGACCCGGATGTGGTGCTCTTCGCAGAATTCAGCCATGGCTCCTTTGGCGAAGTTGGTGCCATTGTCCGTGATGATGCTGTTTGGGAACCCGTAGCGATATATGAGCTCGCGTAGGAATTTGGTGGCGGTCTTCCCGTCGCATTTCCGAACTGTCTTGGCCTCCACCCACTTTGTGAATTTGTCGACCGCGACTAGCAGGTGGGTGTAGCCGGAGGGGGCCTTCTTGAAGGGGCCTACCATATCCATGCCCCACACAGAATGGCGGTGATGGGGATTGTTTTGAGCTGAGCTCGACACGTCGTCTGGTTGGCGTGCCGGCACCCGCGCCGCTGGACAATGTCGGCTGTCGGCGTGTCAGCGGTGGGCCAATAGAAGCCATGTCGCGTAGCCTTGGCGACCGAGAGCGGCCGGCATGGTGGCGCGATCACCGGAGTGGATGTCGTGGAGGATCTTGCGTCCTTGGCGGGTTGGACGCAGCGTTGGAACATGCGGTGACATCGCGCTTAGGAGCTCACCGTCTATGATGGCGTAAGACTTGCATCGACGGCGATCATCCGAAGCTTCCGTCACGTCTGCCCGGCAAGGTGCCGCCTTCGTGTAGGCGATGTAGGGCTTGGTCCGGGATCGTTCGGCTCGTTGGCAGTGCGACCAGGCTGCCTCGTTGGGCGGGACTCGATGTCGATCTCCTCGGGAGAGACGGTAAGCAGTGATCGTGTCGAGGAAGACGCCGGCGGGTGGTGCGAGTTGAGCCGACCCGATGCGAGAGAGTGCGTCGGCCTCCTCGTTCTTCCGCCTATCGATCCACTCGACGGAGTAGCCGGTGAAGTGTCCGCCCAACTTGTCCACTGCTTGGCGGTAAGCCGCCATGGTGGGGGAGACGGCGTCGCAGGTGCCAGCGACTTGCCCCGCGACGAGGTCGGAATCTCCGTAGCAGCGTAGGCGGTTGACATTCATCTCCTTGGTAGCTCGCATGCCATGGAGTAGGGCCTTGTACTAGGCTATGTTGTTGGTGCAGGGTGTGAAGTCGAGGCAGAGGATGTAGCGGAGCTTGTCGCCCTTTGGTGAAGTTAGCACGATCCCTGCGCCTGCGCCGTCCGCGTTCTTGGAGCCGTCGGTGCGAGGCTCGATGGAGGTATGGCAGCTTCTCGGCTCTTTGGGCCTCTTCCGGTCGGCGATGAAGTCTGCCAATGCTCGCGACTTGATCGCTTTCGGCTCGTATTTGATGTTGTGGACGCCGATCTCGACAGCCCTTGGCGACCTTGATCGCCTCGCGGTTATATTATATCTTGCAAGTGGTCGAGAGGCACCGTGATCAGTGCTCCTGGAAGTAGTGCGGCGCGCCAATGAGCTCAAGACCGCGATACTAGCTTTTTGGTACTGTGGGTACGCTGGCGACTCGGTGAGGACCTCGCTGATGTAGAACACCGGCTGTCACGGCGCTCCTTTCCTTCCTCCGGTCGCTCGACGACCATCACGGCGCTGACGACGCGCTCGGAAGCCGCGACGTAAACCAGCATGGGTTCTTTGTCGGCGGGGGCGGCGAGTAGCACCTTTTTGAGATGGCGGAGCGCGTCGTCCGCCTCCTTGTCCCACTAGAAGGTGGGGTTCTTGCGCATCAGGCGGTATAGGGGCATCGCCTTTTCGCCCAGGCGAGGGATGAAGCGACTGAGAGCCGCTACTCGCCCGGCCAGTTTCTGGACGTCGCGCTGGCACTCAGGTTTGCTGAGCCGAGCGATCATGTTGATCTTCGTGGGGTTCGCCTCGATCCCTCGTTTGGAGACGACGTACCCCAGTAGTTGTCCTGCAGGTACACCGAAGGTGCATTTTCCTGGGTTGAGCTTTATCTTGTATTTTCGCAGGTTGGCGAATGTTTCCGCCAGGTCGGCGAGTAGGTCGCCCTGGCGAGCGGATTTTACGACCACGTCGTCGATGTAGACGTGAATGTTGCGGCCGATTTGGCTCGCGAGGCATTCTTGCATGCACCGCTGGTAGGTCGCCCCGGCGTTCTTGAGGCCGAAGATCATGGCGGTGTAGCAGAAGGCTCCAAATGGCATTATGAACGCCGTTTTCTCCTCGTCTTCGACATCCATTTTGATCTGGTTGTACCCAGAGTAGGCGTCGAGGAAACATAGCGACTCCGAGCCCGCGGTTGAATCGATTATCTGGTCGATCCGCGGGAGAATGACTGCTCCTTTGAAGGCGCTGTTCGTGTTTGTGTAGTCGATACACATCCTCCAGGTCCCGTTCTTTTTCTCAACCAGGACTGGGTTTGCCAGCCACTTGGAGTATTTGATTGGACGGATGAAGCCTGCAGCGAGTAGACGCTGCACCTCCTCGGTGATTGCTCGGCGGTGCTCTTCATTGAAGGGCCAAAGGCCCAGCGCTGACAGGTCGCACATTGGGGTCGGCGTTTAGCTTGTGCTCAGCGAGCTCCCTAGGGACACCGGGCATGTCAGAGGGCTTCCATGCGAAGATGTCCCTGTTCTCACGGAGGAACTCGATGAGCGCGCCTTCCTATGCTGGGCTCATTCCCGTCCCGATCGTCACCGTCTGGCTGGAGTCGCCTTGGACCAGCTCGACGGTGCGGATGTGCGTCGTGGCCTCAAAGGTTGAGGTGTTTGCGCCCTCTGAGTTGGGCTTCTTGAGTATGGTGGGGTCGTCGTTGTTGACCCCGCTTGCGTACTTGGCGAGCTCATCAGCGTGGTTGGTCTCTGCCGCGATGACGGCGTCAGCGAGCTCGGCTCCTTTGGCGTCGCACTCGGCGGCCATGTCGGGGTCGCCGTTGATGGTGATGACGCCGCATGGCCCGGGGAGCTTCATCGCGTTGTACGCGTAGTGGGGCACTTCCATGAACTTGGCGAACTCCTGGCGCCCCAGGACGCAATGGTAGGGGCTGTCGAAGGGCACCAGCTCGAAGACGATCCGCTCGGTGCGGAAGTTTGCTGGTGTGCCGAAGGTGACTGGCAGCGTGACCTTACCGATCGGGTACGCCTTCCGACCGGGGACGATGCCGTGGAACGTGGTGTGGGTCGTCTCGATCATCGACTGCGGGAGCCGCAGCCGCCTGAAGGTGTCCAGGTACAGGATGTTGATGGAGCTGCCGCCGTCCATCAATGTCTTGGGGAGCCAGTAGTCGCCGACCTTAGGCTTGACCACCAGGGCGACTCGACCTGGATACTCGATGCGTGGCGACTGGTCTTGTCGGCTCCAGGTGATGGGCTGCTCCGACCAGTTGAGGAACTGGGGAACGTCCACTTGGGCCACCGCGTTGACGGCGACGCCGCGGGCGATGACCTTCTTCTCGCGCTTCGTGTTGAAGCCCGTGAAGGTATAGAGCGAGCCGGCCACTTTGCCGAATTTTCCGCCGTTTGGCGGGTCGTTGTCGGGGTCCTCCCGTGCTCGCCGTGCCTTCTCGATCTCCTTGAGGGTGTGGCAATCGGCGGTGGTGTGCGTTGTGGACTTCCCTTCCCTGCTATGAAACGCACATGGTTGGTTAAGGAGAGCCGCGGGGTCAAACCTTGGCTTGGCCTTGTAGTTGCCGCCGTCGCGGCGTTGTCCTCCGTCGCGGCGGAAGCTCTTGGGCTCGCGTTGAGCGTGCCCGGCGTTGGCGACGAAGTCGACTCGCCCGTCACTGCGGCGCTTGCCGGTGAGGCGAGTGTTGCTGTAGCGTAGGTCGGACCGTCGTCCGCTGTCGTTGCCGCTCGTGCGGCGTTGACCTCCTGACTCGTCGTCAGTTTCCTGGTTTGCGTCTTCCTCCGCATACCGTTTGGCAATCTCGAGGAGGTCGGGGATGTTGTCGAGTGTGCGAGAGTGTCGCTTGAGCTTGGAGACCAGGGGCTCGTAGCGACACGAGGTCTTGAAGCAATGGATCGTGGTGTTCGGGTGGATGCCGACCGCGTTGTACCAGAGTTCTTGCCACCGTTGGACCCAGTTGCGGGTCGACTCGCAGGGTCCCTGGATGCATCGCTCCAGGTCCTCGATGGTGGTGGCGCGGGTGTAGGAGCACTCGAAGTGCCTGAAGAAGGCGTCGCGCATCTCCTCCCAGGAGTCGATCGTCCCGGGAGGGTGTTGATCCACGCTGCACGTCCCTCCATCATCGGGGAGGTAGCAGGCTAGCGGTCGGTGTGGCTGCGATCCCCATCGCCATGAGGTATGTGTCGAGCGAGACGGGGTCATACGAGAGTCGTGCTTTTCTATCTCCTTGCGCTTTGAAGTTTGGCGGGTACTTCGCCTCGGATCATTGGTCCAAGCACTTGGGGCCGAGTCATTGTGACCCCATGGGCTCGCCGTCAGCGATTGGTCGTCGAGGTATGTCGCAGTCGTCGGTGGCGTGGCGCGCCTTTGGTTGTTGATGATGTGGGTGCGGGCGTCGATGGGTTGCCCGTTACGGCGGCGAAATTGGTCGCCGCCTAGGGTCGTTGGTGGAGAGTGCCGCGTTCGCGGATCGGTTGGAGCTGTGGCTCGTGGCGGGCGCTGAGGGTGTTTGCCGCCGGGCAGCCGCTGAGGCCGCTCGCTTCCGGCGAACGCGAGTATACTCGACCGCGAGTCGGCGCTGCTTTGCAGCTCGGCAGCCTTTGTGAGCAGGGCCGACGCATGGATCGTAGGCGCGTCGCCGTGGCCGTGATGTTGTCGCTGCTGGCCCCGCCACGAGGTTGTCCATCGGTGGAGAAACGCTGGGAGGCCGTTTGCGTCTCTCCGTGAAGAGACTACTATCCACGGCTGGTCCTCGGAGGTGTGCGGTTGGGTGGAGGTGGGCGCCATCGCCGCTGATCTGGCGGGGCGGGGCGCTTCCTCGTGGCGCGTTCTCGCAGATCGCGCCGCCACGGGCGGGTCATTTTCATCGTCGGTTCAGGCGCGCCTGAACGGTGGGGTTCAGCGCGACTGATCCACCGCTGGTGGTAGCGCCGATAGTTCTGCGCCGTCACCTGCTCGAGGCGAATTTTCGCTCGGCTTGCTCCTTGCGCACCGCCTCACGATTTGCGGAGTTCCTCACCTCCGTTGCCGTGGCGTTAGGAGGATTGGTGGAGAATGGATCCTCCGGACGGATCGGTGCGGTCGCCATGTAGGTCGCGCGTGGCGACCGGGTTCCGTCGCTGAGGTCGGCGGAGTTCTCCGACCGAGTCAAATTCGAAGATCCCGAGGATGGAGGGTCCTCGAAGTCTCCCGTTGGAGACCTGGTGATGGAGCCCGGGTGAAGCGCGGTGATGGACCCGCGAGTGGCCGGGTCGCCAAGTCGGCGTCATCGTTGAGGGCGCGTCTTACGTGGCTGAGTTTCCGCCACGTCATAGGCGAGTTGTACTTTGAGGCGGGCGAGGCAATGGATCGTCGGATCTGGCTCTCGGAGAGCCGGCGTGGCGGCGACTTCGCGGATCAGCCGAATCCTCCGAGATGATGACGCCGGTGAGGCCGACAAAGAGGCTGATCGTGCCGATCGGCGGGATCACGCCAGGCGTGGTCACGCCGCCGACGTCTGCTCGGCAAGATTTGGAGCATCTCGCCGATCGCTATCATGCGGCGGTGGCGGTCTCGCTGATGGGCAGATTGGATCTCGCCGCAGAACACCGGCCCACCTCCAGCCCCACGGTGGGCGCCACTCGTGGGAATGGTCACGGCAGATGCTGCAATCGGCCAGTAGTAGAACGAGGGCAAGGAGGCCATCCATCTGCGGTGCGAGATGAGGGCAAAGACAGGTTTTACCGTTCGGCCCCGGAGGGTAAAGACCTACTCCTGCTAGATTGTATTATGGAGGTGGTACAATGGGCGAGCTCGGCGGCTAGGCGGCGAGTCGCTTGGGTGTATGATGGAACGTATCTCTACTCACCCTATAGGGAGGTTTATATAGGCTCACCTCCCCTAGGGTTTACATATCTTAACCGATTCAGTTAAAGCTTCGGTACTCGTTTAACCTAATCCGACTGGACCTATCTACTCGCCTGGGCCTTCAGCTTCCAGTCGCTCGGTTCTTCGCTGGGCTTCAATCCAGTCGCCGTCTTGCAGGCCCACTCGCCAGTTCCTGGGCCAGTCGGAAACGTCCTGCTGGGTATACCCCGGTAGGCATATCACCATCAAAAGGTGTCTCTCAGGTGATCGGAAAGTATCTGTTGGGTTGTATGTATCGAGATGGGATTTGTCCCTCCCAAGTCGGAGAGATATACTTTGGGCCCACTTGGTAATCGATATCAACAACGCTTGCAAGCATGTGGTTAAGGAGTTAATCACAAAGTGATATCGGATTACGGAACGAGTAAAGTACTTGCTGTGAACGAGATTGAACTAGGTATGTGATGCAAGCGATCAAATCTCGGGAAAGTAAAATATCGCGAGACGAAGGGAATATATATGGGATTGATTAAATCCTGGCATCGTGGTTCATCCGATATGATCATCGATGAATGTGTGGGAGTCAATATGGGTTTCCAGACCCCGCTGTTGATTATTGATAGAAGATCATGTCTTGACGCTAGGATAGATTGGATAATTGGTTTATGATTTTTGTTCGGAGTCTCGGATGGGATCCGGGACATCACGAGAGGTTCCGGAATGGTCCGGAGAATAAGATTCATATAAGGCAGTGCAGTTTTTGGAGTTCGGAATTGTTCCTGTTAATCGGTATTGTCAGGAAGCTTCTAGAACCTTCCGGAAGGGGCCAACGTGGTCCCACCTATCGGGAGGGGCATGGGTCTATGAGGGAGTGCCCTGGCAGACATTGGGCCAGGGCACAAGGCCCCATAGGGCTTGCCAACCAAACAAGGGAAACCCTAGTTTGGAGCTTCTAGAAGGGGGTTTCTTGCCCCCACTCCTCCCTCCTTGGTCACGACCTAGGGCTTGGGGAGGGGTTAGGCTGCGGCACCACCCTCACACACCTTCCCTCAAGCCTAGTCGCCTGCTGCCCTCCTCTCTCTCTCCCTCGCGATCAAGTGTGGGAAGCCCTCTGCGAAACTCTCCACCAATTGCATCGCTACCGCCGCTGTAGATCCGATCCATCTCTCCACCATACTTGCTGGACCAAGGAAGGAGGAGACGCCGTGGTGCACGTGTGCATCTCACGAGGCATCGCCACTTGCGGTGCTAGATCGGATCGGATCGCAAGGAGGAGAAGCGAGTACGACTACATCACCCACGCTCAAGAACGTTCCACATCTTGAATCTTCAAGGGTATGAAGATCTAATCCAATCTCTCGTTGTTTGCATCTCCTAGATTAGATCTTGGCTTCCTCCTGCTCGCATCCGTAGAAAATTTTGATTTACTATGCCGCCAAACCCTTCATGACCGATCAGGAGCGCTTTAACGCTGCCACGAAGGATCATCTCTTCGATCTTGATATCGGCAACTGAACGACCACATCACCCACGAGAGATCCGTATCTCGTGAAACGCTTTGGAACTTCAAGGATTAGTACTCTATGAACTCGTTGCACCGATCTCGTAAAAATTATATATTGGCTTTTGTGTGTTCATGTGATAGAAATTTTTTGTTTTCCATGCTACGAACCCCTACACGTTCTTCTCCGACATGCGCCTAGTTCTGGCAAAACTATGGCCACACCTCGTCCTCGATGACTCGGACTACATTGGATTCGGCTTCAACATCCTCGACGACTGCCTTGACGCGTCTTTGTCATCCTCCTCGAGCACTATGAACATGCAGCTTCACGTGCGGCTACCTCAACACCGGCATCCCCAATCACGACATCGACCATGGCGAACCCTCGCACGGCTACCTCGACCATGGCACTGCCTAACGCTCTCGGCTCCCTCAACATCGGCACAAGGATTACCACCTCGATTGAGCATCATCAGCTTCCTCTATAGTACAAGATATCGCGCCGCGACACCGTCCATGACGTTCCCGCTCCTACTGTGGGGGATGTCAGCCTACTGGATACTACTTTGATTTATCTCCAGTCTAACCGTCTGCGACATTCCAGTTGTTCACGATGCTACCGCTACGACTATGGGGGATGTTAGAGTATATGTGTACGGTTCGGTTAGTCTAGGATATAGATAGTGTTGGAGATATGCCCAAGAGGCAATAATAAAGAGGTTATTATCATATCTTCATGCTTATGATAAATGTTTACATACCATGCTATAATTGTATTAACCGGAAACATTAATACATGTGTGATTTGTAAACATAAAAGAGTCCCTATTAAAGCCTCTTGTTAAACTAGCTTGTTGGTTAATATATGATCATGGTTTCTTAATCATGAACATTGATATGTTATTAACAACAAGATCATATCATTAGGAGAATGATGTTATGGACATACTCCTATAGATAAGCGTAGCATAAATATCAAGTCATTTCAATAGTTTGTTTGCTATAAGCTTTCTGATACATAGTAACCTAATTCCTTCGACCATGAGATCATTCTAATCACCATCACCGGAAGGATGCTTTGATGACATCAAACACCACACTGTAACTGGATTGCTATAAAGGTGGCATTGAGTGTTCGGAAAGTATGTGTTGAGGCACATGGATCAAGAGTGGGATTTGTCATCCAATTATCTTGCAATCATATGACTGGCTCACAAGGGATCACATATCATGGGAATGAGAAAAGAGTACTTATCGGTAACGAGGTTGAACTAGTTATGCAGAGATACCGACGATCAGACCTCGAATAAGTAAACTATCGCGAGACAAAGGGAAATTGGTATCGTATGCAAGTGGTTCATTTGATCGCAAAGTAATCGCAGAAATATGTGGGAGCCATATGAATTTCCAGATTCCTCTATTGGTTATTGATCGGAGAAGTGTTTCGGTCATGTCCGCATAATTCACAAACCGTAGGGAGACACACTTAAGGATTCGATGTTGTTTAGTAGATATGGAATGTAAGTAGGGAGACCGAATGTTGTTTGGAGTCTCGGATGGGATCCGGGATATCACGAGGAGATCCGGAATGGACCAGAAGGGGAATGGTCCATGAATGTGTCATGGGTAAGTGGAATGATTGGATCATGTACTAGGTCACTTGGTTGGGCATTTGCGAGAGAGAAATAAAGATCTAAATTAAAAGTCAAAAGGGAGGTTTGAAAAGTCAAACTGAAACAATGGTTTCCTAGTGGAAGAAGGAAAGAGTCCTTCTTTCTCTCCAACTTGGGTTTGGGAAGGATTCAAACTCTCTCAAGGCTGCCCCCTCTCATAAATAGAGGAGGGTCTCCCCAAGACCACACAACACCAGCCTCCCACCTGCTACCGCATGCGCCCATCGCCATCGCCAAGCCATGTTACGCTTTGCGCCACCGCTCCGTCATTGCGTCGTCATCGTCGCCCTAGACGCTGTTGACACCTCCTCCTTCTCTCCAGCCTTCTAAACCTAGATCGCCGGAAACCCTAGATCCACCATAACCCGCACCGTCTTAGGCGAAGCCCTGCAGGATTTTCCCTCTACTTCCGACACCATGCTGTCGTGCTACCGGAATCGCGAGGGGAGAACTACAACCTCCACTGCCTGCTAGAACAAGGGAGAGGAAGGTCTTCATCGAGTATCGAACGTGTGACCAACTGCGTAAGTGCTGCCGGAACGCGGCGCCGGAAGGATCGTCTACGCGATCTTGAGATCGGCAAGTGTACGACTACATCATCCACGAGAATCTGCTCTCGTTAACCGCTTTGGAATCTTCGAGGGTGAGTACTCTAATCAACTCATTGCTACAATATAGTAGATAGATCTTGGCTTGTTTGTGTGCATGCGGTAGAAATTTTTTGTTTTCCATGCTACGAACCCCTACAATGGTATCAGAACTGTGTCTATATGTAGATCTGTTGCACGAGTAAAACACAATGGTCATTATGGGCGTTGATCTTTTGTTGTCGATTGCTTCTTGTGTACTTTGCATCTTGCGGGATGGTGGGATGAAGCGGTCGGGGCTAACCTTACATGACATCGTTCATGAGACTTGCTCCACGCTTGACATGCAACTTGTATTGCATAAGTGGCTTTGCGGGTGCCTATTTCTCCCAACATATTTAAGATTCAGTTTACAACGGGTGATTGACAATACTAGTATCAACGTTGCGGTTCTTGTTCGTAAGTTAAAACGACACTTATTGAAAGCCCCAAATCACGTAAAACATGCAAAGAAAATTAGAGGCGTCTGACTTTGTTTTGCAGGGGTGTGCTGTGATGTGATATGGCCATGATTGTGATTATATATGATGTATGAAATGTTCCTTATTGTAAGTGGGCAACCGGCAGGAGCCTTATGGTTGTCTTTTTAATTTCGTTAAAGACCTGCGTGTCTATTATTCAAAGTAGTTGTAATAGTTGATGCTGGTGGACGACAACCATGGAGCGACGCCATTGACCTTGATGCCACGCCGGTGATGATGGAGATCATATTCGTGCTTGAAGATGGAGATCAGAAGCACAAGAAGAAAGGCCATATCATATCACATATTATGAATTGCATGTGATGTTAATCCTTTTATGCATCTTGTATTGCTTAGTTCGCGACGATAGCATTATAAGATGATCCCTCTCTCAAAATATCAAGTTATAAAGTGTTCATCCATCGTAGGCACCGTTGCTAAAGCTCGTTGTTTCGAAGCACCACGCGATGATCGGGTGTTTTAGATTCTATGAGTGTATACAATGGGAGCAAGCCAGATTTGCTCATGCAGAAGCTAAAGTTTGATCTTGACGAGCCTAGCATGTACAAACATGGTCTCGGAACACGGATCACCGAAAGGTAAAGCATGAGTCATATAGTAGATATGATGAACATGTTGATTGTTCGCCTTTGAAGCTACATCATCTCTCGTGATGATCGGTTTTGATGTCGTGGATTTGGTTCATGTAATCACTAAAATAATGTGAGGGATATTGTTATGAGTGGGAGTTCAACAGCAATATGATTAAAAGTTGAAAACTATTTATCATTAATTAAATCAAAGTGAATTTGCATAGCTGTTGTAGTCATTGGCATCCGTTTACCACCTTGCGCTTAGTTATACTGAGATAATAGAACTATAGAATTCTGGTTAGCTACTTTACGAACTGGTATCGTATTGTTTTGAAGTGTTAATGTAAAGTTTGAAAGTCCTATTGCAAACTTTTAGTAAGTTTTGGTTACTCCGTGAAGTTTAATAATTGGTATTAAATCAAGAGTAACAATTCCATTGTTAGTATATAAGTATCATGTTTATCTCCATGATTCTTGATATTCAAAAGATTATTTTAATATCAAGGTTATCTAGGAACATCATATGTGGAAGATATTGCGATATCTGAAACGATGTTTTTGATTGTAACATGATAGAGTATAATATGGCAAAGTTTATGTTCTCATATTTGATGGGAATTTTAAAAAGGTTGGAGACGCTAGTCGTCCTAATCCTCCAAAAGGTTTGGAGAGCAACATTATACTCGCGATTCACTGTTATAAGCTAAAGTAGCTTGATCATGAATAGTTCCATGATAAGGATGAATATTTGATGTAGGTAAAATGTTTGCTACACTAAAAGATTAATAAAGAATTGAATTTGAAAGAACACCAAACATTTAATGATGGTGATCTTCTTGAAAGTCCAAGTCCAAAGACATTGGTATTTAACTATACACGCTTTGGACTATGTGTCATATGTACGGCTCCACTATTGATGTTGATAGATTCTTTCAAACAGAAAAGGAAATACTGAAAGAGAATCTCATAAATATATGGCAGAAAAGAAAAGACTAGAATTTTTTAGCTTAGGTATATAAAGGATATACGAGTTATGGCTGTATTCTTTGCTTGTTAAATAATGTGGTTCTTAAGTATTGGATATTGAATTTGTTGGTATGAATAGTCATACAAAACAACACAATTCATGAACTACAATGTCCTAAGTAACTAGCAAGATAATATGTGATGATGTTCATCGAGAACAAATAGAGTGTTGATGTGTTTCTCGTTAACATCAAAAGCTTGCCTTCAAGATTTGTTTTATCAGGTATTATGAGAACAAAAGGGTTATTCAAATAATTGCCATAATCCATAAAAGATGGATGATTTAAAAATCTCGTTGGATAAATCACATCCATGAAACAAGTGCTAAAAATGTCGAAATACAATTGATTGAAAGATCACTTAGGAAGTGACATCGCCGTATAAATTATATTGGAAAGAAAACATGAAGAAACTCCATGTGGATGGAATTTTGGAGTCTTTTGATTTTTGATCAAATGACGCTTGTGAAACTTTCCTAGAGATAATTAAAACTTCATTCATTGGCCAAAAGGGAACGGATGACTAGCTTATTGAAACATGTACATATTGTTGTATGAAGTCCATTATGTATAGTCAAGAGCGATGGATTTCAACTTCATAAGCTTTCTCCGAAAATTTGAGTGAATATATGAATATTTACTTAATGAGGATGAAGTGTGAAACATTTAAAAATGTTCGAAGACTTTCAAGATGAAGTGCAAAGTCAATGTAACAAGAAAATAAATAATTTATGATAGGATCGTAAAGGAAGATTTTAGTTGCAAGTTTAGCATAACACGTAAGATTTGAGGAATCGTTCCATAGTTTTATGTTTCCCGAAAAACACCATAGTAGTATGGAGTGATCGAGATATGTAATAAAACCTTGTTTGACATGGTAAGATCAAAGGTGTCATTTATAAAACTGCCATTATATTTTAAAGATTAAAAGCTTTAGAGACTACCGTTTTTTCCACTAAAAAGAGCTCCATCATGATCCGTTGAAATGACACCATATAAAGTTATGGTTTGGGATAAAACCCAAGTTGTCCTTTCTTAAACATTGGTATGCATTAGTAAAATGTTTACAACCAAAGTCGGATGAGCATGTCTGTATAGGTTATTTCGGATAATCGTTGGGTACTCCTCCATAACACCAAAGACAAAAGTGTTTGTCGCTTAGAACGTCAAGTTTCTTGAGAAGAATTTTTTCATAAAAAGTTAAGTGGGAGGACAATAGAACTTTGATAAGGTTAAAAGAACCTTAGCTATATGTGTTGAGTTGCACAGCGGTGAAAAGTTTTTCGGAGGCAGCAATAATGCTCATGGCTCACGTGCCTCAAAGGTTGTGGTCATGGAGGTCTAAGTTCCTATTAAACCTAGTAGGTCAGGTAAACAATCAAATACCAAGATCTGAGGGTTGAATCATTATTTTACAATAATGAACCGACTACATGCAAAGAAGCGATGATGGGCCCTGACTCCGTGAAATGGCTTGAATCCATAAAATCCGTGATAGGTCCATACACGAGAAATCAAGCTTTGAACTTGAAGGACCCTCGAGAAAGGTGCAAGACCTTCCAGTCGTGTTTGGATCTATAAAGAAATAGACATGGATGTTTCACATCTATGAAATAGTCGACATGTTGGGAAAGAGTTCACAACAATGTTCAAAGGTTGACTATGACAAAATTTGATCTTTCATAGCGATATTTAGTATAGACGGATTAATGTAGCAACCACTACATATAATTTTGTTGTGTGGTAGTTGAATAAACAAAACGAGTTCTTCTAATAGAATTTTTACCTAGGACGTTGTAGAGGTCCCAACCTTTAATAAGGTAGAGATCCATGTGTTTACAATGCTAGTCCCTGGATCAATAGCTAGCATCCACAGTTAAGATGTAATATCAAGAAACAAAGTCATAATACAACTTTATAACCAGGATTAAAATAATACATTACATCTTACATAGCTCATTTGGCTATCTCATTACAAATTTGGCTATCCAAAGATGGACGACGACGATGGCCGGCGGTGGAGCGCTTAGAAGGTGATGGTGCCGGCGATACAGGAAGCGAGAGAAGGATTGGAATGTCTCACAGTGTTCGCAGAGGTGTGGCGAAGCTCAAGGTCGTCGTGGTATGGCCAGGGGCGCACGGTCGCGTCGGCAATTGCTCGCCGGAGATGCTACTGACGATGGGCGTGCTCGGGCGTCGATGTTGGCGAAGCTACAAGGCACGAAAAGGCATTCCAGAGGCAGTGTTAGGCGCGCAAGGGAGAGGTGAACACACGAGCGTCATCAAGAGGGAGAGGCACGGTCTGTACTTACGGGGAGAGGTCGCCGGAGTTGATGCCGAAGACGGTGGCGCTCTGTCGTGTTTGTTGCCGACGCTCTGGGGCACGCGTGGCTAAGCGGGCGGCACTGGGAGATACGCAAGAGTCTGGGGGGTAGGTTCCTAGAGGTCAGGGAGCAAGGGGAGGGTCGACGTCACCGGAATCGCACGGTGAGCTCGTCGGAGCAGTGGGTGCTTGGGCTTGCGATTCTTGCAGCCTCATGGCCGAGAGGGAGTGGTGTCTGGGGGAAAAGGAAGAGGGGCGTGGGCGTTTAAGAGTGCGTGGTCACTGGCGAGGATTGATCACGCATTCACGTGAATTTACGAGATCTTAATCGCGGCAGAAATGGCGAGGTGCGAGGGGGAACGGTCGTCGCGGGTGGAAACGATTAACTGGCTAGTGGGGTCGCGTTGTCTGCGAGAGAGAGGGAGTGCGCGTGGGGTCAGGAGGTCAGCGACTGCGCGGGTGCGAGTTCGGGTGAGAAAGGTAAACGCTTGGGGAAAGAGATGGGCTGCGAGTTGGGCTGGACTGGGCATGTTTAGTGGGTTGGTCCTTTTCCCTTTTTTCTTCCTGAATCTTTGTCTTTTTCTTTTCTGATTTATTCTATTTTGAATTTATTCAAATGATTCAAGCATTTGTTTGAATTTAAATGTTTCCCAACTTTCAGTAGGGATTTCATTCTGTTTATTAATATTTTCTAAAGTCTATTTTAGAATATTTCTTTTATTCTTTTAGGGTCTATTATTTATTTAAAATAGACATTTGTCTTTATTTTAAATAAGATTTAAATACATTTTCAAACTTCTATTTGAATTCCAATTTTCACCAAACCTTTTTCAGTAGGTTTTATTTATTAAATACGGTGTTAAATAATTCATTGAAATATTTTTTAATATGATTTGTTAATCATTTAAATTGGGAATTTGTCTTTATTCAATAAAATCAAATGTGGTTTTTATTCCATATAAATTTTATTTAAATGATTCTTTTATTCCATTTAAATTAATTAAATAACTTTTATATCCACCTTGGATAATTTCTATTTATTATTTTCTCATGATTTAATTATTCCTTATTTCTTTCTTTATCTTATAACATCCATATCTTTTTATTTATAGATCCAAAATTGGTGATTCCAATTTGTATATTTTTAATTAATATTTTTTTATCTTTTTAAATCCTTTTGGGATTAATTTTCTCTCAATTTGGTATGGATTTTAGATAGGAGGTTTATTAGCTTTGGAAATTAATTCTTTTTATCTTATTAAATTCATAAGTTTTTATCCATGGCTCCAAATTGAGTGAAACCAATTTCTACGGTTTTATAATATTTTTATTTATCATTCTTGATCATTTTAAAATGATTTGTTGACAAATTTTGATATGGATCAAATCCATAGTATTAGTGAGATATTGGAAATGAATTATTCCATTAGGGTTTTAGGGTTTTGATGTTTCCTTTTTAGAAACAAAAAGTTTCTTTTCACCCTAAATTTCAACAATCATTTCTTTTGTTTATTTATTTTTTACATTTAAAAATTTGGAAAATTTTGGGATGTGACAGACGTGTGCATAACACGGTCCAAAGGGTTTTGTTAATTCAAGTGATGCTAAAAGCGTATGCAAACCTCAATGGTTGAAGTAAGCATCGAGGAGTTGGAATCTTCACCATGATGAAACTATTAAAAGGGTTTAAATTCATCGAAGATGATGAAGATGCTTGCATTTTCAATAAATTAAGTGGGAGCGCTAAGACATATTTCTAATACATTATATGCCAGACATATTGTTGATTGGAAATGATGTATCTTTTATTAACACATGTCAAGAATTTCATCTCGATGAAAGACTTAGGCAAAACCCGAATATTTGGCATCAATATCTATATAGATAGATTGAGACGCTAATATGGTTGTACCAAATGTACATAGATGAGATATTGAATGAGTTCAATATGGAAACTACAAGAAAGGTTCTTGTCACACAGAAAGGATTGAATCGAAATTTAAGTGTATTGACACTTGGTAAGTGAAACAAAGATTCAAGTATAGATTGATACTTGATGTATGAAATCACAAAGAGTATTTATACCAATCATACTGTGATATGTACAAATCCAGATATGTCCTATGCTCTAAATGTTATGAGCATATACCAGAATGATTCATAATATAATCATTGGACGATAGTAAGGATATTCTTATGATCTTTTGGAAGAACTAAGTGACGAGGTTTGATCTCATCAATGCCCTTTGTTACGGACTTGGGTTTTGGAGCAGATGGGGATGCTAGAGATCGCGGAATGTTTAGCAAACAAGCAACACGGGGACACAAGGTTTTACCCAGGTTCAGGCCCCCGAAGGGAAAACCCTACTCCTGCTTGTCTGCTCTTGATTACGGCGGAACCGAAGGTTCTGAGGGTCTTGTGATGCAATCTGGCGTGGAGGTGTGTATGCGAAAGCATGAGGAGGAGATCTAGGTCGTGCCCTCCTAGCCTTTATATAGACTCAGGCAGGTCCCGGGCATAGACCTAGTCGGTTACAGGTTCTAGGGTTTTACCCCTTTGAATTTCCTATCTACTCTAGTCTTGCTCTCCAAGGATCCGAAAGCGTCATGGGCCTTGGCCACCGAAAATCTTCATGGGCGGCATATAATTGTCGTGGGCCTTCCTTGGCTGGACCAGTATCTGAGACCATGTGTACCGTGGGTATAACCATGTCGGATCCCTGAGTGTTCATCAGATCGTGACTCGGCTGAGGACTCTGCAATATTTCTGGTGCAACTATGTATTTCAATAGTTCATGTGCAGGGATTATTGATGTGTCTGCCTGACTCACCCGACGGATCAGGGTCAGTTAACTGTCTTAGGACGAAACAACACGATCTTCTTCATATTGGAGTCCCTCAACTCGAACCCGGAACATATGCTGGCGTAATTCGACTCAGGCCGCGGAGGACTTACAGGAGTGGAATTCCAGTGAATTTAATTGATGTACCCAACGCGTCCGTCGGGATTTTTATAGCACCTGTTAGCACGGGTTTTTACTAGCAGAACGCGGTCGTGTGTGTTGCCAGGCCATTAGATGATATCTGTAGGTCTTATCTTTGTGTCGTAGACACAGCATCCGAATGTTTATCACCACGAAGGTGTTTCGGGTGGTCAAGGAGAACGTTGCTCACTTAACGTTTAGTTGGGGCAGAGTTGCCGAAAAGTTTTTGCATGCTGATCCAAAGGATCGCGGTCGAAGAATTCATAGGGTGCGCGACCAGCGCTCCCTATGGGAGTATCCCCGAGTGTCTGTTCGAGTCGTAGACTCGAGTGGAGACTTTAATTCAGACGTTGTTCAGTTGTAAGTCCATAGGACACAAAAAAAATCGGATGATTAAATCCTCCCTATGGGAGTAGCCCGAGTCCATAGTGGAGTCGTGAGACTCGACGGAGGACTCAAAATAGTTCGCTTCTTTTCATCTTTGGTGCGGCGGCGCTCGATGGGAGTAGCCAGTAATTGGTCGAATCGTAGATTCGGTGAGTACTCTTAGCTTTGGCAAGAAATTGTAGTTGTTTCTAATGTAGCTTTTGATGACGTCGGTCTTGAGGATCGATGACCTCAGCGTCGCTGCGCCGAAGATGACTTGGGGGCGAACATGGGTCCCACTGTCTGACCTTGAATTGACCGGTCACGCGCGGCGTGGAGATAATTACGGCGTCGCCTCGATTTCCGCGCGTAGTGGACGGCGTGTTAGCGACGGTCTGTTGTGATGCTGACACGTGTATGGCCAGATCCTACCGTTGGCGTTAGGTCTTCTCGATGGACGGCTGTCGTGCATCGTCTTCGTCTTTATAATCATTGGGGAAAACTTCAGTTTCCTTTCACCGCATCTAATCTTGCTTTCGCTGCTTCCTTGTGTTCTGAGAGCTCTTGCTGCGCGCTGGAATATTCCTTCACATTTCTTTCTTCCATCTTGCGCTCTCGCCGCCGGCGCCGCCATACCGCGATGGGGAAGCCGAAGAAGTCGTCGTCTGCGGTTGGTACCAGCCTCTGGAGGAAAGAAAAGTGCCACCACTACCCGTGTCATCGACGGTGGCTGGCGGCGATCGGAGACGCGGGAGAGTGATCTCTGCAAGCTTCGCGAGCGGGGCCTGATCCCGCAGGATAGGGAGGCCGTTAAACTCCCAGGCAATGAGGTAATCCCCCGTCCCCCCGTTGGGTATCGGGTTATGTTCCTTGCCTTTGTCATTCGCGGATTTTCGTTCCCAGTCCATGACTTCCTTCGTGGACTGCTTTTTCTTTACGGTGTCCAATTGCACCATCTTTCCCCCAATTCTCTTCTTCACATTACTTGTTTTATCACTTTCTACGAGTGTTGAGCCGCACTTTGGCCTCTTCCGGAAACTTTATTCCGTGAAGAGGCAATCTGGTTCGGATGGTGTTAATCCCATTGGGGGTTGCATCATCTCCCTCAAGCCCAGTCTGCTTTTCTTTTCTTTTTCCATGTCCGAATCTGTCCAGTACTGGCGGAGGCGATGGTTTTATATCCGCGGATCCGTAGTACCTGGGCAAGATTTTGGTCTTGTTCCTTTCGACCCATCCCAAAAGATTGAGCCGAAAAGGTCTTGGAAAAACAAGATCTTGGATGGCGAGGTGGCGGAGATAGAGGCTCTCTATCGTCGGGTGGAGGATCTCCAGTTGATTCCGGAGAAGGAAGTGAACGGTGTGGATATCATCCGCACCTTTCTCGGCGTCGGTGCATCCACTCCGGGCTAGGGCGCTTTTTATGCGTGATCCGACGAGGGTTTCGGTGAGAAATTCTCCGAGGAGATCTCGAGCCCTTCGCTGCTTTGAAGTTCAAGGTGGAGAGGATATCCGGGAAGGCGACTCCTCCGTTTTATTCTTCGCTTCTGTTCCACAGTGTAGATCCGTCTTGGCGTGTAAGCGCTATTTTCAGCGCATTGTTTTGTTTTTTTTGCTAACAAATTGTTCTTCTCCTGTGCAGAGCTTCAAAGTGCAGGGTATGTCGCCTCCATTACCCGAAGTATATCCGGATGCTCCAGATAATGGTGTGGTGGATTCCATATCCGAACTACCATCGGCACGATCTCCGGCTGAAGATGCCAACGAGTCGAGCGAGGACCACACAAGCAAACGATCGCGGAGCTCCAGCGAGTCTTCGGATGCTTCGACTCCTCCGACTCCTAGGAACCCTTCGTGTCTTGAGCGTCATAGTGACGGGCATGGAGGCTCTTCCTCTCCTATTCCTGCTCTTCCCATGCGGGTTGTAGCGCCGCACCCGCCAGCGAAGCGGAAGAAGGAAGAAAAGAAGGAAGAGAAGAAGGAAGAGAAGAAAGAGGAGAAGAGAGTCCGAAGGACCCCTCCTGTCTTCAACCTGAGCTCGCTGGACTCGTAAGTTTCCTCTGTACTGCTTTTTCTATGCTGTTTACTTTGTGCTTGTGCTAATTTGTCGTTGTGCAGGCACTCTTCCAACGATTCCTCCAGTGATGGTGCTCGAGAGATGATGGGGGAGTCTAAAGTTGTGTCTCTTCCTCCTCGGACGGTGGCAACTTCTGAGGGCGCTGCTCTGAACCCTCCTTCGCAGGAGGTTCAGCTGGTTGCGCCTCAGAATTTTGCTAGCGGACCTTCGACGTCGCCATCGGATCATGTAAGTATTTCTGTCTCCTGCCACGGGGGGAGCCCCCGAGCATTTGTATAAGAGTTTTATTGTCTAGTTCTTCCTTCGAGTCTCGGGGGGAGTCCCCGAGCGTTTTTCGTGTGTGTTTTGCTTCTGTTCTTTTATGTTGGGCGTAGGCCCCGAGTCCTTTTCCTGACTAGTAGGTCTTCTTCCTGCAGCCTTTTGTGCAGGATGCCAAGCGGAGTGCGAGCACACAGTCTTGGAGGCAGCCTCGACGGCTGCAAAGGTATCATATGCCTTTGATGTTTGCTTCTTCATGTACTCGTGTCCTGCTTTCTGAAGCTTGTATTTTCTGAATGCAGAGGAGCATAACACCTCCCTTCGTGAGATCGATGCTCTCAAAAAGATCCTCGGTCAAGCGGAGAAGAAGGCTGAGGTCGCCGTTGGTGAAGGCGCCTCGGTGGAGGCGCTCTGCGGCGAGGCTAAGGCGCGCTGCGGGAGGCCACGGAACGCGAGGAGCAGCTTGCCACTGCTGCGGCTGCGCGTGAAAGAGAGGTGGCTGGAAAGCTCATGGCGGCTGCCAAGGCTGTTTCGGGTAAGTATCTTCACTTGCATCTTTTTTGGTTTTCTTTTCTTTCTTATTTTATGCTTTGTTAATTCCTTCTCTTCTTTTTCTTTTTTTTTCTCAGATGCCGTGGGCATAGAGTTTGATCACGGTGCTCTGGAGCACGGGAGTGCTCTAGATGATGCTACTACAGCGATCGAAGATAGCTGCAGCACCGTCGTCAGTTGCCTCGCCAAGGCCAAGGAGGTCCTTGGCCGCTTATACAAGGATCTTGTCCCCAAAGGTGTGGCCCTTGATGATGTTGACGCCCTGGCGGAGGCATTGTCGACAGCGCTGCGGCGCATGGCGTGGCGAAGGGCATCGGCGCATCTGTCGGGGCTGGCGATGGCTTTGGCGGTGGGCGGCTGGACCTTCCCAGATCACCTCGGATCTGCGGCTGCGGATGGATCCGGTAGCCTTCGCTACTTATTCTGCCCATTTATGGCGATATGGTCGAACTTGATTGATCTGCTGGCGATGCACGCTTCGGCGGCGGGGAGGCGAGGCAATCCGGATCCGAGGCTACTCAGGGTGCCGCATCTTAGGTGTTGTAGCTGTAGGATAGATGTAGTATTATTTTGTTGTAATTATGTTGATGGAAAAATCCTTGTGCCACGTGGTAACCTTTTTATCATAATGAATTTGTTGAGTTGTGTTTCTCCTCCGTCTGAGTGTTCATCTCTTTTGCCTTTCTGCTGCTCTAGGGTCCTTCGGGTGCTGATCCCGTTGACACCTCGCCTGCCGCGCGGCTGCGGCCATCCTTGGATGATTAGTCGCAGCTTGCTTTCCTTCGAGACCGTGTTCGAAGTCTCAAGAAGGAGTTGCTTGGGGTGTGTGGCCATGCCGACGTTTGGAAGTCCAAGGCGGATCGCGGTTCGGCCAGAGAGGAGTACTTGATGGCGGAATTGCTTCGACTGTCTGAGCATCTTCAGTGTAAGTTTTTTCGAGCTACTGCTCATCCTCGGATGCGTCTGCTGGCCTTGCATTTTACTTTTGTGCGAGTATCGCAGGTGCTAACCTTGCTCCAAGGGAGGATAAAGAGCGTGTTGCTGTTCGGATCAATTGTTTGACTCAACAGGACATGGAAGCTGGCGGGTTCTTCTGGATGGATCGCGACCGTGACATGGCTCTGGCAACGGTGCAGGATCGCGTTCACCAAGTATCGCGGGTGCTTCGTCAAGTGCAGACTTCACTCTCGTCGGTTCTGCATGTGATGTTTCCCCTGGATGTTGTGCCAACAACCCTGTCCGGTCTTCTGTCTAGGTTTCCGAGCGTGACTCAAATTTATCTGCCTTGCGTAGCAGCTGGTAGAATGGCAGGGCCTTCTCGCCCATGCGGCTGATTAATCTGCTCAACGCCGCTATTCGTCCTGCGAGTTGCTGGACACCCTTGAGGTTTTTCGGCTTCTCCATTTCCATGATGGCCCTAATTTTCTTCGGGTTCGCCTCGATCCCTCGCTGAGAGATGTACCCAAGTAGCTGGCCCGATGGGACACCGAAGGCGCACTTTTCGGGGTTGAGCTTGATCCTGTAGCGATCGAGGTTATCCAACGTCTCGCGGAGATCGTCGATGAGCGTTCTTGCCTCCTTGGTTTTGATGACTATGTCATCGACATAGACTTGGACGTTGTGACCGATCTGTTCCTTGAGGCATGCCTGCATGCATCGCTGGTACGTGGCACCTGCATTCTTTAGCCCGAAGGGCATTGTGTTATGTAACACTCGAGCGGTGTAATAAACGCGTTTTCTCTTGATCTTCGACCTTGAGTCGAATCAGTTTGTAACTGGTAGGCGTCGAGGAAGGAGAGTTTCTCACATCCCGCGGTCGAATCGATGATCTGGTCGATCCGAGGAAGAGGGAAGTGGTCCTTTGGGCAGTGCCTGTTCAGTGACATGAAGTTCACGCACATCCGTAAGATATCCGTGTCTTTCTTGGGAACCATCACTGTATTTGCGAGCCACTCGCTTTCTTTGATCTCTCTGATGAAGTCTGCGGCGAGTAGCCTGTTTATTTCCTTCCTGATGGCTTCGGCCCGTGGCTCGGACAGTCTCCGGATGGGTAGCAGCGGGCTTGGTATCGGAAAAGGCGTTGAGTGCATGCTGCGAATTCCACAGGAACTCTGGCATGTCCGCGAGGACACCGGTAATTTCCAGCTCACGGAGGAATTCGACGGCGCGCTTTCTATCTTGAGGCTGAGGTCATTGGCGATCAGCGCCGTCTTGGAGGAATCCGTCGGATGGACCTGCACCTTCTTTGTGTTGACAGTGGAGTCGAAGGACATGTCAGGTGCGTTTTGTCGTGCGACTGGGGGTGCCCCATTGTCCATCACCTAGCGGAACCTTACGAGCTCCTCCTGCATCCCGAATGATTGGGAGATTCTGTTGAAATCCCTGTCGCATTGGTCCGATCAGGTGAAGCTCCCGTGGATTGTGATGACGCCCTTCGGTCCTGGCATCTTGAGTAGTAGGTATGCGTAGTGTGGGACAGCCAAGAACCTTGCGAATGCTACACGCCCGAGGATGGCGTGGTATTGTGATGGCCAGTCCACCACTTCGAATTCGAGCCGTTCGAGTCAGAAATTGTTTGGCTTGCCGAAGATGACGTCGATCCATATTTTGCTCAGGGGGAATATGCCCTTTCCTGGGACAATGCCGTGGAACATTGTGTCTGATTGTTCCAGGCTGCACTGCGGTATCCGCATTGCTGCTAGAGTACTTGCAAACATCAGGTTGATGCCGCTGCCGCCGTCCATGAAGACGCGGCTCATCTCGAAACCTCCGATCTGCGCCTCCAGCACCAGGGCAGCATGACCTGGGCGAGGGATCTGGCAAGGGTGATCTTAACGACTGAACGTGATGCAGGACTCCGATCCGCTGAGGTACTCAGGGATGGCGGGTGGAGTTGGCACGGCCAGTTGATCGGGTGATTTTCTTACGCACCCTATTCGTGGGGCACCCTTACGGATCATCGATTGCTCCTTTCGGGGATACCGTTCCCAGCGTTGTTTTGTGCTGGTGCGACTGGTTGGTTCAGGCCTCCTACAGGTGGCGGTGGAGGAGCTCCATGCGCTATCTCACCTGGCGCGGGTGCGTTCCCGAATCCAGGAAGTGGAGCTTGCTGCCTCATCTGGACCATGCTTCCGCTGAGTTTCTGGAACTCGCGGTAGTCCTTGAGCATGTGGCTTGCCTTCTTCTTGCCATCCTGCTTGTCGATGTAGAAGTGGATGGGTGCATGGACCCGGAAGTTTTTCGTATGCTGAGGGTGCGTTATCGCTCATGGCTGCCACGCTGTCTGGCGTCCTCCATCGTGGAAGTTTCCTCCGCGGTATCCTCCGCTGTTGCGGTTGGCGTCGTTGCGGTGATCGGCGTAGCAGGCCGCGACCATGTCGGGTCCATCGCGATCATCGTAGACGCGCGATCATCTCTTGCTACGGCGCTCTCGTCGTTGGCCGTAGTCGTCCTCTTCTTCCGATTGTGCTCGGTGGATGGAATCTTCGCCGTCAGCCCACCTGTTGGCGATGTCCATGAGGTGGTCGAGTGTTTTGGGCTTGACGCGCCCGAGTTCCTCCTTGAAGTCTTGGCGCTTGACGCCGTCCCTGAAGGCGTCGATGGCTCTCTCTTCAGAGATGTGCGCTGCGGAGTTCTTGGTGTTGGACCAGCGTAGTATGTACGAGCGAATGGATTCGCCCGTTCGTTGAGTGCAGGCCCGCAACTCTTCGATTGAGGCGGGCCTCTTGCTGGTGCCCTTGAAGTTTCGGATGAAGCTGTAAGCTAGCTCCTCCCAGCTTCGGATGGACCCTGAAGATAGGCTGCTAAGCCAGATCCGGGCTGCGCCTGTCAGCTGCAGCTGAAGGCATTGCATGGCGGTCTCTTTGTTTCCACCGTGCAGTTTGACGGATGACAAGTGGTCGCTGAGCCATGCCTTTGGGTCTTGTGTGCCGTCGAACTTCGAAGTATCCGAAGGAAGTTTGAAATTTCACGGCATCTTTGTTCGTCGAACAGATCTGCTGAAGCATCGGGCCCCGCAGAGTTCTCCTTTGTCTTCGTCCATCTCGGATTCAGACGAGCATGCGCGCTTGGCTCGCGCTTTGTCGAATTTGCGATGTATGGGCGCGTCTCTGGCGTCGTAGTCGCGGTTCTGATGGAGCGAACTCTTCTTCCTTCGAGGAAGGTCATGTTCCTCTTCTTCGGATGAAGGGGTGGGGCTACGGTCGAACCTGACCGGAGCTTTCTTCTTCGGCTCCGTGGGAGCTTCCTGGTGGAGCGCGGCTCCGACGAGTCCGAGTCCGGTAAGTGCGGACTTGTGCAAGGCTCTTTTCGGGTCCCCCTCCGGAGGTGGGTGGGCCGCGAGGTACGCAGTGGCTGCCATGATCGCAGCCTGCAGCATTTTCGGGATGACGTTGTCATCGGCGTCCATCTCCATGAAGGATGTGTGGACGGTTCGGGTCACCTCACGGCACTCCTTGGGATCCATGTTCTCCATCCAAGAGCGGTGCTTGTTGCCTTGGTTGCCGTTCGAGCTAGAGCCGATGCCCATGGCGGAGAGCGCGGCTCGTCGCTCGCTGGACTCTGAGGCTGCTTGCTTGCGTTTGCCAAGCACCTCCTGCATCTTGACCTGCTTCTTGTGCTCCTCGATCAGGAGCAGATGGTAGGCCATCAGCAGATCCCGGGAGGAGTCTGCAGGCAGGACTATGTTGCCCACCACGGCGTTGCGTGCCTGGGCCCATCCTTCTTTGCTAAGGCGGATGGCATGGCCGTTGTTGTCCCCTTCGGGTGGGGGGACTGGCTTCTTCTATTCCCGGCGTTTCGATCTGGCGGGTTAGGTGTCGGGTTGGGCGGCAGGTTGGGTGTTTGCTGATCCACGTCACCCTGTATGACTACTGCGCATTAGTAGCGCTCGTAGATTGGTCCGCTGCTACCGCGGCTTTTAGATCTGAAACCGTAGGTCCCTTCATCCGATGGCGGATCACATAGATCGGAGTTGCAGATGCTGCTGTCGTAGGAATCATCTATTGATGATGTTGTGCGTAGCACAGGGTGTGGGCTCCATGAAGCGGGCCTGATTGATGGTAGGGGCACCCGTGGAGGCGGAGGTGCCGTTGCCCCACAGGCGAAGCTCGAGCAGGATCTCGAGTCCGTCGCCTACGGGCTCGAAGTCCTTCATGGTGGCTGGTGAGTGGGCGGTGAAATCGAAAGAGCCGAAGAGGAGGTGGCTCTCCGTCGCCGCAGAGTTGTAGATCGATCGGGTTGGGACCGTCACGATCGCACAATCAGCGTCCCCATTTCCCACAGACGGCGCCAATTGACGAGGTTTGATCTCATCAATGCCCTTTGTTATGGACTTGGGTTTTGGAGAAGATGGGGATGCTGGATATCGCGGAACGGTTAGAAAACAAGCAACACGGGGACACAAGGTTTTACCCAGGTTCAGGCCCCCGGAGGGAAAACCCTACTCCTGCTTGTCAGCTCTTGATTACGGCAGAACCGAAGGTTATAGGGGTGCGCAGATGCAATCTGGCGTGGAGGTGTGTATGCAAAAGTATGAGGAGGAGATCTAGGTTGTGTCCTCCTAGCCTTTATATAGACTCAGGCAGGTCCCGGGCATAGACCTAGTCGGTTACAGGTTCTAGGGTTTTACCCCTTTGAATCTCCTATCTACTCTAGTCTTGCTCTCCAAGGATCCGAAAGCGTCATGGGCCTTGGCCACCCAAAAATCTTCATGGGCCAGCGTATAATTGCCGTGGGCCTTCCTTGGGCTGGACCAAGTATGCTGAGACCATGTACCCGTGGGGTATACCCATGTCACTAAGAATATATTGTTTTTGTAGAGGTGACAAATAGATGGTTAGCTCATTGTAAAAGTACTACATTGATACTAGTTTTGTCACAAAGTACAAATTAAGTTTATCTTAATCTAAACTAAGGGTGGCACAATATAATGGAAAGTAAATTCCATAATGGATTTCGATGAGTTCCAAAGTTAAGATATTGTGACAGATACTACAACAAGAGTCTAAGTATATGACTGCTATTATAGCAGCAAAAGAGGGCATTTGTGTCAAGTAGTTTGTTATCAACCTAGGTGTAGTTCACAGCGGGATAATACTATGAAGATATATTGTACGACAATATTGTCAACATGTTTTAACCCCTAGGAACTAAAGGTCTCACCAAAGGACCAAATTTATACAAAGCCATCTCATTAGAGAATGAGTGATGCGTAGAGACGCAAAGACATGCAATTACACACGGGCCTATAAGCGTTGGATCCGAAAATCAGTTGACCATTAGCAATTGTGTACATACAACACCGGAAAGCCATAGGTGTTGAATACACAAAGATTTGAAACTAGATTATTGTCTCTAGTGCAAGTGGGAGACTGTTGGAGATATGCCCAAGAGGCAATAATAAAGAGGTTATTATCATATCTTCATGCTTATGATAAATGTTTACATACCATGCTATAATTGTATAAACCAGAAACATTAATACTTGTGTGATTTGTAAACATAAAAGAGTCCCTAGTAAATCCTCTTGTTAAACTAGCTTGTTGGTTAATATATGATCATGGTTTCCTAATCATGAACATTGAGATGTTATTAACAACAAGATCATATCATTAGGAGAATGATGTGATGTACATACTCCTATTTATAAGCGTAGCATAAAGATCAAGTAATTTAAATAGTTCGTTTTCTATAAGCTTTCTGATACATAGTAACCTAATTCCTTCGACCATGAGATCATGTTAATCACCATCACTGGAAGGATGCTTTGATGACATCAAACACCACATCGTAACTGGCTGGCTATAAAGGTAGCATTGAGTGTTCGGAAAGTATGTGTTGAGGCACATGGATCAAGAGTGGGATTTGTCCATCCATATGACAGATAGATATACTCTGGGCCCTCTCGGTGGAATGTCATCCAATTAGCTTGCAAACATGTGACTGGCTCACAAGGGATCACATATCACGGGAACGAGAAAAGAGTACTTATCGGTAACGAGGTTGAACTAGGTATGCAGAGATACCGACGATCAGATCTCGGATAAGTAAACTATCGCGAGACAAAGGGAAATTGGTATCGTATGTAAGTGGTTCATTCGATCGCAAAGTAATCGTAGAAATATGTGGGAGCCATATGAATTTTTAGATTCCTCTATTGATTATTGATCGGAGAAGTGTCTCGGTCATGTCCGCATAATTCACGAACCGTAGGGAGACACACTTAAGGATTCGATGTTGTTTAGTAGATATGGAATGTAAGTAGGGAGACCGAATGATGTTCGGAGTCTCGGATGGGATCCAGGATATCATGAGGAGATCCAGAATGGTCCGGAGAATAAGATTCATATAAGGAAAGTCCGAGTCCAGAGTTCGGGAATGATTTCGATGTTTTCATCGGAGAGATTCTAGAAGGGTCTAGAAGGTTCACCGGACCAGAAGGGGAATGGTCCATGAATGTGTCATGGGTAAGTGGAATGATTGGATCATGTCCTAGGTCACTTGGTTGGGCATTTGCGAGAGAGAAATAAAGCTCTAAATTGAAAGTCAAAAGGGAGGTTTGAAAAGTCAAACTGAAACAATGGTTTCCTAGTGGAAGAAGGAAAGAGTCCTTCTTTCTCTCCAACTTGGGTTTGGGGAAGGATTCAAACTCCCCTCTCTCAAGGCTGCCCTCCCTCTCATAAATAGAGGGGAGGGTCTGCCCCAAAGACCACACAACACCAGCCCTCCCCACCGCGTCGTATGCAAACACCGCCATACACCGCCACACGCCGCCGCCGTCGCGCGCATGGCTGCCACCCGTCGCCGTCGGCCTAACACCGACACCTCCTCCTTATCTCGGCCTTCTAAACCTAGATCGGAAACCCTAGATCCACCATAACCCGCGCGGCTTAGGCGAAGCCTGCGGGATCTTCCCTCTACTTTCGACACCACGCCGTCGTCTTTAGGAATCACGAGGGAGAACTACAACCTCCGCTTTTCTGGAACAGGAGTGGAAGGTCTTCATCGAGTACGAGCGTGTGACCATTGCGAAGCGCAGGAGCATAGCAACGGAAGGATCGTCTACGCGATCTTGAGATCGGCAAGTGTATGACTACATCATCCACGAGAATCTTCTCTCGTTAACCGCTTTGAAATCTTCGAGGGTGAGTACTCTAATCAACTCGTTGCTACAATCTAGTAGATATATCTTGGCTTGTTTGTGCGCATGCGGTAGAAATTTTTTGTTTTCCATGCTACGAACCCCTACATATATATCTCGTGTCTTGCCTTGCACTCCAAGATGATCCCTATACGCCTGAGAAAATTACAAAAAACCACCACATTATAGGCTAGGGTTTCAAAAAGCCACCACTCTACGTTAGGGTTTCACAAAACCACCACTTCAGAGTGAGTTCTTGACAGATATCACTGATACCGGTTTAAGCCTGATCTAATGACAAAAGCGGCGGTGGGCCCTACATCGGGGATGGCGTAACGATGAAAACAATCAAGGGTGACAAAGGTTATATATTTCAGTTTTGGGTTTTGTTTTCAATTTTATAGGCACCCACTTATCAAATCATATCCTCTCTTCTCTCCCAAAAAAAAGGATGGCAATGGAGCATGACCGTACACCGGGGACAAGCGCCGCCGCAGCTCCCGACCCCGGCGAGCTCGCCCCCTTGCACTCTGGATAGCTTCCTCCACCTCCTTTCCGACCGGCGCGCCCTGCGCCTCCATGGAGGACGTGCCCTGCTCCTTCCCTAAGCTGGCCGCCTGCCCGCGTCACCCATGGCTGGCCGCCCGCTTGTCGGATCTCGCCCAGAGCTCGCCGGTCCCTCCTGCAGCGCCATGGCCGGAGCTCGCGGGTGCCTCCGCAGCCAAAGCTCGTCGCGCCTACCATGGCCGGAGCTCGCCGGTGCCTCCCATAGCCGGAGCTCGCCCATCCCGCAACTAGCCAGAGCTCGTCGGTGCCTCCCATGGCCGGAGCTCGCCCACCCCGCCACTGGCCAGAGCTCGCCGGTGCCTCCCATGGTCGGAGCTTGCCCATCCCGCCACTGGCCGGAGCTCGCCGGTGCCTCCCGTGGCTAAAGCTACCTGCCTCTCATGGAGGGATCTCGCAGTGCCTCCAGACCGTAGCTCAGCACGCCGCCCGCCTTGCTTCGCGCCATCGCAGCGAAGCTTCGCCACACGCCGTCTCTACCGAAGAACGTACGCGCGTCCTGTGGTGGTCCTGAGCTCGTGCGGGTGGGGGTGGGGGCGGCTGCGATCGACAGCCGTGATGAGCAACGCGGTTGTGCTCCCCTCCCAATATTTATTTTTATGAAATAAATAAAGAAGAGAAAGAAAATCTTATATAAGTGGTTTCTCCAAAATTTATAAAAAAGCCAGTAGAACCATTCTATCGTGCATCTCCTTTTGTTTCATCGTGCCATGTCATCTGACGAGTAGGACCCACCGTCAGTTTGTCATTAGACCAGGCTTACAAATATCGATCTTATCCTGGTGGAAGCGGGCTATAGGTCCCGGTTGGTATGGGGCTTTAGTCGGTTGCCAACAGGATGGGGAAATCGGGACTAAAGCCTAACCTTTATTCGGTTGCCCCCAACCGAGACAAAAGGGGGCACACGTGGCGGAGCGAGGGGTGGAGCATTAGTCTCGGTTCGTAACGAACCGGGACTAATAACCTTCGCCGCAGAGATTTGTATATCTCTGCATGGCGAGATTTCATTTGGCACACTTTGTTGCCAGCAAGATTTGGCCATTTCTGCCGCGGAAGAATCATTAGGTTGTTTTATTGTTTATTTAGTGATTTGCACTTATCAATGAAGGAACCTTATATTACATCATGAATATCATGACAATATTACATTGAATACAAGGATCGAGTTAATGCACTACATACAAAAGTTGTTATTCGATGCTACCGGCCAATTCCTTCAAAGTTGCTATTTTTACAATCCCTATTGTCTATACGGCGAATAGTATTATTCCCCTTTTGGGTCTAGGACTTACGCATCCAAGAATCCGCCAATTCCTCTGAATTGTTAAATGCGATCCTTTGGCGTAAGACCGTCCGTAGTTCGATCTGATTTAAAAAAGGTCACCTATATGAATGAAACTAAACACAATTTGATTGTAATTAAAAACTATAGAAATTGTTTACGTCGTGGAGTTGCTCTAAATTTCTGCCCTTCTCATCCATACGTGTCGGATGAACTTCATAAACATAGTATCCACATAGATTGTTACACGGTCCTGCGTCGGGCACTTTACGAAACAGTTCAATCAAAATAATAATCAAGCATGATAATAACTGTATCAAAACTAGAATCAAAGAGATGCGCGGATATAGCTAGTGGTGCTTACATTTAGTGGTTGAAATGTAAGCTCCTCTTTCCAAACACCCCTAGCCTTGTTGGTGAACCGTTTCCAAGCGCTGCCCGGCGTAGAAAATGAATAAAATAAATCATTAAGTACTTGATATCATAAAATTCATGAACGTTGCCGATATAGTGTCGTAAAGATTAGAATTACCGCTGGAGAAGTATCTGCATGTCCTTCCACGTCTCAAGGGTTTTATGTTTCGAGTCCATGACTAGTACATGCCCTTTGTCAAGTTGAATGATTAACAGAATATAGTGGAAGCTGCAAATGCATAACTAATCAATTATATACTTAACATCGAGTAAGCGAAATAGAAAGTGTATACAAGCCAATAACACTCACTCGAAGTTGTAAGGAAATAGTATTTCCCTTTTGGTTTCTTGAAACCTTAACGCATGTACTATATTATCCTCCGTATCCTGGGGGCTTATTTTGAGATTAGCTTCATGAACCCAATATGGGTCAATGAAGCCAATGTCATAGATTTGTCCTCTGCATTCGAGAATCTTCATTCGCATATTACGGTATGATTATATACATGCAATAAACAAAATAATATAGTGGAGACTAAATTAATTACAATTAGTACTTATAGACAATAGGCGATGATCGATTTTTCCAAGGCGTCTTGATTGAATAATTGAAATAGTTCATCAAATTCAATGGATATCATGTCATCCTTTATTTCCCATGATGCTTTTTGTAACCCTCGGCACTATCCGATTAGCCCGGCCCTTGTGGCATGCATGTACCGATTATGCAATCTTAGCATTTTGTTGGAAGATTGTTTACCTCCTCGAGTTTGTGAGAGGTTTGTCGACTGGTATTTGTATGCTACTTCACTCACGAGGAAGAACTCTAAGCGGGATAAGTCTTGGGCAATACTCATACCTTGAGCAGCGGCTTCTCCGTATTGTGCAACTACCTCTGGATCATCTTGCTCTTCCCATATTTGCTCGACCCACATTGGTTTGAGAAATCACCTTGAGAGGCGCAAGTCTGTTTTCTTGTTCTCAATTTGGGCAACAGATTTCTCGCTTGCATCGATTTCTCTTGAGGCTTTTTGTGCGCATGTGACTTGAGAATAGAACACTCATAGTCGATGACATCTTTGGCTCGGGTTGATGAAGAGTCTTTAGCATTTTCAACACTTTGGCTTTTCTTCTTTGGTCTTTGGGGAACTCTGGCTCTTTTGGCCGCCTCGGAGAAACACTGTCGTTTCGCATCAACGATCGCATGATCTCCTCTTGATCTGATCATAAGCTCTCTTGGGAGGAACCTTTGGTACTTTTGGAAGAGGCTCTTGTTTACGTTCGGCGATAAGCGGCGCCTGATGGCAATGCTTCGCTTTTTATCTGGCGCGGCGATGGCTGCATCGGAGATTGGTGGCGGCAAGCGGGTGAGGCGGCGAGCGGCTACAGCGGCGGCGACCTCGCTGGAGCGGGTGAGGCGGCGAAGATGGCTGGCGTGTGATTTGAAGCACGATACATTCCTTGGCCATAGAATGGTGGCGTTTTTGCGTCTCGATAGATCACATCCCCTTCACCTACAGGTAGTGAAGATCCAAAACCTCAAAGGTGGGCATGATTTCATCCACGCCGACAACAGCGTAGCCCTCTGGAACCGGACGACAGTGGTAAGTTGGTGTGGGTCCAATTGGTAAGGCATAGCCGACCGCCACCTTCATTGATATGTTCACAACTTTGACATGTAGCTCGTAGTGTGTCATCTCTGTGATATCATCCATTGGGTAGCCAACAGGAGCCATCGTCAGTGCATCATCGTCATCGCCATTGTCATCACCCGGGACCTCGGTGGAAGCCACATTGCTTTTTCGATTATTCGATAGGCCGGTAGCATCGAATGCGGTGTCTTTCTTGAGATGGGCGGTAGTACTTGCTCTTTAAGTGCGTTAATTTCATCTGTTGTTGCTTTAATCGTTCTTCAATTAAACGCATTCGCTCTTTCGACTATCTGCTTCAACCACGCCATGTCCTTTCTCCTCACGATGGCTTCTATCGGGATATTTCTTCCTCTCTTGAAACCCAGTCCTCCATGGTTGGGAGCCTCTTGTGCCTCGTGTTCGTCCATCATGTTCCTTATTTCCAAGAGGCGAGTGTGAGCTCATCATTCTCTCTATCGGGAATGAAGTCCCCATCTTTAACATCCTTTCTTGCTTTACGATCCTCTCGATTGGCAAGGGTCTTCTTTATGTGTTATATATACACCTCCTTCCGAGTCCAACGTGCCCCCATGCCCGTAAAACCAATTCCTTGCATGTTCTACCCAATAAATGCATCTTTGGGGTGATCTTTTATCAAGCAGTTCATTCTCAAGTTTCTCCCACTTAGGAATGCCACCAGAGCCACCTTGCCCCATAGTATGGTGATACTTCTTGTTAGCGACATTCACTTATTCAAGGACATTTTCTTAGCTTTTTACGATGTCTTGTATTCCACAAACTCAGCCCGAATGGTTTTATCTTCTCAAACTGAATATTCTTGAAATCGAGTCTTCTCTTTCACGACATAGTCAAGGTGCAATCTTTTCTTCCAGTTGGTGAAACACTGGGCCATCTTCTTCAAAGCCCACTCCACGACCTTAGCCTCCATGGCTCTCCCATGTTGTAAAGGCGTCCTCAAGCTGGATCCTCCGCATTTGGATCCAGCTCTATCTTCAGTAGTTTGAAATTAACCATGAGCCTCTTTCACAGTAAATCTTTGGCGTGGTTAGGGACAAATAAACATGTTCCCTCTTCATCCGCATTAGTAGGCCTATTCCAATTTCTAATGGTGATCGGGATTAAGTCCCTAACGATTACTCCGCATTGTGCCACAATTTTTTTTGCGACAACCGGGAGTCGACTTCTTAGTCTTCAGCGACATCTTCGATCCTGAACCTCTCATGGTCTTGCAACTTTTTGGTTGGGCCTCGTCTGCTCTTTTCAGTAGATTCCTTCGATCCGGAGGGCTAAAAGAAGAAAGATCGTCATTACTATTTCTATATAGATAGCAGATGATTAATTAATGAATTGATTATATTACATGCACCTCGCCAGAGCGTTTGTCTTCTCGATTACACAAGGCATCGCCTTCTCCCTCGCGGAAGGCAACACCTTCAACCTCAAACAAATCGTCTATTCCGGTAAAAAGAGGATCACCCTCACCGGAGTTGTTCAGAAACGTTGATACGTCTAAATTTTCTTCCCCACGGATCACACCTTGGATCAACTCTTCCTTTTCTTCATCTCTGACGTGTGGGTCCATATTTTCTGCATAGGTGGAAAAACGAATAAGTCAAAGCAGCTAAAGGAGAAAGTTAGGTACGGTGTTAAGAGATATAAACCCTAATTTAGAGAAACCCTAATATATACATACACAATAATAAAAATGAAGAGAAACCCTAAATCCTAAACCTAGATACAAAAAGGAAACCGTGTAGTAGATAGGCACATCGTCGAACCCACATGCACCTAAGGGATAATAATGATTCCTTATCTAAGATAGGGCTTTTAAGTTGCTTGACAATGTGAATCGGGTCTGGGGCTACCCATAGTGACTGACCAGTGGGGACGAAGACCAATAATACCAAACTAATTAATAAACCTAATAATACCTAACTAATAATAAACCTAATAATCGAAACACTGAAAAGAAAGGGAAACAATCAACACATGGAATCGATGCAATGCTCAAGAAAGTATGATGATATGACAAGTTAATTTGCATTGGAATGTAACCCTAAGACATGCTCGATGATTTAGTCGGGGTTCCGAGGGGTGAAAACCCTAACTCGGGGAAACTCCGGAACATATGAGAGGGGTGCATTTGTTCTTCTAATTATACTTGTCATTTAAGTTGTTGAACAATGCATGATTATAGGTTAAATATATAGGTTTCATTTTTCTGAACAATTTGATATATTATTTGTATTTTTCTGACTTATAAATAAAAAGATATTGAATTTACAAGTTTATATCAATTTCTGGAATTATTAAATCATTTAAAATTGAATTACTGTGTCAATAATACATCAGCAAAGGGTTGGGTTTTTTTACAGACAGAACCTAGCCATCGAGTCTGGGCCCTAGGCCACATCAACAAGCCACCGTGGTGGTCAAAGGTCAGCCCGTGGGCCCGCGTCAGTGGCGCCGTGGTGGCGTCATCTCGGCCACCGTCGGGTGCTCACGGGGCGGCGGCTGAGGCGTCTTGAGGCGGCAGGGGCTTGATCTAAGCAGCGCGTCGCGGTAGGCAATAAAGTGGCGGCGCTGCTCGAAGAAGCTCACCGGAGCTGGGCGCACGGCGGGCAGCGGCGGCGGTGCTTGCAGCGACACGGCGCGTGGCGGCTACAACAAGCAAGCGGGAAAACGGAGGGCACTGGGTGGTGCAGAGGCTCACCGTGCGTTAGAGAGAGGCGGCGCCGCTCCTTCTTGGTCACCGGAGCGTCTCCTCCGTCGAGCTCGCGTGGCGGCGGCGTCAGGCGGTGGAAATGCAATGCGCAGACGGAAAGGCGGCGAGGAGGAGCGGGCTGGAGCGGCAGCGGCAGCGGGGCGGCGGCGGGCAGCCTACCGCGTCGAGGCGGTTGTGCGCGCGTCGGTGAAGCAGAGAAGTGAGATGGGGAAGGGAAGAAGAAGAGGAGGGGCGTCAGTTATAACCAAAGGACCTTTAGTCCCGGTTGGTGGCTCCAACTAGGACTAAAGGGTTATACGTCCCGGTTGGAGCCACCTGACGACGTATATCAATATGTTCGAGACCAAGGGTTGGTAGCGAAGTCTTTAGTCCCGGTTGGTGGCTCCAAACGGGACATATTCCCCTGTTTTCATATTTTTTTAGGTATTTTCTCTCTGTTCCCGCCTTATTTTTTGTTTTGGGGTTTAAATTTGTATTGTTTTTTAAATGATAATTAATTTGGAATTTAGAAAAACTTTAAACATAAAAAGTGTTTGGATTTGAATAAATAATTCGAAACCATTTTCTGTTTTAAAAAATAATTAATGTAACCATTTATAATTAAAAATGAATTAACTTATATTTTTTAATATCAATTTGGAATTTAGAAAAACTTTAAACATAAAAAGTGTATGGATTTGAATAAATAATCCAAAACTATTTTCTATTTTTAAAAAATAATTAATGTAACCATTTAAAATGAATTAATTTATATTTTTTAATATTAATTTGGAATTTAGAAAAACTTTAAACATAAAAAGTGTTTGGATTTGAATAAATAATTCGAAACCATTTTCTGTTTTAAAAAATAATTAATGTAACCATTTAAAATATGAACCATTTACAATTAAAAATGAATTAACTTATATTTTTTAATATCAATTTGGAATTTAGAAAAACTTTAAACATAAAAAGTGTATGGATTTGAATAAATAATCCAAAACATTTTCTATTTTTAAAAAATAATTAATGTAACCATTTAAAATGAATTAACTTATATTTTTTAATATTAATTTTGAATTTAGAAAAACTTTAAACATAAAAAGTGTTTGGATTTGAATAAGTAATTTAAAACCATTTTCTATTTTTAATGGGCGGAAAAAAAAGGACGGAAAATAATGGGCGGAAAGAAAATTTGATTAGGATAGAACTGGAATTAAAGTACATAACGCAACTAACACAAAGTTACATAAGAACTAAAAATTAAGATACATGGCCAGATTAAGCCACAATCGGCCGAACTTGTTTTGCAATGTTGGAATAATTCAGTCATGCTCCTGCCTACACCTGTAATACTCTCCACTGTAGTCGTCGTACTCGCTGCGGCCATCGTCGCTATCGTCGTCGGGGTAGCCGTAGTTGAACCTTGAAGGTTAAGTACGAGTGGGCTGGACTTGAGGGTAGCGCAGGCGGGGGCTAGAGTCGGCGGCCGTGTCATAAGCCATGACGCTCTGGAGAGTCCGGCCGCGCCACCACAGCCGACGGCCGGCCTCGTTGAAGTTCCGAGGAGGTGGGCCCTCCTCCTCGTGCCTGGCGAGTGCCCTCTCACGCCGATCCACGAAGAAGGCTTCCTAAGTCGGGAAATAGTCGGGATGCCATCTGGGATTCCTCCGCTGCTCCGGCGTGAGCTCGAAGTAGTAGTGGTTCGTGATGGCCATCCGACACGCCACACCTAGAGGGACAAGAGGAACCGGCACGCCTCCGGTGCTCAGCATCCAGCCGACGGGGACACAAGAGTAGCCGGGCGAGGTGGGTAGTTCGGCGCAAAGTGCCTCCGCCTCCCTAGGAGTTAGTGCTACGGTGGAAGCCATGGGAAAGAGTGATGAGGTTGCAGATATGAGTCTAGAGATGTGCAATGACAATGGAGGCCAACCCTACATATATATAGTGAAGAACTGGCGGGAAGAACTGGAGGGAAGAACTGGCGGGAAGAAAAATGGCGGGAAAAATGGCGTGTCGACATTATGTCGTGCGGCGTGTACCTTGTCCCGGATGGTGTCACCAACCGGATATAAAGATGAACCAGTCGGTTGGAGACACCAACCGACAAAACACACGAGTCAATCGACTAATGATAGGGGTGAGTGTCGACATTATTTCGTATGTACAAACCGGACCCACTTCCTGCCGATTCGGCAGAAATTTGTCCTTTTTACCCGGGATGGAAGAAAAGGTTTGAGATGTCCCTGTTGGGAGATAGTCCATGTAAGGTGGTCTAGTATTTTAGGAAAATGCGACGGTAGCATTCTGACACGGCATTTTGGTGGTTACTTCACAAAACGACCCGTTTTTTGCGCTCGGAAAATGGAAAAGGGCTTTTCCGTGCGACAAAAAGGAAAACTTCCTCCTGCAACATTGTTCTCCATACCAATGTCCACACACATGCATAATATGGGCACAACATCACAAACTATGCCGTGATTCAGCACATAACATCGGTCATTTGGACCGAAAGCCATGAAACCTCGAACATGATGGGTCATTTTGTGAAGGTTTTTTCGAAACATGATCAATATACCAAGTCTGGTATTTTTCCTTTCAACTATGTAACATAATATGACACCACGCGAAGGATTTTCATTGTTCGGATTTTTTTTAAAATTTATTATGCCCGTTTTGAATTATCTGAATTTCTAACTATGGTCGAACCGGTGTGCATGAAGATAGGGGACGAGCATCGTTAGAACTTGCATTGGATCTCTAAAGAAACCACATATTGCGAGTCTAAAAATGATTTTTACAAAAAATCACGGGCGATAGATCATGTACCTGTAGTACAAACCGGACCCACTTCCTACTGATTCGGCAGACATTTGTTCTTTTTTACCCGGGATGGATGAAAAGGTTTGAGATGTACCTGTTGGGAGATAGTCCGTGTAAGGTGGTCTAGTATTTTAGGAAAATGGGACGGTAGCATTCTGAAACGGTATTTTGGTGGTTACTTCACAAAACGACCCGTTTTTTGCGCTCGGAAAATGGAAAAGGGCTTTTCCGTGCGAAAAAAAGGAAAACTTCCTCCTGCAACATTGTTCTCCATACCAATGTCCACACACATGCATAATATGGGCACAACATCACAAACTATGCCGTGATTCAGCACATAACATCGGTCATTTGGACCGAAAGCCATGAAACCTCGAACATGATATGTCATTTTGTGAAGGTTTTTTCGAAACATGATCAATATACCAAGTCTGGTATTTTTCCTTTCAACTATGTAACATAATATGACACCACGCGAAGGATTTTCAATGTTCGGATTTCTTTTTGAATTTATTATGCCCGTTTTGAATTATCTGAATTTCTAACTATGGTCGAACCGGTGTGCATGAAGATAGGGGACGAGCATCGTTAGAACTTGCATTGGATCTCTAAAGAAACCACATATTGCGAGTCTAAAAATGATTTGTACAAAAAATCACGGGCGATAGATCATGTACCTGTAGTACAAACCGGACCCACTTCCTACCGATTCGGCAGACATTTGTTCTTTTTACCCGGGATGGACGAAAAGGTTTGAGATGTCCCTGTTGGGAGATAGTCCGTGTAAGGTGGTCTAGTATTTTAGGAAAATGGGACGGTAGCATTCTGAAACGGTATTTTGGTGGTTACTTCACAAAACGACCGTTTTTTTTCGGAAAATGGAAAAGGGCTTTTCCGTGCGAAAAAAAGGAAAACTTCCTCCTGCAACATTGTTCTCCATACCAATGTCCACACACATGCATGATATGGGCACAACATCACAAACTATGCCGTGATTCAGCACATAACATCGGTCATTTGGACCGAAAGCCATGAAACCTCGAACATGATATGTCATTTTGTGAAGGTTTTTTCGAAACATGATCAATATACCAAGTTTGGTATTTTTCCTTTCAACTATGTAACATAATATGACACCACGCGAAGGATTTTCATTGTTCGGATTTTTTGAATTTATTAAGCCTGTTTTGAATTATCTGAATTTCTAACTATGGTCGAACCGGTGTGCATGAAGATAGGTGACGAGCATCGTTAGAACTTGCATTGAATCTCTAAAGAAACCACATATTGCGAGTCTAAAAATGATTTTTACAAAAAATCACGGGCGATAGATCATGTACCTGTAGTATAAACCGGATCCACTTCCTACCGATTCGGCAGACATTTGTCCTTTTTACCCGGGATAGACGAAAAGGTTTGAGATGTCCCTGTTGGGAGATAGTCCATGTAAGGTGTTCTAGTATTTTAGGAAAATGGGACGGTAGCATTCTGAAACGGCATTTTGGTGGTTACTTCACAAAACGGCCTGTTTTTTGCGCTCGGAAAATGGAAAAGGGCTTTTCCGTGCAACAAAAAGGTTGGTGTCACCAACCGGGACATTATGTCATGGGACACATGCATAATACGGGCACAACATTATGTCGACATTATGTCGTGCGGCGTGTACCTTGTCCCGGATGGTGTCACCAACCGGGACTAAAGATCAACCTGTAGTCCCGGTTGGAGACACCAACCGGACAAAACAATCGAGACTAATGATAGGGGTGAGTGTCGACATTATTTCGTAAGTGTCGACACTATGCCGAGCTTCTTGTACTATAAATAGTCATCCTTGCGAGTCCATCCTCCGGCAGTTTGAGGCATCTCCAAGATGGTTTTCGAGAGCGAGGACACCATGCGGCGATTTCGAGGAGATCTGCGGAGCCATCCTCCGGCATCTCGAGAAACTGGTCATAGAGGCACTCCTAATATGTGAAATTAGTTAGCTCGAGGCGTATTGATCTAGTTAGAGAAGTTACAAGCTGCAAGATGGTTTTTTGAGGCGAGGACACCACTACGACCGATTTCAGGAGATGCCGCGGATCCCGGACCTCGGCATCTCAAGAAACTGGTCATAGAACTCTCTAATATGTGATTCAGCGTTTAGAGATAAGATCTTAATGGTAAGTACGAATCGGGACAACTTCTTCATAGTCCGGTCCAGCCACAAAACGACTAACACTCAAGACATTTATTAATATTAAAAGCGAGACTACAAAACCAGGACTAAAGGCCACAAACCTGAAGATATCCTTCTTGTCAAGCCACAAACCGCGAAAGACATGAACTAGAGTTACATAATATGAGCATGAACTCTTGGCATATGTCCTTCCTTATGATCGCTTCAGACGTAACCATGGAGCATCTTCTTTACTTAATGTAATGCTTGGGTAGCTTTTCACTATGAAGGCGGAATTTCATCAAACTTATTATAATCTTACGACATATATGACTTGTCACTGGATTCCCACGATGTTTCTTTTCCCGAAAGAACTATGTGACGCTTTGGCTCATCATATGATGTATTCGTTTGCATATTTTTTCTTTTTTCGATCCGAGGACATGTCCTTCACATAGAAAACCCGAGACACATCATTGGCTAGGACGAATGGCTCATCTCTATAACCAATATTGTTGAGATCCACTGTTGTCATTCCGCATAACTGGTCTATCTTTACCCCTTCCCCATTCAGTTGACCCATTTGCAATAAACAAAGGGACCTTAAAAGAGACTCCATAGTCTAGTTCCCATATCTCCTCTATGTAACCATAATATGTGTCCTTTTGTCCATTCTCGCCTATTGCATCAAAGGACACCACTATTTTGGTTGGTGCTCTTTTATCTTGGGCGATCGTAGAATGTATTCCCATTTATTTCGTACCTTGGAAATTCAATACAGAGAAGATGGTGACGCGCCAACAAGTATAGCTGATCTCCAACAGTGGTGTCATTCAAGAGATGTGTCCGCATCCAACCACCGAAGACTTCATGTGTTCATCTGAATCCATGATTCAGCTTCCCGGTTTTTGGAGCGTATAATATTCTTGTGTTCCTCGATATACGGAGCTGCCAAGATGGAATTATGTAGAACTGTAGTGTGCTTTAGTGAAAGAATCCCGTCCCTACATATCATTGCTTTCTTTCCCAAATGCCTTTTCCACTTAGTCTTCCCTCATGCCGCGAGTCGAAACACCAATCGGCTTAAGGTCGAAAAAGTCAACACAAAACTCAATGACCTCCTCTGCTCCATATCCCTTGGAGATGCTTCCTTCAGTCTAGCACGGTTATGAACATATTTCTTTAAGACTCCCATGAACCTCTCAAAGGGGAACATATTGTGCAGAAATACCGGACCGAGAATGGCAATATCTTCCACTAGATGAACCAGGAGATGCGTCATAATATTGAAGAAGGATGGTGGGAACACCAATTCAAAACTAACAAGACATTGTACCACATCCTTCTGTAACCTTGGCAGAATATCTGGATTGATTACCTTCTAAGATATTGCATTGAGGAATGAACACAGCTTCACAATGGGTACTCGAACATTTTCCGGTAGAAGCCCGCTCAATGCAATCGGAAGCAATCACATAATCACGTGATACTATGAGACTTCAGGTTTTGGAACTTTTCTCGCCATATTTATTATCCCTTTATATTAGATGAGAAGCTCGACGGCACCTTGATACTGTAAGGACTTCAAAAAGATTTCCTTCTCTGCTTTGGTAAGAGCATAGCTGGCACGACTTAAGTGACGCCCTTTATCCGTCTTGTTATGTGTATGCATGTTCTTTGGGTCTTTCATAATTTGTTGGTCCTCCCGTGCTTCAGGTGTATCTTTTGTCTTCCCATACACACCTAGGAATCCTAGCAGGTTCATGCAGAGATTCTTCTTCACGTGCATCACGTCGATTGAAGAGCGGACACGCAGGACTTTCCAATATGACAGCTCCCAAAATATAGATTTCTTCTTCCACATGGGTGTGTGTCCTGTAGCGACGTCGTTCGGAACTGATTGACCGCCGGGACCCTTTCCAAAGATTACTTCTATGTCCTTTACCATACCAAATACATCATCACCAGCGGGGAGTTCAGCTTCTTCCGTGATCCGCCTCACCTTTGAAATGCTTGCCTTTCTTTCTTACGGATGATTGGTCGGAAGAAATCATCGATTCGCCAGTACACAACCTTCTTGCATTTATGCAAATATGTACCTTCGGTCTTATCTAAACAGTGGTGCATGCCTTATATCCCTTGTTTATGCATCTGAAGGTTACTAAGAGCAGGTCAATCATTGATGGTTACGAATAACAACCCTCGTAGATCAAATGGCTCCTGTTTGTTCTCATCCCACGACGTACACCTAGTTTGCCCCACAACCGTAAGAGTTCTTCAACTAATGGCCTAAGGTACACATCAATGTCGTTGCCGGTTGCTTCGGCCTTGGATGAGCACTGCATCATAATGAACTTACGCTTCATGCACAACCAAGGAGGCAGGTTCTAGATACATAGAGTCACGGGCCGTGTGTGACTGCAGCTCTGCTCCCCAAAAGGATTCACGCCATCCGTACTTAGACCAAACCATAAGTTCCTTGCATCACCTGCAAATTCCGGGAAGTCTCTCGATTTTTCTCCACTTCGACCCATCAGCGGGGTGTCTCAACTTCTCGCCTTTCTTACGGTCTTCTTTGTGCCATCGCAACAACTGGCATGCTCTTTGTTTCGAACATGTGTTTCAACCTTGGTATTATAGGAGCATACCACATAACCTTAGCAGAACCCTCTTCCAGGGGCTCTCCTCAACATCACCAGGTCATCTCGTTCGATCTTATACCGCAACGCATTGCATACCGGCATTTATCTAAATTCTCATACTCCTCATGTAGAGGATGCGATCATTAATGCATGCATGTATCTTTGCACATCTAATCCCGAGGATGAGAGTCTTCTTTGCTTCGTAGGTACTCTCGGGAAGTTCGTTATGTTTTGGAAACTTCGGCTTCATTATTTTCAGCATCTTTTCAAATGAGGAGTCAGTTAGACCACACTCTGCCTTTCATCGCAACAATTCCAGTGTGGTACCGAGATTTGTGATGCCATCTTCACAATTTGGGTACAACAATTTCTTGTGATCTTCTAACATGCCATCTAACTTCAACTTCTCATTTTCTGTTTCACAGTCTCGCTTTGCATCAGAAATGACCCTATCAAGTTCATCAGCCGGCTCATCTAATGCCCGTTCTTCACCTCTTTCCTCTCCATTGTCTTCCATTGCAAGATCAACAGATTCAGGAAACATATGATGATAGTTGTTATCATCATCTTCTTCTTCACCATCTTCCATCATAACCCCTCTTTCCCGTGCTTGGTCCAGCAATTATAGTTGGGCATGAAACCTTTCATAATCGGTGTCGCGAATGATTTTCGAGGAAGAGTACTCCTTGTTGTTCCGACATTGAACACATGGACAACGATAAATCCATTCTCTTTGTTTGTAGCCACATCGATAAATTTATCCACGCCTTTGATATACCAGCTACGCCGTCACCGTACATCCATTCCCGATCGTTCATCTGCATCATATAAGTAAGTTTATCAAAAAACAGGACATCATAAATAGTGAAATAACCAATTCACACCGACACATGAATTGTATCAATGACCAAGAAAAGATAAGATTGCTAACCTCGATTGAGAGAAATAAAAAGGAGAAAGCTCAAGTGCGTCTCGGACACCTTCTATATTTTTGTTCTATGAGAAATTCAACGGGATTTTTCACTCAAACATTTCATCAAACACCTTCAATGCATGCATAGAAGAGAAAAAACTAGCACACCCCTCACACCTTCCACCATTCAAAAAGCAGTGGAGGCAGAGGGGCTGGGCGCATTTAGAGAGGAGAATACGTCCGGTTGGAGCCACCAACCGGGACTAAAAGGCGTGCCACGCCACGTGGTTGTGGCCAATTTTAGTCCCGGTTGGTTGCTCCAACCGGACGATTCCCTTATCAACCGGGACGGATGCCTGCCCTGCGTCGCTCCAACCGGACGCGTTAAGATTAGTCCCGGTTGGTGGCGCAACCGGGACTAATGCTCTGAGGGGGCGCGAACGGATGGCATGTTTTCTACTAGTGTATCTGTCACAAACTCACTCTGAAATGGTGGTTTTGTGAAACCCTAACGTAGAGTGGTGGCTTTTTAAAACCCTAGCCTGTAATGTGATGATTTTTTGTAATTTTCTCCTATACGCCTATATATACTCGCTCATCATGCTTAATAATATATCCATCATATTCCACCAATCTCTTTCTCTATCGTTCTACATGTTCAGCAGTATTAGTATTGGTCAAGGAGTCCCTATTTCTCTAGATTTACCTTCTTGTTATCCAAGTCTAATGTACTATATATTATGGCCTTTGGCCCCCAGTAATACAAGTGACATATTCCTAACATGGTATCGGTCCTAAATTTGATCCTACCCTAGAGCCGCCGCTACTTCTCCTAACCTTGCGCCGCCCCTGCTATGGCACCGCGCTAGCTGAGCAACACGCTTCCACCGCGCCTCCCCCGGGGAGGTCGATTTCCGTGATCTCCGTCGGGGGTTGCGCAACCCGTACGCAGGGTTCGACCTCCGATCCGTGACCGGCTGCCTTATGAGTATTTTTTCCGATCTCTTGATCGGTTTTATTTTTTGGTTACCGATCTTAGATCGGATTGAGTCGCCCACCGTCGTCGTCCACTCACTCCTCTACTCCGACCATCGGCATCGACGATCTACACCATGTTTGTGCGCCTTTCCTCTCTGCTACCGCACCTGCCTCGGCAGGCTATCGCGGCCTCACGGCAAGCTTCCGCGCACCACGGACGGCTGCTACGCCTTCCTTGGAAGTCTTCCGTGGCCACCCCCCGCAGATCGTCTTTGTCGACATTGTTCGGTACTTCACCAACAAATCCATTCTGTATGATCAATCTGTGGTATCCCATGTACCATGCCGAGGCTGGCAAGTCGTTCCAGGACTTGGAAGTGCTAATGCCCGAGCCGAGAGTGCCAAAGCCATGCCTCGTCACTGGCACGTGCAAGGAGACACACTGGGTACAGGCGGTTCCATGCTCGAGGTGCCCGCACAATCAGCTTCTTGGTGCTGTCACACACCGTCATGTATCCACCTTCAACTTGCGTTGGACACCCGATTTCATCGAGCTTGTCCAATTCTAATGACATTGCTGCGAAGGCACGAGATCCAGTACACGTTGGTGAGTGCATGGTGTTGCCCTTCTGCCACTGCAAAGAGGACGGTGCCCTACCCTAGATGTCAACCAGCGAGCTATCGCCGAATTTCACAGAACCCGTGACCATGGTGCCCATGTCGGCGAATGTCGATGCGTCGCCGGTCATGTGGTTGGACGCACATGTGTCATCCGCGCGCTGGTGAAATTCCACACGTACACGCTCCTCATTGAGGAACACACACGCAGACCTTGAGGCGTGACGATGGTGACCGAGTCTGGATCGCCGTCAGGGAGCCGCACGGCCATCAGCATGGCGGGATTGGCTTGTTCCTCGTTCTGCACCGCACAACCATCTCCCTCACCACGACCTCACCGCTGCCGCCATCACTTCTGCTCCGTTCGCGGCTCAGCGAGTGCACACGACGTGAGGAACTCCCCCTTCGGGTGTCTGGGACATGGATGCTGCCGCCGGTGCACCCGGTGGTGGAGTCCCAACCATGGGTTAGTCTCGGATGCCAATTGACAGCATGAAACACTCAATCGCTCTCACACTTTCTGTATGTCGCTCGCTAGTTCCAGCAAAGACAAGATGAACAAATGACAAGAAGTTGTTTTTGGTGCAGCCTACTTGATGCCGCTTTTATGTCTAGCGCTCTACTCCTACAAGATCGTGCCATCCCACGACCGAGCGATGCGCCCATGGCAATCCTAAAAACTGGGTCAAAAAGACATGGGCGTTGAGCCGAAACACAACAGATAAAAACACTAAGTCTGAAACTCTGCTAACTGAAACTGAAAAGAAATACTTCTTGGAGTCAGGGGCTTCTTGGAGGCGGAGGAAAGGTTTCTCATTGTTTCAATTATTTTTGAATTTTTTATGTCCGTTTAAACTATCGACAAACTTTGTCGAACGGCGGGTATAAAGATTCTTAGCTCAATGTTGAGCTTCTCTAAACTTGCATCAGATCTCTGATGAAATAGCATATTGTGAACCTAAAAATTATTTTTGTAAAAAATCATTAGCATCAGATCATGTACTTGTATTTCATATCTGACACACTTCCTACCGATTCGGCAGGAATTTGTATTTTTTTACCTGGGATGGACAAAAAGGTTTGAGGTCTCCCTGTTGGGACATTGTCCATGTAAGGTGGTCTAGTATTTTTGAAAAATAGAATGGTAGAATTTTGAATTAGCCATTTGGTGGTTGCTTCATAACACCCCCCCCCCCTCCCGGTTTTTTGCGCTCGGAAAATGGAAATTGGTTTTTGGTGTGACAAAAATGAAAACTGCTTCCCGCAACATTGTTCAACATCCCATAATACACATGCATGCATAATATAGGCACATTATCACAAACTATGCGTCGATTCTAGCTATAACATTGATCATTTGACTCGAAAATCAGGAAACCTCGAATAAGATAACTCATTTTATGATTTTTTTTTAGACAGAATTAATATACTAAGTTTGATATTTTTGTTCCAACTATGTCACATAATATGACACCACGCGAAGGTTATCGTTTTTGAATTTTTTTTATGTCCGTTTTAAATTATGGTCAAAACAACGAGCATTAAGATTCTTATTCAACATAAATATCTAATATTTGAGTGTAGATAGATAATTCTTATTTTTCTGAAAAAAAATTATATATTATTTGTATTTTTATGAATTAGAATGATTTTTTTATGATTTTCCTAAAAGTAATGTGATAAAAAGGGAAAAAAGACTTTGTCGTGTATACTATGGAATAGATACGGTAATGGCCCTTTGTCGTGTATACTACGGAATACACATAGCAAAGAGCCGACAAGGGCACACGGCACGTCTGCAGCCGTTAGCTCCTCCCCGTCAAGTGGACCTGTCGGTCGTGGGTCCTACCTTGTTGCCGTGACGACATCTATGTCGTGTGCCACTGTCGATTTTATCGTGTGTGTTTTCTTTGCCGTGTTTTTTATGCGTCTTCGCCGTATATATTATTATGCCGTGTTCTTTTTCAGAAATTTGTCGTGTTTGTGTACTTTGTTGTGTGCTTTCTGGGTTACACACAGTAAAAACAAATTTTGGCGTGTTCTGATCCATTTGGCACACAGCAAAACCGTCTACACTGCAGCAGTGTTTTTTTTGGGTGAAATCTGGGTCAAACGCACATGCGCGTTCAGCCGAAACGCAACAACTAAAAACACCAAGTCTAAAACTCTTCTAATTAAAACTGAAAAGAAATACAGAGTACTACTAACCGGTTTATTCAACAATCGCTCCCACCAGCCGAATCATATCGCAGTAGTTAGTAGTCAGTAGTCAGTCGAGGAGCCGCACCATGCTAGCTGTGTCAGAATGAGATCAACCAAAACAAATGAATGGTCCAAAGTGGTGTCTCGCCCTGTTGGTCAAGTCCGTCTCGGTTTCAGTTTTCCTATTTTATATTGGGTTCACTAACAGGATTTGACGGATAGCGAGTTTCAAATGGATACGAGAGTTTCAGACAAGAAGTCAGATAAAAGTGAGAAAAGTTAAATGGCTAAAGAAAAGTGAGTACAGCTAATAACGAACCAGGAAACAGAAATCTCTTAACATTACCATTAGATTCATAGTTGGTTGACCGTGTGAGAATATTCATACTAAACTAAATTTTCTGGTAGTAATATTGTGTGCAGTGTAAAACATGGTGATGGTTTATTTTTTCGGTTTTGCTAATTCATAGCTAGCTGAGATTTAAGTTAGGGCATACCTAACTTGTAGTCCGTTGATCAGTTTGTTAAGATTTGTGAGGCATCCCGCGCGTCCGCGTTGTGTTGTTCGCTCCGCCGATCGTTTGTGTAGTCTCCCAGCAGGGTTACGGGCTGACAGTGTTCTGCTGTTTTGTCTGTTGTCCCTATTGGGCTTGTTAATGGACCGTTGTTTTGGAGTTTGCATGTTTGTAATTTTCTCTTTTTTTTTGTCATGGACTGGTTATTGTTGGGTTGTGTTGGCGTGAGGTATTAGAGTGGGCAGCCGTTAGTTTTTTTTTTGCTTATTGATTTTGGTTTTGTTAGACCGAGTATTTGACTGGTGATGTTTGGTTAGCCAGAGTGTTTGGTTTGTTGTTTGTTTTGTTTTTGTGTTTTTCATACTTCCTCGGGCCCGAATTAATGAGATCAACTATATATTAACTCATTTTTACAAATGGCTTTGATAATTCATAGCTAGCTGAGTTTTAAGCTAGGGCATAGCTAATTTGTAGTCGTTGACATAAGATTGGTGAGCGTCCGCGTGTATCGCACGCTCGGGCCCGAGCTCTTGTGTGGTCTCCGCTCGGTTAGTTTATCGGGCCGTTGTTTTTGTTTGCCCGTTGTCTTTATTGGACTAATTAACATGTCGTTGTTCGTGTTTGTCCATTTGTTTTATTCTCTTTTTTTCCCTGAACTGGTGGGCGTTGGACTAGTCATCGTGAGGTGTCGGAGTGGGCAGTGTTGGCATTTTTTCTGTTCATCTATTTATATAAAAATGGTTTATTTTTAGTTTTGGGTACTTCTTTCGACCCATATTAGTTGACTCAATTTTTTTTAGATACGGCACCAAAACTTGACTAGATGCATTTGTATCTAGATGAATCTAAGTCAACTAATATGAGTCAGAGGAAGTACTAATATTCGAAATTATTTATTGTTATTTTTTATAGTTGATTGTATTTTTTTGCTACTCAATTTTATGTGTTGCACCTACTAAGATGCATTGACATCTCCTCACTTGTTTCCAATTTCGAGACAACACGAGTATATAGTTCTCTCTCTCTCTCTATATATATATATATATATATATATATATATATATATATATATAATACTATTCTATAAAATGTGTTTATTTTGTTTCCAACTTACTTCTACAATTAGTTTTAGGAAATGAATATTTTTTGAGTTGCATCTACAGTGCATCGACTCTATTTGCGTGAGTTGCAAATATGGTTGAAAATGAGGACTCACTTTCTTCAGAGTTGCAATTTTGCCTACAACTTAAAATGTTTTTGTGTTCATGTATTAGTTGCAACTGAGGATTGTTTTCTACTTTATCTTATTTAACTTGTGAGTTGCATCTGGTACTTAACTGACCACACTTTTTGGCTGGAATTGCATCTGCTATTGCAAATGGCTTTCTCACGGGAGTTGCAACTTTTTCTGCAATTGAGGACAGGTCATGTGTGAGTTGCAACTACGGTTGCAACTGACGATTGTTTTTTCCTGATACCTTCTTTCTTAATGTTTCAGTTGCATCTTGTACTCTAACTGGCCAAACTGTTTTGCAAGAGTTATAAATGTGGCTGAAAATGAGGACCAGTTTAACGTGGTACCTTCCTATTTTTTTAAGGGACCACACATCTAGCCTTCTCCACTGATGGTATACAGAGGGAGTTATAACTGAGGACTGTATTGTTTTTTTGTTTTTTTAGCCTTGAGTTGCACCTCGACACGCAACCGACCTTCTACCTGATGATATAGAGAGGGAGTTTGCAACTGAAGACTGTTTTGTTCTTTTGTCTTTTAGCCTTGAGTTGTATCTCGACACGCAACCGACCTTCTCCCTGATGGTATAGAGAGGAAGTTGCAACTAGGGTTGCAAATGAGGACTGTGTTGTTATTGTCTTATTAGCATTGAGTTGAATCTCTACACGCAACCAACCTTCTACATGATTGTAGAGAGACTTGCAATGGACTATGAGTCTCGAGTTGCAACTTGGCATGCAACTAGTATTCTTCCCTGATGGTATACAAATGGAGTTGCAACTAGGTTTGCAACTGAGGATTGTGTTGTTATTATGTAGTTATTATCCTTGAGTTGAATCTCTACATGCAACCGGCCTTATCCCTGATGGTATAGAGAGGCAGTTGCAACTAGGGTTGCAATTGGACCGTGAGTCTCGAGTTGCACCTCGACACGCAACCTGTCTTCTCCCTGATGATATAGATTGTGAGTTGCAACTAAGGACTGTGTTGTTGTTTGTCTTTTTAGCCTTGAGTTGTATCTCAACACGCAATCGGCCTTCTCGTTGATGTTATAGAGAGGGATTTGCAACTAGGGTTGCAAATGAGGACCGTGTTGTTCTTTTGTCTTTTTTAGCGTTGAGATGAATCTCTACACAACCAACCTTCTCCATGATGGTTGAGAGGGAGTTGCAACTAGGGTTGCAACTGGACTATGAGTCTCGAGTTGCAACTTGACATGTAACTATCCATCTCCCATGATGGTATACAAAGGGAGTTGCAAATAGGTTTGCAACTGTCGATTGTGTTGTTCTTTTGTAGTTTTTATCATTGAGTTGAATCTCTAAACGCAATCGGCCTTATCCCTGATGGTATACAGAGGGAGTTGCAATTTCGAGTTGCATCTTGACACGCAATTGGCCTTCTCCCTTGATTGTATAGAGAGGGAGTTGCAATTGAGGACTCTGTTGTTGTTTTTGTATTTTTAGCATTGAGTTGCATCTTGACACGCAATCGGACTTCTCCCTAATGGTATAGAGAGGGAGTTGCAACTAGGGTTGGAACTGGACTATGAGTATCGAGTTGCAACGTGACACGCAACTGGCCTTCTCCCCTGATGGTATAGAGAGGGAGTTGCAACTAGGGTTGCAACTAAGGACTTTCGTCTCAAGTTGCATCTCGACTTACAACTGGCCTTCAGTTGAATCAGGGTTGCAACTGGACTGTGAGTATCGAGTTGCGTCTCGACATGCTCCCCTGATTGTATAGAGAGGCAGTTGCAATTAGGGTTGCAACTAACTACCGTGTTGAATGGTCATTGTCTTTTTTTGCCTCGAGTTGCATCTCGACACGCAACTGGACTTTCGTCTTGAGTTGCATCTTCGCATGCAAGTGGCCTTATTCCCCCTGATGATATAGCTTAAGAGTTTGCAACTAGGGTTGCAACTAAGGACTGTGTTGTTGTTTTGTTTTTTTATCCTTGAGTTGCACCTAGACACGCAACCCGGCCTTCCCCCTGATGATATAGAGGGAGTTGCAACTAAGGACTGTTTTGTTCATTTGTCTTTTTAGTGTCCAGTTGAATCTCTACGCAACCAACCTTCTCCTTGATGGTAGTGAGTCTCGAGTTGCAACTTGACACACAACTAGCCTTCTCCCTAATGGTATCAGATGGAGTTACAATTAGGTTTGAAAATAAGGATTGTGTTGTTCTTTTGTATTTTTATCCTTGAGTTGAATCTCTACACGCAACCGGCCTTATCCCTGGTGGTATAGAGAGGGAGTTGCAACTAGGGTTGCAATTAGGACTGTGAGTCTCGAGTTGCAACTTGACACGCAACTGGCCTTCTTCCCTGATGGTATAGAGAGAGAGTTGCAACTAGGGTTGCAACTGAGGACTCTGTTGTTATTTTGTCTTATTAGCCTTGAGTTACATCTCGACACGCAACTGACCTTCTCCCTGATGGTATAGAGAGGGAGTTGCAACTAGGGTTGCAACTGGACTATGAGTATTGAGTTGCAACTTGACACACAACTGGCCTTCTCCCTTGTTGGTATACAGAGGGATTTGCAACTAGGGTTGCAACTGGACTGCGAGTCTCGAGTTGCAATTTGAATGTTCTAAACGAGAAAAAATGTTTTTCAATTGAATGTTCTGAACTACATTTGCCACTTCCAATTGTGGTTGCAACTGTGATTTTTATTGCAAATGTGATTTTGTCTAGTTACAAGTAGTGTTGTAACTAAGATTTACCAATTGCAAGTGCAATTGCAAGTATGATTTGTCATGGAAAATGGGGTTAAAATTAAGATTTCATGTATTTGTAAATGAATTTTTACAGTCATGAATTTTGCATATTTATCTATTCCCCCCGATCCATATTAATTGACTTTGATTTGTCAAAATTTGGATGAACCTATATACTAAATAGTGTCTAAATTGATCAAATCTGACAAACTTGAGTCAATTAATATGGGCGGAGAAATAGATACAGCTGTATCTAGATTTTTACAAATCTGGGACGGTTAATATATAAGTTGCAACTACTTGTTTTCCTAGTAGAGAATTAGCAAAACGTTTCTTATTCTGTTTGAAGCTGGAGCAATCATTTTTCCCTTCTGTATAAACAGTATTGATTAAATAATGAGCAAATCCTAAAAAAAAAGGAAATGAGCTGTGCCAAAAACCAAACTACTTCGACACGTTATGTCTTTGCCGTAGGAGGTGGAGTACAGCTGGCCGGATGCAAGTCACACAAGAGCTGGTCGAGCGGGTGCATGATTGAAGAGAAGACGTTAACACGCGCGCGGCTGACGTCACCTGACTGAGAGTTATGTTAATTCTCAGTCAGCTGAGCATTAGAGAGACCCTTATTTTATGAGGTGTGATTAGGTGTTCCTCTTCTTCGAAACTCACGAAAACATAAAAATGGTCAGATTGACCGATATCCTTTATACCCTCTGAAAAGAGGGTATCGGCCAATTCTGTTTGTTCTTGTATTTTCAGTTTGGTAATTTTAAAAGGAGAAGGGACACCAAAACAAAATTGTTGTTTTATTAGAAAAAAATATGGTAAAAACGCCAGACGAGCCCGCGTTACGTGTGCCAACTCGTTGTGATGCAGACATGCATGCGTAGTACAACACCTTCAAAAAAGGGATGAATTTTCATTGGCGATTTGAACACGCGTGAAAGATATTAGCTCGTACTTCCTTTGGTCTGCCTTAATTTTATTTAGAATCGGATGTATCTAGTTAAATATTTAAACTAAATGCATTCGTATCTAGATAAAGTTGAACGGAAGTGAGTACAAAAATCTACTCCACCTAAGTGTGTGTTTGAAACGTACTACTCCTATTGAGGCCCTACAGAAATTCAGATAGACAAGAAAAAAAAGATAATCTATGGTGTAGTTACCTGAATTGGGTGACTGAGAGACGCTAGCCGCTCCCTCCAGGCGTCGCCCCTCTGAGTCGAGCCCTACAATCACATCTGCTGCTTCACCATGGGAACGAAGCTTGACATCGCTCCCACCAGCCGAATGATATCAGTGGAGGAGCCGCACCATGCTAGCTGTGTCAGAAGGAGATCAACCAAAGCAAATGAATGGTCTAAAGTGGTGTCTCGCCCAAGTCCGTGTCGGTTTCAGTTTCCCACTTTATTGGCTTCAATTCCCGTCCGAATCGAACTGCCCGGCCTCATATAGCCCCAACCACATCTCCTCTCATCCCGCAATACCCAATCGCGCGAACGTACCACCGATCATACAGCATAGCCCCAACATCCTCCTCGCCTCTTATCCCGGAATACCCAATTATTGCTGATCGAGACCCATGGCGCCGACGTTCCGTCGAGTGCGGCGGCGCACGGCTGGCGGCGAGGACCGCCTGAGCGCGCTCCCTGACGATCTGATCCTGCTCATAGTAGGCAGGCTGGACACCCGGACGGCGCTCTCCACGGCTGTCCTTGCCAGGCGCTGGGCGCGCATCCCGCGCGAGCTGCCGGCGTTGGACTTGAGGGTGAGCGACATACTCCCGCCGGAGTACGACCGGACCGTCGACCTCCGCCAGCGCAACTTGCCCCGTGAGACATATTTGGCCAGTCAGCTCGACTCGCTCATGGCGAGCTGCGAGATCGACACGATGAGGTCGTTCGCCAACGGAGTCAGGGGCTTCTTGGAGGCGGACGGTGGGAATGACCGGTGCGTCAAGACCCTCCGTCTCGAGTTTTTCCAAACAAACGACGGCAGCACCTGCTGTGCCGCCGACCGCCTGATCACCGCCGCAGTCGATGCATGGGGAGTGGAAGATCTGGAGGTCGTCGTCAGGCTAGGAATTGGTGGTGGTGATCATCAGACGTCGGCCGGCTACAGCTTGCCCCAAGACTGCCTCAGCCGGTCACGCCTTCGCAGCCTGACGCTGGGCAAGTACTGCACACTGCCGCCGCCGCTGCGTAGCTACAGCACGCTCACCAAGCTCATCCTGCGTGACATGCCCGCTTCCACGCCTGTCGACGTGTACGAGACGGTGTTCAAAGACTGCACTCAGCTGCAGGTTCTTCACCTGATATCCTGCTGCTGTGCACATGACGTCCTGGTGGTGGATGCGCCGTCTTCTCAGATCAGGGAGCTCGTCGTGGAGGAGTGCTCGTTCTGGAAGATCGAGCTGCGCGACCTCCCAATGCTTGTCCGCCTGGCGTGCTGCCTAACTAACACTAGAAGGATTGTCTTCGGCTCCCTTCCGTGCCTCATGGACACTAACTTCACATTCTCTACAGAATGTGATGATTTAGCGACAGCACGTCTGGATGATTCGTTCGACAGGTTTCTCCTCATGTCCCCCACCATGACCAACCTCGCCATCCGATTCAGCGGGCTGAGAAGATGGATTCTGCCCGCTTGTTCCCAGAGGCAATTGCCGTATCTGAAGAGGCTCCTTGTCGCCGACCTACCTTCAAACTGGGACATCTTATGGCCGTGCAGCCTCATGATGGACGCGCCATCACTCGAGGTCCTGCACATCCACGTGCCTCCCTCAGAATCGGAGCCAGCCTACAATTGGCGCCGGGTGACTTCGTCGAAATTACCCAAGAAGCTTCCCCACCGTCACCTCAAGGAGCTGGTCGTGATTGGATTTACGCAGCGCCACATATGGTTTCTCAAGTATGTTGTGAGCATGTGCACATCGTTGCAACGCGTTATTCTGCTCAAGGATGGCCATGTTCGGTACAATGGACTGGATTGGCACATGGTCGGAAGCAAACATGTCCGTGGAGCGGCGATGAAAAATCGGTGGTGAGAATGGTCAAAACGCTTGTGCTCTTGCCTCGTGTTGTACTCATCTTGGGATAATCTTTGTATTTGCTCTTATTATCTGCACATTGTTGTTTTTAAACCTAGATGGATCCTCTGATATATGGGAAAGTGTGTTGTATCTAAAACATGTTTGTCCTCCGTTTTGTTTTACTCAACAGATGTACATTTCGTCCAATTCCAGCAGGGTCAGGCGATCTTTGCCGCTCCGTATGTCACTTTCCAATCAGACACATGTAGTTTTATGTTAAATAGTTACAGCACGCTGACACATAAAAAAAGTTCATTTCCACGATTTGGATCATGAACTATAACTGTAGAAGCGCATATATATGTTCTAATTTGCATTCTGAACATCTCCAAACAGGAGAGAAAGGGAGAAACAAAAATGACGGATCATGTAATAAAATGTAAAGACTGCTCAAAATTAACTAATGTTTCACAGATGTGCTTTTTTCTATAAATCTCGATATATCTCTGAACACTTTTCTAGATAACGACATCCTTCCAAAGTTAAAGCTCTTCCGTAAGAAGTCCTGGGAAAGCCTTAAGGTAATTTTAAGCATTTATGCATATTCATCTTATGTGCAACTTCCGATACAGAGACCGGAGGAAATTTATCTTCCATTACTTGAAATGATGTAGACCAAACTTATGCACAGAGCCTCCCACATATAAATGTGTGACATGTGAAAGATTTCAACTCTCTCAGTTCAAAACATTTTCTTGTAGCAGATAAGAAAGCCTTGTAAGTGATACCAAAAACTTCCTACTTATTGTTTGTATTCACTCTGACCTCAAAGCTAGGTTAAGACAACATCATTTCTGCATCCTGACCCCACGAGCCATGTGGCACGGTCGACGAGGGCAGTGCTACGTGCTAATACCTTGCCGCGGGCGGTGTGCAGTTGTTCTTGTTGACGATGGGACAGGATGACCTCATTCCGTTTTTTCCCGACTTTGCACTTGTGGTGTCATTAAGTGGAGCAAGCACGGGCGTAGGGATGAGTGCACCAGGTGTCCCACGTGCCGCCACGCGCGGCGCTGCTGCTGCCTCTCGGATTATTGACTTGGCCTTCCGCTCATCCTCGATAGTCGGGCCTTGTGGGATTCCCGGCAGCGCCGGCCGTGAAGCCCCAAGTCCTCGTGGATAACTTGCCAGCTCAGATACATATAGTTTTATGTTAGAGTGACTATTAGTTCTTTGTCGAGCAACTATATATGAATTTCACAACTCAAATGACTATTTGACAACTCGCAGGTCAAATACCACTGACTCATTAGATAGATGTAGGTCTGCGTTAGAGTGACTATATATTCTTTGTGGAGCAATTGTTAATTTCACAACTCACATGACTGATAAAAGCCACCGACAAACGGGTACAAACAATTAATGGATAACATCATGGTCCTGGGAAAAAACCTACTCAGCAGCAGGCTCAGGCTGGCGGTTCCAACTTAATTGAGGGAAGCTGAGGAACTCCCGGTGCAATTGTGTACTTTGTGCATATGGTCACACCACCAAATTGATTTGAGTCTCCATGGAATGATTTTGACATTTTACGCAGGAATTTCTTCCGTTGGAAACATGAAATGTATGTTGAGCGTAATGAAGTAAATGGCACCGGAGGTCATACAACTTGTTCCGCGTGTGCAGATAAGTCACACTTCTTATAAAATAAACAAACCGGTCACACTACTTGTTAAACGCGTGCACCGCAGGTCACAAATAGGTCAACCGGCCGGTTTTTGAGAAAAAACGGCACGTGTGTCTCCCGAGCATCTCAAGGCAGTTAATATCTTATGGAAACCCCCCTAGTATTGCCAAATATTTTCAGATAGGATTTAGATCAATTTTGCATCTGGTTGGGTTTAATCAGGTCGCTAAGTACATCTTTGAATCGGCAATTGGCTAGTTAGAATACAAGTTCCTATCAAAATATATATGGTCAAACAGCCAATTGTTGTTGTATACAAATTGCAACTTCAAATTAGAAATTAACTAGCCAATTGTCGATTCAAAGACATATATACATAGCGACCTGGTTAAATCCAACCAGATATAAAATTGATTTAAATTAGATCTAAAAATATTTAGCAATATTAGGGGGGTTTCTATGATATATTGACTATCCTGAGATACTCATGATGAGACGCACCCGTGTTTCTTTTTTTGTTAAAATCCGGCCGGTTAACATGTTTATGACATGCGGCGCACGTGTTTGACAAATAGTGTGACCGATTTATCTATTTTACAAGAAGTATGTCTTATGTGCACACGGAAAACAAGTTGTATGACCCTCTTTGCTATTTACCCTGTAATGAGTAATGCAACAGGCATACAGCACAAGGAATGCATTTACTAAAAGAATTAGGTTAGCACCGTATTGAATTTGTGTGCGTTTACATGTAGACAAAGCGAGTTATCTAAAACTGCCTCCCCGGTCGCTCGCGCGGGTGACTCTGGGGTGACTGCACCGAAAAGAGCTAGCCCTGATCCGTGCCTTCCGTGGCCGCTGCCGCCACCGGGCTAGGCAGGCGTACCCCATTACTTCCTCTACGCGCGGGGAGGCGGTTTTTGACGGGTCGCACAGTTGATGGTGCTTCGGCCGGCCGTACCTGTCACACATGGAATTCATTTACTAAAAGAATTAGGTTAGCATGGCATGAATTTGTGTGCGTTTACATGCGGACAAAGCATTTTGTCAAGAATGGAAATAGCTTCTGAATCTTTAACATCGTAGCTAAGGGCCTGTTTGGTTGGGCTGTGGCTTTCAAATAAGCAGCTTTTGGCTGCCAGCCGTGGGAGAGGTGCTGTCCTAGAAAGCTGATGTGAGTTGTGAAGCTGTTTGGCAAGCTGGCTGTTAGTGGTAGAAAGACTGGAATACCCCTGAAATGATGAGAGTATGTTTATATATTGATTTAATATTATTATGTTGGCGTATATACTTGTATTTGAACTATTCTATGTAGTACACAAATCGACCAGGAAAATTAATTCATACGGAAGCAATTTTTGACCTAAATTAGAAATTTAAATAACCAAAGTAGCATTACAAGTTCTTTATACATAACTCGTATATCACACGAGCACTATCAAAATATACTAGATGTTCTCGCATATCTATACCAAAAGAGACATCACTTCCACATGCATTGTTAACTAAATAAAACAAAGATAGCTATTCTTCTTCTCTTGCCTGAAACAAGGAATCCGCAATCCTATCACGGACTTCCTTCATGTTGACCGTGTCAAATGAAGGTGGCGCTCTATCATGTGGTATCGGTGTAGCCAGGGGCGAAACTAGAAAGAAATTCTGATGGGGTCGCCTCAAGGGCAATGAGGTCATTCTCTACAAATGAACAGTGTTTGTCTCTAATTTAGTGAAGGATTTGCTAATTTTTGTTGGGGTCAGCCGACCCCAGTGCTAACAAGCCAGCTCCGCCCCTGGGTGTAGCTCACCGTATCACCCGTGGCATATAGTTCTCATTTTCATCACATTTATCAAACTCCTTGTCACGTAATTTGGTGTCTCGAATGTAGTTGTGAAGCGCCATACAAGCAACAATAATTTTCTTTTGTCTTCGAGGCTTGAAACGTGGAATCTTCTTCAACATGCGCCACTTTTCCTTAAGAACACCAAAATTACGCTCGGCTGAGTTACGCAATGAAGAGTGAGCGTGATTGAAAGTCTCTTTCCTCCCAACCGGTTTTCCACATTTGTGGAACTCCGTTAGATGATAAGTTTCACCTAGAAATGGAGCAAGGTATCCTTTTCGATTTGGATAACCGGAATCTACAAGGTAGTATTTGCCTACAAATTGTAACCGAGCTAGCATTAGCAATAAATTTCGAAGTAATTATTGAAGGTAGAGAGAAAGTAATATGGATATTACCTTTTGGAGGAAAAGGAAATTTATGTCGATGCTCCACCAAGCTATGATTTAAAATCCTTGTATCATGTACCGATCCGGGCCATCCAACAACAACAAAAGTAAACCGCAAATCAAAATCACAAATGGCCATAACATTTTGAGAAGTATATCCATGCCGGCCTGTGTGGTTCACGACCTCAGATGCTGGAACTACACAAGGTATGTGAGTGCCATCTATTGCTCCAATGGCTCCTTTGATATGAGGCCAAAATCTCTCATCTTTAACTCTAGCATGAGGAGTTTTGAAAGAATAATCAATGGGTCTTATGTTGTTGGATCCTAACTTGCATAAACAATTCAAGACCTCATTGAACTTCCGATGAATTGTTTCAAGTGACCTTGAAAAGATTATTTCAACTTGATGGAAAGATTGAGGGCCTCCAACAATCCATAAAAACATGCCTAATGATTCCAAAGATGACATGCCCGTACTTGAAATCAATCCATAATTGGAGACTAGAAGATCATGCAATGACATAAAAACATCGGGATACATCCTAAACATCTTATAGCAACTCTTTGCACGATCAAGGTTCTCCATTACCCACTCATATCCAGATTGTTGAGGAATCCTATAAGGTGACTTGTTCAAGTAAGTTTGACTATATTTGTTACCTAGTTGAGCCACCATAGCAACTTCAAATGCCAAATGAGTCAACTCAAGAAGTTCCTCGTTGTTCATCCCACCAATCATCATCCGCTTCAATAGTTCCTCGTTGTTCATCCCACCCAAGTCCCGTAGCGGCAAGTTTCAACTCCATGAATTGAGTAAACTCTTTCTTCAACAAATCCCATTTGTTTTTGAATTGCTTTTGTGTGAATCTTTTCTTTGTGGTCGCAAAGAACTTGTCCTCAAGGTTCTTATAACCTTTTTTGTTCAAACATCCATGTGGCCTATTATTCTTAAAAGTTTCTTCCTTGCATATCTCACAAAACACCTTTGTGTGACATGCATCCCAATATGCCTTGTCCATCTATTGCATTTCAGCATAATTATCATCCACAAAAATTACATAGAACAAATATTTATGCAGTATAGCAGATACATGTATTATTCCTAAATCCGTACAAGCAATCGCCATAATATTTGATGCACATGGCCTAATAAATCACAATATGCATGTCCTAATAAATCACACACATGTCCAAAATCAGTACGTATTTAATGTGTATGGTACTGTGTAAATAAAGAAAAAACAGAGAAGAATTAAACCTCTACTTGTACAACCAACTCATGGGTTGGTCACTTGTTGGAGCTGCGGCCGGCCGGGAAGATCTTGCAGCAGAGCGTAGAGGTCCAGGTGATGGGTACGAGCAGCAGCGTAGAGGTCCAGTCCAGGTGACCGGTGAGCTGCAGCAGTTGAGATCTGCCGGATTGATCCCGTCCTAGATGCGATGACAGGAGGTGATGTTGGCACGGCCACGAGATGGAGGAGACGCGGGGTGGCGTGGGGGTCAGACGGCGGCGACCGGTTCGTGGCCTACCGGCGCCGGAGGGCACACGTACACGGCGGCGGGGCTAGGGTTCCAAGGACGGCGGCGCTTCCTCCATTGCTCGAACAAGACAGTATCGAGGTGAGGCAAAAAATTGGATGGGCCTTGGGAATATATGGGATGGCAGCTGGCTGTAATTTTTGAGTGAGTGGCAGGGGTATGTGGACGTGGGATTTGTTGAAAGCTGGAAAAGCTCCTCAGGAGATGCTGCGGGCTCCTAGTATAATTAAGCGCATTTTGCTGTCAAAACGTAGTTGTGTGATTTGCTGTTTGGTCTAGCTTCAACTTATAAGTGTAGAAAGCCTAGGTAAAATCTCAATCAAACAGGCCCTAAATCCGGCCGAAAGATTGTATCTGTCTGGCCATCTGTTTTTGGTCCGGCTGGCAACCCGTTTGTCTTTTCGACTAGTCCGGCTCGGCCCCATTTCGGCTAAATTGGGCTGATTCGACACGACTTCGTCCGTTTGGCTGCCGATTCGGTGGCTGGGCCTTAACTTCATTTTGTTTGGTTGCCGGTCTAGCCGGTTGAACTCGGTCAGGCTGGACCAGGCCGGCTCGGCGCATCCCTACTCGTTTGGTTGTCTGGCCAGCTGGGACCGAATCCAGCTGAGCTGCGTTTGGTTTCCTGGCCTGCTAGAACCAGGTCATCGGGCTGGAACGCCAGTTGGACCGTTTTAGTGCCCGCGACGCGTGCAGAATCGCGTCTTCGACCCTACTGCACCGACTACAGCAATGTAAGTGTTTTTTCGGCCTCGAGCAACCCTCAAGAGCTCGCCAGATGTTGTCCTGTTTCCTTCTTTCAGTTTTCCGGTAGCGGTAACCTACGGGGCTTGCGGTTGGCCCGCCACTAATTGTAAGCGAATGAGTAGTGTGCGACGATGCCAGAGGCCCACTCTTCGTCTCAGCTACAGGCCGCAACCCGGCTGTCCGGCTAGCAAGAGCAAAAGCCCGAGGGCATCCCACATGAAAAACGGTGAAAGATGCGATAGATCGGACATTCCGGCCATGTGCCTAGTTGGTATTTTCCGGCTACTAAGCCTCTAGTACCGTGTGCGGTGTATTGTCAGCTCCCTTCGGCTCCGGCTCCAGACCGCAACCCGGCTGTCCGGCAAGGTACAGCGTAAACATCATCGTACACGATAAAGTGACAAAGTGTGCAAGAAAACCATGATCTAGTTTTTTGAAATAAAAACCATCATTCGGTTGAAAGCATGTGTACTGTATGTCAATGTACTGACAAAAATTCATTTCTATGTGTTTGCTTTGTCCGACTGCATCGAGTCGGATCTCAAGTACAGGTGAAGATTCGAAACACCTGTCTTCGCCAGCTACTCCGAATCTCGGGGGATACACCCGATGGGTGCGCTCCCCTCCTCCCCCGCTAGAGTTGTGTTGCTTCTCGGGCCGAAGGTGTCCAGCCGGACGCCATTCAAGAACTTCATCTACAACGAAAACGTCAACTTTTGTGGAGCCCGTGCTAATTTCCTCCTTCGGATGAAATCAGAGAGCGCTCGGGGGCTACTGTCGGGGGGATGGTCCCCGGGTACCCCAAAGACGCCCCAAGATAGTAAAAAAGGCAAGTGCAGCAGATTCGACCTATGCCGGCTAGAGGCTTCCAACCGGCCTGCCCATGCCCTGACGGCCCATCCGGCGCTTACACAGCATTTGTGGGCAGCCGACGATGGAGTGCAACCGGCCTCATTGCTGCCCTCCAATCCAGCCGGATCGATCCAGACCCACCAGGAAATATACCAAAAGAAGGACAAGCCAGACAGGACATCGACAAGACGGACAAGACCAAGACACTATACACTTTATCAGATGATGTGTGCAATAGTAAACACTATATATGACATGTAGCAAATAGTGTAGCACTATGCATGACACCTTGTACTTATTAGATGACATCATGCATAGTGGAATTAGGCCATGCGGGCCCGTCCTTGTCCCTTGGGCCACCATTATAAGGCACCAAGGGGGCAGCCTCATGGCTCATGGACACACACGACAAGCTCAATCACCCTCTCTTCCAGACACCACACGCATGCACTTGGTTAGCTAGCTCTCACACACATACACTCGGCTCATCTCGGATCTGACTCCAGCACCCGTGTAGCCGATTATACCCACATATCTTTACGGATATGCGGAGTAGGAGTTTTACCTCACCATGAGGGCTCGAACACAGGTACTTCCTGTCTCACCGCACTCACTTGTACCCAATCCCGCATGCGGATGCCGTCATAGTCGCCCTGGTCGCTTCCACACCTCTATCTAGCCTCCTTAGGCAATGTCGTTTCCATACCGACGACAATTTGAGTTGTTATGATTCAATCATCCATATGTTGATTTATTCAATCTTATTTCTTATCTTCCTTGTTTTGCACAGTGCTCTTATCTGAATGAATAGCTGTCATTGTAAAGAGCTCATTATGTTTGAACAAGAGATTCCTACTTTATAAACTCCTTTATAAAAGCTTTGCTTAAAACTAAGCATGATTTTTCAACTGTTATCTGACCAAGAACAAAGTTTGCCATTACCAATTATGATTGTCTTTATGCATCTTTATTTTGACTCCCATACTCGTTGCAAGTTAAGTTATATAATAGAGAGTTGCTTTCTATTATGATCTATGTATTGGTAAGTGTGATGCTTCTTGTCCGTATTCTTTTTATCGACACTATTTTATATCATAATTTACTATTATTTATTGATATATTTCATATTAATAGGTGATATTTATGTTATTTCATCTATTTTGCATGATTGATGACTTTTGGAGGATGAACTGCCGGAGTCAGGATTCTGGTGGAAAAGGCGGTGTCCGGATGCAATATTCACAGTGATCGGAAAATTCCGAAAATATATGGAAGTCCCTATTTTCCACAAGAAGAAGGAAGCGAAGGGAAGTCGAGATGGGCGGAGGGGCCCACACCCAATGCGGGCCCCTCCTAGGCCACGCCACCAGGTGGTGTGGCCACCCTGGCCCACCTCTGGCATCACCCTTTCGCCTATAACATACCCTCGAAACCCTAAGACTCGAGGAGCGACCATAGAAAGATTCTGCCGCCTCTGCGAGGCGGAAACTACACAGAGAGAAAGACTTCTCCGCGTGAAATCATCGGAAATTCCTTTCCGGAGATGGGAGATCATCGCCATCAACGCCGTCATCAAGCTAGACTTCATAGGGATCATCATCATCTTCACCATCATCTCCACCATCACAATCACCACCACTCCGTACCGCTGTAACAATTGGGTTGAATCTTGCATAGTTCTTAGAGGAAACTTTCCCGGTTGATTACTTGTTGTAGTTGATGCTATTGAGTGGAACCATTGGATTATTGTTCATGTTCAGATTGTTACTTATCATTATATCATCTCTGATATTGATCCATATGATGTCTCGTGAGTAGTTCGTTTAGTTCTTGAGGACATGGGAGAAGTCATGTTGTTAGTAGTGGAATTGTGTTGAGAAATAGTCAATGGTTTGATATTTAAGTTGTGGTGCTATTCTTGTAGTGGTTTCATGTGAATGTCGACTACATGATACTTCACCATTTATGGGCCTAGGGTAATGCATTGTGTATTTGGCTACTAATTATGGGGTTGCGGATGTAAACCTAAACCCCCGTTAGGAAACCTTTGCACAAGGGAGTGTAGGATCTTAGAGTTTAATGTTGTGGTTAGGTTTTTATCTTAATTAATTTCTTGTAGTTGCGGATGCTTGCAAGGGGTATAATCACAAGTATGTATTAGTCCAAGTAAGGTTGGTACATTAGCATAGGTTCACCCACACAACACTTGTCCAACCAAACAAGATTAATCAACTATATGAAGCGAAAGCACTTGACAGTATTCCCATGTGTCCTCGAGAATGTTTGGTCCTCATAAGTAATACAATCGGCTTGTCCTTTGCTGAAGAAAGTATTGGGCCACTTGCTGCAATTATTATTATCGTCTTTTATTTACTTGCATTTTATTTATCTACTTTATCAAAAAAACCTAAAAATCCATTTGCTAGTATTTACAGTGAATTCCTGATCCAAACTACTAGTCAACACCTTCTGCTCCTCGTTGGGTTCGACACTCTTATTTATCAAAAGTACTACGATACACCCTCTATACTTGTGGGTCATCAGTGGTCCAAGGAAAGGGATTCCTAGACAACCTGGTTTCCCCGGACATCGGCATAACACGGGGCCTAGAAGCCATAGGACGACTGGACAGAGCCGTCAGGAAGGGTCTCTGCCTTCTCGTCGACGGCCTCCTCCAGGGTCATCTGCTCGAGGGAGTTTCTTTGCTCTTTATCTTCACTAGAAGAAAGTGTTGCGGAAGACTCGGGGGCGAGTGACTCTTCATCAACACTCTCGCCATTGCCCCTGAATCAGGCTCAGACTCACTCCCGTTCACGATCCCCTTCGTGTTGCAGAGGGGAAGGGCAACAAGGATGGCGACTCGTCACGCATCGATATGGAGCTAAATCGGGGACTCCTATATGTCCCCTATCGCCTTCGAGATAAGGAGTCTCTCCATCAAAGCGAGATAGGCCTCCCGGGAGAGGTCGTGTTTCTTCCCGGGCTAAAGGCACGTGAGGTCCCTGCTGCCGATGTACTCCTAATCTGGGTGGGATCTCCTTTGCAGTGGTCCCAAGCGCCGCAGAAGAAAGTCGGATATCATAGTGATGGTAGTTAAACCTTGATCCTCCAGCTCCTGGATCCAGGCTGTGATAGGACATAGATCCGTGTCCTGCGAGCTCAGCCTCGACCAGGAGTGGACGGGTTGCTCGACCTATTTTGGATCTTACATCCAGGGAGGTGGTCTCCAACTAAAACCATGCAAAATTCCCCACACCACTCCTCCCACTTGGACTTGAATTGGCTGGCGGGGTACTGCTTGGAGCGTTGGTTGTAAAGACAAAGCGTAATGCCCCCGTGACCCGTGGCTTCTTGTCCACTCCGGGGGTGAAGAAGTGGCAAAACAGGGCCACTAATGGTCTCACCCCCACAAACTCCTCGTAGAGATGAGCGAAGGCAGCCGACGTTAGCATGGCATTAGGGTGGATCTGCACGAGATGAAAGACATACTCCTTCATCACCTCGAGGAAGAACTCCAAAAAGGGGGGAACTAGCCCCATATGAAGGAAGCAGGCGTAGATCGGCAGCTCCCCGTCCCAACTCTGGTACGAGGACGACAAAGCTCTGTGGCCCCGTTCTCATGGCGCTCGTTTGCCACAAGAGCATACAGGGCCCGAAACTTCTGCAGGTCTAGTGTTGGCTTGATGCGGGCTCGAGGAATATTTGGGGGATTCGCCGCCTCCGAGCGGGTCATTGCCAATGGTTCTCCTCTCCCAGCCTCCGATGCCTCATGGTCCGCCATGAGCGGTTTGGATTTGGGAGTAGTGTGCTAAGGGGAGAAGGATGAGGGGATAGTGGGGGTAGCCTTTCTGGGGAGGGCCTTTCTTATAAAGAACCCCTCCCCTACGCTCCCCCAACCGCGTAGCCCTTCACAACTCACTCACCCCGACTCGCATGCGCGTGCCACTTTGAGGCGCCTCGGGAGTGGAAGGCGAGGCACTCGCCGTCAACAAAGAAAATAACAGCTAGCTTGGCGTGAATAGGTCCTGTTCCTGCAACGGGATGCCTTAGACTAACCGGGCTCGGGGCTACTATTGTATCCGTGGAACCCGGGTCCTCGATCCCGCCTAGACAAGCTGCAGTGAAGGCCTCTTCTTGGGGCTACGTACCGGCCTCACGAGAGAGAATCCGGATAGCCATCCATTCTCGACAAAAACAAGAGGACACGTGAGCTCTAATGCCTATGGAGCAAGACCTTAGACCTGCTCTGACACGCGAAGGCCACACATGAAATCCTCTCCACATTGTACTCATGCATGCCGTGCCATACCACATGACCTTACTAGAACGATGTGTGTTCTTTCGACCTATGTGGTGACCCCTTGTTCTTATAAAAGGAGGCCCACGTCAAACGAGAGAGAGAAGGGGAGAGTTCTTAGCTAGATCCTTTCCGGGAAAGGAACCCTTGTAATTGTGATCATCCTCCAGATAGACGATAGTTGCAGGACCTAGGGATCCGCACATCATGGACCTAAAACAAGGTAAAAAAACATGTGTGTGTGTGTGTTTGTTCGTCTCTCTCGCCGATTGAGCTCGCTGGACATTGCGCCCCTAGACGAACTAACAAAGGGGATCCCATCCCCGGTATCAAAAATCAAGACACTGAAGGGTTTCGCGTCATAGTAAATCAAATTTTTCTACGGATGCGAACAGAGGGAAAGCCAAGATCTAATCTAGGAGATGCAATCAACGAGAGAGATTGGATTAGATCTTCATACCCTTGAAGATTCAGACAATGAACGCTCGTTTAACGTGGGTGATGTAGTCGTACTCGCTTCTCCTCCTCGCGATCCGATCCGATCTAGCACCACAAGTGGCGGTGCCTCCGTGAGATGCACACGCAAGACCTCGACGCCTCCTCCTTCCTCGGACCAAGTATGGTGGAGAGGTAGATTGGATCTACAACACGACGGCGTGGTGTATATGGTGGAGAATTTCACGCAGGCTTCGCCTACAAACAATGGGAGGAGAGGAAGGCAAGGCGGCTAGGGTTTGGAGGAGAGGTGTAGGGGTTTGGTGTGCCCCCACCCCTCTTTATATAGAGGAGGGGGCGCAGCCCTAGCCCCTCCCCCAAGCCCAAAGGATAAGGAGTGGGGGGCATGGACTCTCCCCTCTTCTAGAAACCCTATCTCTAGTTTAAACGATTTAAACTCTCTAGGATCGGCTGGGCCCTATGGGGCCTTGTGCCTGTGGCATCCCGCAAAACCACTACTAGAAAATCGCGTTGTTTTTGTGCATTGCATCGTCATGACCGCATGCTCATGTCATCATGCCACATTTCATTTGAGCATCGTCATCATCATGCATGGTTTTTGTCTAAACTATTTTCGAAACGCCTAGTTTTGTTTTCTAAATAACCCCCGTCTTTATTTCAAATTAAAACATCGGTCTGTTCATATCTTTTATTTGTCTAAAAAGTATTTACAAAAATGTTTTACAAATAAAATAAATAATCAAATGTTTTGTCCGGGGAGGCAGTCCGATCAGTCAGGCCAGAGGCCCAACCTGAATAGACCACCTACCACCCGGCCCATCTAAAGAAACCCTAAACCCTTTTCTACCTAAACCTAGTCTACCCAGCCCCCTCCACCTCACCCCGACCAACCATAGCTTTCCACCTCACCGTTCCCTCCACCTCATAACTCGACACAGCCACCTCACCAATCCCAGTCGCCACCCACCGCCGCCTGCCCCACTCCCTCCTGGCCCCAAAGAAGACACCCACACCACGCACACCACCACGCCTGCACCGCCCGCCTCGCCGACCCGATCCCGTGAAACCGCCCACCCGACCCCTGCTCGACCCCACCCCGGCCCCACGCCAAGACGCGACCTCTCCCACCCCTGCCTCTCTCTCCTCACGCAATCCCCACCGGCCTCCTTCCTCCCCTTGCGCCAAAGCCAGCGAGCCGCCTCCTCCTCCTTCCGTCCACCCGATGGAGGCCGCTGCCGTCTTCGTCCCTACCGCGTACCGCCTCCTCCTCGCCACCCGCCCCGCTCTCTCTCGAGCGCCAGCCCCCGCCTCAGCGCCTCCCGACGACGCCACGGCCCGCGCCGCCTTCCCTGCCGCTTCCCACCGCCGCCGGTTTCTCCCGATTCGGCCGCCGCCGCGCGATCTCGGCCTCGACCGCGTCTTCCTCGCTCGGCGCCACCTGCTGCCAACCTCGCCACCACGGCAATCATGTCGCGCTCGCCACCGCCCCCGCCTCGCTCCTCCTCGGCCTCGCCGCCGAGCCCATCCAGCCGCACCGCTCGCCAGAGCTCCATCGACCGCTGCCGCCGAGCACGCCTGAGCACCTCGCCGCCTCCTCCGCCTTCGACGCCATCGGGCGCCCTTCCGCCGGCCTCCTTCCGCCTACCTCCGCCTGATGCCTCCACTCAGATTACCACGCTGGCTTCGCCCGCGACGCATCACGGCGCCTCGCGCCTCGCCGCCTGGCCCAGACACCGGTCGCCAGGTTCCCGCCCCTGACGCCTCCCGTCCTCTCTCCTGCCAACGCCTCTCCGCCGTGTTGCTGCTCTGCGTCCCTAGCAAGCCCAGATGCCGCCTGCCTACCGCCACGGCCACGAGCTTGCCTCCCGCCATCTCTCTGCAGCGCCACTGCCACCGCCTCCCTCTCGCTGCCTCGCCTCCACCGCTGAAAGTGCCGCCAACCGGCTCCCTCCCATGCGCCTCTCCTTGCACCTCCTGTCGTTGTTCGGTCTGCCAGCGACCAGTACATGCGCGCATCCTGTGTGCCCATTTGTGTGTGTGTGTTTTGCCGAGCTCAACAAGTGGCCAGGACTCTGGTCTGGAGATGTTCCTTGTGGTAACATGTGGGCATGTGTGTATAAGGCTGGGAATGAATGGAGTATCGACGAGAAGGTCGCAGCTCTAGGAGTCGATACTACCGGGACAACATCCTCAATGCTCAAGATGGACGCCAGAACCCACGTGGAAAAATCAAGATCTTCGTACACGGCAGCTCACCGGCAAGACCGGCTCGATGCCGATGGTTGCGAAGGATGTACATGTACATGGTGCCACCCAAGACCTTCATCGCGGATCCGATGACCGAGACCCTGAAGACCGATCCGCGCGCCAACCCCGTCAACACCGAGACCTCGGGATCGCCAAGTTCTCCTTCCCGGTGTATTGACGCCCAAGTTCGCCATCGCGAGTCCGAACTTCAACGTTTCCCCGTCGAACCCTGAGACCAAACCCCGGAACCCCTCCGAACCCCCAAGACCTTCGACCCCAGATGTGTGAACCTTTTTCCGAGCCCTATTTTATAAATGCTATATATAAATATCTTGTTGCATATGAATTGCGCATCCTTGCATACATATTGTGGTTTGGGGGCATTATGCCAATTCATCTCATAATTAAAAATGGAGTCTATATGCGGGATATCTTTGTCTTATTCCGGACTCCATTTAAATTGGTGTAGCGAACCGATACCATGTTTCGCCCTGTTAACCCAACACTTAATTTGCGGGGTAGATAAATAACTTGAAGCATCTAAATAATTGTCGGGACCCCGGTTCCGTTTAATATTGCCTTATTGCATTGCACCTTGCCATGTCATACATCATACATGCATCATGCCCGATCTTTTGTCATAGTATTAAATAGTGCATCCGGTGTTTCTTCTAGTGCTTTGCTTCTTCACGGATTAGGCCAATGAGTTGATGTGAGTGTCGACCCGATCTTCGGATGAATCTTCGGCAATGGTTTCAGGCGAGCACCTCCCCCCTTTCTACCTATCTTACTTTTATAGTATTTATTCCCTCCTGTTGACCTATTGCTATCTGTGATGCGTTGCTCTAGTTTTCGTACCCGTGATATCCCTTGCAGCCTTATATTGCCTTGGACACATCCTATTACCTGTTGATTGGTAGATAGTTGGACTTGCGCGTCGTAGTCGCTTGCTCAAGTGATGTTGCGTGTCGTCAAGTACCACAGTTGTTGGAGTATTGTCGTGTGTTTATTGTTGGAGATGATCAAGACTTTAATTACTGTTTAACAACTAAAAATTGAAGTAGGTAAATGCAGAGGCACAGGTGGGCAATAGATGTTATTTGGTTGTTAACCGTCCACTTGTGTCCCGTAGGACCCCGAGTACTTGATACCTGTTCCTTGAATATTCGCGCTATCCACATCCGGGAGGATTATGGGACCCTGCGAGCTTGATTCATTCTTATTTCTTGGGGCCACAAACTAGTTTGAGGTTTTATTTACTATCATGTACTTATGCCATGCTTTATCGCTTTATTTACGATTGTGCGAGGAGCACTGACTGCTTAGGATCGTGACCTGCTTTTGGGTATCGACAAGCCCACCACACTTTCGGGTTCCCGATGCCATACCGCCCTATAAACCTTGAGTCCGTCTCAAGTCACTAACTGCTTGGTATACTTAATGGGGTGGCCTGAAATATTTCTCAATCTTGTGATTGCTTTGTCGTGAAGGCCTCGTTGGGTTTTGATTTGGTTTTTCCGAGGTTGATCGAGTGTGTGTTGCTATTTGTGCACCCCTGCAGGGTAAAACTTTCTGAAAGCCGTGTCCGCGGTTATGGACGACTTGGAGCACAGTATCTCGATCATAGACAACTATAACTAAAGTAGTGCTATAAATTTGACTTTATAATGACTAGCACAGTATCTAATATTTGAGTGTAGATAGATAATTCTTATTTTTCTGAAAAAAAAATTATATATTATTTGTATTTTTATGAATTAGAATGATTTTTTTATGATTTTCCTAAAAGTAATGTGATAAAAAGGGAAAAAAGACTTTGTCGTGTATACTATGGAATAGATACGGTAATGGCCCTTTGTCGTGTATACTACGGAATACACATAGCAAAGAGCCGACAAGGGCACACGGCACGTCTGCAGCCGTTAGCTCCTCCCCGTCAAGTGGACCTGTCGGTCGTGGGTCCTACCTTGTTGCCGTGACGACATCTATGTCGTGTGCCACTGTCGATTTTATCGTGTGTGTTTTCTTTGCCGTGTTTTTTATGCGTCTTCGCCGTATATATTATTATGCCGTGTTCTTTTTCAGAAATTTGTCGTGTTCGTGTACTTTGTTGTGTGCTTTCTGGGTTACACACAGTAAAAACAAATTTTGGCGTGTTCTGATCCATTTGGCACACAGCAAAACCGTCTACACTGCAGCAGTGTTTTTTTTGGGTGAAATCTGGGTCAAACGCACATGCGCGTTCAGCCGAAACGCAACAACTAAAAACACCAAGTCTAAAACTCTTCTAATTAAAACTGAAAAGAAATACAGAGTACTACTAACCGGTTTATTCAACAATCGCTCCCACCAGCCGAATCATATCGCAGTAGTTAGTAGTCAGTAGTCAGTCGAGGAGCCGCACCATGCTAGCTGTGTCAGAATGAGATCAACCAAAACAAATGAATGGTCCAAAGTGGTGTCTCGCCCTGTTGGTCAAGTCCGTCTCGGTTTCAGTTTTCCTATTTTATATTGGGTTCACTAACAGGATTTGACGGATAGCGAGTTTCAAATGGATACGAGAGTTTCAGACAAGAAGTCAGATAAAAGTGAGAAAAGTTAAATGGCTAAAGAAAAGTGAGTACAGCTAATAACGAACCAGGAAACAGAAATCTCTTAACATTACCATTAGATTCATAGTTGGTTGACCGTGTGAGAATATTCATACTAAACTAAATTTTCTGGTAGTAATATTGTGTGCAGTGTAAAACATGGTGATGGTTTATTTTTCGGTTTTGCTAATTCATAGCTAGCTGAGATTTAAGTTAGGGCATACCTAACTTGTAGTCCGTTGATCAGTTTGTTAAGATTTGTGAGGCATCCCGCGCGTCCGCGTTGTGTTGTTCGCTCCGCCGATCGTTTGTGTAGTCTCCCAGCAGGGTTACGGGCTGACAGTGTTCTGCTGTTTTGTCTGTTGTCCCTATTGGGCTTGTTAATGGACCGTTGTTTTGGAGTTTGCATGTTTGTAATTTTCTCTTTTTTTTTGTCATGGACTGGTTATTGTTGGGTTGTGTTGGCGTGAGGTATTAGAGTGGGCAGCCGTTAGTTTTTTTTTTTTTTTGCTTATTGATTTTGGTTTTGTTAGACCGAGTATTTGACTGGTGATGTTTGGTTAGCCAGAGTGTTTGGTTTGTTGTTTGTTTTGTTTTTGTGTTTTTCATACTTCCTCGGGCCCGAATTAATGAGATCAACTATATATTAACTCATTTTTACAAACGGCTTTGATAATTCATAGCTAGCTGAGTTTTAAGCTAGGGCATAGCTAATTTGTAGTCGTTGACATAAGATTGGTGAGCGTCCGCGTATATCGCACGCTCGGGCCCGAGCTCTTGTGTGGTCTCCGCTCGGTTAGTTTATCGGGCCGTTGTTTTTGTTTGCCCGTTGTCTTTATTGGACTAATTAACATGTCGTTGTTCGTGTTTGTCCATTTGTTTTATTCTCTTTTTTTCCCTGAACTGGTGGGCGTTGGACTAGTCATCGTGAGGTGTCGGAGTGGGCAGTGTTGGCATTTTTTCTGTTCATCTATTTATATAAAAATGGTTTATTTTTAGTTTTGGGTACTTCTTTCGACCCATATTAGTTGACTCAATTTTTTTTAGATACGGCACCAAAACTTGACTAGATGCATTTGTATCTAGATGAATCTAAGTCAACTAATATGAGTCAGAGGAAGTACTAATATTCGAAATTATTTATTGTTATTTTTTATAGTTGATTGTATTTTTTTGCTACTCAATTTTATGTGTTGCACCTACTAAGATGCATTGACATCTCCTCACTTGTTTCCAATTTCGAGACAACACGAGTATATAGTTCTCTCTCTCTCTCTCTCTCTCTCTCTCTCTATATATATATATATATATATATATAATACTATTCTATAAAATGTGTTTATTTTGTTTCCAACTTACTTCTACAATTAGTTTTAGGAAATGAATATTTTTTGAGTTGCATCTGGTACTGTAACTGACTCTATTTGCGTGAGTTGCAAATATGGTTGAAAATGAGGACTCACTTTCTTACGAGAGTTGCAATTTTGCCTACAACTTAAAATGTTTTTGTGTTCATGTATTAGTTGCAACTGAGGATTGTTTTCTACTTTATCTTATTTAACTTGTGAGTTGCATCTGGTACTTAACTGACCACACTTTTTGGCTGGAATTGCATCTGCTATTGCAAATGGCTTTCTCACGGGAGTTGCAACTTTTTCTGCAATTGAGGACAGGTCATGTGTGAGTTGCAACTACGGTTGCAACTGACGATTGTTTTTTCCTGATACCTTCTTTCTTAATGTTTCAGTTGCATCTTGTACTCTAACTGGCCAAACTGTTTTGCAAGAGTTATAAATGTGGCTGAAAATGAGGACCAGTTTAACGTGGTACCTTCCTATTTTTTTAAGGGACCACACATCTAGCCTTCTCCACTGATGGTATACAGAGGGAGTTATAACTGAGGACTGTATTGTTTTTTTGTTTTTTTAGCCTTGAGTTGCACCTCGACACGCAACCGACCTTCTACCTGATGATATAGAGAGGGAGTTTGCAACTGAAGACTGTTTTGTTCTTTTGTCTTTTAGCCTTGAGTTGTATCTCGACACGCAACCGACCTTCTCCCTGATGGTATAGAGAGGAAGTTGCAACTAGGGTTGCAAATGAGGACTGTGTTGTTATTGTCTTATTAGCATTGAGTTGAATCTCTACACGCAACCAACCTTCTACATGATTGTAGAGAGAGACTTGCAACTGGACTATGAGTCTCGAGTTGCAACTTGGCATGCAACTAGTATTCTTCCCTGATGGTATACAAATGGAGTTGCAACTAGGTTTGCAACTGAGGATTGTGTTGTTATTATGTAGTTATTATCCTTGAGTTGAATCTCTACATGCAACCGGCCTTATCCCTGATGGTATAGAGAGGCAGTTGCAACTAGGGTTGCAATTGGACCGTGAGTCTCGAGTTGCACCTCGACACGCAACCTGTCTTCTCCCTGATGATATAGATTGTGAGTTGCAACTAAGGACTGTGTTGTTGTTTGTCTTTTTAGCCTTGAGTTGTATCTCAACACGCAATCGGCCTTCTCGTTGATGTTATAGAGAGGGATTTGCAACTAGGGTTGCAAATGAGGACCGTGTTGTTCTTTTGTCTTTTTTAGCGTTGAGATGAATCTCTACACGCAGCCAACCTTCTCCATGATGGTTGAGAGGGAGTTGCAACTAGGGTTGCAACTGGACTATGAGTCTCGAGTTGCAACTTGACATGTAACTATCCATCTCCCATGATGGTATACAAAGGGAGTTGCAAATAGGTTTGCAACTGTCGATTGTGTTGTTCTTTTGTAGTTTTTATCATTGAGTTGAATCTCTAAACGCAATCGGCCTTATCCCTGATGGTATACAGAGGGAGTTGCAATTTCGAGTTGCATCTTGACACGCAATTGGCCTTCTCCCTTGATTGTATAGAGAGGGAGTTGCAATTGAGGACTCTGTTGTTGTTTTTGTATTTTTAGCATTGAGTTGCATCTTGACACGCAATCGGACTTCTCCCTAATGGTATAGAGAGGGAGTTGCAACTAGGGTTGGAACTGGACTATGAGTATCGAGTTGCAACGTGACACGCAACCGCCTTCCCCGATGGTATAGAGAGGAGTTGCAACTAGGGTTGCAACTAAGGACTTTTCGCCAAGTTGCATCTCGACTTACAACTGGCCTTCAGTTGAATCAGGGTTGCAACTGGACTGTGAGTATCGAGTTGCGTCTCGACATGCTCCCCTGATTGTATAGAGAGGCAGTTGCAATTAGGGTTGCAACTAACTACCGTGTTGAATGGTCATTGTCTTTTTTTGCCTCGAGTTGCATCTCGACACGCAACTGGACTTTCGTCTTGAGTTGCATCTTCGCATGCAAGTGGCCTTATTCCCCCTGATGATATAGCTTAAGAGTTTGCAACTAGGGTTGCAACTAAGGACTGTGTTGTTGTTTTGTTTTTTTATCCTTGAGTTGCACCTAGACACGCAACCCGGCCTTCCCCCTGATGATATAGAGGGAGTTGCAACTAAGGACTGTTTTGTTCATTTGTCTTTTTAGTGTCCAGTTGAATCTCTACACGCAACCAACCTTCTCCTTGATGGTAGTGAGTCTCGAGTTGCAACTTGACACACAACTAGCCTTCTCCCCTAATGGTATACAGATGGAGTTACAATTAGGTTTGAAAATAAGGATTGTGTTGTTCTTTTGTATTTTTATCCTTGAGTTGAATCTCTACACGCAACCGGCCTTATCCCTGGTGGTATAGAGAGGGAGTTGCAACTAGGGTTGCAATTAGGACTGTGAGTCTCGAGTTGCAACTTGACACGCAACTGGCCTTCTTCCCTGATGGTATAGAGAGAGAGTTGCAACTAGGGTTGCAACTGAGGACTCTGTTGTTATTTTGTCTTATTAGCCTTGAGTTACATCTCGACACGCAACTGACCTTCTCCCTGATGGTATAGAGAGGGAGTTGCAACTAGGGTTGCAACTGGACTATGAGTATTGAGTTGCAACTTGACACACAACTGGCCTTCTCCCTTGTTGGTATACAGAGGGATTTGCAACTAGGGTTGCAACTGGACTGCGAGTCTCGAGTTGCAATTTGAATGTTCTAAACGAGAAAAAATGTTTTTCAATTGAATGTTCTGAACTACATTTGCCACTTCCAATTGTGGTTGCAACTGTGATTTTTATTGCAAATGTGATTTTGTCTAGTTACAAGTAGTGTTGTAACTAAGATTTACCAATTGCAAGTGCAATTGCAAGTATGATTTGTCATGGAAAATGGGGTTAAAATTAAGATTTCATGTATTTGTAAATGAATTTTTACAGTCATGAATTTTGCATATTTATCTATTCCCCCCGATCCATATTAATTGACTTTGATTTGTCAAAATTTGGATGAACCTATATACTAAATAGTGTCTAAATTCGATCAAATCTAGACAAACTTGAGTCAATTAATATGGGCCGGAGGAAGTAGATACAGCTGTATCTAGATTTTTACAAATCTGGGACGGTTAATATATAAGTTGCAACTACTTGTTTTCCTAGTAGAGAATTAGCAAAACGTTTCTTATTCTGTTTGAAGCTGGAGCAATCATTTTTCCCTTCTGTATAAACAGTATTGATTAAATAATGAGCAAATCCTAAAAAAAAAGGAAATGAGCTGTGCCAAAAACCAAACTACTTCGACACGTTATGTCTTTGCCGTAGGAGGTGGAGTACAGCTGGCCGGATGCAAGTCACACAAGAGCTGGTCGAGCGGGTGCATGATTGAAGAGAAGACGTTAACACGCGCGCGGCTGACGTCACCTGACTGAGAGTTATGTTAATTCTCAGTCAGCTGAGCATTAGAGAGACCCTTATTTTATGAGGTGTGATTAGGTGTTCCTCTTCTTCGAAACTCACGAAACTGAAAACATAAAAATGGTCAGGATTGACCGATATCCTTTATACCCTCTGAAAAGAGGGTATCGGCCAATTCTGTTTGTTCTTGTATTTTCAGTTTGGTAATTTTAAAAGGAGAAGGGACACCAAAACAAAATTGTTGTTTTATTAGAAAAAAATATGGTAAAAACGCCAGACGAGCCCGCGTTACGTGTGCCAACTCGTTGTGATGCAGACATGCATGCGTAGTACAACACCTTCAAAAAAGGGATGAATTTTCATTGGCGATTTGAACACGCGTGAAAGATATTAGCTCGTACTTCCTTTGGTCTGCCTTAATTTTATTTAGAATCGGATGTATCTAGTTAAATATTTAAACTAAATGCATTCGTATCTAGATAAAGTTGAACGGAAGTGAGTACAAAAATCTACTCCACCTAAGTGTGTGTTTGAAACGTACTACTCCTATTGAGGCCCTACAGAAATTCAGATAGACAAGAAAAAAAAGATAATCTATGGTGTAGTTACCTGAATTGGGTGACTGAGAGACGCTAGCCGCTCCCTCCAGGCGTCGCCCCTCTGAGTCGAGCCCTACAATCACATCTGCTGCTTCACCATGGGAACGAAGCTTGACATCGCTCCCACCAGCCGAATGATATCAGTGGAGGAGCCGCACCATGCTAGCTGTGTCAGAAGGAGATCAACCAAAGCAAATGAATGGTCTAAAGTGGTGTCTCGCCCAAGTCCGTGTCGGTTTCAGTTTCCCCACTTTATTGGCTTCAATTCCCGTCCGAATCGAACTGCCCGGCCCTCATATAGCCCCAACCACATCTCCTCTCATCCCGCAATACCCAATCGCGCGAACGTACCACCGATCATACAGCATAGCCCCAACATCCTCCTCGCCTCTTATCCCGGAATACCCAATTATTGCTGATCGAGACCCATGGCGCCGACGTTCCGTCGAGTGCGGCGGCGCACGGCTGGCGGCGAGGACCGCCTGAGCGCGCTCCCTGACGATCTGATCCTGCTCATAGTAGGCAGGCTGGACACCCGGACGGCGCTCTCCACGGCTGTCCTTGCCAGGCGCTGGGCGCGCATCCCGCGCGAGCTGCCGGCGTTGGACTTGAGGGTGAGCGACATACTCCCGCCGGAGTACGACCGGACCGTCGACCTCCGCCAGCGCAACTTGCCCCGTGAGACATATTTGGCCAGTCAGCTCGACTCGCTCATGGCGAGCTGCGAGATCGACACGATGAGGTCGTTCGCCAACGGAGTCAGGGGCTTCTTGGAGGCGGACGGTGGGAATGACCGGCGCGTCAAGACCCTCCGTCTCGAGTTTTTCCAAACAAACGACGGCAGCACCTGCTGTGCCGCCGACCGCCTGATCACCGCCGCAGTCGATGCATGGGGAGTGGAAGATCTGGAGGTCGTCGTCAGGCTAGGAATTGGTGGTGATCATCAGACGTCGGCCGGCTACAGCTTGCCCCAAGACTGCCTCAGCCGGTCACGCCTTCGCAGCCTGACGCTGGGCAAGTACTGCACACTGCCGCCGCCGCTGCGTAGCTACAGCACGCTCACCAAGCTCATCCTGCGTGACATGCCCGCTTCCACGCCTGTCGACGTGTACGAGACGGTGTTCAAAGACTGCACTCAGCTGCAGGTTCTTCACCTGATATCCTGCTGCTGTGCACATGACGTCCTGGTGGTGGATGCGCCGTCTTCTCAGATCAGGGAGCTCGTCGTGGAGGAGTGCTCGTTCTGGAAGATCGAGCTGCGCGACCTCCCAATGCTTGTCCGCCTGGCGTGCTGCCTAACTAACACTAGAAGGATTGTCTTCGGCTCCCTTCCGTGCCTCATGGACACTAACTTCACATTCTCTACAGAATGTGATGATTTAGCGACAGCACGTCTGGATGATTCGTTCGACAGGTTTCTCCTCATGTCCCCCACCATGACCAACCTCGCCATCCGATTCAGCGGGCTGAGAAGATGGATTCTGCCCGCTTGTTCCCAGAGGCAATTGCCGTATCTGAAGAGGCTCCTTGTCGCCGACCTACCTTCAAACTGGGACATCTTATGGCCGTGCAGCCTCATGATGGACGCGCCATCACTCGAGGTCCTGCACATCCACGTGCCTCCCTCAGAATCGGAGCCAGCCTACAATTGGCGCCGGGTGACTTCGTCGAAATTACCCAAGAAGCTTCCCCACCGTCACCTCAAGGAGCTGGTCGTGATTGGATTTACGCAGCGCCACATATGGTTTCTCAAGTATGTTGTGAGCATGTGCACATCGTTGCAACGCGTTATTCTGCTCAAGGATGGCCATGTTCGGTACAATGGACTCTGGGATTGGCACATGGTCGGGAAGCAAACATGTCCGTGGAGCGACGATGAAAAATCGGTGGTGAGGAGAATGGTCAAAACGTTTGGGCTCGGGCCTCTTGTTGAACTCATCTTGGGATAATCTTTGTATTTGCTCTTATTATCTGCACATTGTTGTTTTTAAACCTAGATGGATCCTCTGATATATGGGAAAGTGTGTTGTATCTAAAACATGTTTGTCCTCCGTTTTGTTTTACTCAACAGATGTACATTTCGTCCAATTCCAGCAGGGTCAGGCGATCTTTGCCGCTCCGTATGTCACTTTCCAATCAGACACATGTAGTTTTATGTTAAATAGTTACAGCACGCTGACACATAAAAAAAGTTCATTTCCACGATTTGGATCATGAACTATAACTGTAGAAGCGCATATATATGTTCTAATTTGCATTCTGAACATCTCCAAACAGGAGAGAAAGGGAGAAACAAAAATGACGGATCATGTAATAAAATGTAAAGACTGCTCAAAATTAACTAATGTTTCACAGATGTGCTTTTTTCTATAAATCTCGATATATCTCTGAACACTTTTCTAGATAACGACATCCTTCCAAAGTTAAAGCTCTTCCGTAAGAAGTCCTGGGAAAGCCTTAAGGTAATTTTAAGCATTTATGCATATTCATCTTATGTGCAACTTCCGATACAGAGACCGGAGGAAATTTATCTTCCATTACTTGAAATGATGTAGACCAAACTTATGCACAGAGCCTCCCACATATAAATGTGTGACATGTGAAAGATTTCAACTCTCTCGGTTAAAACATTTTCTTGTAGCAGATAAGAAAGCCTTGTAAGTGACACCAAAAACTTCCTTCTTATTGTTTGTATTCACTTTGACCTCAAAGCTAGGTTAAGACAACATCATTTCTGCATCCTGACCCCACGAGCCATGTGGCACGGTCGACGAGGGCAGTGCTACGTGCTAATACCTTGCCGCGGGCGGTGCGCTGTTGTTCTTGTTGACGATGGGACAGGATGACCTCATCCCGTTTTTTCCCGACTTTGCACCTGTGGTGTCATTAAGTGGAGCAAGCACGGGCGTAGGGATGAGTGCACCAGGTGTCCCACGTGCCGCCACGCGCGGCGCTGCTGCTGCCTCTCGGATTATTGACTTGGCCTTCCGCTCATCCTCGATAGTCGGGCCTTGTGGGATTCCCGGCAGCGCCGGCCGTGAAGCCCCAAGTCCTCGTGGATAACTTGCCAGCTCAGATACATATAGTTTTATGTTAGAGTGACTATTAGTTCTTTGTCGAGCAACTATATATGAATTTCACAACTCAAATGACTATTTGACAACTCGCAGGTCAAATACCACTGACTCATTAGATAGATGTAGGTCTGCGTTAGAGTGACTATATATTCTTTGTGGAGCAATTGTTAATTTCACAACTCACATGACTGATAAAAGCCACCGACAAACGGGTACAAACAATTAATGGATAACATCATGGTCCTGGGAAAAAACCTACTCAGCAGCAGGCTCAGGCTGGCGGTTCCAACTTAATTGAGGGAAGCTGAGGAACTCCTGCAATTGTGTACTTTGTGCATATGGTCACACCACCAAATTGATTTGAGTCTCCATGGAATGATTTTGACATTTTACGCAGGAATTTCTTCCGTTGGTAACATGAAATGTATGTTGAGCGTAATGAAGTAAATGGCACCGGAGGTCATACAACTTGTTCCGCGTGCAGATAAGTCACACTTATAAAATAAACAAACCGGTCACACTACTTGTTAACGCGCACCGCAGTCACAAATAGGTCAACCGGCCGGTTTTTGAGAAAACGCACGTGTCTCCCGAGCATCTCAAGGCAGTTAATATCTTAGGAAACCCCTAGTATTGCCAAATATTTTCAGATAGATTTAGATCAATTTTGCATCTGGTTGGGTTTAATCAGGTCGCTAAGTACATCTTTGAATCGGCAATTGGCTAGTTAGAATACAAGTTCCTATCAAAATATATATGGTCAAACAGCCAATTGTTGTTGTATACAAATTGCAACTTCAAATTAGAAATTAACTAGCCAATTGTCGATTCAAAGACATATATACATAGCGACCTGGTTAAATCCAACCAGATATAAAATTGATTTAAATTAGATCTAAAAATATTTAGCAATATTAGGGGGGTTTCTATGATATATTGACTATCCTGAGATACTCATGATGAGACGCACCGTGTTTCTTTTTGTTAAAATCCGGCCGGTTAACATGTTTATGACATGCGGCGCACGTGTTTGACAAATAGTGTGACCGATTTATCTATTTTACAAGAAGTATGTCTTATGTGCACACGGAAAACAAGTTGTATGACCCTCTTTGCTATTTACCCTGTAATGAGTAATGCAACAGGCATACAGCACAAGGAATGCATTTACTAAAAGAATTAGGTTAGCACCGTATTGAATTTGTGTGCGTTTACATGTAGACAAAGCGAGTTATCTAAAACTGCCTCCCCGGTCGCTCGCGCGGGTGACTCTGGGGGTGACTGCACCCACCGAAAAGAGCTAGCCCTGATCCGTGCCTTCCGTGGCCGCTGCCGCCACCGGGCTAGGCAGGCGTACCCCATTACTTCCTCTACGCGCGGGGAGGCGGTTTTTGACGGGTCGCACAGTTGATGGTGCTTCGGCCGGCCGTACCTGTCACACATGGAATTCATTTACTAAAAGAATTAGGTTAGCATGGCATGAATTTGTGTGCGTTTACATGCGGACAAAGCATTTTGTCAAGAATGGAAATAGCTTCTGAATCTTTAACATCGTAGCTAAGGGCCTGTTTGGTTGGGCTGTGGCTTTCAAATAAGCAGCTTTTGGCTGCCAGCCGTGGGAGAGGTGCTGTCCTAGAAAGCTGATGTGAGTTGTGAAGCTGTTTGGCAAGCTGGCTGTTAGTGGTAGAAAGACTGGAATACCCCTGAAATGATGAGAGTATGTTTATATATTGATTTAATATTATTATGTTGGCGTATATACTTGTATTTGAACTATTCTATGTAGTACACAAATCGACCAGGAAAATTAATTCATACGGAAGCAATTTTTGACCTAAATTAGAAATTTAAATAACCAAAGTAGCATTACAAGTTCTTTATACATAACTCGTATATCACACGAGCACTATCAAAATATACTAGATGTTCTCGCATATCTATACCAAAAGAGACATCACTTCCACATGCATTGTTAACTAAATAAAACAAAGATAGCTATTCTTCTTCTCTTGCCTGAAACAAGGAATCCGCAATCCTATCACGGACTTCCTTCATGTTGACCGTGTCAAATGAAGGTGGCGCTCTATCATGTGGTATCGGTGTAGCCAGGGGCGAAACTAGAAAGAAATTCTGATGGGGTCGCCTCAAGGGCAATGAGGTCATTCTCTACAAATGAACAGTGTTTGTCTCTAATTTAGTGAAGGATTTGCTAATTTTTGTTGGGGTCAGCCGACCCCAGTGCTAACAAGCCAGCTCCGCCCCTGGGTGTAGCTCACCGTATCACCCGTGGCATATAGTTCTCATTTTCATCACATTTATCAAACTCCTTGTCACGTAATTTGGTGTCTCGAATGTAGTTGTGAAGCGCCATACAAGCAACAATAATTTTCTTTTGTCTTCGAGGCTTGAAACGTGGAATCTTCTTCAACATGCGCCACTTTTCCTTAAGAACACCAAAATTACGCTCGGCTGAGTTACGCAATGAAGAGTGAGCGTGATTGAAAGTCTCTTTCCTCCCAACCGGTTTTCCACATTTGTGGAACTCCGGTAGATGATAAGTTTCACCTAGAAATGGAGCAAGGTATCCTTTTCGATTTGGATAACCGGAATCTACAAGGTAGTATTTGCCTACAAATTGTAACCGAGCTAGCATTAGCAATAAATTTCGAAGTAATTATTGAAGGTAGAGAGAAAGTAATATGGATATTACCTTTTGGAGGAAAAGGAAATTTATGTCGATGCTCCACCAAGCTATGATTTAAAATCCTTGTATCATGTACCGATCCCGCCATCCAACAACAACAAAAGTAAACCGCAAATCAAAATCACAAATGGCCATAACATTTTGAGAAGTATATCCATGCCGGCTGTGTGGTTCACACGACCTCGATCTGGAACTACACAAGGTATGTGAGTGCCATCTATTGCTCCAATGGCTCCTTTGATATGAGGCCAAAATCTCTCATCTTTAACTCTAGCATGAGGAGTTTTGAAAGAATAATCAATGGGTCTTATGTTGTTGGATCCTAACTTGCATAAACAATTCAAGACCTCATTGAACTTCCGATGAATTGTTTCAAGTGACCTTGAAAAGATTATTTCAACTTGATGGAAAGATTGAGGGCCTCCAACAATCCATAAAAACATGCCTAATGATTCCAAAGATGACATGCCCGTACTTGAAATTAATCCATAATTGGAGACTAGAAGATCATGCAATGACATAAAAACATCGGGATACATCCTAAACATCTTATAGCAACTCTTTGCACGATCAAGGTTCTCCATTACCCACTCATATCCAGATTGTTGAGGAATCCTATAAGGTGACTTGTTCAAGTAAGTTTGACTATATTTGTTACCTAGTTGAGCCACCATAGCAACTTCAAATGCCAAATGAGTCAACTCAAGAAGTTCCTCGTTGTTCATCCCACCAATCATCATCCGCTTCAATAGTTCCTCGTTGTTCATCCCACCCAAGTCCCGTAGCGGCAAGTTTCAACTCCATGAATTGAGTAAACTCTTTCTTCAACAAATCCCATTTGTTTTTGAATTGCTTTTGTGTGAATCTTTTCTTTGTGGTCGCAAAGAACTTGTCCTCAAGGTTCTTATAACCTTTTTTGTTCAAACATCCATGTGGCCTATTATTCTTAAAAGTTTCTTCCTTGCATATCTCACAAAACACCTTCGTGTGATATGCATCCCAATATGCCTTGTCCATCTATTGCATTTCAGCATAATTATCATCCACAAAAATTACATAGAACAAATATTTATGCAGTATAGCAGATACATGTATTATTCCTAAATCCGTACAAGCAATCGCCATAATATTTGATGCACATGGCCTAATAAATCACAATATGCATGTCCTAATAAATCACACACATGTCCAAAATCAGTACGTATTTAATGTGTATGGTACTGTGTAAATAAAGAAAAAACAGAGAAGAATTAAACCTCTACTTGTACAACCAACTCATGGGTTGGTCACTTGTTGGAGCTGCGGCCGGCCGGCCGGCCGGGAAGATCTTGCAGCAGAGCGTAGAGGTCCAGGTGATGGGTACGAGCAGCAGCGTAGAGGTCCAGTCCAGGTGACCGGTCTGAGCTGCAGCAGTTGAGATCTGCCGGATTGATCCCGTCCTAGATGCGATGACAGGAGGTGATGTTGGCACGGCCACGAGATGGAGGAGACGCGGGGTGGCGTGGGGGTCAGACGGCGGCGACCGGTTCGTGGCCTACCGGCGCCGGAGGGCACACGTACACGGCGGCGGGGCTAGGGTTCCAAGGACGGCGGCGCTTCCTCCATTGCTCGAACAAGACAGTATCGAGGTGAGGCAAAAAATTGGATGGGCCTTGGGAATATATGGGATGGCAGCTGGCTGTAATTTTTGAGTGAGTGGCAGGGGTATGTGGACGTGGGATTTGTTGAAAGCTGGAAAAGCTCCTCAGGAGATGCTGCGGGCTCCTAGTATAATTAAGCGTATTTTGCTGTCAAAACGTAGTTGTGTGATTTGCTGTTTGGTCTAGCTTCAACTTATAAGTGTAGAAAGCCTAGGTAAAATCTCAATCAAACAGGCCCTAAATCCGGCCGAAAGATTGTATCTGTCTGGCCATCTGTTTTTGGTCCGGCTGGCAACCCGTTTGTCTTTTCGACTAGTCCGGCTCGGCCCCATTTCGGCTAAATTGGGCTGATTCGACACGACTTCGTCCGTTTGGCTGCCAGTTCGGCTGGCTGGACGCAACTTCATTTTGTTTGGTTGCCGGTCTAGCCGGTTGAACTCGGTCAGGCTGGACCAGGCCGGCTCGGCGCATCCCTACTCGTTTGGTTGTCTGGCCAGCTGGGACCGAATCCAGCTGAGCTGCGTTTGGTTTCCTGGCCTGCTAGAACCAGGTCATCGGGCTGAACGCCCGGACCGCTTTTAGTGCTCATGCGTGTAATCGCGTCTTCGACCCTACTGCACCGACTACAGCAATGTAAGTGTTTTTTCGGCCTCGAGCAACCCTCAAGAGCTCGCCAGATGTTGTCCTGTTTCCTTCTTTCAGTTTTCCGGCGCCGGTAACCCCTACCCGGGGGCTCGCCGGTTGGCCCGCCCTGCTAATTCTGTAAGCCGAATGAGTAGTGTGCGACGATGCCAGAGGCCCACTCTTCGTCTCAGCTACAGGCCGCAACCCGGCTGTCCGGCTAGCAAGAGCAAAAGCCCGAGGGCATCCCACATGAAAAACGGTGAAAGATGCGATAGATCGGACATTCCGGCCATGTGCCTAGTTGGTATTTTCCGGCTACTAAGCCTCTAGTACCGTGTGCGGTGTATTGTCAGCTCCCTTCGGCTCCGGCTCCAGACCGCAACCCGGCTGTCCGGCAAGGTACAGCGTAAACATCATCGTACACGATAAAGTGACAAAGTGTGCAAGAAAACCATGATCTAGTTTTTTGAAATAAAAACCATCATTCGGTTGAAAGCATGTGTACTGTATGTCAATGTACTGACAAAAATTCATTTCTATGTGTTTGCTTTGTCCGACTGCATCGAGTCGGATCTCAGCTGGTGAAGATTCAAACACTGTCTCGCCAGCTACTCCGAATCTCGGGGGATACACCCGATGGGTGCGCTCCCCTCCTCCCCCGCTAGAGTTGTGTTGCTTCTCGGGCCGAAGGTGTCCAGCCGGACGCCATTCAAGAACTTCATCTACAACGAAAACGTCAACTTTTGTGGAGCCCGTGCTAATTTCCTCCTTCGGATGAAATCAGAGAGCTCGGGCTATCGCTTGGGATGGTCCCCGGGTACCCCAAAGACGCCCCAAGATAGTAAAAAAGGCAAGTGCAGCAGATTCGACCTAGGCCGGCTAGAGGCTTCCAACCGGCCTGCCCATGCCCTGACGGCCCATCCGGCCACTCCCGGCGCTTACCGGTGGCTGGCTGGGCAGCCGACAGTGGGTGCAACCGGCCTCGCTGCTGCCCTCCAATCCAGCCGGATCGATCCAGACCCACCAGGAAATATACCAAAAGAAGGACAAGCCAGACAGGACATCGACAAGACGGACAAGACCAAGACACTATACACTTTATCAGATGATGTGTGCAATAGTAAACACTATATATGACATGTAGCAAATAGTGTAGCACTATGCATGACACCTTGTACTTATTAGATGACATCATGCATAGTGGAATTAGGCCATGCGGGCCCGTCCTTGTCCCTTGGGCCACCATTATAAGGCACCAAGGGGGCAGCCTCATGGCTCATGGACACACACGACAAGCTCAATCACCCTCTCTTCCAGACACCACACGCATGCACTTGGTTAGCTAGCTCTCACACACACATACACTCGGCTCATCTCAGATACAGCTCCAGAAGCACCCGTGTAGCCCGATTATACCCACATATACTGTCAGATATGCAGGAGTAGGAGTTTTACCTCACCATGAGGGCTCCGAACCTGGGTACTTCCTGTGTCTCACCGCACTCACTTGTACCCAATCCCGCATGCGGATGCCGTCATAGTCGCCCTGGTCGCTTCCACACCTCTATCTAGCCTCCTTAGGCAATGTCGTTTCCATACCGACGACAATTTGAGTTGTTATGATTCAATCATCCATATGTTGATTTATTCAATCTTATTTCTTATCTTCCTTGTTTTGCACAGTGCTCTTATCTGAATGAATAGCTGTCATTGTAAAGAGCTCATTATGTTTGAACAAGAGATTCCTACTTTATAAACTCCTTTATAAAAGCTTTGCTTAAAACTAAGCATGATTTTTCAACTGTTATCTGACCAAGAACAAAGTTTGCCATTACCAATTATGATTGTCTTTATGCATCTTTATTTTGACTCCCATACTCGTTGCAAGTTAAGTTATATAATAGAGAGTTGCTTTCTATTATGATCTATGTATTGGTAAGTGTGATGCTTCTTGTCCGTATTCTTTTTATCGACACTATTTTATATCATAATTTACTATTATTTATTGATATATTTCATATTAATAGGTGATATTTATGTTATTTCATCTATTTTGCATGATTGATGACTTTTGGAGGATGAACTGCCGGAGTCAGGATTCTGGTGGAAAAGGCGGTGTCCAGATGCAATATTCGCGTAGATCAGAAAATTCCAGAAAATATATGGAAGTCCCTATTTTTCCACAAGAAGAAGGAAGCCAGAAGGGGAAGTCGAGATGGGCCAGAGGGGGCCCACACCACCCCCTGGTACGGGCCCCTCCTAGGCCACGCCACCAGGTGGTGTGGCCACCCTGGCCCACCTCTGGCATCACCCTTTCGCCTATAACATACCCTCGAAACCCTAAGACTCGAGGAGCGACCATAGAAAGATTCTGCCGCCTCTGCGAGGCGGAAACTACACAGAGAGAAAGACTTCTCCGGCAGGCAGAAATCTGTCAGGGAAATTCCTTCCCGGAGAGGGAGATCATCGCCATCAACACCGTCATCAAGCTAGACTTCATAGGGATCATCATCATCATCATCGCCACCATCACCACCACTCCGTACCGCTGTAACAATTGGGTTGAATCTTGCATAGTTCTTAGGGGAAACTTTCCCGGTGTTGATTACTTTTGTATTTGGTGCTATTGAGTGGAACCATTGAATTATTGTTCATATTAATATTGTTACTTATCATTATATCATCTCTGATATTGATCCATATGATGTCTCGTGAGTAGTTCGTTTAGTTCTTGAGGACATGGGAGAAGTCATGTTGTTAGTAGTGGAATTGTGTTGAGAAATAGTCAATGGTTTGATATTTAAGTTGTGGTGCTATTCTTGTAGTGGTTTCATGTGAATGTCGACTACATGATACTTCACCATTTATGGGCCTAGGGTAATGCATTGTGTATTTGGCTACTAATTATGGGGTTGCCGGAGTGACAGAAACCTAAACCCCCGTTAGGAAACCTTTGCACAAGGGAGTGTAGGATCTTAGAGTTTAATGTTGTGGTTAGGTTTTTATCTTAATTAATTTCTTGTAGTTGCGGATGCTTGCAAGGGGTATAATCACAAGTATGTATTAGTCCAAGTAAGGTTGGTACATTAGCATAGGTTCACCCACACAACACTTGTCCAACCAAACAAGATTAATCAACTATATGAAGCGAAAGCACTTGACAGTATTCCCATGTGTCCTCGAGAATGTTTGGTCCTCATAAGTAATACAATCGGCTTGTCCTTTGCTGAAGAAAGTATTGGGCCACTTGCTGCAATTATTATTATCGTCTTTTATTTACTTGCATTTTATTTATCTACTTTATCAAAAAAACCTAAAAATCCATTTGCTAGTATTTACAGTGAATTCCTGATCCAAACTACTAGTCAACACCTTCTGCTCCTCGTTGGGTTCGACACTCTTATTTATCAAAAGTACTACGATACACCCTCTATACTTGTGGGTCATCAGTGGTCCAAGGAAAGGGATTCCTAGACAACCTGGTTTCCCCGGACATCGGCATAACACGGGGCCTAGAAGCCATAGGACGACTGGACAGAGCCGTCAGGAAGGGTCTCTGCCTTCTCGTCGACGGCCTCCTCCAGGGTCATCTGCTCGAGGGAGTTTCTTTGCTCTTTATCTTCACTAGAAGAAAGTGTTGCGGAAGACTCGGGGGCGAGTGACTCTTCATCAACACTCTCGCCATTGCCCACGAATCGCTCGGACTCACTCCGTTCACGATCCCCTTCGTGTTGCAGAGGGGAAGGGCAACAAGGATGGCGACTCGTCACGCATCGATATGGAGCTAAATCGGGGACTCCTATATGTCCCCTATCGCCTTCGAGATAAGGAGTCTCTCCATCAAAGCGAGATAGGCCTCCCGGGAGAGGTCGTGTTTCTTCCCGGGCTAAAGGCACGTGAGGTCCCTGCTGCCGATGTACTCCTAATCTGGTGGGATCTCCTTTGCGGTGGTCCCCAAGCGCCCGCGAAGAAAGTCGGATATCATAGTGATGGTAGTTAAACCTTGATCCTCCGCTCCTGGATCCGGTGTGATAGGACATAGATCCGTGTCCTGCGAGCTCAGCCTCGACCAGAGTGGACGGGTTGCTCGACCTATTTTGGATCTTACATCCGAGGTGGTCTCCAACTAAAACCATGCAAAATCCCCACCACTCCTCCCACTTGGACTTGAATTGGCTGGCGGGTCGCTTGGGCGTTGGTTGTAAAGAAAGCGTAATGCCCGTGACCCGTGGCTTCTTGTCCACTCCGGGGGGGAAGAAGTGGCAAAACAGGGCCACTAATGGTCTCACCCCCACAAACTCCTCGTAGAGATGAGCGAAGGCAGCCGACGTTAGCATGGCATTAGGGTGGATCTGCACGAGATGAAAGACATACTCCTTCATCACCTCGAGGAAGAACTCCAAAAAGGGGGGAACTAGCCCCATATGAAGGAAGCAGGCGTAGATCGGCAGCTCCCCGTCCCAACTCTGGTACGAGGACGACAAAGCTCTGTGGCCCCGTTCTCATGGCGCTCGTTTGCCACAAGAGCATACAGGGCCCGAAACTTCTGCAGGTCTAGTGTTGGCTTGATGCGGGCTCGAGGAATATTTGGGGGATTCGCCGCCTCCGAGCGGGTCATTGCCAATGGTTCTCCTCTCCCAGCCTCCGATGCCTCATGGTCCGCCATGAGCGGTTTGGATTTGGGAGTAGTGTGCTAAGGGGAGAAGGATGAGGGGATAGTGGGGGTAGCCTTTCTGGGGAGGGCCTTTCTTATAAAGAACCCCTCCCCTACGCTCCCCCAACCGCGTAGCCCTTCACAACTCACTCACCCCGACTCGCATGCGCGTGCCACTTTGAGGCGCCTCGGGAGTGGAAGGCGAGGCACTCGCCGTCAACAAAGAAAATAACAGCTAGCGGCTTGGCAGGAATAGGTCCCGGTTCGGCTGCAACGGGATGCCTTAGACTAACCGGGGCTCGGGGGCTACTATTGTATCCGTGGAACCCGGGGTCCTCAGATCCCGCCTAGACAAGCTGCAGTGAAGGCCTCTTCTTGGGGGCTACGTGTACCTGGCCTGCGCGACCGAGAGAATCCCGGATAGCCATCCATTCTGACAAAAAACAAGAGGACACGACAGAGCTCTAATGCCTATGGAGCAAGACCTTAGACCTGCTCTGACACGCGAAGGCCACACATGAAATCCTCTCCACATTGTACTCATGCATGCCGTGCCATACCACATGACCTTACTAGAACGATGTGTGTTCTTTCGACCTATGTGGTGACCCCTTGTTCTTATAAAAGGAGGCCCACGTCAAACGAGAGAGAGAAGGGGAGAGTTCTTAGCTAGATCCTTTCCGGGAAAGGAACCCTTGTAATTGTGATCATCCTCCAGATAGACGATAGTTGCAGGACCTAGGGATCCGCACATCATGGACCTAAAACAAGGTAAAAAACATGTGTGTGTGTGTGTTTGTTCGTCTCTCTACGATTGAGCTCGCTGGACATTGCGCCCTAGGCGAACTAACAAAGGATCCCATCCCGGTATCAAAAATCAAGACACTGAAGGGTTTCGTCATAGTAAATCAAATTTTTCTACGGATGCGAGCAGAGGAAAGCCAAGATCTAATCTAGGAGATGCAATCAACGAGAGATTGGATTAGATCTTCATACCCTTGAAGATTACGCTGAACGTTAAATCGGGCGTGGGTGATGTAGTGCTCGCTTCTCCTCCTCGCGATCCGATCCGATCTAGCACCACAAGTGGCGGTGCCTCCGTGAGATGCACGTGCGCACCTCGGCGTCTCCTCCTTCCTCGGACCAGCAAGTATGGTGGAGAGGTAGATTGGATCTACAACACGGCGTGGTGTATATGGTGGAGAATTTCTGCAGGCTTCGCCTACAAGCAATCGGGAGGGAGAGGGAAGGCGGCAAGGCGGCTAGGGTTTGGAGGAGGTGTAGGGGTTTGGTGTGCCCCACCCTCTTTATATAGAGGAGGCACCTAGCCCCTCCCAAGCCCAAAGGATAAGGAGTGGGGGCATGGACTCTCCCTCTTCTAGAAACCCTATCTCTAGTTTAAGCGATTTAAACTCTCTAGGATCGGCTGGGCCCTATGGGGCCTTGTGCTGTGGCATCCCGCAAAACCACTACTAGAAAATCGCGTTGTTTTTGTGCATTCCATCGTCATGACCGCATGCTCATGTCATCATGCCACATTGCATTTGAGCATCGTCATCATCATGCATGGTTTTTGTCTAAACTATTTTCGAAACGCCTAGTTTTGTTTTCTAAATAACCCCCGTCTTTATTTCAAATTAAAACATCGGTCTGTTCATATCTTTTATTTGTCTAAAAAGTATTTACAAAAATGTTTTACAAATAAAATAAATAATCAAATGTTTTGTCCGGGGAGGCAGTCCGATCAGTCAGGCCAGAGGCCCAACCTGAATAGACCACCTACCACCCGGCCCATCTAAAGAAACCCTAAACCCTTTTCTACCTAAACCTAGTCTACCCAGCCCCCTCCACCTCACCCCGACCAACCATAGCTTTCCACCTCACCGTTCCCTCCACCTCATAACTCGACACAGCCACCTCACCAATCCCAGTCGCCACCCACCGCTTGCCCGGCCCCACTCCCTCCCTGGCCCCAGCAGCACACCCACACCACGCACACCACCACGCCTGTGCACCGCCCCGCTCTCGCCTCCGATCCCGTGAGCCGCCCACCCGGACCCCTTCGACCCCACCGCCCACGCTGACCTCTCTCCACCCCGTCTCTCTCTCCCTCACGCAATCCCCACCGGCCTCCTTCCTCCCTGGTGCCCGCAAGCCCGCGAGCCGCCCTCCTCCTTCCGGCTCCGCCGATGGAGGCGTCGTCGTCCTTCGTCCCTACATGTGTACCGCCTCCTCGCCACCACCCGCTTCCCTCTCCTCAGGCGCCGCCCGCTCCCAGCCTCGGCAGCCTTCCCGACGCCCTCGCCTTCTTCCTGGTCGCTCCCCGCCGCTGGTTTCCCCTCGAGTTCGGCCGCGCGCGATCTCGGCCTCGACGCGTCTTCTCGCTCCGGCCGCGCCACCTCGTCGTGCCAACCTCGCCACCACTTAACCGCGGTCGCCCGCCACCAGCGTCGCCTCCTCGTCCTCCCGGGCCTGCCGCCGAGCCCATCCGCTGCACCGCCGGCTCGCCAGGAGCTCCATCGACCGCGGCCGCCCGCTCGAGCACGCCTGAGCACCTCCTCGCCGTCCTCCTGCCCTCTGCACGCCATCGCGGGCGCCCTTCCGTCGGCCTCCTTGTAGGGGTTCGTAGCATGGAAAACAAAAATTTTCTATCGCATACAAACAAACAAGCCAAGATCTATCTACTAGATTGTAGCAACGAGTCGATAGAGGAACTCACCCTCGAAGATTCCAAAGCGGTTACGAGGCGATTCTCGTGGGTGATGTAGTCGTACACTTCCGATCTCAAGATCGTGTAGACGATCCTTCGGTATCACGTTCAGCGCTCCTTGATCGGTCACACGTTCGGTACTCGGAAGACCTTCCTCTCCTTGTTCCAGCGGCGGAGGTTGTAGCACTCTCCTCGCGATTCCGGCGGCCTGGCGTGGTACCTAAGTAGAGGAAATCCATGAGGCTTCGCCTTAAGCGGTGCGAGTATGGTGGAGCTTATGAGAGAGGCTATTAGTGGTCTAGTAATTAGACACACCAATTAGAAGGCTCTAAACCAATTAGAAGGCTCTAAACCTGGCTAAAGCAATTAGAAGCTCTAAACCAAAACGGCTCTAAACGGAGATCTAGAGTAGAAAGTTATGTGTCTATGGGAGCCCTGCCCTCCTTATATGGGAGGGGGTCCTTGGCGCGCCAGGGGAGGAGTCCCTCCCAACTCGGACCAGGGCTTGGCGCGGCTGGAGGAGTCCAACTCCTCCTCCAGTTGGTTCCAACTCCTCTTGCTTGTTTCCCAGTTTCTTGTTTTGGCGCTTGACTTTCAAGCGGACATTTGACTTCTGTTTTAGGATTCAATTTAATCCTTTATTTGGGACAGCAAGAACACTTAGTACATGATGCAATCATTCAATGAGCAATGACACATTCATGTACCCTTCCCCAGTCTTGGGACAATCCGAACCTTCTAGAACATTCTCGATGAAAACAAAATCATTCCCGAACTCAAAGCGGGACTTTCCTTATATGAATCTTATTCTCGGACCATTCCGGATCACCTCGTGATATCCGGATCCCATCCGAGACTCGAACAACATTCGTTCTCTTTCTCATAATACCATAACTACTCAAACAACGTCGAATCCTTAAGTGTGTCTCCCTACGGTTCGTGAATTATGCGGACATGATCGAGACACTTCTCGAACAATAACCAATAGAGGAATCTGGAAATTCATATGGCTCCACATATTTCTCGATTACTTTGCGTCGAATGAACCACTTACATACGATACCAATTTCCCTTTGTCTCACGATAGTTTACTTATCAGGGTTATGATCGTCGGTATCTCTGCATACCTAGTTCAACCTCGTTCTTGATAAGTACTCTTTTCTCGTTCGTGATATGTGATCCCTTGTGACCAAGTCACATGCTTGCAAGCTAATTGGATGACATTCCACCGAGGGCCCAGAGTATATCTATCCGTCATGTGGATGGACAAATCCCACTCTTGATCCATGTGTTTCAACCAATACTTTCCGAACACTTAATGCCACCTTTATAGCCATCCAGTTACGGTGTGGTGTTTGATGTCATCAAAGCATCCATCCGGTAAAGGTGATATGCATGATCTCATGGTCGAAGGAATTAGGTTACTATGTATCAGAAAGCATATAGCAATTGAACTATTGAAATGACTTGATCTTTATGCTACGCTTATCTATAGGAGTATGTCCATCACATCATTCTCCTAATGATATGACCCTGTTGTTAATAACATCTCTATGTTCATGATCAGGAAACCATGATCATATATTAACCAACAAGCTAGTTTAACAAGAGGCTTTACTAGGGACTCTTATTTTAGTTTACAAATCACACAAGTATTAATGTTTCCGGTTAATACAATTATAGCATGGTATGTAAACATTTATCATAAGTGTGAAGATATGATAATAACTCACTTTATTATTATTGCCTCTTGGGCATATCTCCAACAGTCTCCCACTTGCACTAGAGTCAATAATCTAGTTTCAAACCTTTGTGTATATCACACCTATGGCTTTCCGGTGTTGTATGTACACTTTTGCTAGTGGTCAACTGATCTCGGATCGACACTTCGGTCGTGTGTAATTGCATGTCTTTGCGTCTCTACGCATCACTCATTCTCTAATGAGATGGCTTTGTATAAATTTGGTCTTTCGGTGTGACCTTTAGCTCTTTGGGGTTAAAACATGTTGATAATATTGTCGCACAATATATCTTCATAGTATTATCCCACTGTGAACTACACCTAGTTTGATAACAAACTACTTGACACAAATGCCCTCTTTTGCTGCTAAAATAGCAGTTATATACTTGGCCTTTTGTTGTAGTATCTGTCACAATGTCTTAACTTTGGAACTCATCCAAATCCATTATGGAACTCACTTTCCATTATATTGTGCCACCCTTAGTTTAGATTGAGATAAACTTAGTTTGTACTTTGTGACAAAACTAGTATCAATGTAGTACTTTTACAATGAACTAACCATCTATTTGTCACTTCTACAAATATTATACTCTTAGTTCTTCCAAAAGATCATAAGAATATCCTTACTATTGTCCAATGATCATCTTACGAATCATTCTGGTATATGCTCACAACATTTAGAGCATAGGACATATCTGGATTTATACATATCACAGTATGATTGATATAAATACTCTTTGTGATTTCATACATCAAGTATCAATCTATACTTGATTATTTGTTTCACTTTACCAAATGTCAATACACTTGAATATATCATCAACATTGAACTTATTCAATCCTTTACGTGTGACAAGAACCTCTCTTGTAGTTTCTATATTGAACTCATTCAATATCTTGTCTATGTACTTACAGCACAACCATATCAGCGTCTATTGATGCCAAATATTTGGGTTTTGCCTAAGTCTTTCATCGGATGAAATTCTTAATATGTGTTGATAAAAGATACATTATTTCCAATCAACAATATGTCTTCCACATAATGTATTAGAAACATGTCTTAGCGCTCCCACTTAATTTCTTGCAAACGCAAGGCATCTTCATTGTCTCTGATGAAATTAAACTCTTTTAACAGTTTCATCATAGTGAAGATTCCAACTCCGCTATGCTTACTTTAACCATTGAAGTTCGCATATGCTTTTAGCATCCTTTGAATTAACAAAACCCTATGGACCGTGTTAAGCACATGTCCTAGGTAACGATTCTATTAGAAGAACTTGTTTTGTTTATTCAACTACCATATAACAAATTATATGTAGTGGTTGCTACATTAATCCGTCTAGACTAAATATCACTATGACAGATCAAATCTTGTCATAGTCAACCTTTGAACATTGTTGTGAACTCTTTCCCAACATGTCGACTATTTCATAGATGTGAAACATCCATGTCTATTTCTTTATAGATCCAGACACAACTATAAGGTCTTACACCTTTCTCGAGGGTCCTTCAAGTTCAAAACTTGATTTTCTGTATGGAACTATCACGGATTTTATGGCTTCAAGCCATTTTACTGAGTCAGGCCCATCATCGCTTCTTTGCATGTAGTCGGTTCATTATTCTCAAATAATGATTCAACCCTCAAATCTTGGTATTTGATTGTTTACCCGACCTACTTGTTTCAATAGGAACTTTAGATCTCGTGACCACAACCTTTTGAGGCACGTGAGCCATGAGCATTATTCTTCTCCGGAACACTTTTCATTGACTGCGCAACTCTGCACATATAGCTAAGGGTCTTTTAACCTTATCAAAGTTCTATTGTCCTCCCACTTAACTTTTCACGAAAAATTCCTTCTTAAAGAAACTTGGCGTTCTAAGACAAACACTTTTGTCTCCGGTGTTATGGAGAAATACTTAACAAAGATGATTCATCCGACTTTGGCTGCAAACATCTTTCTTATGTATAGCATACCAATGTTTAAGAAAGGACTACTTGGGTTTAATCCCAAACCATAACCTTATATGGTGTCATTTCAACGGATTATGATGAAGCTCTTTTCAGTGGAAAAACGGTAATCTCTAAAGCTTTTAATCTTTAAAATATAATGGCAGTTTTATAAATTATACCTTTGATCTTACCATGTCAAACAAGGTTTAATTACATATCTCGAACGCTCCATACTCTTATGGTGTTTCGGGAAAATGCAAATCCATGGAACGATTCCTTAAATCTTAGGTATTATGCTAAACTCTGTAACTCAAATATCTTCCTTTATGATCTTTATCATAAACTGTTTATATTCTTGTTACAATGATTTTGCACTTCATCTTGAAAGTCTTTTGAACTCTTCAAATATTTCACACTTCATCCTTATTAAGTAAATATTCATATATTCACTCAAATTTTGGAGAAAGCATACGAAGTTGAAATCCATCGCTCTTGACTACACATAATGGACTTACAACAATATGTACAAATTCAATAAGCTAGTCTTTCGTTCCTTTTGGCCTATGAGCGAAGTTTTAATTATCTCTAGGAAAGTTTCAAGCGTCATTTGATCAAAATCAAAAGACTCCAAAATTCCATACATATGGAGTTTCTTCATGTTTTCTTTCAATATAATTTAAACGGCGATGTCACTTCCTAAGTGATCTTTCAATCAATTTGTCTTTCGACATTTTTAGCATTAGCTTTATGGATGTGATTTTTCCAACGAGATTTGTGAATCATCCATCTTTTATGGATTACGGCAATTATTTGAACAACCCTTTTGTTCTCATAACACCTGATAAAACAAATCTTGAAGGCAAGCTTTGATGTTTAACGAGCAACATAATAACACTTTATTTGTTTTCGATGAACATCATCACATATTCTTTTGCTAATTACTTAGGCCACTATAGTTCATGAATTCTGTTGTTTTGTATGACGATTCATACCAACAAATTCAGTATCAAATACTTAAGAACCACACTGTTTAATAAGCAAAGAATATAGCCATAACATGTATATCATCTATATACTTAAACTGAACAATTCTAGTCTTTTCTTTTATGCCATATATTTATGAGATTCTCTTTCAGTATTTCCTTTTCTGTTTGAAAGAATCTATCAACATCAACAGTGGAGTCATACATATGACACATAGTCCAAAGCGTGTATAGTTAAATACCAATGTCTTTGGACTTGCACTTTGAAGTAGATCACCATCATCAAATGTTTGGTGTTCTTTCAAATTCCTTTCTCTAGTAATCTCTTGGTGTAGTAAACATTTTACCTACATCAAATATTCACCCTTATCATGGAATCGTCCATGATCAAACTACCTTTAGCTTATAACGATGAATTAGTATAATGTTGCTATCCAAAACCTTTTGGAGGATTAGGACAACAAGTGTCTACAACCTTTCGCAAATTCTCATCAAATATGAGAACATGACTTTAGCCATATTATACTCTATCATGTTGCAACCAAAACTTCGTTTCAGATATCACAATATCTTCCACACATCATGGTTTTACAAACAACTCTTTCGGATCCTAGATAACCTTGATATTAAGACAATCCTTTGAATATCAAGAATCATGAAGACAAACATGATACTTATATACTAACATTGGAATTGTTACTCTTGTTTTAATACCAATTATTAAACTTCATCGAGTAGGAACTTCTTGAAAGTTTGCAATAGGACTTTTAAACTTTAGATTAACACTTCAAAAACAATACGATACCAGTTAAGAAAGTAACTAACCGAATTCTATAGTTCTATTATCTCAATTATAACTAAGCGCAAGGTGGTAAGCGGATGCCAATGACAACAACTATGCAAATTCACTTTGATTTAGTTTATGATAAATTGAGTTCTAATTAATAATTAAATTAATCTAGGTGAACTCCCACTCAAAACAATATCCCTCACATTGTTTTAGTGATCACACGAACCAAATCCACCACATCAAAACCGATCATCACGAGAGTTGATATAGCTTCAATGGCGAACAATCAACATGTTCATCATATCTACTATATGACTCATGCTCTACCTTTCGGTAATCCGTGTTCACGAGGCCATGTCTGTACATGCTAGGCTCGTCAAGATCAAACCTTAGTTTCTGCATGAGCAAATCTGGCTTGCTCACGTTGTATACACTTGCAGAATCTAGCACACCCGATCATCACGTGGTGTTTTGAAACAACAAGCTTTAGCAACGGTGCTAACTAAGGGTGAACACTTTAAGACTTGAAATTCATGTGCATGAGGGATCATCTTATAATGCTACCGTCGTCTACTAAGCAATACAAGATGCATAAAGGATTAACATCACATGCAATTCATAATATGTGATATGATATGGCCTTTCTTCTTTGTGCTTCCGATCTCCATCTTCCAGCACGAACATGATCTCCATCATCACCGACATTGCATCAAGGTCAATGACGCCTCTCCATGGTTGTCGTCCACCGGCTTCAACTATTACAACTACTTTGAATAGACACGCGGGTCTTAACATAAATTAAAGACAACCATATGGCTCCTGCCGGTTGCCAACTTACAATAAGGAACATTGCATACATCATCTAAAATCACAATCATGGCCATATCACATCACAGCACACCCCTGCAAAACAAAGTTAGACGCCTCTACTTTCTTTGCATGTTTTACGTGGTTTGGGGCTTTCAATAAGTGTCGTTCTAACTTACGAACAAGAACCACAACATTGATACTAGTATTGTCAATCACCCGTTGTAAATTGGATCTTAACTATGCTAGGAGAAACATGCACCCGCAAAGCCACTTATGCAATACAAGTTACATGTCAAGCGTGGAGCAAGTCTCATGAACGATGTCATGTAAGGTTAGCCGGCCGCTTCATCCCAACATACCGCAAGATACAAAGTACAAGAAGCAATCGACAATAAAAGCATCAACGCCCACAATGACCATTGTGTTCTACTCGTCAACAGATCTACATATAGACACGGCTCTGATACCCTTTGTAGGGGTTCGTAGCATGGAAAACAAAAATTTTCTATCGCATACAAACAAACAAGCCAAGATCTATCTACTAGATTGTAGCAACGAGTCGATAGAGGAACTCCCTCGAAGATTCCAAAGCGGTTAACGAGAGCGATTCGTGGGTGATGTAGTCGTACACTTCCGATCTCAAGATCGTGTAGGCGATCCTTCCAGGCCACGTTCGGCAGCGCTCCGATCGGTCACACGTTCGGTACTCGGCGAAGACCTTCCTCTCCTTGTTCCCAGAAACGGAGGTTGTAGCACTCTCCGCGATTCCGGCAAAGGCGTGGTCAGGAAGTAGAGGGAAATCCCACAGGCTTAAGCCGGTAAGCAGTATGGTGGAGCTTATGAGAGAGGCTATTAGTGGTCTAGTAATTAGACACACCAATTAGAAGGCTCTAAACCAATTAGAAGGCTCTAAAACACTGGCTAAAGCAATTAGAAGCTCTAAACCAAAGCGGCTCTAAACCGAGATCTAGAGTAGAAAGTTATGTGTCTATGGGAGCCCTGCCCCTCCTTATATGGGAGGGTCCTTGGCCGAGGAGGAGGAGTCCCTCCCAACTCGGACCAGGGCTTGGCGCCGGCCTGGAGGTCAACTCCTCCTCCAGTTGGTTCAACTCCTCTTGCTTGTTTCCACAGTTTCTTGTTTTGGCGTTTGACTTTCAAAGCTGGACATTTGACTTTTCTGTTTTAGGATTCAATTTAATCCTTTATTTGGGACAACAAGAACACTTAGTACATGATGCAATCATTCAATGAGCAATGACACATTCATGTACCTTCCCCGGTCTTGGGACAATCCGAACCTTCTAGAACATTCTCGATGAAAACAAGAAATCATTCCCGAACTTCGAAACAAGACTTTCCTTATATGAATCTTATTCTCCGGACCATTCCGGATCACCTCGTGATATCCCGGATCCCATCCGAGACTCCGAACAACATTCGTTCTCTTTCTCATAATACCATAACTACTCAAACAACGTCGAATCCTTAAGTGTGTCTCCCTACGGTTCGTGAATTATGCGGACATGATCGAGACACTTCTCCGAACAATAACCAATAGAGGAATCTGGAAATTCATATGGCTCCCACATATTTCTCGATTACTTTGCGATCGAATGAACCACTTACATACGATACCAATTTCCCTTTGTCTCACGATAGTTTACTTATCCGAGGTTATGATCGTCGGTATCTCTGCATACCTAGTTCAACCTCGTTCTTGATAAATACTCTTTTCTCGTTCCGATATGTGATCCCTTGTGACCAAGTCACATGCTTGCAAGCTAATTGGATGACATTCCACCGAGAGGGCCAGTATATCTATCCGTCATGTGGATGGACAAATCCCACTCTTGATCCATGTGTTTCAACCAATACTTTCCGAACACTTAATGCCACCTTTATAGCCATCCATTACGGTGTGGTGTTTGATGTCATCAAAGCATCCATCCGTAAAGGTGATATGCATGATCTCATGGTCGAAGGAATTAGGTTACTATGTATCGAAAGCATATAGCAATTGAACTATTGAAATGACTTGATCTTTATGCTACGCTTATCTATAGGAGTATGTCCATCACATCATTCTCCTAATGATATGACCCTGTTGTTAATAACATCTCTATGTTCATGATCAGGAAACCATGATCATATATTAACCAACAAGCTAGTTTAACAAGAGGCTTTACTAGGGACTCTTATTTTAGTTTACAAATCACACAAGTATTAATGTTTCCGGTTAATACAATTATAGCATGGTATGTAAACATTTATCATAAGTGTGAAGATATGATAATAACTCACTTTATTATTATTGCCTCTTGGGCATATCTCCAACACTCCTTCCGTCTACCTCCGGCCCTGATGCCTCCACCTCGTATTTTCGCCCACGCGAAGCCCGCCTCCGGCGACGACCGCTGCCACCTCGCGCCTCGCGCCTCTGCTCGCCTCTGGCACCTGCACCCAGGTGCCCGGGTTCCCCTTGCGCTCCCCGTCCTCTCCTGCGCTCAACGCCTCCTCCGGCTCGCCGTGTTGCCCTCTGCGTCCCTAGCAAGCTCAAGCATGCCGCCGCCCGCTCCCTACGCCACGGCCACAGGCTGCGGCCTCCCGCCATCTCCTCTGCAGGCGCCACTGCCACAGTTCCCCCTCTCTGCTTTCGCCTCAAGCCACCGCCAGTGCCGCTTGACCTCCCTCCCATGCGCCTCTCCTTGCACCTCCTCGTTGTTAGAGTGCGCGGCCAAGACATGCAGCGCATCTGTGCCCATTTGTGTGTGTGTGTTTTGCCGAGCTCAACAAGTGGCCAGGACTCTGGTCTGGAGATGTTCCTTGTGGTAACATGTGGGCATGTGTGTATAAGGCTGGGAATGAATGGAGTATCGACGAGAAGGTCGCAGCTCTAGGAGTCGATACTACCGGGACAACATCCTCAATGCTCAAGATGGACGCCAGAACCCACGTGGAAAAATCAAGATCTTCGTACACGGCAGCTCACCGGCAAGACCGGCTCGATGCCGATGGTTGCGAAGGATGTACATGTACATGGTGCCACCCAAGACCTTCATCGCGGATCCGATGACCGAGACCCTGAAGACCGATCCCGGCGCGCCCGAACCCCGTCGAACACCGAGACCCTCGGGATCGCCAAGTTCTCCTTCCCGGAAGTATTGACGCCCGGGCGACAAGATCTACTTCCCAGATCCGAAGACCCCGGTACCCGATCTACTCAAGTTCGCCATCGCGAGTCCGAACTTCAACGTTTCCCCGTCGAACCCTGAGACCAAACCCCGGAACCCCTCCGAACCCCCAAGACCTTCGACCCCAGATGTGTGAACCTTTTTCCGAGCCCTATTTTATAAATGCTATATATAAATATCTTGTTGCATATGAATTGCGCATCCTTGCATACATATTGTGGTTTGGGGGCATTATGCCAATTCATCTCATAATTAAAAATGGAGTCTATATGCGGGATATCTTTGTCTTATTCCGGACTCCATTTAAATTGGTGTAGCGAACCGATACCATGTTTCGCCCTGTTAACCCAACACTTAATTTGCGGGGTAGATAAATAACTTGAAGCATCTAAATAATTGTCGGGACCCCGGTTCCGTTTAATATTGCCTTATTGCATTGCACCTTGCCATGTCATACATCATACATGCATCATGCCCGATCTTCTGTCATAGTATTAAATAGTGCATCCGGTGTTTCTTCTAGTGCTTTGCTTCTTCACGGATTAGGCCAATGAGTTGATGTGAGTGTCGACCCGATCTTGGATGAATCTTGACAATGGTTTCAAAGAGCACCTCCCCTTTCTACCTATCTTACTTTTATAGTATTTATTCCCTCTGTTGACCTATTGCTATCGTGATGCGTTGCTCTAGTTTTCGTGCGTGATATCCCTTGCAGCCTTATATTGCCTTGGACACATCCTATTACATTGATTGGTAGATAGTTGGACTTGCGTCGTGATCGCTTGCTCAAGTGATGTTGCGTGTCGTCAAGTACCACGATTGTTGGAGTATTGTCGTGTGTTTATTGTTGGAGATGATCAAGACTTTAATTCTTGTTTAACAACTAAAATTGAAGTAGGTAAATGCAGAGGCACAGGTGGGCAATAGATGTTATTTGGTTGTTAACGTCCACTTGTGTCCGTGGGACCCAGTACTTGATACTGTTCCTTGAATATTCGCTATCCACATCCGGAGGATTATGGGACCCCGAGCGAGCTTGATTCATTCTTATTTCTTGGGGCCACAAACTAGTTTGAGGTTTTATTTACTATCATGTACTTATGCCATGCTTTATTTACGATTGTGCGAGGAGCACTGTCGTTAGGATTGTGACCCGTTTTTGCGGTATCGACAAGCCCAGTCACACTTTGGGTTCCCGATCGTTTACCGACCCCATAAACCTTGAGTCCGTCTAAAGTCGGCTAACCGTTGCTTGGGTATACTTAATGGGTGGCCCAAATATTCTGAATCTTGTGATTGCTTTGTCGTGAAGGCCTCGTTGGGTTTGATTTGGTTTTTCGAGGTTGATCGAGTGTGTGTTGCTATTTGTGCACCCTATGGTAAAACTTTCTGAAAGCCGTGTCATGATTATATGGGCGACTTGGAGCACGATCTCGATCATAGACAACTATAACTAAAGTAGTGCTATAAATTTGACTTTATAATGACTAGTAATCAGCTTCACTATAATGGAATGGCTAAATAAAATTGCCAACAATTGCTTGTTTGGGTTGTCGCTTGCTACCATTGTACCTGACTAGTAAATATTGCAACTATTACAGAATGGCTAAATAAAAGTACCAACAACTGCTGGGTTTTGGGAATATCTCATGCTAATTGTACCTGACTAGTAAGTGTCGCAACTACAACGGAATGGTTAACTAAAATTGCCCACTTCTTATTATATCAGGATGACCATCTATACCTGACTAGTAATTGCTGCAACGATAACTGAATAAATAAAACTACCAACGGTGTGAGTTCCTCGGTTGACTTCCTCGTTTGGTCTCGAGGGGGAAATACCAGGATGGGTATGTTTGGTGGTAGTATCAGGTTGGTTCGGAATAGGTCTTTCTTATCCCTCTCTGATAGCCGTCAGTTATATCGAGTCTCGATAGGTTGTTTAGTGCATCTTTGTCTGCCTTGATCCACCATACCTATGTAGGCGAGGACCGAATTCTAGCCTCGCCGTGTCTTGGCCTCGATCTTGACCGCTCTCTCTTTTTCCTTTGCCCTTCGTCGGCACCCCTTTTGTTTAAGCAGGTTTTGAGATCGACGTCGTTAGCAGGGTTACCCTTCCGGCTTGGCCTGGGCAGGGTTATGGACGCCATTGGTTATTCTTCAGGGCTCCGTACTCGGACGTTGTATCGTTTTCAAGGTGATTTGGATCTTTGTATTGTATATCTGTATTCTTGACTCTTTGAGTCGGTGTTGTATATATATCTGTTCTGTGGGTCCCATCGAGGACTGTTGTGTAATGTTATTACTTCGTTTTCCACCCGCACGCAAGTGCCTAGTGGTGTGGCATCCCGCAAAACCACTACTAGAAAATCGCGTTGTTTTTGTGCATTGTATCATCATGACCGCATGCTCGTGTCATCATGCCACATTGCATTTGAGCATCGTCATCATCTTGTATTTGCTTGCATAAAACTAATTTGCGGGAAAACCTGTTTGTGTTTTCTAAACGCCTCGTCTTTATTCAAACGCAAAACCGGGTCTCCGGATTATTTTGTTTTGTCCGCTGTCGGATTGCAAAAGCGCTGGTTGAAATAAATAATTTAATTAATTATTTTAGTGGGGCAGTCGAAAGGGCCGAATCGACCCGAACGACCACCCCCAGAAATTAAAACGGCCCACCCATAATCCTAAAGCTACCAGTCCTAATCTACCCACAACCCCTCCACCTCACCCCAGCCTATCCTATGTCGCCACCTCACCTCTCTTCCCCCTCCCCACCACTCAGAAGCTGTCACCTCACCCAGCCACTCCCTCTCTCTCTCCCCTCTCTCTCCCCCCTGGCCCCACCTGGCCCCCCTGCCACCTGCCGCGTCCCACAACCACTGGACCGCACCAGCGCCTCCCACCGCGCCTCCACGCGCACCTCCCGCGCCACCAGCCCCTGCCCCGGCTCTCTCCTCTCTCCGCACCTCCCCGTCTCTCCCCGACCCTGCAAGCCCCGCCTCCCTCTCTCCTCTGGTCTCCTCGCTTGTGACCATGTCCCGTCTGCTCGGCGTCCCCTTCCGCCCGCGCCAGGCCCTCCCGCCCGCCCTCGCCCCTCCGGCCGCCCCTTCCCCGACGAGCAACCCACCCGCCGCCTCCTTCATCGCCGTCCGCGAGCTCTACCGCCGACCGCCTCGACCTCATCCCCAGCGCCCAGAGCCGCCCTCTCTGCCGTGGTCCGGTCCTCCGGCGCCCTCCCTGCTCCAGCCGATCGTCGCCGCCCTTCTCTCTGGCTCGCGAGCCGCCCGTCGGCCAGCGGCACTCTCGCCACCGCGCGATGCGCCAGCCCGACCCGCTCGCGCCCTTCAGCCCCGTCTTGCCCGGCCCTCTGCCGTATCCCCAGCAAACCATGGCGCCAAGTTCGTCGTCGCCCGGCCTCGCCACCGCATGGCGCCTCTCCGTAGAGGTAGCGCCCGCCGTCGGGCTGTCGCGTCGGCGTGGTCCGCTTCCTCTCCTCTCGCGAACCATCCACCTCGCCACCCTCTTCATCGGTGTCGCCGCGCCGATGCGCATGCGAGCTGGTCACCTCCTTGTCGCCAAGCTCCCCGTCGTCGGCTTGCCTTCATGAGCCGGGCCCGAGCACCGCCGTCTGCGTGGCCGCCGTCCTCGGCCTGGCGCGCCGCCACGACGCCTCACAGCGTGCGTAGCGTGGGCGCCCTGGCTCGAGCTCGACCTCACGGCCTCGTGCCCTTTGGGCTACATGCCGCTAGCCGTGCTCGCAATGCTTATGCATAGCATGTTCGACGCAAGTTTGGCATCGCCGAGACCTTCCATAGACCCATGTACCACCAAGACGCTCGCGACCACCTAGCAGGACCACATCGTCAAGTTCGCAATTAGAGGCCGCTTGAACCCGAGGGTCTCGACAAGACCGTCCTCTCGTCAAGACGGGGGACCATGTGATGGATCGAAAAGTTCCCCGAAGACTGCGGATACGACAAGTACCCCCTCTCGGATCCGAGGACCGAAGATGCCCGGAACGCCAAGATCGGCCTCAAGGATCCGAAGGCCCCAACTCCGAAACCCCGAGACCGAACCCAGTGTTTGAATACCGAACCCCAAGATCTGCCTCACGGGACCGAGCCCCGGAAACCCCGATGCTTTCGACACGGATGCCATGACCTTCGTCACGGACGCCGAGACCCCCGGACCCGAAGACCACACGTGCGACAAGTACTCCTTCCCGGATGCGATGCTCGAGAACACGGACGGTAAGAACACCGACGCAGAACGCCAAGTGATTCACCCCGAACGCCAAGACCGACCCGACACGAGGACACGACAAGATCTTCGCGACTACAAGATCGACACCGACCAGGGCGAGTCCGATGCGCCCCGACGCCGCACCAAGTCCTGCTACCGCGGATGCGACAAGATCTACTTCCCATTGCGAGACCGGTCCCGTCGAACCCTGAACCCCGAGACCCGACCCCGAACCCCGGAACCCCAAGATCGCCGAACCCTAATGTGTGACCCTTATCCGAACCCCTATTTTTATAAATGCTAAATATAAAACCTATTGCATATTAATCATTCATCTCGCATGCATATTTGTGTGGTTTGGGGGCCTTACGCCGATTCACCTTATAATTAAATATGGGGCCATATGCGGGCAAATCTAGTCTCATATCGGCCTCATTTAAATTGATGTAGCGAACCGGCGCTATATTTGGCCATGTTAATACAACATTTAAAATGCAGGGTATCTAAATAACTTGAACCACCTAATTAATTGTCGGGACCCCGGTTCCGCTTAATATGACCTAATTGCATCATATCTTGCCATGTCATACATCATACATGCATCATGCCCGATCTTCTGCCGTAGAATTAAATATTGCATCCGGTGTTTCTGCTAGTGTTTTGCTTCTTCGCGGATAAGGCCGTTGAGTTGATGCGAGTGTCGACCCGATCTTCGGATGAACTTTCAACAATGTTTTTCAGGCGAGCATCTTCCCCTTTCTACCTATCTTATTTTATAGTATTTATTCCCTCCTGTTGAACTATTGCTATCTGTGTTGCGAATCTCTAGTTTCCGTACCCGTGATATCCCTTGCAGCCATATATTGCCTTGGACACATCCTATTACTGTTGATTGGTAGATAGTTGGACTTGCGCGTCGTAGTCGCTTGCTCAAGTGTCGTTGCGTGTCGTCAAGTACCACAGTTGTTGGAGTTTGGCTGCATGTTGGATGTTGGAGACGATCATGGTTTTACTTATCGTTCACTTTATCTACTGTTTAAAACAACTAAAACTGAAGTAAGTAAGCAGAGGCATCGGTGGGTGATAGATAATATTTGGTTTCCGACCGCCCACTTGTGTCCCGTAGGACCCCGAGTACTTGATACCTGTTCCTTGATTTATCGCGCTATCCACATACGGGGAATTATGGGACCCCCCTTAGCCAGAGCTTGATTCCGTCTTATTTCTTGGGGCCACAAACTAGTTTGAGGTTTTGTTACTATCCTGTACTTATGCCATGATTTATTACTGTATTTACGATTGTGCGAGGAGCACCTTTATCTGTTAGGATCGTGGCACGATTCCTTGATGTCGACAAGCCCACACTTTCGGGTTCCCGATCGTTCTGAGTCCCCACTTGAGTCCGTCTCGGGCAGCGGCGGCTTCGTTGCGGAGTCTACTCTAAGGCGCCCCTGAAATATTTCTGAATCTTGTGATTGCTCTGTCGTGAAAGCCTCGTTGGGTTTTGATTTGGTTTTAAATTGAGCGTGTGTGTGTTGCTATTTGTGCACCCGTCGGGTTAAAACTTTTAAAGCCGTGTCATGCGGTTATGGACGACTTGGAGCATAGTATCTCGATCATAGACAACTATAACTAAAGTTTCTGTTATAAATTGACTTGTATCGATATGATTAGTAATCAGCTTCAACTACAACGGAATGGCTAAATAAACTGCCAACAATTGCTTGTTTGGTTTGTAAACTGCGACAATTGTATCGACTAGTAAGTATTGCAACTTCTAGCGGAATGGCTAAATAAAAGTACCAACAACCGCTGGGTTTTGGGATATCTCATGCTCTTTGTATCGATTAGTAAGTGTTGCAACTTCTAGCGGAATGGTTAACTAAAGCGGCCTTTGCTTATTTTATCAGGATGATTATCTAAACGACTAGTAAATTGCTGCACGATAAGCGAATAAATAAAAGCGCCAACCGTGAGTTCCTCGGTTGACTTCCTCGATCGGTGTCGAGAAAGCGAGATGGGCTTGTATGGTGTTAGTATCGGTGAGTTCGAATAGGTCTTCCTTACCCCTCTCGATAGCGCGGTTGTATCGAGTCTCTATAGGTTGTTTAGTGCATCTTTGCCGCTTTCGATCCACCATACCTATGTAGGCGAGGACCGAATTCTAGTCTCGTAGTGTCTTGGCCTCGATCTTGACGCTCCTCTTTCCTTTTCCTTTGTCGGCACCTTTTGTTTAAGCAGGTTTTGAGATCGGCGTCGTTAGCGTTACCCTTCCGGCTTTGGGCAGGGTTATGGGCGCCATTGGTTATTCTTGAGCTCTTAGCCCCATTTGCATCTTGTCCGTAGTCGACTCTATCATTTTCAAGGTGATTCGGATCTTTGTATACTATATCTGTATTCTTGACTCATGAAGTCATTTGTATATATACATTACATGGGTCCCATCGAGGACTGTTGTGTAATGTTATTTCGTTTTCCACCGCAAAAGTGCTGGTGGGCACCTTTGAATCGTTCTCTTATGCGGGTTTGGGTTTCGCTCAAACTTGCATAGGGTCGACTCGAGGTGTTACGGTGGGTACCTTTGAATCGTTTCTATCTGGGGTTTTGGCGGGCTGAAACTTGCATAGGCCGATCCGAGGGTGTTCTGAGTGGTATCGAGCTCGTGATTCGATACCCCACAAGTCCAGCCTGTAGGATAACCTAGCTAACGGCCGAAGTAGAGTGTCAAAACTATTTTTGCAAAATCGGTTGGATAGATCTGATTAGGTCTGCTTTTACTCCTTACCCCTCTGCTATTTGCCTCTTACCTCTGCGTGTTTTGAATCTACCCTCTTACCTTTTCTTTGAGTCCAGGAATTCTCGTGGATGGGTTTCTGTCGTACCTTTAGGGTTTCGCTTCCAACCTCTTGTAACGGTGCTTTGACATCTGATCTTCATGCTATCCGAGGAACCCTTCGTCTGGTGGACTTCTCTTTGTTCCTTCTCGTGCCTTCCGGTGTTTCTCGACGCGACGGAGTCATCTACATCTGATCTGATGAGAATGTCCATCCCTCCTTTGTTTCTGAACCTTGTTTGTCGAGATCTTCAGTCTGTATTCTGAGAGTTGGTTGCATAATTTTTACCATTCATGTGCAGAGTAATGCTTTGGGTGCGTGATGGACTGATCACCATCCGACTACTCTTATCATTCGCTCTTGTGCATTGAGTCGGTGGATCAAGCAAATTTACTCCATCCATGGAAGTTAGAGGTGGCTTTACCCTTTTGATACCTATACCTTCATCTTTGTTTCTCCGGAGTGTTCTCTCGACGAATGGGGAACAATCCTTGTTGGTGGTGTCGCCATTTTCAAGCTGAGAAAGAACCCATGTTAGTGGTGTCGCAAGGATCTACACGATGCGAGAAGATTCAGATCGCCGCCCTTCTTCCCGGTACCATGAGGCGGATCTCGAGGGCGAGATCCATTGTTAGTGGTGTCGAATTGTGGCATCCCGCAAAACCACTACTAGAAAATCGCGTTGTTTTTGTGCATTGCATCGTCATGAACGCATGCTCATGTCATCATGCCACATTGCATTTGAGCATCGTCATCATCATGCATGGTTTTTGTCTAAACTATTTTCGAAACGCCTAGTTTTGTTTTCTAAATAACCCCCGTCTTTATTTCAAATTAAAACATCGGTCTGTTCAGATCTTTTATTTGTCTAAAAAGTATTTACAAAAATGTTTTACAAATAAAATAAATAATCAAATGTTTTGTCCGGGGAGGCAGTCCGATCAGTCAGGCCAGAGGCCCAACCTGACTAGACTACCTACCACCCGGCCCATCTAAAGAAACCCTAAACCCTTTTCTATCTAAACCTAGTCTACCCAGCCCCCTCCACCTCACCCCGACCAACCACGACACCCTTGCCACCGTTCCTCCACCTCATCACTCGACAGCCACCTCACCAATCCCGGCCGCCACCGCTTGCCCGGCCCCTCCCTCCACAGCCCACACCACGCACACCACCACGCCTGTGCACCGCCCCTCTCTTGCTCGACCCGATCCCGAACCGCCCACCACCCGTTCGGCCCCCCAGCGCGCGACCTCTCTCCCACCCCGTGTCTCTCTCTCCCTCACGCAATCCCCACCGGCCTCCTTCCTCCCTGGTGCCCACAAGCCCGCGAGCCGCCCTCCCTCCTCCTTCCGTCCACCCGCCGATGGAGGCCGTCGTCGTCCTTCGTCCCCACCTGCGCGTACCGCCTCCTCCTCGCCACCCTGCCCCGCTTCCCCTCTCCTCACGGCGCCGCCGCGCATCCCCGCTCCCCCGGCGCCCTCCCGACGATGTCGCGGCCCCGCGCCCTCGCCTTCTTCCCCGGTGCCGCTCCCCACCGCCGCCACTCGGTTTCCCCCTCCCAGTTCGGCCGCCGCGACGATCTCGGCCTCCGCCCGCGTCTTCCTCCGCTCCGGCCCGCGCCACCTCGTCGTCAACCCTCGCCACCACCGGCAACCGCGGTCAGGCGCCCTGCCACCCGCGTCCCCGCCTCCTCGTCCTCCCCGGGCCCCCGCCGCCGAGCTCATCCGCTGCACCGCCGGCTCGCCAGGAGCTCCGTCGACCGCGGCCGCCCGCTCGAGCACGCCTGAGCACCTCCTCGCCGTCCTCCTGCCCTCTGCACGCCATCGCGGGCGCCCTTCCGTCGGCCTCCTTCCGTCTACCTCCGGCCCCGATGCCTCCACCTCGTTTTTCCGCCCACGCGAAGCCCGCCTCCGGCGACGACCGCTGCCAGCTCGCCAGGCGCCACCTCGCGCCTCGCGCCTCTTCTCTCCTCTGGCCGGCCCTGCACCCCGGGTCGCCGCCAGGTTCCCAGCTGCCCGGCGCTCCCCGTCCTCTCCTGCGCTCGCGCCTCCTCTCCCGGCTCGCCCGTCTGCGCCTCTGCGTCCCTAGCAGCAAGCCCGCACGCCGCCGCGCCCCATCCTACGCCACGGCCCGAGGCTGCGGCCTCCCCATCTCCTCTGCAGGCGCCACTGCCACAGTTCCCCCTCCTGCCGTCTTGACCTCAAGCCACCGCCAGTGCCGCCAACGGCTCCATCCCATGCGCCTCCTTGCACCTCCACATCTGTTGTTCGATGCGAGTGTACATGCGCGCATCCTGTGTGCCCATTTGTGTGTGTGTGTTTTGCCGAGCTCAATAAGTGGCCAGGCCTCTGGTCTGGAGATGTTCCTTGTGGTAACATGTGGGAATGTGTGTATAAGGCTGGGAATGAATGGAGTATCGACGAGAAGGTCGTATCTCTAGGAGTCGATAGTACCGGGACAACATCCTTGATGCTCAAGATGGACGCCAGAACCCATGGGGAAAATCAAGATCTTCGTACACGGCAGCTCACCGGCAAGACCGGCTCGATGCCGATGGTTGCGAAGGATGTACATGTACATGGTGCCACCCAAGACCTTCATCGCGGATCCGATGACGAGACCACGAACCGATCCGATGCGCGAACCCGTCGAACACCGAGACCCTCGGGATCGCCAAGTTCTCCTTCCGGAAGCATTGGCGCCGTGCGACAAGATCTACTTCGATCGAAGACCCGTGCCGATCTACTCAAGTTCGCCATCGCGAGTCCGAACTTCAACGTTTCCGTCGAACCACGAGACCCGGAACCCTCCGAACCCCCAAGACCTTCGACCCCAGATGTGTGAACCTTTTTCCGAGCCCTATTTTATAAATTCTATATATAAATATCTTGTTGCATATGAATTGCGCATCCTTGCATACATATTGTGGTTTGGGGGCATTATGCCAATTCATCTCATAATTAAAAATGGAGTCTATATGCGGGATATCTTTGTCTTATTCCGGACTCCATTTAAATTGGTGTAGCGAACCGATACCATGTTTCACCCTGTTAACCCAACACTTAATTTGCGGGGTAGATAAATAACTTGAACCATCTAAATAATTGTCGGGACCCCGGTTCCGTTTAATATTGCATTATTGCATCGCACCTTGACATGTCATACATCATACATGCATCATGCCCGATCTTCTGTCATAGTATTAAATAGTGCATCCGGTGTTTCTTCTAGTGCTTTGCTTCTTCACGGATTAGGCCGATGATTTGATGTGAGTGTCGACTCGATCTTTGGATGAATCTTCGTCAATGGTTTCAGGCGAGGACCTCCCCATTTCTACCTATCTTACTTTTATAGTATTTATTCCCTCCTGTTGACCTATTGCTATCTGTGATGCGTTGCTCTAGTTTTCGTACCCGTGATATCCCTTGCAGCCTTATATTGCCTTGGACACATCCTATTACCTGTTGATTGGGAGATAGTTGGACTTGCGCGTCGTAGTCGCTTGCTCAAGTGCTGTTGCGTGTCGTCAAGTACCACAGTTTTTGGAGTATTGCCGTGTGTTTATTGTTGGAGATGATCAAGACTTTAATTACTGTTTAACAACTAAAAATTGAAGTAGGTAAATGCAGAGGCACAGGTGGGCAATAGATGTTATTTGGTTGTTAACCGTCCACTTGTGTCCCGTAGGACCCCGAGTACTTGATACCTGTTCCTTGAATATTCGCGCTATCCACATCCGGGAGGATTATGGGACCCCAGCGAGCTTGATTCATTCTTATTTCTTGGGGCCACAAACTAGTTTGAGGTTTTATTTACTATCATGTACTTATGCCATGCTTTCTTTGCTTTATTTACGATTGTGCGAGGAGCACTTTACTGTTAGGATCGTGACCCGTTTTGCGGTATCGACAAGCCAGTCACACTTCGGGTTCCCGATCGTTCTGATGGCCCCACAAACCTTGAGTCCGTCTCGAAGTCAGCTAACCGTTGGGTATACTTAATGGGTGGCCCCTGAAATATTCTGAATATTGTGATTGCTTTGTCGTGAAGGCCTCGTTGGGTTTTGATTTGGTTTTCGAGGTTGATCGAGTGTGTGTTGCTATTTGTGCACCTGCAGGTAAAACTTTCTGGCCGTGTCATGTTATGGACGACTTGGAGCACAGTATCTCGATCATAGACAACTATAACTAAAGTAGTGCTATAAATTTGACTTTATAATGACTAGTAATCAGCTTCACTATAATGGAATGGCTAAATAAAATTGCCAACAATTGCTTGTTTGGGTTGTCGCTTGCTACCATTGTACCTGACTAGTAAATATTGCAACTATTACGGAATGGCTAAATAAAAGTACCAACAACTGCTGGGTTTTGGGAATATCTCATGCTAATTGTACCTGACTAGTAAGTGTCGCAACTACAACGGAATGGTTAACTAAAATTGCCCACTTCTTATTATATCAGGATGACCATCTATACCTGACTAGTAATTGCTGCAACGATAACTGAATAAATAAAACTACCAACGGTGTGAGTTCCTCGGTTGACTTCCTCGTTTGGTCTCGAGGGGGAAATACCAGGATGGGTATGTTTGGTGGTAGTATCAGGTTGGTTCGGAATAGGTCTTTCTTATCCCTCTCTGATAGCCGTCAGTTATATCGAGTCTCGATAGGTTGTTTAGTGCATCTTTGCGCTGCTTGATCCACCATACCTATGTGGCGAGGACGAATTCTAGCCTCGCCGTGTCTTGGCCTCGATCTTGGCTCTCTCTTTTTCCTTTGCCCTTCGTCGGCACCCCTTTTGTTTAAGCAGGTTTTGAGATCGACGTCGTTAGCAGGGTTACCCTTCCGGCTTGGCCTGGGCAGGGTTATGGACGCCATTGGTTATTCTTCAGGGCTCCGTACTCGGACGTTGTATCATTTTCAAGGTGATTTGGATCTTTGTATTGTATATCTGTATTCTTGACTCTTTGAGTCGGTGTTGTATATATATCTGTTCTGTGGGTCCCATCGAGGACTGTTGTGTAATGTTATTACTTCGTTTTCCACCGCTTGCAAGTGCTGGTGGCACCTTTGAATCGTTTCTATCGCGGGTTTGGCGGGAAGTTTGAAACTTGCATAGGGCGATTCGAGGTCTGATGCCCTGCCCAATGCGCCGGACACTCCCTCATAGGCCCATGCCCCCTCCGGAAGGTGGGGCCATGTTGGTCCCCTTCCGGAAGGTTCTAGAAGCTTCGGTGCAATACCGATTAACCGGAACAATTCCGAACTCCAAAATTGCATTGCCTTATATGAATCTTATTCTCGGACCATTAGGAACCTCTCGTGATATCCGGATCCCATCCGAGACTCCGAACAAAAATTCATAAACCAATTATCCAATCTATCCTAGCGTCGAGATACGTTAAGTGTGTGACCCTGCGAGTTCAAGAATATGCAGACATGATCTTCTATCAATAATCAACAACGGGGTCTGGGCACCCATATTTAATCCCACACATTCATCGATGATCATATCGGATGAACCACGATGCCAGGATTCAATCAATCCCATATATATATTCCCTTCGTCTCGCGATATTTCACTTGCCCGAGATTCGATCGTCGGTACCGTCATACCTAGTTCAATCTCGTTCACGGAAATACTTTACTCGTTCGTAATCCGATATCACTTTGTGATTAACTCCTTAACCACATGCTTGCAAGCGGTGTTGATATCGATTAAAGTGGGCCCAGTATATCTCTCTCCGACTTGGGAGGGACAAATTCCATCTCGATACATACAACCCAACAGATACTTTCCGATCACTTGAGAGACACCTTTCTGATCACCCTCTCATAGGATGATGTTTGATGACCTCAAAGCTTTCTTCCGATACCAGGGAGTTGTATTATCTCATGGTCTAAGGAATACAATATTTGACATAAGAAAAGCTTTGGAAAGACGAACACGATGACATGATCTAATTGCTTTGCTTAGTTTGGGTATGTCCATCATATCATTCTCCAATGATATGATCTCATTATCAATTGACAACTCATGTCTATGGTTAGGAAACCTTAACCATCATTGATCAATGAGCTAATCCATAGAGGCGTACTAGGGACACGGTGTTGTTCACAAACCACACAAGTATTAAAGTTTCCGCTTAATACAATTCTAGCATGGAATATAAACTTTATCATGAACAAGAATTATAATAATAACATCTTTATTATTGCCTCTAGGGCATAATTCCAACAGTCTCCCACTTGCACTAGAGTCAATAATCTAGTTTACATCTGGCAACAATCTCACACCCATGGCACTGAGGTGTTGATCATGTTTTAAACGTGGAAGAGGTTTAGTCAATGGATCTGCGACATTCAGATATGTATGTACTTTGCTAATCTTCAGATCTCCATCAGCTATATAATCTCGGATTATATGAAACGTGCTGTTGATATTCTTGGTCTTTGGATGATATCTTGGTTCCTTAGCGAGTGCTATGGCGCCGTGTTGTCACACAATATCTCCATGGGTCAATGCACTTGGAACCACGCCAAGCTCGATGATGAAGTTTCGATCCAAACTCCTTCACTTGGCCTTCTGCGGCGACCATGTATTCGCTTCCACTGTAGATCCCGCGATCACGCTTTGCTTGCAGCTTCTCCACTCACTCCTCCATTCAAAATATAAACGTACCACAAGAGATTTGGAATCATCCTTGTCGGTGTCAAAACTAGCGTCGACGTAACCTTTTACGACAAGCTGTTCATCACCCCCATAGACTAAGAACATTTCTTTAGTCCTATTTAGGTACTTTAGGATGTTCTTCATGGTTGTCCAGTGTTCCACTCCTGGATCACTTTGATATCTGCTCGTCAAACTAAGAGCATTGTACACATCCGGTCTAGTACACAGCATGGCATACATGATGGAACCTATGGCCGAGGCATAAGGCACTTTGCTCATATCTTCCCTATCATTTACCGTAGTTGGACACTGAGCCTTGCTCAATATATTACCTGACAACATAGGCACTGAACCTTTCTTTGCCTTATCCATTCTGAACCTTTTCAGAACTTTGTCTAGGTATGTACTCTGGCTTAAAGCTATCAGGCGTCTTTGTCTATCTCTATAGATATTGATGCCCAATATATAAGCAGCTTCACCTAGGTCTTTCATTGAAAAACACTTGTTCAAATAACTCTTCACATCGTTAAGCATGTTGATGTCATTTCCGATAATCAATATGTCATCCACATATAGTACCGTAAGCGTCACCGAGCTCCCACTCACTTTCTTGTAGATACAAGCTTGTAGCAATTTGGAACAAATCCAAAGCTCTTGATCACTTGATCAAAGCGAAGGTTCCAACTCCGAGATGCTTGCTTCAGTCCATAAATGGAGCAGCTGAAGTTTGCATACTTTACTAGCATCCTTAGGATCGACAAAACCTTCGGGTTGCATCATATACAACTCTTCATCAATGTTGCCATTGAGGAACGCGATCTTGACATCCATCGCCATATTACATAATCATGAAACGCAGCAATTGCTAATAAAATCCGAATGGACTTAAACATTGCTACGGGAGAGAAAGTCTCATCGTAGTCAACACCTTGAACTTGTCGAAAACCTTTCGCGACAAGTGCTTTATAGACGGTAACATTACCATCGCGTCCGTTTTCTTCTTGAAGATCCATTTGCACTCAACGGCCTTTCGGTCGCTAGGAGGGTCCACCAAAGTCCATACTTGGTTTTCGCTCATGGATCCCAATTGAATTCATGGCTTCTAGCCATTTCTCGAGTATGGGCTCATCATCGCTTCCTCATAGTTCGTAGGTTCACCGTCTTCTACTAACAAGACATCAAGACGAGTTGCCGCACCACTCGGGGAGCACGCGACCTTGTCGACCTGCGATGTTCGATGCTTGACATCGTCAAAGCTTCATGATCCTTGTCATTAGCTTCCTCTATTGTTGCGGTGACCTTTGGAACAATTTCAGGTCTTGCGCTACTCTCCAATTCAAGAGAAGGTTCAATAACCTCGTTTAGCTCTACTTTCCTCCCACTCACTTCTTTCGAGAGAAACTCCTTCTCAAGAAAGGAACCGTTCTTTCGATAAACACTTTGCCTTGATTACGTGATAGAAGGTATACCCAATAGTTTCCTTAGGGTATCCTATGAAGACGCATTTCTCGCTTTGGGTTCGAGCTTGTCATCAACTTCTTGGCGTAAGCTTCCGCATCCCCAAACTTTAAGAAAGCGACAACTTAGGTTTAGCACCAAACCACAGTTCATACGGTGTCGTCTCAACGGATTTAGATGGAGCCCTATTTAAAGTGAATGCAGCGGTTTCTAATGCATAACCCCAAAATGATAACGGCAAATCGAAGAGACATCATTGATCGGACCATATCTAATAGGGTTCGATTCGGTCAGACACACCATTGCGCTGTGGTGTTCCGGGTGGCGTGAGTTGTGAAACGATTCCACTTGCTTTAAGATGCGTGAGAAAATCATAACTCAAATATTCACCTCCACGATCGGATCGTAGAAACTTAATCTTTCTGTTACGATGGTTCTCTACTTCATTCTGAAATTCCTTGAACTTTTCAAATGTTTCAGATTTATGTTTTATTAAATAGATATACCCATATCTACTTAAGTCATCGGTAAAAGTGAGGAAATAGCGATATCCACCGCGCGTCGAAACACTCATCGGTCCGCATACATCGGTATGTATGATTTCCAACAAGTCCGTTGCTTGCTCCATCATCTGGGAGAACGGGTTTTGATCATCTTGCCCATGAGGCATGGTTCGCATGTGTCAAATGATTCAAAATCAAGAGACTACAAAAGTCCATCGAATGGAGTTTCTTCATGCGCTTTACACCAATATGACCTGAGCAGCATTGCCACAAATAAGTAGTATTATCACTATCTACTTTGCATCTCTTAGCCTCAATGTTATGGATGTGTATTTCATCCCTTTCGAGATTTAGAAGAAATAAACCATTTACAAGAGGTGCATGATCATAAAAGATGTTACTCATATAAATAGAACAACCATTATTCTCCGATTTAAATGAATAACCGTCTTGCAATAAACACGATCGAAATAATGTTCATGCTCAACGCAGCACATAATAACACTTATTAAGGTTTAAAACTAATCACGAAGGTAAAACTAATGAGGCGTCGACGCCATCACATCAACTCTTGATCCGCTGCCAACGCTCGTCACCTCATCCTCGCGAAGCCACCGTTTATTCCGTAGCTCTGTTTGAGTTACAAATATTAGCGAACCAAGATCAAATACCCGTGCACTACAACGAGGGCTAGTAAGGAAAACATCAATAACATGTATATCAAATATACCTTTGATGGTGCCACCTTCTTGTCCGCTAAGTACTTGACGATTAAACTTCCATGACCCTTGTCCTTGCAATAGAAGCACTCGTGTCGGGCTTAGGACGGACTTGAGCTTCTTCTCAGCGAGGAGCATTGCGCTTTGTCGCCCCTTCTGAAGGGCTTCTTTGCTCCTTACCTTTCTTAAAGGAGGGCTTGTTGACCATCAACACATGATTATCCTTTTGATGTCCACCTCAGCCTTCAGCTTTGTGAAGAGCTCGGTGATCGTGTCAAGGATCCAATCGATTATGAGTCACTACAAAACTTTTGTAGGGAGGGAGTGATTGCAGAACCACATCAATCTTGAGCTCCCTCGAATCGTGCATTCCAGCTTGCTCAAGCGTTGAGTGTAGCCCACATCTTTATGCGTGCTCACTAACGAACTCCCTTCCTCCATCTTGCGCTTAAAGAACTTCTCGGAGATCTCATATCTCTCGAGCGGGCTTGAGTCCAAACATGGTTTTCGGATCCTCGAGAATCTCAAAGGGCCGGGATAGGTTTCAAAAGCGATTTTGAAGTTCGGTTCCATAGCAAACAACATGGTGCTCTTAATCACACCATAATCATCTTTGCCTTGATAGACAGCTTTCTCATCGGTAAGTAGCGATTGTGAGGGTCACCTAACGCTTTCCCAAGGACATAGTCCTTTTGTCCGAGCAGAATGATTCTTAGATTGCGGAACCAATTGGTGAAGTTAGACCCATTGTTTCTAAGCTTTTCCTTCTCAAAAAAAGCGTTGAAGTTGAAGTTGGATTTGGCCATGTGATCTACAGTATTTGCAAGTACAATTTAGACTATGTTCATGATAAATAGTTCAACTTAATCAAATTACTAGATGAACTCCCACTAAATTCAACATCCCTCAAGTTGTTTAGTGAACACGATCCAAATTCACCACACCTAATCCGATCATCACGAGAAGAGATGTGGTTTCAATGGTGGACAACAAAGTGTCGATCATATCATTCATATGACTCATGCTTAACCTTTCGGTTCTTGTGTTTCGAGGCCATGTATGTACTTGCTAGGCTCGTCAAGATAGACCCAAGTATTTCCGCGTGTGCAAAACTGGCTTGCACCCGTTGTATGTGAGCGTAGAGTCTATAGCACCCGATCATCACGTGATGCTTGGACACGACGAACTTTCGCAACGGTGCATACTTGGGGAGAACACAGTTTTTATCTTGATCTTTAAGTGAGGAATCATCTTATAATGCTACCGTCGCGATCTAAGAATAATAAGATACATAAAGGATAAACATCACATGCATATAACTTTATGTGACATGGTATAGCCAATCTTCACGCAATGATCTCCATCTTGTGCGTTCCGGCATGATCTCCATCACTCCACCATGATTGCCTTCACCACGAATAGCAACTATAACTATTGCTAACTACTTAGCGATAAAGTAAAGCTATTACATGGTGTATAAGAAGTTGACTTCAGGTCATACACAATTATAAAGACAACCATATGGCTCCTGGGTTGTGTACTCATCGACATGCAAGTCGTGAAACATTACAAAACATGATCATCGCATACATTATACACATCACATCTTGGGCCATACCATATCACGAAAACACTCCTGCAAAAACAAGTTAGACCTCTACTTTGTTGTTGCATGTTTTACGTGGCTTATGGGAGTAGATGCTAAGAACGATTCTTACCTACGAAAAGCCACAACGGTGATATTATGGTTGCCAAACTCGGTGTTAATCCCATGACAACTATAGTGAGATAATGACATCCACTACGCATGTGTGGAACAAGCCACACGTCAAGTGCGGAGCTGGTCATGACGACGTCGCGTAAGGTTGGCTGGACGCTTCAATCTCACTATCCCGCATCATAATAAGAACACAAACAAGAGGCTTTGCAACAGAAAACATCAACGCCGCAACAACCATGTTGCGTTCTACTCGTGAAACACATCTACGCATAGATCTAGCTCTACCACTGAAGGGTTTGGCATAGTAAATCAAATTTTTCTACGGATGCGAGCAGAGGAAAGCCAAGATCTAATCTAGGAGATGCAATCAAGAGAGATTGGATTAGATCTTCATACCCTTGAAGATTCGCACAATGAACGTTCGAGCGTGGGTGATGTAGTCGACTCGCTTCTCCTCCTCGCGATCCGATCCGATCTAGCACCACAAGTGGCGGTGCCTCGTGAGATGCACGTGCAGCACCTCGTCTCCTCCTTCCTCGGACCAGCAAGTATGGTGGAGAGATAGATTGGATCTACAACACGGCGGCGTGGTGTATAGTGGAGAATTTCATGCAGGCTTCGCCTACAAGCGATCGGGAGGGAGAGAGGAAGGCAGCAAGGCGACTAGGGTTTGGAGGAGAGGTGTGGGGTTTGGTGCGCCCACCCCTCTTATATAGAGGCGCAGCCCCTCCCAAGCCCAAAGGATAAGGAGTGGGGGCATGGACTCTCCTCTTCTAGAAACCCTATCTCTAGTTTAAACGATTTAAACTCTCTAGGATCGGCTGGGCCCTATGGGGCCTTGTGCCCCGGCCCAATGCGCCAGGACACTCCCTCATAGGCCCATGCCCCTCTCGGAAGGTGGGGCCACGTTGGTCCCCTTCGGAAGGTTCTAAAGCTTAGGTACAATACCGATTAACCCAACAATTCCGAACTCCAAAAACTGCATTGCCTTATATGAATCTTATTCTCCGGACCATTCCGAACCTCTCGTGATATCCGGATCCCATCCGAGACTCGAACAAAAATTCATAAACCAATTAACCAATCTATCCTAGCGTCGAGATCGTTAAGTGTGTGACCTGCGGGTTCGAGAATATGCGGACATGATCTTCTATCAATAATCAACAGCGGGTGCAGGCACCCATATTGACTCCCACATTCATCGATGATCATATCGGATGAACCACGATGCGAGTTCAATCAATCCCATATATATATTCCCTTCGTCTCGCGATATTTTACTTGCGAGATTCGATCGTCGATGCTCATACCTAGTTCAATCTCGTTCACGGCAAGTACTTTACTCGTTCGTAATCCGATATCACTTTGTGATTAACTCCTTAACCACATGCTTGCAAGCGGTGTTGATATCGATTAAGTGGGCCCAAATATATCTCTCCGACTTGGGAGGACAAATTCCATCTCGATACATACAACCCAAGATACTTTCCGATCACCTGAGAGACACCTTTATGATCACCCTCTCATAGGATGACGTTTGATGACCTCAAAGCTTTCTTCCGATACCAGGGAGTTGTATTATCTCATGGTCTAAGGAATACAATATTTGACATAAGAAAAGCTTCGCAAAGACGAACACGATGACACGATCTAATTGCTTTGCTTAGTTTGGGTCTGTCCATCATATCATTCTCCAATGATATGATCTCATTATCAATTGACAACTCATGTCTATGGTTAGGAAACCTTAACCATCATTGATCAATGAGCTAATCCATAGAGGCGTACTAGGGACACGGTGTTGTTCACAAACCACACAAGTATTAAAGTTTCCGCTTAATACAATTCTAGCATGGAATATAAACTTTATCATGAACAAGAATTATAATAATAACATCTTTATTATTGCCTCTAGGGCATAATTCCAACAGACACGACATAGCACTACTATGGCGGAGCTTCTCGAAGATGTCTTAGGGTTCTGCTCTACGACATCTTCGAGGAGCTCACGTTAGACATGTTCTCGCACCTTATGAAGTCCCCAGGAAGCGCTCCTGGCGGTGAGGAATAGAGGCAGCAATGGTGCGGAGCTGGCAAGTTATCCACGAGGACTTGGGGCTTCACGGCGCTGGAATCCCTGAGCCACTATCGAGGATGAGCGGAAGGCCAAGTCAATAATCCGGGCGGCAAGAGCGCCAGCGTGGCACGTGGGACACGGTGCACTCATCCCTACGCCTGCTTGCTCCTAATGACACCACAGTGCAAAGTCGGGAAAAAACGGGATGAGGTCATCCTGTCCCATCGTCAACAAGAACAACAGCGCACCGCCAGCGGCAAGGTATTAGCACGTAGCCCTCGTCGGCCGTGCCACATGGCTCGTGGGGTCGATGCAGAAATGATGTTGTCTTAACCTAGCTTTGAGGTCAAAGTGAATACAAACAATAAGTAGGAAGTTTTGGTGTCACTTACAAGGCTTTCTTATCTGCTACAAGAAAATGTTTTGAACCGAGAGAGTTGAAATCTTTCACATGTCACACATTTATATGGGAGGCTCTGTGCATAAGTTTGGTCTACATCATTTCAAGTAATGGAAGATAAATTTCCTCCGGTCTACGTATCGGAAGTTGCACATAAGATGAATATGCATAAATGCTTAAAATTACCTTAAGGCTTTCCCAGGACTTCTTACGGAAGAGCTTTAACTTTGGAAGGATGTCGTTATCTAGAAAAGTGTTCAGAGATATATCGAGATTTATAGAAAAAAGCACATCTGTGAAACATTAGTTAATTTTGAGCAGTCTTTACATTTTATTACATGATCCGTCATTTTTGTTTCTCCCTTTCTCTCCTGTTTGGAGATGTTCAGAATGCAAATTAGAACATATATATGCGCTTCTACAGTTATAGTTCATGATCCAAATCGTGGAAATGAACTTTTTTTATGTGTCAGCGTGCTGTAACTATTTAACATAAAACTACATGTGTCTGATTGGAAAGTGACATACGGAGCGGCAAAGATCGCCTGACCCTGCTGGAATTGGACGAAATGTACATCTGTTGAGTAAAACAAAACGGAGGACAAACATGTTTTAGATACAACACACTTTCCCATATATCAGAGGATCCATCTAGGTTTAAAAACAACAATGTGCAGATAATAAGAGCAAATACAAAGATTATCCCAAGATGAGTTCAACAAGAGGCCCGAGCCCAAACGTTTTGACCATTCTCCCTCACCCGATTTTTCATCGTCGCTCCACGGACATGTTTGCTTCCGACCATGTGCCAATCCCAGAGTCCATTGTGCGAACATGGCCATCCTTGAGCAGAATAACGCGTTGCAACGATGTGCACATGCTCACAACATACTTGAGAAACCATATGTGGCGCTGCGTAAATCCAATCACGACCAGCTCCTTGAGGTGACGGTGGGGAAGCTTCTTGGGTAATTTCGACGAAGTCACCCGGCCAATTGTAGGCTGGCTCCGATTGAGGAGGCACGTGGATGTGCAGGACCTCGGTGATGCGCGTCCATCATGAGGCTGCACGCCATAAGATGTCCCAGTTTGAAGGTAGGTCGGCGACAAGGAGCCTCTTCAGATCGGCAATTGCCTCTGGGAACAAGCGGGCAGAATCCATCTTCTCAGCCCGCTGAATCGGATGGCGAGGTTGGTCATGGTGGGGACATGAGGAGAAACCTGTCGAACGAATCATCCAGACGTGCTGTCGCTAAATCATCACATTCTGTAGAGAATGTGAAGTTAGTGTCCATGAGGCACGGAAGGAGCCGAAGACAATCCTTCTAGTGTTAGTTAGGCAGCACGCCAGGCGGACAAGCATTGGGAGGTCGCGCAGCTCGATCTTCCAGAACGAGCACTCCTCCACGACGAGCTCCTGATCTGAGAAGACGGCGCATCCACCACCAGGACGTCATGTGCACAGCAGCAGGATATCAGGTGAAGAACCTGCAGCTGAGTGCAGTCTTTGAACACCGTCTCGTACACGTCGACAGGCGTGGAAGCGGGCATGTCACGCAGGATGAGCTTGGTGAGCGTGCTGTAGCTACGCAGCGGCGGCGGCAGTGTGCAGTACTTGCCCAGCGTCAGGCTGCGAAGGCGTGACCGGCTGAGGCAGTCTTGGGGCAAGCTGTAGCCGGCCGACGTCTGATGATCACCACCACCAATTCCTAGCCTGACGACGACCTCCAGATCTTCCACTCCCCATGCATCGACTGCGGCGGTGATCAGGCGGTCGGCGGCACAGCAGGTGCTGCCGTCGTTTGTTTGGAAAAACTCGAGACGGAGGGTCTTGACGCGCCGGTCATTCCCACCGTCCGCCTCCAAGAAGCCCCTGACTCCGTTGGCGAACGACCTCATCGTGTCGATCTCGCAGCTCGCCATGAGCGAGTCGAGCTGACTGGCCAAATATGTCTCACGGGGCAAGTTGCGCTGGCGGAGGTCGACGGTCCGGTCGTACTCCGGCGGGTATGTCGCTCACCCTCAAGTCCAACGCCGGCAGCTCGCGCGGGATGCGCGCCCAGCGCCTGGCAAGGACAGCCGTGGAGAGCGCCGTCCGGGTGTCCAGCCTGCCTACTATGAGCAGGATCAGATCGTCAGGGAGCGCGCTCAGGCGGTCCTCGCCGCCAGCCGTGCGCCGCCGCACTCGACGGAACGTCGGCGCCATGGGTCTCGATCAGCAATTGGGTATTCCGGGATAAGAGGCGAGGAGGATGTTGGGGCTATGCTGTATGATCGGTGGTACGTTCGCGCGATTGGGTATTGCGGGATGAGAGGAGATGTGGTTGGGGCTATATGAGGGCCGGGCAGTTCGATTCGGACGGGAATTGAAGCCAATAAAGTGGGGAAACTGAAACCGACACGGACTTGGGCGAGACACCACTTTAGACCATTCATTTGCTTTGGTTGATCTCCTTCTGACACAGCTAGCATGGTGCGGCTCCTCCACTGATATCATTCGGCTGGTGGGAGCGATGTCAAGCTTCGTTCCCATGGTGAAGCAGCAGATGTGATTGTAGGCTCGACTCAGAGGGGCGACGCCTGGAGGGAGCGGCTAGCGTCTCTCAGTCACCCAATTCAGGTAACTACACCATAGATTATCTTTTATTTCTTGTCTATCTGAATTTCTGTAGGGCCTCACTAGGAGTAGTCCGTATCACACAAAAACTTAGGTCGAGTAGATTTTTGTCCTAAATTCGGTTCAACTTTATCGAGCCACGAATGCATTTAGTTTAAATATTTAACGAGATACATCCGATTCTAAACAAAATTAAGGCAGACCAAAGGAAGTACGAGCTAATATCTTTCACGCGTGTTCAAATCGCCAATGAAAATTCATCCCTTTTTTGAAGGTGTTGTACTACGCATGCATGTCTGCATCACAACGAGTTGGCACACGTAACGCGGGCTCGTCTGGCGTTTTTACCATATTTTTTTCTAATAAAACAACAATTTTGTTTTGGTGTCCCTTCTCCTTTTAAAATTACCAAACTGAAAATACAAGAACAAACAGAATTGGCCGATACCCTCTTTTCAGAGGGTATAAAGGGTATTGATCAATCCTGACCATTTTTATGTTTTCAGTTTCCTTGAGTTTCAAAGGAGAGGAACACCTCTAATGGGATCCCACACCTAATCACACCTCATAAAATAAACCATCACCATGTTTTACACTGCAGACAATATTGCTACCAGAAAATTTAGTCTAGTATGAATATTCTCACATGGTCAACCAACTATGAATCTAATGGTAATGTTAAATTCAGTCAACCGATATATGGAATATTGTTTTGACAACAGCTCGAGCCGTTTGGTGTCTAGACTAGATACACCAAACTTTTTTTTTTTTGAGGATATAGATACACCACACTTGCTGCACCTCCCCTCCTTTTTCTCGGCTGCGTCGACTTGTCACCAGGATTACGGCAATCCATCTTGTGACCTTGCCTTGTGCCAATTGTGCAGAACCTGGTTCATTTGATCGTAGGATTGCTTTGTCCCGGCTAGTACTTGGGCGTGCTGTCCTGATTTCAGTTTCTTGCACGGAGTGAACAACCAAATAAACAGTCTGCAATAACGGTTTCGCCCACTTTTACCGGATCTCATACAAATGTGCCATGTATGGATGTGATCTTTGATTCTTCATTAGGTTGTACTTCTATAACTTATCCGTTATCAGCTTCATTTTTCAAGATAGCTTGTGGTTCACGGAGCCACCTCCCGGCGACCCCGGGCAGGTGCCCGGGCTCAACCTCGGATGGACCCTAGTGCACATGTCATGTTCGCATGCATCGTCTTATGGCCGTGGGTGCATGCCCAGCCCGCTCTCTGTGATGGATCACAAATAATGATAGCAAACCCGCTAAAAGAAATGACAGCAATTCACATAGTACTAAGTATCCCTGAAACTATACACAACTCGCAACTTACTCAAACAATTTACTTGCAACATCGCACCAGATCTACGCAACAAATCTAAAACAATTCAGCCTCTTTCAAAATAACATGTGCATTAATTCCGCGTTTTCATGGTTTTGTACAAATATCTATTTTAACAATAGCACACGCCCTTTTCTAGCATCATCTCACTTAAGTGACCCCCATAGTCATGACACGAACTAAACTAACAACTCATTTGTTTCTGGACACTTAGCATTCATGTCACCTGCATATGGACCTAAAACCTCGGACCGCCTTCATGGGGTTATTAGGGCATGTACAATGGTAGAGTAGATATGTCTTCCTTAGCCACCCACATCAAGTAGTGAAGGTAATAGATATAAATTGCACAATGCGTTAACTATTATTGTAATCCCTTGCAATTAATGGGAATTGATTAATTTTTAGTAAGAAAATCATATTGCTAAGGGAAGTCAAGTGTACAATGAAGAAAATAGTTTTCTCTTATTTTCTAAAAAATTGCCTCTTAGCTAAGAGAAGAGGACCTTCTCTTTCTTCATTCTCCCTTCGCTAACGGAACAAAAATCTGATGTAGCACCTCTAAGGAAAGCCTGACATCACCCCATTATGCATGCCCTAATCTACAACAAATAGTCTAAAAGAAGTTCTAAAATATCATTTCTTACTAAACCTATGAAGCAAAACCGGAACAGTGTCATTTATTAGTGCTACGAGAATACTACTCGATCCCTGCATTCCTAAATATAAGACATTTTGATTGTTCAATTTAAACTATCAAAATGTCTTATATTCGACAATATAGGTATTAACATTCTTCTCGATTGGAGGCTTGGGGGGTTCAGTTTACCCATCGAGTCGACAGATGGGAAAGACTGCTGTCGGCCCGCCCCATCAATCCATCTTCCCTTCAATCTTCCCTTCACTGATCACATTCCCATTAAGGAGGACGCACTCTGCCAAGTGCTCCACCACCACAAGCCGACAATACTGATCCCTATGTATGTCATTCCTTTCGCTCATGAGGATGACGCCATTTCCAGCTAGTGTCTTCTAGATTGCCACGGTATTGAGATGAAATTCTATCATAAGATTTGGGATTTGATTTTTTTACTTTTTATTTTTCTCATTATTTTCTTTATTTGTTTTTCATTTTTCCTTATTAAGTTTTCTTATGGTTCTCTTTTAACAAGGCTTTGAATTTTCCTACCTCCCGATTTCTAAGTTTTTGTTCAGTTTAGTCCAAAACTTTGTTTCTTTTGTATCAAGGGCTTTAAAGCTAGATTTCTGTTTATAATCTAGATGTATTTCATGGGCGCTCAAAATTTTGTTTCATTTAGACCAAATTTTGTGTGCCGCATATAGTTATATTTTTTTCCATGAGTGCTAAAATATTGTTTCGTCCAAAACTGTGTTCGGTTAGCAATCGTGATTTATTCCTCATGTGTTTAAACTTTGTTCAAATTGTCTAAATTTTCTTCCTATTATACTTGTGATTTTTTCCAGCGTGCTCCAAAAAAAAAATGGTTGCAAGTGTTATTGATTCCCATCGGCCAAATGGACCCGAAGACAAAGGCTTGGTATGAACAAGCTCAGGCACAAATATTTTCTCCCGCCGATTGATCATTCTATGTGCTTGTTATGTGTTTGTATTAACGATTTTCTATTTCTTGTGATCATTTTGTACACTGATGGATGCTCAAAACAATTAAAAAAATCCCAAGATGATTTATGTCTATTGCATATATATTTGTCTGATTCTATTTGTTGATAATTATGTCTTGGTATAATTATTTTATGAATAATTGAGATCAAAACATGCAAGAAACTGTGAATCATGTTGTCATCCGTGTTAGATGGAAAATATCCCTCGTCATGTTCTCTAACCGGGTAGACACCTCCGTAAATAGGTCAAGTTACTCCACACGCTTCAAAGACGACCATAAATGGAGCAAGGTAGTGCACCAAAGATAACCTACATAAGAGAACAATTTTTATCATAAAGAATCTTTTTATTTCTATCAATTAACGGTAAACGTTCCCACCCGATTAAGATTTCTAAACCTATGATCAATACCGTGTAACCAGCTGCCAGATATATTTGCAACACTGCGTGGTGGATACAAGTTAGAAGCTACTTCAATGACATGACTGACCATATACACCGTGCGAATTGGCACTTAAAAAATAAGTGTTTGATTGTCTCGTGTGATGACAAAACATGACTTTGTGCTACCGTACTAATTTCTTTGTACAAGGTTGTCTTTGGTGAAAATTGCTCCTCTAAGAAGGTACCACTCGAAGAATTTTGTCTTTAATAATATCTTAGTTTTTCAAAACATTTTGTTATTATTGACATGGAACCACGTCATCGGCGTCATTGCGGTTCATCCCGGTCCTGCACACAACAGCTCGTCCATAATGGCACGATATTTCAGAGCTCCGACAACTGAACAACGTGCATATTACAAGCCATTATCAGCTAATGGACGCCTTTCGGTACTACAATATTTAGGTAATATTTAGTTATTTACAGGTGGTCCAGTCCTATCTTACGGACCCATTCGTGAACTATCCGTGCGATCAGACTTGCGTTGCTCTTGTAAAAAACCCAATTGCCATTGAGATGCAGGCGTTGGGGTAGGCGAATGAAGCACCGTAGGCCGTTGGATTGAGATCCGACGCTTGGCAATGGATCTGGCATGCACATGCATGTTACTGAATTAACTGAATCTTGATGCTAACTGAACTTGTAAGGCTATGATGCTAACTGAACTTGTAAGGCTATGTTGATCCTGACATCTTCTCACCGTATGCTCGTCGGAGCAATTCGCTCGACCGGATTGCTCGAAGACGCGACGACGGGATGAGAATGGCTGTGGTGGCGGTGCGCTAGCCTGGGTAGACTCCATCGGCCGGCTCTTTGCAGCGCTGCTCTGTACCTGCATAAGTGCATCCATCCACACACGCTCTCGTTTTAGGAGCGCTGGCTGGAGAGCAGACATGAGAGGTTGAGGCACTGGAGGCTGGAGGTCTGGAGCCTAGAGGAGCAGATTTTGACGAATTCACTTCATGTTGTGATTTCAGTTAAATTGGAACAGAGGAAGTAAGCCGTCACAGATTACATGTTCTGTTCTACAACAAAATGGCAATAGGCTGAAACTTGTAGCCTCTTTGAAAAGCACCCCTGTATCACCCGGGATGGTCTCTTCTTTGAACTCCAGAACATGTTTCCTGATGAAATGGCATATAGGGATGCAGGAGTGGGACAATTGGAACAAGTGGGCTACTATTTTTAGACTACTAGACTAACTCTAATTTAGGTGGGATAAGTGGGATAAGCGGGATATGTCAAATCTATTGAGTTAGCCTAATAGTCTAAAAATGGTATCCCACTTGTCCCACCTCTGCATCCCTAGCATATGCTCCCCTTTGACTGCACAGGATCTCTCGTGTTCATCCGTGCAACACTCAGGAGCAGAGATCACTAGCTGCAAATTTTCCTTCAGAGGAACATGAGAGACAAAGGGACTGATAAAGTACCATCCCATCCCATCCCATTCCTTCTGATAAACTCACGGACAGAATATGCATCAGCATTTCCACACAAACCAGCTCACCATAATTATTCAGCTGCAAATATGGAAAAAAAAGCCTCTTCCCATGATCGTTTAACAGGATACATACAGTAGCCTTATGAAAGCAGTTACTTGTGCAATATCTAACACACAGGGAGGCAGGAACATATATACGACGAAGTAAAGCAGCAATGAATTTCCAAAGCAGCAGCAAAAGGAAGCGAGTCAGCGAGATGTAATGTAGGCAGATAACAAACCTGAAGAAAGCGATCAAAGCTCTGAACCAATCACTTTGTAGCTCAACTTGAGCAATCTCCAACAAAACTAGTACTACAACCGTTCTCAGACTGAAACGCTCAGAGTTAGCAAGGAAAACTAATCCACTCACTCAGCAACTAACTATACAGCAGCACATGAGGCCATCAATTATCACTAATCTTTGAATCATCTATTAGCTGTTCGTAGTCTTTCAAAGCTAAAACGGCAAACTAAATGTTCTCGGTTGAAACACGCACTATCTACCGCAGAAGATAAAACCTCAGGCAAGCATCTTAATCCACCATCTGCTAGTCGTCCAGTGATTCGGCCCATTCGTCGAACGTAGAGCGGGTCTTGCAGTCCCCCTCCTCCATATGGAAGCCAAGGGCCGCTGGACCGGCAGGAGGCTGCGCCTGTGCAATTGAAGTCAAAGAAATGAAAGTCAATAAAGAATTCACCGCACTTGTAGTCGAGCAAGAACTTCAAAGAAAACGCAAGAAAAGGTTTCACCTCCGCCGAGGGGCGCCGGGAGCAACCCTCGGGCATCTCCACAAGGATAGGGGTGTTGAACAACTCCCGTGACGGGGCTGTGGTGCGAGCAGGGCCGCCGAACGTCAGAAGCTCACCTTTCCTGGCCCCAGGGGATAACGACAAGATTGGCGGCGAGTGCGGGGAGAGGCCCCGGGAGAGCAGTCCCTGTCGTGGCGCACGCCCCCGCGGTGGCACACGACCCCTGGAGCTCGCGGTGGCGGCGGAGCCGCTGGGGTCCTTCCGCGACAGAGCACGTCCCGGCGGCGGGGCATGACCCGGAGACCTCGCGGCGGAGGAGGAGCCTCTCGGGTTCTGACGTGGAGGAGTAACCGGAGCACGTCCCCTCGGCGGAGCACGTCCCCTCGGGGGAGCACGTCCCGGCGACGCGGCGGAGGAGGAGACGCCCGGGTACTTCCGGGGCGGATGAGGGTGGCGAGGAAGCGGAAGGATCCTTCGCTGGATGATCTTCCCCGGTGGCGGAGTAGTGATGCGAGGCCGAAGACCCTGACGGCGCGGTGGCGCGGCGGAGGAGGAAGGGGAGCGCAACGAGGCGGTCGGGCCCCGCGACGAGGGTGGCGCGGCGGAGGAGGAAGGGGAGCGCGACGAGGGTGGCGCGGCGGAGGAGGAAGGGGAGTGCGAGGAGGCGGTCGGGCCCCGCGACGAGGGTGGCGCGGCGGAGGAGGAAGGGGAGCGCGACGAGGCGGTCGGGCCCCGCGACGAGGGTGGCGCAGCCCGTGGTGATGTCGCCGCGGCAACGGAAGTCCTACGCTGCTGGGGCGGCGGCGGGGGCGGGAGAGGAGGCAGCGGCCTCGGTGGCGGAGGATGCAGGGGGAGCTGTCGCGGTGGCGGAGGGGTGGCAGAGGTCGTGTTCGGTCTCTCCTGGGTCCCAGCGGCAGCGTCTAGCTGCAGCGCGCGCTGAGGCGGGCGTGGGGGCCGCCTCGGGGCCATGGTGACAGCTGACAATTCGGGATAGAATTTTTTCTGCGCTACGTGGCATTTTATACCACGTCGGACGTAGGTCGGTTGTTGCGATCCGTTTGGATTTCTGTTTCGGCACAATTTCCCTCCTAAGGCCCCATTTTTTTGAAAGTAAAATACGTATAGTTTTCACTTTCCGCCCGTACGCAAATTACACGAGTACATGGATCAAAAATAAATTACACGAGTATGGATCAACATAATTACGGCAGAGTATTACTAGGTACGGACAAAACCAGACGCGAATAGTACTGTTAAAGGAAATGGGGCAAATGAATCAATTGTACTCCCTCCGTTTTAAAATATAAGATGTTTTAGCTTTATAAAACAAATGTATCTAGACTACTTTTAGTATATAGGTTACTTATATTTGAAGTGAATCTACACACTAAAACAAATCTAAATACATTATCTTTATCTATACCTAATAATAAAGGACGAAGTGTTTCTTCCGGTATATAGGTTCACTCACATAAGAAATATGAATTGATTTAAAAGGGAGCATCAAGAAGCAAATTCAAAGAACATTTAAGTCTAACCCACTTACTATGCATAGGAATCTTGTAAAAAAACAAGTCATGAAAGCACAAAGCAATAAGCATAGAAAAGCAAAACAAGTGCAACTTCAAGATTTTCAACATAAAGAGGGGAAACTTAATATTTAATATTTATGAGATGTATAAGACCATGTTTCCCTCTCTCATAATAACTTTCAGTAGCAACATGAATAAAATTAACGATATAACTATCATATAAAACATTCTTATCATGAGCCACATGAATAAAATGATTATTACTCTCCACATAAGTATAGTCATGCTTATTAATTGTAGTGGGAGCAAATTTAACAAAATAGCTATCACTATTATTCTCATCATCATAATCATTAAATATAGGAGGCATATTGTAATCACAATTAACTTTCTCCTCAATAGTAGGTGGACTAAAAATATCATATTCAACATTGTAATCATCATAAATTGGAGGTTTGCTATCATCATAAGCAATAGAATAACTATCTTCCCAAGTGTGTTCATTAAACATATCATCATTGGAAGGAACATGGATAGCACTAATAGCACAACAATTATTAATATCATCATTTTCAGAATTGGTACCAAAGAGATTTTCAATATCAAAAGTAGTGTGCTTTTCCCAATCATGATCACTAATATAGGTAACAGGCATAGGAACATCATCTAGTTCAGACTCATCAGCAAAAACTATGATAGGAGTAACATGCTTAGGGGAAGATATCGTTTCTTCTCTCCTTTTACTCCTCTTCTTCTTCTCCTTCTCCTCTTTAGGAGGGAGAGGTTTGAAAGGAAGCTTCTCCACATACCCTGGTTTATTGTTAGAGACGATAGAAGAAACTTTGGAGGATTCCTCCTTTTCATTAATAAGATCAAAACACATATCAGTCTTGTCATAATTTGGTAAAATATCATCTTTTTATAAGATTTTGTATGTAAGTATTTGTGTGGCAGTTTTCAACACAATAAAGATGACAACCATGCAGGACGCTATTCATATCAAAAGTACTCATGTCTATCAAAGAGGTTTTTCTTGATAACTCTTCACACCCCAAAAATAATGTAAGTTCATCATGTTGATTATCAGTGATCACGTTATCACAATACAAACTTGCAGGATTATTATGGCCTGAGCATTGAAAATTGAATGACCCACTTCAAAGCAAAGTTCACAAATAAAAGGATAGAGGGCACAAACTTTTTTACCAATATCATCTAGAGCCCTGTACCATGTTCTGGTTTTTTCATTCCAGTGGGTGATACAATCTTCTATTTGATTCTTTTCACAAGGTCTATGCATACCACAAAAATTAACATGCTTATAAAAATAGTACTTTCAGAAGTTTGAGCATGTTTATTGCAATCATTAATAACATTTTCATTTTCCATGCAGTTGTCTTTAAAAGGTTTACATGTCCCATTTTTATTTAGGAGCATTAATATGGGAAGCAAAGGCTCTATAGTATCTAACAAGAATTTGAGGATCAAGACCATATTTAGCACTAAGCTCTTGAAAATTAGCAGTTTCAGCGAAAGACTTAATGCAATCATACTCATAGTTTATACCTGGTTCTTTACCTTTGTCGTTATCCCAATCTTCGGTATTGCTTTTAATTGTTTCAAGAAGATCCCACTTAGCCTTGACCTCCTTACTTGTGAAGGATCCCTCTAAACAGGTATCCAGATAGTCCTTGTAATGTCCTGAAAGCCTTGCATAAAAATTATTGATAACAACATTACTGGGGAGCTCATGAATGGTACATTTGAGCATTAGTGACTTCAATCTCCCCCAAGCTTGGGCAATACTTTCTCCTTCATGAGGATGAAAATTATAAATATAATTCCTATCTTTATGAATTTCATGAGGAGGATAAAATTTAGAATAAAAGAGAGATTCAAGTTCCTTCCACTCCAAATGATGAGGATCATCTAGTAGCTCATACCACTCCCTTGCTTTGTCCCTAAGTGAGAAAGGGAATAGCTTCCTCTTAACTTGGTCCATTGAAATACCTGCACACTTGAACAACTCGCATAATTCATGTATAAAGAGTAAATGATCACTAGGATGGACAGTTCCATCTCCAAAATAGCAGTTATTCATAACATGTTCAATAATTTCAATAGGTATTTTAAAAGGGACACTTTCAGTATGTGGATTTAAAATATCACAAGTATCATTAGAATTACCACATATGGGAGATAAAGTATCATCAGAGCAAATTTTCTTCACTAAAGTTGGGGAGCTAACAAGATCTTTTTCATAAAAACTAGTTTCCCCAAGCTTATACGTTTCCATACCATTAGTAACAATGGTGTTCAAAAAATTCATATTAATAACATTGCTATTAGCATGCAAATAAAGTTCCAAAGGTTTTTTAATTTTCTCTTCACTTCATGTCCTAACTCAAGATAAACACTATAAAGCTCTCTAATTTTTTTTTGTTTTCCATTAAGCCTAACTAGTGAAAACAAGAAACAAAAAGACAAAACTGCAGAATCTAAAGGAAATAACTTCGAACACTCACACCGGAGGATGTGAGTATCTATTACCTTACCTCCCCGGCAACGACGCCAGAAAAGAGCTTGATGTATACACACTTCTATTCTTGTACACTTCTATTCTTGTAGACAATTGTTGGGCCTCCAAGTGTAGAGGTTTGTAGAACAGCAGCAAGTTTCCCTTAAGTGGATTACCCAAGGTTTATCGAACTCAGGGAGGAAGTGGTCAAAGGTATTCCCTCTCAAGCAATCCTGCAATCAAGATACAAGAAGTCTCTTGTGTCCCCAACATACCCAATATAGGTGCACTAGTTCGGCGAAGAGATAGTGAAATACAAGTGGTAAAGGTGCCAGAAAATAGCTTCTAACTTGTTGACGTGGGGTAACGGTGCCAGAAAAGAGTTGATGGCATGGAGGAAAGGTAAAAGCCCAAAACCTCCCCCGCAAACGGAATAAAAATGGAAGCAAGCAAACATGCAACAGATCTAGTAGCAAACGGTGTTTCAATGTTTAGAAACAGGGCCTAGGGAGCATACTTCAACTAGTGAACACTCTCTCATATAAATATCCTCTCTTCATGATACTACTCTTAACTACTCTCCGGTTGGACACTCTAATCCATGGTAGGGCCTTCCCAATCTAGATAACCCCACACTGTCACCTTGAGCGCTAGATGGTTCCAACAAACACCACAATTTCATAAAGACATCCAACTCCAAATATAACTCATAACATATATTCAATCTAGCCAAAGTGCCACACACGGTATGCAAGTTGTCACTTTCACACACGTGGGGAAAAGCATAGATCTATTAAATCACAAAAAGTATTTATGTAGACTCAACCCTAAGTGCCACCATGGCGTGCACGCTGTCACTTTCACACACATGGGGAGAGCAGAGATCTAATGAAGCACTTGAGTAGCAAGGTAGATCTACTTGATTACAAATCTCATGACCACAAGATCATGCATAGAGAGAGAGAGATGAACACATAGCTATCGGTAGAGCCCTTAGACCTGAGGAAGAACTACTCTCTCCTCATCATGGAAATCAGCAATGGTGATGAAGATGGTGGTGGAGATGGCTCCGGGGACACTTCCCCGTCCCAGCAGGGTGCCGGAACAGAGACTTTCTGTGCCCTGAATCTCCCTTTCGGTGGCGGCGACGCTACGGAGGTTTTCGTGGATTTCTTCTGGATTACCTAGGGATTTTGGGTCAGAGGCTTCTTATAGGCGCATGAATCAAGGTCGGTGGGGGTCCAGGGGGGCCATACCCCCTCCAGTGCCTCGTGGCTTTCCCTGCCTAGGGGTGTGGCCACCAGGCCCCCTCTCGCCTCTCGCCGTGGTTCCGTGTTGCTCTGGGAAAAATAATAACTTTGGCTTTTGTCCCGTCCAATTTCGAGAATATTGATTTTCTACCTTTCTAGAACCAAAAATAGAAGAAAACAGGCAACTGGCACTGTGGCAACTTGTTAATAGGTTAGTTACGGAAAAGATATAAAAACACTTCAAAGTATAGACAAAGCAAAGCAAAGTAGATACAAAACAAGTGTGGAGCATCAAAAATTATAGATACGTTTCCGACGTATCAGCGCCGCCCACTTTTGGTCACCGGAACTACTCCGGCGACCAACAACGGTGGTGGCCAACGACGGTGCACGGCGAAACGATGTTACACAGCGAGAGGAAGAGAGTGGAGAGGTCCATAGGGACCGGTAGCTCACCCTGATGCTGTTGCGGTGGTTGACAATAACGATGGCGCTCCGATACGGCGTGATCTTCACAAACTCCGATGATCACCGGCAAAAGGGAATGGTGAAATCATCACGATTCTGAGCGCCCCTTGATTCACTGCTACACCTCAAGCGACAAGGACGGCGAGGCGCTTCTCCTCGACTACTCCAGGGCCTCCAGGACGACCTCTACTGACGACGGTGGTCTACTCTAGCTGGCTAGGGTTTCGGCCCTTTGCGGAATAGAGAGTATAAGAGAGAGTGCGGCAAGCGAGTGAGAGGATGAGGACGAGAGGACATCGTGGTGGCGTTCTTATCCCCTCCTCCAGAAGCGGCGGCTGAAGGGTTTCGCGGCATAGTAAATCAAAATTTTCTACGGATGCGAACAGAGGGAAAGCCAAGATCTAATCTAGGAGATGCAAAAAACGAGAGAGATTGGATTAGATCTTCATACCCTTGAAGATTCAGACAATGAACGCTCGTTAACGTGGGTGATGTAGTCGCTTCTCCTCCTCGCGATCCGATCCGATCTAGCACCACAAGTGGCGATGCCTCCGTGAGATGCACACGTGCGCACCTCGGCGCCTCCTTCCTTGGTCCAGCAAGTATGGTGGAGAGATGGGTTGGATCTACAACGACGGCGGTGCAATTAGTGGAGAATTTCTGCGGCAGGCTTCGCCACAAGCGATGGAGGAGAGAGAGGCAGCAGGCGGCTAGGGTTGAGGGAAGGTGCGGGCGTTGCACGCACCCACCCCTCTTTATATAGAGGTGGGCTCAGCCCAGCCCTCCCCAAGCCCAAATCGGCCCCAAAGGATAAGGAGTGGGGGCAAGAAACCCCCTTCTAGAAGGTCTATCTCGAGTTTAAACCTCTCTTGGCGGCTGGGCCCTATGGGCCTTGTGCCCTGGTCCAATGCAGCCAGGAACTCCCTCATAGGCCCATGCCCTCCGGAAGGTGGGGCCACGTTGGTCCCTTCCGAAGGTTCTAGAAGCTTCCGACAATACCGATTAACCCGAACAATTCAACTCCAAAACTGCACCGCCTTATATGAATCTTATTCTCCTGACCACTCCGAACCTCGTGATGTCCCGGATCCCATCCGAGACTCGAAAAAACTCATAAACCAATTATCCAATCTATCCTAGCGTCGAGACACGTTAAGTGTGTGACCTGGTTCGAGAATATGCGCATGATCTTCTATCAATAATCAACAGTCCGAAACCCATATTTACTCCACACATTCATCGATGATCATATCGGATGAACCACGATGCCGGATTCAATCAATCCCATATATATATTCCCTTCTTCGCGATATTTTTACTTGCCCGAGATTTGATCGTCTTGCAGTCATACCTAGTTCAATCTCGTTCACAGCAAGTACTTTACTCGTTCCGTAATTCGATATCACTTTGTGATTAACTCCTTAACCACATGCTTGCAAGCGGTGTTGATATCAATTACCGAGTGGGCCCGAAGTATATCTCTCCGACTTGGGAGGGACAAATCCCATCTCGATACATACAACCCAACAGATACTTTCCGATCACCTGAGAGACACCTTTATGATCACCCTCTCATAGGATGATGTTTGATGACCTCAAAGCTTTCTTCCGATACCAGGGAGTTGCATTATCTCATGGTCTAAGGAATACAATATTTGACATAAGAAAAGCTTTGCAAATACGAACACGATGACACGATCTAATTGCTTCGCTTAGTTTGGGTCTGTCCACCATATCATTCTCCCAATGATATGATCTCATTATCAATTGATAACTCATGTCTATGGTTAGGAAACCTTAACCATCATTGATCAATGAGCTAGTCCATAGAGGCATACTAGGGACACGGTGTTGTTCACAAACCACACAAGTATTAAAGTTTCCGCTTAATACAATTCTAGCATGGAATATAAACATTATCATGAACAAGAATTATAATAATAACATCTTTATTATTGCCTCTAGGGCATAATTCCAACAGTCTCCCATTTGCACTAGAGTCAATAATCTAGTTTACATTTGGCAACAATCCCACACCCATGGCACTGAGGTGCTGATCATGTTTTGCACGCGGAAGAGGTTTAGTCAACGGATCTGCGACATTCAGATCTGTATGTACTTTGCTAATCTTCAGATCTCCATCTGCTATATAATCTCGGATTATTTGAAACTTGTGGTTGATATGCTTGGTCTTTGGATGATATCTTGGTTCCTTAGCGAGTGCTATGGCGCCAGTGTTGTCACACAATATCTCCAGTGGGTCCAATGCACTTTGAACCACGCCAAGCTCGGATGAAGTTTCGATCCAAACTCCTTCACTTGACGCTCGCAGCCCATGTATTCCGCTTCTCATCAGATCCCGCGATCACGCTTTGCTTGCAGCTTCTCCACCACAGCTCCTCCATTCAAAATATACACGTATCCCGTCGAGATTTAGAATCATCCTTGTCGGTGTTGAAACTAGCGTCGACGTAACCTTTTATGACGATGTTCATCACCCCATAGACTAAGAACATTTCTTTAGTTCTATTTAGGTACTTTAGGATGTTCTTCACTGTCCAAAGGTTCCACTCGGATCACTTTGATATCTTCTCGTCAAACTAAGAGCATTAGACACATCCGTCTAGTACACAAAGATGGCATACATGATAGAACCTATGGCCGAGGCATAAGGCACTTTGCTCATAGCTTCCTATCATTTCATCAGAAGTCGACACCGAGCCTTGCTCAATATCTTACCCGACAACATGGGCACTGAACCTTTCTTTGCCTTATCCATTCGAACCTTTTCGTAACTTTGTCTAGGTATGTACTCGCTTAAAGCTATCAGCGCCTTTTGTCTATCTCTATAGATCTTGATGCCCAATATATAAGCAGCTTCACCTAGGTATTTCATTGAAAAACACTTGTTCAAATAACTCTTCACATCGTTAAGCATGTTAATTTCATTTCCAATAATCAATATGTCATCCACATATAGTACCGTAAACGCCACCGAGCTCCCACTCACTTTCTTGTAGATACAAGCTTCAGAGCAATTTGGAACAAATCCAAAGCTCTTGATCACTTGATCAAAACGAAGGTTCCAACTCCGAGATGCTTGCTTCACCATAAATGGAACGTGAAGTTTGCATACTTTATCGGCATCCTTAGGATCGACAAAACCTTCGGGTTGCATCATATACAACTCTTCATCAATGTTGCCATTGAGGAAAGCGATCTTGACATCCATCCGCCATATTTCATAATCATGAAACGCAGCAATTGCTAATAAAATCCGAATGGACTTAAACATCGCCACGGAGAGAAAGTTTCATCGTAGTCAACACCTTGAACTTGTTGAAAACCTTTCGCAACAAGTCGGCTTTATAGACGGTAACATTACCATCCGTCCGCTTTCTTCTTGAAGATCCATTTGCACTCAACGACCTTTCGGCCGCTAGGAGGGTCCACCAAAGTCCATACTTGGTTTTCGCTCATGGATCCCAATTCGGATTTCATGGCTTCTAGCTATTTCTCGTAGTCCGGCTCATCATCGCTTCCTCATAGTTCAGAGGTTCACCGTCTTATACTAACAAGACAGGTTGCCGCATTCACTCGGGAGAGGGCACGCGACCTTGTCGACCCACGACGCTCAAGAGTAGCATCGTCCAAGCTTCATGATCCTCGTCATTAGCTTCCTCTATTGTTGGTGCAGCGACTCGAACAATTTCAGTGTCGCTACTCTCCAATTCAAGAGAAAGTTCAATAACCTCGTCTAGCTCTACTTTCCTCCCACTCACTTCTTTCGAGAGAAACTCCTTCTCAAGAAAGGAACCATTCTTTTGCGACAAACACTTTGCCTTCGGTTCGTGATAGAAGGTATACCCAATAGTTTCCTTAGGGTATCCTATGAAGACGCATTCGCTTTGGGTTCGAGCTTGTCCGCATCAACTTCTTGACGAAGCTTCGCATCCCCAAACTTTAAGAAACGATAACTTAGGTTTAGCACCAAACCACAGTTCATACGGTGTCGTCTCAACGGATTTAGATGGAGCCCTATTTAAAGTGAATGCAGCGGTTTCTAATGCATAACCCCAAAATGATAACGCAAATCAAGAAGAGACATCATCGATCGGACCATATCTAATAGGGTTCGGTTCCTGTTCGAGACACACCATTACGCGAGGTGTTCCGTATGGAGTTGCTAAACAATTCCGCTTGCTTTAAGATGCGTGAGAAAATCATAACTCAAATATTCGCCCCACGATCGGATCGTAGAAACTTAATCTTTACATACGATGGTTCTCCACTTCATTCAAATTCCTTGAACTTTTCAAATGTTTCAGATTTATGTTTCATTAAATAGATATACCCATATCTACTTAAGTCATCGGTAAAAGTGAGAAAATAGCGATATCCACCGCGTTTAAACACTCATCGGTCCGCATACATCGGTATGTATGATTTCCAACAAGTCCGTTACTCGCTCCATCATACCGAGAACGGGTTTTTATCATCTTGCCCATGAGGCATGGTTCATGTGTCAAATGATTCAAAATCAAGAGACTCCAAAAGTCCATCGAATGGAGTTTCTTCATGCGCTTTACACCAATATGACCTAGACGACAAAGGCCACAAATAAGTAGTATTATCACTATCTACTTTGCATCTCTTAGCCTCAATGTTATGGATGTGTGTTTCATCCCTTTCGAGATTTATAAGAAATAAACCATTCACAAGAGGTGCATGACCATAAAAGATGTTACTCATATAAATAGAACAACCATTATTCTCCGATTTAAATGTATAACCGTCTTGCAATAAACACGATCCAGAAATAATGTTCATGCTCAACACAGGCACATAATAACATTTATTAAGGTTTAAAACTAATCCCGAAGGTAAAACTAAGGAGAGCGTCCAGCGGCCATCACATCAACTCTTGATCCGCTGCCAACGCATCGTCACCTCATCCTCGCAAGCCGCCGTCTATTCCGTAGCTCTGCTTCGAGTTACAAATATTAGCAATCGAACCGTATCAAATACCGTGCACTACAACGAGGGCTAGTAAGGAAAACATCAATAACATGTATATCAAATATACCTTTGATGGTGCCAATTCTTGTCCGCTAAGTACTTGACAATTGTGCTTCCAAAGGACCCTTGTCCTGCAATAGAAGCACTCGATTGTCCCTTAGGACCGCACTGAGCTTCTTCGCAGGGTAGTATGCTTGCCGCCGCCTTCTTGAAGGGCTTCTTTGCACCCTTACCTTTCTTAAAGGTGGGCTTGTTGACCATCAACACATGATTATCCTTTTGATGTCCACTTCGCTGCCTTCACTTTGCGAAGAGCTCGGTGATCGATCGATGGAACCAATCTGATTATGAGTCACTACAAAACTTTTGTAGCCGGGAGGAGTGATTGCGAACCCCTCAATCTTGAGATCCTCCGAATCGTGCATTCCAGCTTGCTCAAGCGTTGAGTGTAGCCCGTCATCTTAATGGCGTGCTCACTAACGGAACTCCCTTCCTCCATCTTGCGCTTAAAGAACTTCTCGGAGATCTCATATCTCGAACGGCCCGAGTCCAAACATGGTTTCAGCTCTTGAGAATCTCAAATGGCCCGGATAGTCTTCAAAACGATTTTGAAGTTCTTCCATAGCAAACAACATGGTGCTCTTAATCACACCATAATCATCTTTGCACGATCGATGATGCCTTTATCATCGGTACCGCAGCTTGCGTAGGGTCACCTAACGCTTTCCCAAGGACATAGTCCTTTTGACCGCCAGAGAGAATGATTCTTAGATTGCGGAACCAATTGGTTAAGTTAGACCCATTGTTTCTAAGCTTTTCTTTCTCAGCAAAAACGTTGAAGTTGAAGTTGGACTTGGCCATGTGATCTACAGTATTTGCAAGTACAATTTAGACTATGTTCATGATAAATAGTTCAACTTAATCAAATTACTAGATGAACTCCCACTAAATTCAACATCCCTCAAGTTGTTTAGTGAACACGATCCAAATTCACCACACCTAATCCGATCATCACGGGAAGAGATGTGGTTTCAATGGTGGACAACAAAGTGTTGATCATATCATTCATATGACTCATGCTTAACCTTTCGGTTCTTGTATTCTGAGGCCATGTCTGTACATGCTAGGCTCGTCAAGTTAGACCCAAGTATTTCAGCAGTAAAACCTGGCTTGCACCTGTATGTGAGCGTAGAGTCTATAGCACCCGATCATCACGTGATGCTTGGACACGATTTAACTTTCGCAACGGTGCATACTTGGGGAGAACAGTTTTATCTTGATCTTTATGAGGAATCATCTTATAATGCTACCGTCGCGATCTAAGCATAATAAGATACATAAAAGGATAAACATCACATGCATATAACTTTATGTGACATGGTACAGCCAATCTTCGCAATGATCTCCATCTTGTGCTCCGCATGATCTCCATCACTCCACCATGATTGCCTCCACCACGAATAGCAACTACAACTATTGCTAACTACTTAGCGATAAAGTAAAGCTATTACATGGCGTATAAGAAGTTGACTCAGGTCATACACAATTATAAAGACAACCATATATTCGCCGGTTGTGTACTCATCGACATGCAAGTCGTGAAACATTACAAAACATGATCATTGCATACAATATACACATCACATCTTGGGCCATACCATATCAGAAAACACTCGCAAAAACAAGTTAGACGCCTCTACTTTGTTGTTGCATGTTTTACGTGGCTTATGGGAGTAGATGCTAAGAACGATTCTTACCTACGGAAAGCCACAACGGTGATATTATGGTTGCCAAACTCCGTGTTAATCCCATGACAACTATAGTGAGAGAAACCGACATCCACCACCGCATGTGTGGAACAAGCCACACGTCAAGTGCGGAGCCGGTCTCTAACGACGTCGCGTAAGGTTGGCCTGGACCGTTCAATCTCACTATCCCGCCATAAGAAGAACACAAACAAGAGGCTTGCAACAGAAACATCAACGCCGCAATAAACCATGTTATGCTCTACTCGTGAAACACATCTACGCATAGATCTAGCTCGATACCATCAAGGGTTTCGCATAGTAAATCAAAATTTCTACGGATGCGAACAGAGGGAAAGCCAAGATCTAATCTAGGAGATGCAAACAACGAGAGAGATTGATTAGATCTTCATACCCTTGAAGATTCAAGACATGAACGCTCGTCAAACGTGGGTGATGTAGTGGTACTCGCTTCTCCTCGCGATCCGATCCGATCTAGCACCACAAGTGGCGATGCCTCCGTGAGATGCACACGCGCGGCACTCGACATCTCCTCCTTCCTTGGTCCAGCAAGTATGGTGGAGAGATGGGTTGATCTACAACGCGACGGTGCAATTGGTGGAGAATTTCAGCAGGCTTCGCCACAAGCGGGAGGGAGAGAGGAGAGGCAGGCGGCTAGGGTTGGAGGGAAGGTGTGGGGGTTTGCGCCACCCTCTTTATATAGAGGGTGGGCGCAGCCAGCCCTCCCTCAAGCCCAAACCGCGGCCCCAAAGGATAAGGAGGGGCAAGGAAACCCTTCTAGAAGGTCTATCTCGAGTTTAAACCTCTCTTGGCGGCTGGGCCCTATGGGGCCTTGTGCCCTGGCCCAATGCGACCAGGGCACTCCTCATAGGCCCATGCCCTCACGGAAGGTGGGGCCACGTTGGTCCCTTCCGGAAGGTTCTAGAAGCTTCCGGTACAATACCGATTAACCCAACAATTCAACTCCAAAACTGCACCCTTATATGAATCTTATTCTCCGACCACTCGAACCTCGTGATGTCCCGGATCCCATCCGAGACTCAACAAAAACTCATAAACCAATTATCCAATCTATCCTAGCGCCGAGACACGTTAAGTGTGTGACCTGCGGTTCGAGAATATGCGTATATGATCTTCTATCAATAATCAATGGGTCTGAAACCCATATTGACTCCACACACTCATCGATGATCATATCGGATGAACCACGATGCCAGGATTCAATCAATCCCATATATATTCCTTCGCCTCGCGATATTTTTACTTGCCCGAGATTTGATCGTCTTGCATCATACCTAGTTCAATCTCGCTCACAAAGAAGTACTTTACTCGTTCAATCCGATATCACTTTGTGATTAACTCCTTAACCACATGCTTGCAAGCGGTGTTGATATCGATTACCGAGTGGGCCCGAAGTATATCTCTCCGACTTGGTAGGGACAAATCCCATCTCGATACATACAACCCAACAGATACTTTCCGATCACCTGAGAGACACCTTTATGATCACCCTCTCATAGGATGACGTTTGATGACCTCAAAGCTTCCTTACGATACCAGGGAGTTGCATTATCTCATGGTCTAAGGAATACAATATTTGACATAAGAAAAGCTTTGCAAAGACAAACACGATGACACGATCTAATTGCTTCGCTTAGTTTGGGTCTGTCCACCATATCATTCTCCCAATGATATGATCTCATTATCAATTGACAAGTCATGTCTATGGTTAGGAAACCTTAACCATCATTGATCAATGAGCTAGTCCATAGAGGCATACTAGGGACACGGTGTTATTCACAAACCACACAAGTATTAAAGTTTCCGCTTAATACAATTCTAGCATGGAATATAAACATTATCATGAACAAGAATTATAATAATAACATCTTTATTATTGCATCTAGGGCATAATTCCAACAGCGGCACGTATCGCAGCGCGGCGAAGGATCGACGGTGGAGCTTCGGCCAGCGAGCTGCTTCCAGTAGGCGAGGAAGACGACGACGTGCTCTTTTCGGAAAACCCCCTGGCAATTTTTCAATCTCAAGCCGCGGTCCGTCCGCTAGTCCCACTCGTCAGTCACCATGGGTGACAAGTTGGGCTCGTTATTGGGCCTTGGTAGGCTACAACGAAGTGCACCAGGCGGCAGATTGGTAGAGGAAAACATGGGCTACGACCAAGAATGATTTTTTCTGTTTGCCTTTCTAACTTATATTTAGACAATTGTTTTGAATCTTCCTTATAGAATTTTATTTTCTAAATACTTGTAGCATAAATAAAGTATATTTATATTCCTTTAGTGAACTTTTATTATATAAGGTTTATATTTTCTTAATTTTCTTTATATAGATCCTTTTTATATTAACATTTTGTAGAGGATTTTGTTATGAATTTTATTTACCTATATTCACCATAACTTCTTAAAGGATTCATTACTATTAATTCATGAGATTTGATTCTTATTAACTTATAATATTAAAGAAATTTTTATATGGTGATCCTTCATTATTATATGACACATAAGGTTCTAAAGAATTAATATGATTAATATTATTCCCATGAGCTTAAATGATATCAAGATAAATAGTTTGTGATAACTTGCATATAAGTTAGGGTTTAAAATTATAACTGTTTACTATGAGTTTTAGGAGGCTTGATTTATATATTATTTTATAGATAGGAATAATCTTTAAGGTTTAAGACATATTGTCTTTATGCTTATGATTAGGAATGATACCACTATTTAAAGTAAAGTAATAGGGTTGTTCTTTAGGATGTCTTAAGGAAAAGAATTGATAAGAATAGTTTCTAAGCATATGTGATTATGATAATTGGAAATAACAAAGATGGGCTTAAATGATTTGCTATAGGAAAATATTCCTATAAACCAATGGAAAATAGGATGATAGATCAAACAAATGAAATATATATTAAATTTGATTATAGATTTAAGGTTTAGTGTTTACTAAGAATTCCTATCTTCCATACTTCATAACCCTTGACTTCTAATTAAGGAATTCCTTTCCTAGATATACTATTTCTTCATATCTATCATCATGTGTTAACATGTAACATGATGAGCATTATTTTACAAGGATATGCTTATTAATAATTTCTCCTCTTAAATCCATTTATAAATCCAATGAGCTTGACACTTAAGCTCTAAATACTTTCCTCATAGGAATATCTTCCACTTCTAGAATGCTTCTAATGACTCCAAATCCATTTGAATGATTACTCTCTTACTTCTTAAATTAATCTGTAATCTCACTTATAATCTCAGAAGCTTGTCACTGAATATTTTCATAATCTTATCATATCTATACTTGGTTATATCCACTACTCCACTAATGATAATCTCTAATCCATTAAGTAGTTACTTTTAACTCCATTCACACTCTTTCTTGATCATTCATCACTAATATTACTCTGATAGATTTATATATCAAATTCTATTTTCCTCAAGTGCTTACTATTCTCTAAGAGGAATAATACTACTTCAATAACTCCATGCTACTCTAGCTTTAGCTTAGTCATACTATCTTATCCTTTACTTGACTCAGTAACTCATACTCCAATTGCACATTATATTAATGTGACTTTTCATGACTAACCTAGGATAACATATCTATGCTAGGGTTTAATCACGTTCTATCCACCAATGTCACTTGTACATGATATAATTATTCACTCTTAGTGACTTGAGCATGATCATTATAATCCTTTGATCATTTATGGCTTAGGTTTCCAGTTGGCTAATCAATGCTTATCAATACAACATTACAGTTATATATTAATTATCTTCTTAGTATCTCTATTTGACTAGGAGATTTATTCATTGACTATACCTACTTGATTCAATAGGATTACTCCTTGGTAACTATCTTTAGAATTCATCTTTATATTCCTCTTTGTTACCACATATAATTTTATTTCAAATGACTCATCTATCCATTTAGGAGTGAGTTAACTCCATCAATTTTCATATTGATTTGATTCTCAACAAACTCTCCCATCATGTAGATGATATCTGAATCTAGCATTACCACCTACCTCTTCTTACTTCTTCCTTTATAGGCCTTAAGTGAATGCTATGATAAGGAAACGAGTTAATAGATCAAGAATTGATAGGTTAAGAATTGGTGGATCCATAGTTGATTACTCAACATTGATGATCAACAGATATTAGGATAAGGTTTGTTAGAGATGATAAGTATGAATATGGAAAGAAAGATATGTGGTGAATGGTATTGAATTGGTTTCCTTCCTACTCCATGTAACTGAAGAGTTAAGTATTATCATGATACTCATGGTAAAAATATATGAGAATAATATAGGTTAAGTTTTAGTTACCAAATTCTTGTTACTTAAGTTATATCCTTAATTTAGTATTCAGGAGTTGTTGTAATGAATACTATGATATGATATCTTAAGGATCTGATTATAATCATTAAGCAATGTGTTGTGGTTTAGTTTATTATATTTGATCTACCCTTAGATCAAATCATCTTTACCCAAAAATGAGGTTTTAGCAAAGGTCATATTGAAACTTATCATAGTCAACTTGATGATCTTCTTAAATTCCATCAAGTTGATAGAGGTTTCAATCACTTTGACAAGTTTTATTCAAAAGCGCAAAAATTATTCGGATTTTCTATGCAGTTCTAAGTTCTAAGTTGAGAGAGGCTTCAATAACTTTAACATCTGTGTTCGGCTTATTTATAAGTTCTAATGTTGGGATGTTACAACTTTTAAACTTTAGATTGACACCCAAAACAATACGATACCAGTTCGCAAAGAAACTTTCTAGAATTCTATAGTTCTATTATCTCAATTATAACTAAGCGTAAGGTGGTGAACGGATGCCAATGACTACAACAATTATGCAAATTCACTTTGATTTAATTTATGATAAATTGAGTTCAACTTTAATCATATTACTAGGTGAACTCCTACTCAAAACAACATCCCTCATGTTGCCTTAGGGATTACACAAACCAAATACACTACACCAAGTCCGATCATCATGAGAGATGATGTAGTTTCGAAGGAGAACAATCAACATGTTCATCATATCATCCATATGACTCATGCTTTACCTTTTGGTATTCCGTGTTCCGAGGCCATGTATGTACATGCTAGGCTCGTCAAGGTTAACCTTAGTATCTGCATGTGAAAATCTATCTTGCACCTGTTGTATGCACACATAGAAGCTATCACACCCAATCATCATGTGATGATTTGAAACGACGAGTCTTAGCAACGGTGCCTACTAAGGATGAACACTTTATTACTTGATATTTAGTGAGAGGGATCATCATATAATGCTACCGTCGCGATCTAAGCAATACAAGATGCATAAAAAGGATTAACATCATATGCAATTCATAATATGGGATATGATATGGCCTTTATTCTCGGGCCTTTGATCTCTATCTCCAAAGCACGGACATGATCTCCATCATCACCAGCGTGGCGTCAAGGTCATTGGAGCCACTTCATGGTTGTCCATCACCAACAACAACTATTACAACTACTTGTAATAAAGCGATTACATGATGAATAGACACGTAGGTCTTAACGAATTTAAAGATAACCATAAGGCTCATGTCGGTTGCCAACTTACAATAAGTATCATTGCATACATCAAATATAATCACAATCACATCATGGCCATATCATATCATATCACATGCCCTGCAAAAACAAGTTAGATGCCTCTAATTTTCTTTGCATGTTTTACATGGCTTGGGGCTTTCGAATAAGAACCGTTATTACCTACGAACAAGAACCACAACGCCGATACAAGTATTGTCAATTGCCCATTGTAAATTGAACCTTAACTATGGTGGGAGAGACAGACACCCGCAAAGCCACTTGTACAATGCAAGTTGCGCGTTGAGCGTGGAGCAACTCTCATGTATGACGACATGTAAGGTTAGCCCGGGCCACTTCATCCCACCATACCGCAAGCTGCAAAGTACACGAAAAGTAAGCGACAATAAAAGCATCAATGCCCACAAAACCATTGTGTTCTACTCATGCAACAGATCTACGCATATAGTCGGCTCTGATACCACTATAGGGTTCGTTGCATGTAAAACAAAAAAATCTAACGCTAGAACACACAAAACCAAGATCTAATCTATGGACAAGCCAAGATCTAATATACGAGATCGGTGCAACGAGTTTATAGAGAACTAACCCTCATAGATCCAAAGCATTTAACGAGATCGGATTCTCGTGGTTGATGTAGTCGATCACTTTCCTATCTCAAGATCGTGTAGACAATCCTTCACCGCCGTGTTCCAAGCGCTCAGAATCGACCACACGCATTTAGTCGATGAAGACCTTCCTCTCCCTTGTTCCAGCAGGGCAGTGGAGGTTGTAGATCTCCTCGGATTCCCAACAACATGATGGTGTGGTGGTGGAGGAGGAGAGATTTCTGCAGGGCTACGCCTAAGCCGGAGAAGTGTGGTGGAGGAGAGAGGGGTGCGGCGAATAGGGTTGTAGGCGCCAAGGGACAAGGTACCAAGGGGGGCGCCCCACCCCTTCTTATATGGGTGGGGTGGCCAGCGGCCAAGGGCTTCCCGTGCCCTAGCCGAGTTGCCCCCCAACTCGGCTAGCAAGGGGAGAGTCCCTCCCCAACTCGGCTAGTAAGAGGGGAGGTGAAAAGTTGCCTTTCAAGTTTTCCCTTTCCTTCCCAAACTAGGATTTGACTTTTCAAACTAGGGTTTAACCCTTTCCTCCTAGTCCTTGGCCGATTTTCCCTTGGGCATGATGCGGCCAGCCCCTTAGGGAATGCCACATCCCAAGTGCCCCCTTCCAGGGTGGTGTACCTTCTAGAACATTCTAGAAGCTTTGGGTTAAAACACCGAAAACATTTCCGAACCCCATAAATTGACTTTCCTTATATGAATTTTATTCTCCGGACCATTCCGGATCTCCTCGTGATGTCCTGGATTCAATACGAGACTCTGAACAACATTCGGTCTCTAACTCATATTCCATATCTTCTTAAACAAAATCGAATCCTTAAGTGTGTCTCCCTACGGTTCGTGAACTATGCATACATGATCGAGACACCTCTTCGATCAATAACCAATAGTGGGATTTGGAAATCCATATGGCTCCCACATATTTCTACGATTAATTCATGATCAAATGAACCATTTACATACGATACCGATTCCTTTTGTCGTGTGATACTTTACTTATCCGAGGTTTGATCGTCGGTGTCTCTATACCTAGTTCAACCTCGTTACCGGTAAGTACTCTTTACTAGTTTCGTGATATGACATCCCTTGTGACCTAGTCACATGTTGCAAGCCAATTGGATGACATTCCACCGAGAGGGCCCAGATTATATCTATCCGTCATATGGATGTACAAATCCCACTCTTGATCCATGTGCTTCAACACATACTTTTAGAATACCTAATGCCACCTTTATAACCATCCAGTTATGAAGTGGTGTTTGATGTCATCAAAGCATCCATCCGGTGATGGTGATTAACATGATCTCATGGTCGAAGGATTAGGTTACTATGCATTTGAAAGATCATAGCAAACAAACTCTAAATGACTTGATCTTATGCTATGCTAACTATAGGAGTGTGCCCATCACATAATTATCCTAATGACATGATCTTGTTATTAATAACATCTAATGTCCGTGATCAGGAAACCATGATCATCTATTAATCAACAAGCTAGTTTAACAAGAGGCTTACTAGGGACTCTTTTATGTTTGCAAAACACACAAGTATTAATGTTTCCTATTGATACAATTATAGAATGGGATGCAAACATTTATCATAAACATAAAGATATGATAATAACCACTTTATTATTGCCTCTTGGGAATATCTCCAACAGAACCGCTACTGCCACCACATGAGGGTCTCCCCACCAAAATTGAACCCTAAAAACATGAAAATAGATCCCTTCCACCGGTGGGGGCCTAGATTCACCCTGTCTCCATGGACAAAAGGCCACAGAAGCGAGGCAGATCAGCGGCGGTGCCGACGACAGGCAACAAAACCCTAGTTGTATTTGCGGGGAGGAGGAGATGGAGGGGAACAAACGCTATACGCACTTATTCATTGAAACACCTCATTCTCTATGTTTGAATAGAGAAAATTGCAAAATGCCACCACAATTGGGGCTAGGTTTTTCAAAAACTAGTATAATGCAAAAAAATCATCAGAAACCAACAACTATCCGGTAAGGGTTTAGTCCCACATAGGTTATGGGAGGTGACTGTGAACGACTTATAAGGCTAAGAGTGAGCATCCAATAGGCTAGTCTTTTGAGGGAGAGGGCCCAATGACAGATATAAGTCTGTGTTGGTCTTCGGTTGGGCGTGTGGTGGGCCAAGATGCTCATGAAGTCTAGGTTCCCTGATGCAAATCCTAGGTGTACTCATGATAGTTTGTCATGGTTGATGGGTTGAAAACATTGTGTTAAATGGACCCATAGTGACCGATATATGAGAGGTGATTTTTTGGTGAGTATAATGCACCCGTGGTACTTGAACTTGTCATGCAAAATCGATATGGTCACTGACTGTGAGGCCCCCAGGTTAGCCGTCCGAAAATCACTTATGCATTCAACCACGATCCCATGATCAGTGAGGCATGGAGCATAATCGACAAGTATCAAAGAAACATCGAGTACATATTGAATAGAAGACTTACATCAATGCCATTATGGCTACACCTTACGAAATTATTTTTCAGCATGATCAAGTCATACCATCAAATATATATGGATTTTTTAAGTTCAACAAAATTGTATTTTCATTTTTAGCATTTATATTTAGTTTCTTATGATTTTTCTAGTGAAAATAGCTACTGTTTTGATATATAAATCACTATAAATTCTATATAAATCAAATGATTATTTCCTCTGAGGGTTTGATAGATCCTTGAGTCCAAGATCACTAAGAGTTGGAATCAACTCAAAATAATTAATAGAATGATCTGGAGAAAATCCCAAATCCAAATATGCATGCATTTTATCTTTTCCATTAATTCTATTTTATAGCTCTAGGCATTAGACCAAGGATAAATTCAAGGTATTGTTAATACCTATCAATAGAATTTGAATCAATCCATTTAAGGTTACAGAACTCCAAAAATTGATTTTTGAGTGATTAGGACATATTTTAGTATTTCCTCTCCCAATAAATTCATAAATAACCCCTAAAAAGTAAATTCATAAATATTATTTTGACTAGATCTTAGTTCTGAATGTTGAGGAAAACACCTGGTCATATGATAAAAAAATTATCTAGGCGATTTGCTACATTTACCATTTTATTTGGGATTTAATCCAAACAATAGATTATCAGATCTTGAGTTAATAAAAGAAAAGGAAGAAGGGTAGACTGGTTTCGGGCCAGATATGGATGGAAACGGGCCACACAGTGCCCGATTGGCCCAACACCACATCAGTGGCACGCGGGAGGACGCGATTCAAACCACGGGCAGGCAGGCCTAGCGGTCAGCTGAGGGGGGCGCCGAAGCGGTATCGGGCGATGGTGGATATCCGATCTAGTGGAGATCAACGGTCCCGCATCGTCTCCTACCTCTGGCCGCGTGGAAACAGGGGAAACCTTAGTTCATCGGAGGGTAGGGGTGCCAGGGCTCACCTAGAGGGCTCGTCGACGACGGGGAGAGGCGGAGGAGATGCGGTGCACGACGGCAATCTCAACGATGGGCGACGGCTGCAGATTTGGTGCAGAGAAGAGCACTCGCGCATCCTCACCTGCAGGTGTGTTTCGAAGCTCGACGGGGCCGTCGGTAGGGGCTTCTCTGAACAAAAGAGAGCGTGGGGTGAGGTAGACCGCACCTAGAGGAGCACGAGGGTACCGAGAGTGAAAGGAATGGGTCAAGGGACAGAGGGCTGCTTCCCTTTCTTGCATGCAGACCGAGAGGGAGGTCTCCCTGTCCATGCGATTGGAGAGCTAGGGGCTGGGCAAGGGATGTGTGGGTGTGGAATGGGGAAGAAATGAGGCGCTAGTGTGCTCCCTGCCCTCTTTATCCGAAGGGAGAGTGGTTCATGGCGAGCCGAGCTCACAAGGAGCAAGCTTGGACCTCTTTATCCGAAGGGAGAGTGGTTCATGGTGAGCCGAGCTCACAAGGAGCAAGCTTGGACCTCTTTATCCGAAGGGAGAGTGGTTCATGGTGAGCCGAGCTCACAAGGAGCAAGCTTGGACCTCTTTATCCGAAGGGAGAGTGGTTCATGGTGAGCCGAGCTCACAAGGAGCAAGCTCGGACGCATCGGTTCCAGCGCCACCCTGCTCCACGGTCCATGCAGTTGCCCGAGCTTCTTGATCTGTAGGGCAAAAAATTTGCAAGTTTCTAAGGAGGTGATGAACTGATGACTATCTTGCTAAAGTTGTGCTTAATTGATTTCAAATTTCCATAAGATGCTTCAGCTGATGCAACCTAGAGTCCTAGAGACTAAGTTATGTTTCAGTCCAAAATTGCATTGCCTTGGGTCGTTACACTTAGAATTCTATTGGTGTACACATTAGGCATGGAGTGTCACTTCATCTACAGACACGAGGGTAAGCACTATCTGGCAAAAGGGTCTCACAGAAAATATCAGCCATACAGAACCTAACCATACAGGACCTACATACAAGATGCAACAATTCGTACTGCAATGCACGGATAACAAGATATCAGCTGCCTTGGCTCTCCACACCTTGACCTCCTCCAATGGATGACAGCACGTCTTCTGAGTCGACAACCACCTAATATCATGCAAACAAAAGCAAGTTAGCACCGAATATGGCTAGAATTGGAAGTGTCTTACTTCAGATGCACTAACTTGTTGCAGGTGGTTCATCAGGGCTCCATGCAGCAACTTCTTGAGCCTATCACACTGATCGGCGCTATGGCCAGCACTTTGCATCTCTTCAAGCTGACACCAAAACCTCTCGATTGTGGTGTACGGGAACCAGGCAGCAGACATCTTTTTGCGGTGGAGCACATCCACCGGTCTCTGGAAAAAGAGAAGATTCAAAAGGACATAAATGTCAACATGTGCTCGCTGAGATCTTGTGTTTGGATATTTCGGGTTGTCAATCAATTACCGATGATGCAAAAGAATCCAGATACTCCACCAACAAGTTGGCTGCTTCTGTGTGCCGGCCATAATTTGTGTACAGTCGAAATAATGCAGCTGGGTCTGCCTCTTTGCCACACATTCCCCATGAAATCATCCTACTTCCACCCTTGGTAGTCTAGAGACACGAGCAACCAAACCAAATGTTAGCAGTCACAATCAAACAATAGTCAGACAAACTAGTGGGCTATACAACAGGAAGTCACCTTGAACATCTGAACCAGCCAAAGAGGTAGCTCAATATCAGGATCAGTGTAAAGAAGTGTTTCAGCAACAATGACAGGCAACCTCGGATGCAAATCTTTATATTTATCCTGCACAATGAGGACGCAAATAAAATACTGTTAAATGTGCAATTCATGGATAAGCTCCATGCATACAATTGCTTTACTAGTGCGTAAGCCTTGGCCTAGTTTCACTGAGAACACATAAGCATGTTTCAAAAGTACAACAACAGGTTAAGCAGGTGGCAGCTTGTTTTCTTGGTAACAAAGCTCAGTTCCAGTACGGCATCTTTTCTAGTTATGATTGCTGACAGAACATTTACCAACCAACAAAGGGTGGTCACTGGGTGAAAACTACGTCAGGTGGAGGTCTATTATATAAATGCAGCAGCACAGAAGTTGTAGTTTTTCATTTCTATTGCAGTGATCATAGTAATCACCAAGATACAAAAAGCAGGTTTTGTGGTAAATATTTGGGGAAAGAGGTAGTGTTCTTCGAGGCACTAGTTTTGAACGAGGAACGTTACCCCGGTAAATCCAGGTAGATGGCCCAGTTACAAAACTATGTAAGTACTAAGTGGGTATTTGAAAAAAAAAACATAAACGAAACAAAAGAGAATCTCGCCTACTGGGAAAAGTAATGGGGAAGTAAGAATGTAAAATGAAATAAGATAAGAAAAGGAGAATAATCTGGCAGCCAGGCTTTGCTTGGCCCAAATTTTCTCTTCCCTCCAGAACACAACAGACACTGTCTGCTCCCTGCTCCCCAGCACTACTTTCCTCCCACACATAAACACCCATTCACCTCCCACACATAAACACAGCCGTACACGGGATAGAACAGAAAGCAGATACAGGAGATGTGAGAGGCACGCCACCTAGCCCACAACCACCCCAGTCTGAAGTCATTGTGGGGCCAATTAGAGGCCTTGCCAATGAACATCCATGGTCGAGCTCGCATGACCATTCCAGATCTGCAGCAATGGCAACGACTTGAACAGTGGTGGCAGCTAACAGGCTTCTCTCTCTTCCCCCTCACCATCATATCATCTCGTCACATCATTCTGGACATTCTTCTGACAGGGATAAATCGGATCTGACATAGGACACACGAACCAGGGGCATGGGTCACAGCGTCGACTAACTATGCCGGTGACTGCTAGTGACTCTACATGGTCAACGACCAAACAAAGTTCCATGGGAGATTTTCTTATATTGAAGGAAGGAAAGAAAATCATTTGAAAGCAGTGAAGGTGTACCCAATGACATAGAGGGAGAACGAAAACTCACATACCAAATATAGTTCAAGAGTTTCCCACTGGCAACTTCCCTGCACTTGATGGGCCACAGCAATCGTTTTGCTATCGCCATCCTGTGCATCATCCTCAGAAGGTAGCAGTAAAAGTTGTTGGGTGTCGGTAAAATTTCTCCTGTATAACAAGGTCAGTAAGTCCTTTTTAGTTTAACTGCAGTTACTATAATCTATAACCATACATGTCGATTAGTTGAAAATTAATTCTAGAAATCAAAAGACAAAATATATAGTTAAACGCACCCTGGGTTGCCTACTCTGTTCGGGCAACACTGCTGTGCAATGGCTGCAAAGACACGTTCCAATTCTCTGCCATAGAAAGTTTAACCAACATATAAGTCAGATTAAATCAAAGTATAAGTGATGAACAATAGTCTAGTAATCCAAGGCTACAAGTAAACAAAGGCAAGGGAAAAAGAGGCTGTCTATTAGAGTTCCAGTTAACCTTTTCATTCCTGACTCCTTCCAAAATTTCAGCACAATGGTGAATGCCAGGTCATATAAATTCTCATTTATAAGAATGTCCGTCAGAGCTTCGATAGAATGGCTTTCTGCAGTACCGCAAAAAAAGGAGCTTGTTAAGATATTTGATCTTCAAAGTCAAGAAAGATAACACTTTTCATGATTAGTTGGGCGCGCACCATAAGATTTGGATCTAGAATTTACAGTGCTAAGCATATAAAGTGCTTCCGTTAGTGCATATTCCTTTTCAAGAATTTCAATGTCAACACAAAACTGCAATCTAGAGAGCTCTGAATCTGTGCCAAAAGCAGCTGTACAAAGGAAATAAATGTTAAATCAAAATCACATTGTTGTTGACAGGGAGAAACTTAACAGGAATTGAAAGCTTAAGTGAACATACAGTTCTCCATCAAAAGATTACGAGGCTTTTTGCTTGGTGAAATTTGATCATCAGCTTCACAAACTGAATCGAGCCAGGCACATGAGGGTTCAACAAGCTGCAACGAGTTGATAGCAGTAGACAAAGCATGCAGCTTCTCTTGTAATACATGAGAAAGTTGGTGGCTTCCACCTGCACCTCCCTCTCTACCCAATCTAACAAAATACCTGTACATGTATGTGGCTGCCTTCCTCCAATTGTTCCTATAGGCTTCAAATGAATAAAGGACTTTGTATAGATTTGGTCTAGAAGATAGATCTGAGCGCTCAGCCTGGCAAATAAAACGAAAACAAATGACCATTTGTGCTAGGAAAACATATTTGGGGGGTAAAGATGGTAATTATGTGCACAAACCTTCCAGAAGAGCTCTTGCTCCACCTTTTCCAACAAACCAGTAAATGGTATCTCACCATTACAAATGACCTGATTGGAAAAATCCAAAATAAGACATCATGCACCAAATTTCATAACAGAATGTGGGACAAAATCAGGTGTACTTGAACATGCAACAACCAACATACAAGTCCTATAGCACCTATACATGTAAGGCAGGTTTAACAGGTGCAATGTACATTAATGGGTGTCCACGGAGACATCAGGCAGAAGAACTGGTTATTATTCACCAGGTGTAGTGAAGAATAAAGCTAAACAAACAATGTCAAACCTTAGTCTCGCCAAGCTCGCAAAGAACTATGATGAAACGCCTCAGACAGACGTACTTGCTGTCAGCATCTGGATTTGAGACTATAGCGCAATATGCATCTCGGAAGTTTTTCAAATCCAAGCTATACTTGAATACATTGGCCCATAGTCGTCCTTTAATCATTGGTGCAATCTCTGGGAGAGCCTCAACTTCACTTCCATTGTCCAAATCATCAATGCTATCAACTTGTTCAAGAGCAGCAAGAGCAAACTGGCATGCTCCCTCGCTCATGGAGTTCTGCTCAAAAATTTGCATTGCCCACTCGTAGTAATGAAGCCTCCATAAGGAAATAGATTTACACTCCCCTGATAAAGAATCCAAAAAAAGAGTTAGAATATGAGTGAAATGGATTTATACTACCAAGCATGGTCAGGAAAATGATGTCACCAGAAATTTGAAACCCTGTTTCTAAAGAGAACTTCTTCAACGCCCTTGGAGCTTCTTGCCCAGATGCAGCTCTGTTATTCTCCACAGGAACCACATTAACACCATAGAATAAGTCAGCCAATACATGGGATCTAGAAATATGAAATACATAAAACTAGATATACGCATAAATTCAAGCATTTTTCTCATGATGGTTTTTCGCTTTTTAGTACTTTCTCCCAAAATTTTCCTTTTTGAATTTTGGATTCCCATCCCTCCCCTCAAAACCGTAAAGAATATCCTGCAATTTTCAAAAAAAAAAAATCCTGCAATTTTATGGTGATCCTGCAATTTACTTCAAGGATATTTTCATCACAGAGTGATCCTGGACATGATATTTGATCTTATGGGAGAAACGAATAGTTGGTGGTGCCTCAGTTCCAAATTAATTTACCAGGTCCATAAGATAGTGCATGTGTCATTTTACAGGTATCATCATGAAACATGTGTCATTTGGAAACCTGTTCACTTCAGTAAACGGGTCCATAGTGTACATCCGCTAAGAAGTAGCATAGCAGGAAGGTAGTACCTGAAGAAGCATCTGATAGCTTCATGGACCCTGGATTCTCTCAAAACTATGTTTGCTTCATCATGTGCAAGCATCAAAAGGCAAAATCCATTGAGATGTAGGCGAGCCGAACATGCAATATCAGTATCCTGGTCATTTTGGGATGCTCTCGCATAGTTCAAGTATGTATCAAGAATGCCCAGAAGATTCTTATGGAGAGAGAGAGAAGGGTAAAAGGATAAATTAGCATTTCATTATAAGGGACATCACAACAAATCAAATATATATAATGAATTTCAGGAGTATAAATAGAAAAGGTACCTGAGCAGCTTCATATTGACCATGTCGGACAAAAACTGCTGCCAGATTTATTGTGGAACCCAGAAAGCTGTCTACGTGGTCAAAATTATTTCTGCACATAATGGAACTGCTAAACCTCCTGACCAAGTCGATCACCTCAGCTGGACTAGGAAAACAAGCTGACAGATGAACCCCTTCAGCAGATTTAGGAAAATCAAGCAAACAAGCCAATGTAAAATCAGAGGATCCAAGCTTTCTGTGCAAAGATACCTCGTCAGCTATACCTGTGAAGATAGCCAAAATTAATGGATTTTATTGATTAAAATTACATTTAAGAAGTGCCAAACTATAAATATTTATAATACATGTATAGACTGCAAGTATTACAAGTTGAGGAAGCAAACTGTAACCTACTTGCAGAATGTACTGTGCCTCTACTTGCAGAAACTATATAATGGAGAGCTATTCCCTTGCAAGCAAAACATAAATAATACCCACTTAAATGATTAAAAAACACCTAAGATTTAGTTTTTTAGCCAACTATCGACAAGTTTATGCTCCAAGTCATCTCATCATATTTCAATTCATATAATATTAGGTCGAAAGGCTTCACTACAACACAAGATTTGATTGTTTGTTTAGGATTTGCAGGGATTTACATACCTACTCCCTCCGTTTCAAAATATAATATGTTTTTGCTTTGTGAAGGAAATGTATCTAGACTTCTTTTAGTATGTAGGTTCACTCAAGCATGTAGGAGGGGGTAATAGTGTACTCCCTCCGTCCAAAAATAAGTGACTTGGCTTTGTCTAGATTCGCATGTAGGAGGGAGTACTAGTATTAAAAGAGGAAAGAAGTGGAATTTGCTATTATATAGTATATTAATAAATAGATACAGAACTATATTTTTTCTGCATATGTACAACCACAGAACGTTGATCAGCATCGGAGCCAAAACAAGGTGATACCCTGGCCCCCAACTTTGATCCACAGTTGCACAAACATGGAGACAGTTCAACCATTATGGATACAAGAAAAAATTTCTGACCACTTGCAAACGCAAGGGATAGTAGTCTAATTGACGAATTTGCAGTTTGCTAGATGCATATTCCGAGATCTCAATAAAGGCCAGGGTGTGCACTGTCCCATACCCCACATCCACTACACCAAGAAACTTACACACATGCCATTATTCACTACAGAATACCAAATGTCGCACATAGTCCTTTTATATGGACTTCTTAGTCAGCTATTACTTTGCCCCCAATAAAAAATTGACATGTCAAACATTAAAAATAAGAACACTCAGCACAACTGTTTCATTTAGACATTTCTTACCTAGCTGGAGGTATGAAAGTTGATAGCTGAAATCCTCCATGGTTGGTGGTGTGGTTGGTGAAATTCCTACAAAATGGAGAACGATCCACTGTCCTAATATGTCTTGAATCATTGGAAACAACTTCAGTTTTATCATGGCAACATCGCTTTGCAGCAAGGATACCTGATTTGGAAATTATCCTTATCAAAGGAAGCAATAAAGTACCGTTTATCTTCGTAATAGCATGTACCAGTGATAAAGCATTGATTTGTACTTCAAAAACACAAGGACCAACAGATAAGAAAATAATAGATATAGCCTCTACAACAAAGCAATGCTGAACTGTTCCATAATATAAGATGTTTTAGCCTTTTTCGGAAACACATGTATCTAGACGTCATGTGTAGGTTCGGAGCAAAGTTAGTGATCCTACATACTAAAAGGTGTCTAGATACATGTGTTCAGAAAAGGCTAAAACATCTTATATTTTGAAACAGAGGGAGTATTAACCTGAACCCTTTAGCACATATAGTGGAAGTTGGGATGTGAAGTGTTCCTAAAAAAGTTGGGGCATGACTTGTTTTCTAGAGAAAAAGGTTGGGATGTGACTCTGAATTCAATAGTGAACTAACTAATATGCGCTTGATGGAGTAACCATAATAATCTGTCATGTATCTTTTTGGTTGATGCAAGGATCAGATAACAAGCCAACAACCTGGCATCTGCCTATACAGCTGAGAGTGCTGACCAACTTATGGAAATTAGAGGAGATTCAACCAAGCATCTGTGCTCATAGTCTCTGTAACAAACTCTGCTCAAAGAACAGATGGCATTTAGGATATGGCCAGTCTCCAATATGCAATTTTAACCGGTATAATTTATGTACGAACATTAAGTAAAACAATTTGAATTCATATATTGTTTAGTAGTCAAAGTTGGAGAAGTTTTATTGCAGGATTCATCAAACATTTTTTATTCCTATATGGCAATCAATTGAGTATTTGGCAGTTAGCAGAGGGGTTTTTTGTTACAGGAAGAGTAGTTAGCAGGGGTGACAAAGTTGAAAACTATATATGTACATCAGACAGAAATTGAAAAAACATGGCATACCTGCCCACCAACATCAACCAGATAACTGAGGAACAAAAATAGATCAAAAGCAGACTCAAACATGGTTCTTGCAACCTGTGAAGTAGCCTGAACCAATAATGCAGAATTTACATTGCAAAGTCTTTTCAACTCATGCTCTTGTATGGTGACCTTTGTATTCAAACACTTCATGAACTTCTCAATAACATCAAATACTGCCAACCAGGATGTGGATCTTGATTGCAACTTATGGAAAGACAGCAGCATCTCCACAGAAAACTTCCTTTGGCTTTTGTGAGCCATCTGCCTTCTTTCTACATAAGCATCTGTTCCAAGTAATGTAATGAGGGGTGACGAAGATTGAGGACTAAAACCACTCTCTAGAATCTTTAATATCTGAGAAGCAATTTCATCGGGTGATATAACAGAACTGATGAGGGACTCGTAATATATTGCAGCAGAAGACCTCCCAAGCAAATGGTTTATATGGCCCATGCACCTGAGAACTTCAATAAGGGTTTCCGTATCAGATATATCATCAAATAAGTTCATTCCGAGGCCTTCGAAGTTTCCCAGTTCATCAGAGGAACCTGATATCTTAAGCTAGTTAGTATCCCCTCATAAATAATGTGTTGAAATTTCAGTAAGAGATGTCGAATGCTAGGACAGAAACATACCATAAATAAGTTGCTCCACACCCTCCAAACAACGGAAGAGAGAAAACGAGCCCTTTCTAACTAAACCAAACACCTCGCGGTTCGTATCAAGAAACAACCCATATGGCCTATTGTTCCAGCACCATTTATGGAGATACCGTTCAGAGAACTTTTTCCAGTGATAAGCAGTAGAACTTGCAGACTCTGAATTTCCCTATAATAAAACGGGGGTTATTGAAATTCAGCTAAACTACAAATGAGGCCTCAAAGAGCAAAAAGAAAAATAGAGTACCTCTTGTTCTATAATGGATAGTATTTCTTTCCGTAGCCCACTAGTAGTAAGTGACTGGAACTCTGAATCGGACAGAAACCTTTTGTACTCCATTAAGGTCTCACGAAGAGCAGAACAGTGGTTCACTCCTGGTTGCAGCAGCCTCCGCAGAAACATGGATGAGATAAAACTGAAACTATGCTCCTACAGGTACCGAAGAAAACTGCATGGCTTAAGAACATTGAAGAGCCCCACGTAGGCACATAGCACAACAAAGAGAATTAAAATACTCCCTCCGTCTCAAAATAGATGTCGCAAATTTGTCTAAATTTGGATGTATCTATATACTAAATTGTGTCTAGATACATCCAAATTTAGACAAATTTCCGACATCTATTTTGAGACGGAGGGAGTACAAGAAAGAGCTCTACAGTGTAGATCAAAATACACGTGAATATGTCATATGAACGTATGATATAATCTGAAAAGACAAGTTCAAAATTTGCTGACCGAATAACGAATTACCAAATGACTACATGAGTTCACTTGTCACAGTTGGCAGTTGGTAGTTCTTTTTTAACCATTGTCAAAATATAGAAATCGTAACAGTTAGAGTGCATAGATTAAAACAAAAAAAGTACATAAATTGCCACTAAACTGTGACTCTAAAGAAAAGGTTTAATAGTTGAGACTGGTTGTTATGTTTAGGAATATCTAGAGTTGCTATGACCTAAATAAAAGATTTGGTACCTGGGAACAATTAGATCCAAGGAATTTCTGGAGTTACTTTAAAATTAACATGTACTAGGAAAAATTAAAGGAGTGGAGCACAAGAAACCTAACAACAATGCCAAAAAAAGGCAAGATCAAAATTGAAGCTGAGAAAGCCATTATCATAAATGCAAAGTTTAATAGAGAGTTAGAGACATGTCTGTACATGCTAGATTGTATCAAAACAATGAATAAAGTTCAGAGAATTACATTTACCTTCATAGATGAGAATACTGAATCAGCAGTCCAAACCAAATCATCCAATGCACTCTCAGAACTTTGGAACATTTGCTCACTGATAGCATCTTCTTGTAGCACATATGAACATATTTCCTCACTGATCAATGCCATTTGAATAAGCAAGTATTTAGTTCATGAGGCAACAAGACAGAATAACCACCAATTGAAGGATTAAAAAGGGATCAGTGTGACAGCGAATGAAGTAATAGCAGACTTACCCATCACAGTCATACTGCACTATCTCATACAGCATCGGTCCCACTTCTTTAAGTATCCAAAGCTTTTCTGTGCTTATTTTCAAATCAACGAGCTTCCCCTGAGTAAAAGGCAGCATCCATCAACAGGTGGGCAATATTAGCTCCTCCGAGCGTCCAACGTAATCGCCGAACTACAGTAAGTTGCTACAAGTCATTCTACACTAGTTGGTTGCTAAACTTGGGGAGACCATATTCCAATAATATAATGAATCATGCATACAGACATTTTAAACTCCACAGGACCAGGATTGTTAAGTTCTGAGCTGAATCTCCAGCTGATTTTAAATAGAACTCAAATTTACTGATGACATTGCCTATATAGATACAAAACAAGTACTCCCTCCGTTCCATAATTCTTGTCGTGGTTTTACTTCTATGGAAGTATGATGGTGATAGGTACAAACTATTTTAAATGCTCTGATATTTCCCTTTTATTTTTCTGTTGGAGGGTGTTGTGCCTCCTTGCACATTTAAGCAGGATTCGATTAACTACAGAAGTTATTGAATACTGGGCCAGGAAACTGCGGTTCATATAGGTGGTAAATAGCTAAATAAGAGTGCACAGCGTGGGATAGAAGCTGTAAGGAATAACATGAAGAGTGATGTTTTTGATTACCTCCAGTAAAGATAAAGCAGAAACCGAAGGTTCAGGGGACAACAAGAACCTTTCACCAGCACCAAAGCTGAAGCCATATATCACAATACGGTCACAAGCTGGAACCTTTACAATTTGAAAATGCAAACAGCCAGTTACTTCGAGCAATATGATGAGAGAAAACATACAGCAACAGGATCACAAGCAAACACCTTTACAATTTGAAAATGCAACAGCCAGCTACTTTGACCAATACTGATGAGAGAAAACAATAGTTTCCATCGCATTATGTCATGTAGCCACAACCCACGATGAACAAAAAGAGAAACATAGCGACAAAGGTAAGTACAAAAACATAGCAAAATTCCAACATTCAAACTGAAAGTCGTGGCCCCAGTTTCCTTTAGGGTGCCACATCTAGCCATAGAATGCTGACATGATGAGGAGTATCTACTATCGAATATCTACTGCCAGAAGTGGAAAACTAGTGCAACAGTTCACTAAAGGAAAAAAATAAACAATTCCATGGAATTTGTTAGCATGCTAGATGTCCAGGTGTAATATCCCACCAATGAACTGTTAGCAAACCATGTTTCACTACTGATCCATATTATCCCACCACTTACTGTATTTCAGTATTTCAAACTCCAGCTCACGCAGCAAAATTTCAAGCCAAAATCAAATCACCATAAACGTTTCTTCCTGATTCCTTCATGGCCTGAATAAATCTTAAAACTCTATTTGATCCCACTAAAAGTTTCAGTGAATGACTCCTGAAGCACAATGCCTTAGTTTGGAGGTATCTAGCGCAAAGCAGGCACACCAGATAGACCACTTCAACTCACATTGTGCCTAGAATGCTATGTTGCCATTTTTAAACAGAGTTAGTTCTACAACCAAATGTTTTGCTCCCATTTTTACATACCATATGTTTATATATCAAATGAAAGGTATGGCAATAAAACTTGTGTATGTGGCACACAAGCAAGTAATGCAGCGGTGAGACATCAATATGTGCATACCATTGTGCCTTGATGCAGAACAGCCAAAGAAATCAGCTCTTGATCATCATCAGCCTCACCAACCCATACCCTAGAGGGTTGCCCTGAAGATAAAGAGAAGGTTTGATTGAAAGATACTACTCAAGAACAATAAACAGATGGGGCCTACCCTACAGTTTTTCAGTTAAAAAAGAACAAAAGACTAAGAAACTCGTGCAACCAAAGCTTAAACATGTCCTGTTTGAATGCAACGATGTGAAAACAAAACAGACAATTGGAAGCAGCTTCTATACTTGAGGCGATAACAAAGGACACCTACAGTGATTCTTAGGAACTACTGCAAACACAGACCCCACATGATAGCTAATTTCTTCCCTTTTTTCGCCATGGTACTTATTTTCCTCCGTATCTAGAAATGCCATGCAGTTCACTAAAATAAAATGCAGATTATGCTAGCATCACTACTAATTACCACACTTGACCAACTACTATGATAGACTTCAGAAGCGCAGCTGAACTTATACAACCATTTGTTCTCGAATGCCAAGGAACAGATGTGCAGCAGCCTGTAGACCAGATGCAACTTAAGCAGAGTCCATAAATGATATTGCAGCAACGACTTTAGTCTAGGTTCTGGCTTACATATGAATTACAATGGCATTACATGCAATGTATATAATATAGAACAACACTAAATGAAAGCTCATGAAAAAATAAACTCAGCACAGAGATTACCTTCAAAATCATTCGAGTTAACGTTATAATTAAGAAGTTTTGTGTGACTGGAAATATCCCATACACGCAAACTTCCATCCAAATGAAGAGCAAACAACAGATCCCTTTCATTTACAGTAGCTGTATCTATATCTTGTACAGGCCCCAGAACCTTTGTTCTGTAGAAGCAGATAGGAATACATTACACAAACTGATAAGCAAAAGTAAGTGTGACATGATATATTGATCAACTGGACAAACTTTGACAATGCGCAGCACATCAATTTATACACTGATGAGCTTAGATTGAAGTGTCAAGAGTAGACAATGTTCTTTTCTTTTTTCCTTGAAGAGGACATAGCTGTGGCCTTTATTAGATCCCAGACAAGTCCTGGGTCAGAGCGTTCCCAATACAATCTGGAGGAAACATAAACCAACTTTACAAAGTTCTAAACCGCAACCTTCCTTAGCTAAAATGTGAGCTGCTTAATTGGCTGTATGCCGTGCCCACTTGACCAAATGGCCATCGAACAACCAAAGCTCTCTTTTGATGGCTTCCACAAATGGCCCGTGCATTGACCGATCCAGTGCCTCATTCGTCAGCTTTGAAACCACCGTCATACTATCCGATTCCAAGATGATCTTCTAGGGCTACTACGTTATGCTAGTTTCTAATGAGAGCTATTTAACTCTGGGTGAAGCAGAAGGAACAACAATGAATATGACACATTTTCTAGCACCAACTTTGGTGGACCTCAGTTACAGACTTGTGTTGTCACTGTTTGGCGGACAGAAAGGTAAGTACCTCGACACGAGAGTCCACAAACGGCCAATTCCAGCATCATCACGGAGCTCGTTTGAGAAACCTAGAGTGGAAGAAATATAAACAGTCAGATCAGAAAACCTTGCTGGCAGCTACAGAAGGTATAATACTCATCATCTATGACTCATTAAATATGAAAAAATAAACATACATCTAGAGTTCTAGACAGCTAGTTTCTAAACTGAAATTAGAGAACTTGCCTGGTGAACTAGGAGCTAGTTTGCCGAGACTGTAACAGCAGATAGACCCATCTTGCCGCCCAATTACTAGACACCCTGGCTTTGCTTTTACAGCTGTAACATTAGCACTCTGTGTGTGGGTTTGAAGACTAAATTCAAGTATATCAGTTTGAGACAGTATTGATCCAGATACATAGGAAAATGGGCTGCGCAAGTTGCACACAAGAGCAACTCCAGAAATAGTGAGCACATATAGCAGATATACAGACTCGCCTCGTCTGGCACCCTGCATTACCAAGAAAGTGATTGAATTTCTTGTGCATTGATGTTCTAGATTGACATGAGATATTATAAAAGCTAACCTCACTTTCACACATAAAAGCAAATGGACATAGGGCCTCCTGGAATACCAACCGCAGTCCAGAGCTGGGGAACTCCTTCGAAGCACAGAGTTCAATTACTTCTAGCACATTCTGGTGTTCTTCGTGAATCCTCCTGCAAAAGAGAAAGCATCTTCCTTTAGAAAAATGGCATCCACCGTGAAGTTCTCTTATTAGCATAGCATTTTTCCTGGTGTTTTGAAAAACAAAAATATCGTGATGCTGGACAGCCTGTTTATATGAAAAACAATTGACTAGCAGGCTTATCATAATGGCTGATGGGTCTAAAAAATTCTGCAAGGGGTACAATTCAACATAATCTAACACTAGCAGGATGCTAGGAAAGGAAATGTAGGAAATTAATATCTTCAATCGCTTTGTCAGATTGTGCATAGAAATAGCTCCAGTTGGGGACTCAGACTATCAGAACATGACCTTTGTCTCAAATTTAACTTTTTATCGCTATTTTTTGTTGTTATTATGGCCTACAAGAGCGACAGTGTCACCATGTCACCGGATTCCGTGTCTACCGGAACATGACCTTTTTGTCTTAGATTTAACATTTTCTCACTAATCCCAACACATTGCCTCAGGCTGGGCCTCCACTAAGATATGATGATACAAAGCTCTATAATGCATAAGAGTAAATTGACAGAAATAAATCTATTGGCAATTTGATGGACAAGTCTACACGAACCTAGGGTTTCTCTAAGCGTGGCAACAACCACACAAACATGAACGTGCAATGTAGTTCTAAGTTCTAAAAAAACCTAAAAATTAAGCGCAAAAACCCTCTTAGCTAAGCTCCACAAAGGCCAGGTAGCACAACCGAACCACCAGTCAAACAGAAAAAAAAAATGGTGGAGAAAAGCTCCGTAGAGCACAGAGCAATGGGGTGAGAGCGGCAGCGCGAACCAGGCGAGGTAGCGTTGGGAGTCGCGGCCGGAGGATACGACGTGGCACCCCGACGCGGCGCGCGGGGGCACAGAGACGAATGGGTCGGCGGGGCTCGCCGGCGCGGGGGAGGGGGTAGAGGGGACGGTGAGGTCGATCCACCTCAACTTGTCCGAGCCCGTGATGGGGACCTCGGTGCCCGCTATCCTGCGGGAGCCGGAGGTGGCGGCGGCCATGGCGGTCTCGCCGTCGGCGGCGGCGACCGGGAGGGTTTTGGTCGGGGAGAGTGGGTTTTGGGCGGCGACGTGGGGAAAAGCTGGAGAAATTCTTATTTCCTAGAGCTTGGAGAGTTGGGGCCGTCGTTGAGGTAGGTGGTGATGGCAAATTGGGCTTTCGGTTTTCCTTTTTTGACTTCTTCTCTTTCTGAGTTTCTGGCCCGTTTGCTTTGTTGATTTCGAATTTGTCCTTTTCTGCCCAAAAGGAGCTTGGCCCATTTGTTTTCATGATGATTTTGAATCTGCCTTTTTTTTGCCCAAAATACCCTTTTGTTTTCTATAAACGTCGATATTTTGCTACAAAACGTCTTGTTTTTGCTATGTGTAGCAAAAAAATTCATCTACGAGACAAAAATAAAAAGACATATCTCACCAAAGACTGTGTAACAAAATATTTGTGCTATTATAGCAAAAACCGACTTCGGCAGAGACATCGCCGAGACTCTCGTCGGAGACATCGTAGCAAAACCTTCGTGCTCTTGTAGAAAAACTATAGAAGGATTGTAGCAAATAAAATATGTTATTGTAGCAATCCTACTTCGCCGAAGAACTCGCTGGAGACTTCGCCGGAGACCTCGTAGCAAATAATTTGTACTATTGTCACAAAACTACAAAATTGTTGTAGCAAAACTACATAATTGTAGTAAAAAAATATTATGTTATTTTAGCAAAAAAATGTGAGTATATAGCCTAAAAATTATATTCATGTAGCCAATCCACAAGAGACGCATGTAGCTCCTAGCCCTCGTCTTGCACTTGGTCTAGGAGCAGCAGTTTGGCGGGAGAATTATCGAGGCTAGAATTATGTGGTACACGTAGGTGAAACCTCCTCCGGCAAGCGGACTAGGATGTGGTCGGAGTAGGACCAGGAGAGGCGAGGTGGCAGCGCCTTGCAACACTGGTGGACGCATGCTCCAATGGCTCCCTAAGACATGTGCTCCAATGGTCGGAACTCGTAGACCCCATCGTAGAAGAATTGGATGTGAACAAGGGCACGGCGGTACATCAACATGTGGTCCTCGTAGGCCGCCGCTCAGAGCTCCCTATCATGCGGCCCGGCTTGCATCCACCGGAGCGACGCCACACAAAAAAAGTGAAGGGAATATGCCCGAGAGGCAATAATAAAGATGTTCATTTTGCATGCTATAATTGTATTAATATGGAAACGTTAATACATGTGTGTTTAATAAATAAATAGACAGTTTCTAGTTATGCCTCTCTTATAAACTAGCTCGTTGATTACTGATGCGTGTTGAACGTCCCATTGGAAAACCCCAAGAGCAAGGTATGATGCAGCACAGCAGAAAGTTTTTCCTCACTAAGAAACCGAGGTTATCGAACCAGTAGGAAGAAGGAAACGCCTCAAAGGTTTTGCAAGCAACGTGGAAACCTACACAACAGAAACTCAAGACTTTGTCCCAACTAACAGTGAGGTTGTCAATCTCACGGGTTGCTGTAACAAAGGATTAACTGTATGGTGTGGAAGGTGATGATGGTTTGCAAAGTAACGATAAAGGAAAGATATATCAATGGTAAAGATTGGACCGGGGTCCACAGTTCACTAGAGGTGCTCTCCTTAGATAAACAACATGGCATAAAGGGTAAACAAATTACACTATGGCAATTGACAGGAACTGAGTAAGGCATAACAATGCAATACTAGACAAAAAGATCCTATGGGATTTGATTGGGCAATTCAACAATATACATAGACCGCCATCCAACTACATCTATGACTAGAAGTCCACCTTCAGGTTATCATCTGACACCCCCCCCCCTCCAGTATTAAGTTGCAAGCAACAGACAACTACTTTAAGCAAAGTGTGTAAGGTAAACAATCCACTTATTCCATGAACAAGAGACCATTGTTTTCTCCCTGGTGGCAACAGGACATCTACAACCGAAGAGATTTATGTCACTTCCCTTGAAAACTAGAGGCATGAACCCACTATCGAGCATAAATACCCCCTTTTGGAGTCACTAGCAACTACTTGGCCAAGATAGCTACTAACAACGGAGAGCATGCAAGATAACAAACAACACAAACATGATAGAATCAAATAGACAAAAACATTAATCAATCTGAAATAGTAATCTCAATATCCATCGGATCCTCGCAAACACAACATGCATGATTACAAATAGATTAGATCTTGACCATGAACGGAGCTCATAAGATCTATACATGAAATCACAAGGAGAAGATACAACCATCTAGCTACTACATGGACCCATAGTCTAAGGTGGAACTACTCACGCTTCATACTGGAGAAGAAGGCCTTCGGGATGATCTCCCCTCCGGCAGGGTGCCGGGAAGAACTTCAGATCCCCCCGATCTAGGGACGATGGTGGCGGTGGCTACATATGTTTTCGTGGAGTTTTGATTGGGTGCCTAGGGTTCTGCATCAGGGGCTTCTTATAGTCGAAGAGGGAGGCCGAGGGGGTGCCCGAGGCGGCTGCCCCCCGCCTAGGCGCGAGGTGGGCCCACCCACGTGGCTAGGGGGTGTGGCCCCCTCGAGGCCCTCCTCCTTCTCGTCTTCTGGCTTCGTGTTGCCCACGGTAAAATATTGACTTTGGCTTTTGTCCCGTCCAATTCCGAGAATATTGATTTTCTGCCTTTCTGGAACCAAAAACAGAAGAAAACAGGCAACTGGCACTATGGCAACCTGTTAATAGGTTAGTTCCAGAAAACATAGAAAAACACCTCAAAGTGTAGACAAAGCAAAGCAAAGTAGATACTAAACAAGCATGGAGCATCAAAAATTATAGATATGTTTCCGACGTATCAAATAACAAGATGATCAAAGGTTTTTCGATCATGGACATTGGATGTTGTTAATAACGAGGTCACAATATTTTTGGAATGATGTGATGAACATTCATCCGAAGTATAGCATTACGATAAAAGTCATTGTGTTTATTGCTATAACATCATACGAAGTAATCGTAGTCCTTAGACCATAAAATCATTTCAATCACTAACACTAGAAGAGTATCTTTATAACGTCAAACGTCACACTGTAACAGGGTGACTATAAAGGTGGGTTCAGTACTACGAAGGTGTTATGTAGAGGCTCATGGATCAAGAGTGAAATTTGTCTATCCCGATGACGGATTGATATACTTTGGACCATCTCAGTGATATCACATTAGTTAGCTTGCAAGCAAGTGATTTGATCAGTAGAATGTTATATCACGGGAATAAGAAAAGAGTATATGTCAGTAACGAGATCAAACTAGGTATGGTGATACCGATGATCGAATCTTAGGCATGTAATATATCGCGAGACAAAAGGATTGAGTTATATGCGTATAAGGTTCACATGATCACAAAAGTCATCGTTGAATGTGTGATAGTCCATACGGATCTCCAGGTCCCGCATATGATTATTGATCGGAGAGGGGTCTCGATCATGCCTGCATTATTCGTGAACCGTAGGGTGACACACTTAAGGTATACCAACACCATTTGGAGCAAATAAGATGCCAAATAAAGAAATACAAAATGCGGGAATTTATTTTACTAGACACCGGAATTGTTTTGGGTGAAATTTGCTGAAATTGTTTCTGCATGTGAAATTGAATACTAGCAAGGGGTTTTATGCGAATGTTTGTTAATTAATGTAATTAAAAAATTCTGAATAAATAAATAAAAGAGTTTTATTTAAATGAGAGCTTGCATTAAATTTGGTGGAAATTTAATGTATGTGAGTGGATTTTTGAGTGGAGACATGTTTATGTGAGTGGAGGCTTTTCATTTTGAGTGAGAGCTCCACCCACATGAATGTGGAAGAGGTGGGGGCAGCCATGTTGGCTAGGCGCCATGCCCCTTGGTTGCCCTCCTCTCCCTATAAAAGGCCTCCCTCTCTGATGGCGCCCAGTAGTGTCGTGGGACGCCACGGAAACCCCAAGAGCAAGGTGTGATGAGCACAGCAGCAAGTCTTCCCTTAGTAAGAAACCGAGGTTATCGAACTAGTAGGAGGAAGGAAACGTCTCAAAGGTGTTGTGAGCAACGTGAAAACCTGCACAACACAAACTCAAGACTTTGCCCCAACGAACAGTGAGGTTGTCAAGCTCGCCGGTTTGCTGTGACAAACGATTAACCGTATGGTGTGGAAGGTGATGATGGTTTGTAGCAACAAAACGGTAACAATGGAAGATATATCAATGGTAAAGATTGTACCGGGGTCCATAGTCCACTAGAGGTGCTCTCCTTAGATAAACAACATGGCATGAAGGGTAAACAAATTACAGTGGCAATTGGCGACAGGAAATGAGCAAGGCATAACAATGCAATACTAGACAAAAAGATCTTATGAGATTTGATTGGGCAATACAACAGTATACATAGACCGCCATCCAACTACATCTATGACCAGAATTCCACCTTCAGGTTATCATCCGAACCCCCTCCAGTATTAAGTTTCAAGCAACAGGAAACTACTTCAAGCAAAGTGTGTAAGGTAAACAATCCACTTGTTACATGAACAAGAGACCGTTGTTTTCTCCCTAGTGGCAACAACACATCTACCATTGAAGAGATTTATGTCTCTTCCCTTGAAAAGTAGAAGCATGAACCCACTATCGAGCATAAATACCCCCTCTTGGAGTCACTAGCAACTACTTGGCCAAGATAGCTACTAACAACGGAGAGCATGCATGATCACAAACAACACATACATGATAGAATTAAATAGACAAAACCATTAATAAATCTGACATAGTAATCTCAATATCCATCGGATCCCCGCAAACACAACATGCATGATTACAAATAGATTATATCTTGATCATGAACGGAGCTCACAAGATCTATACATGAAAGAACAAGGATGAGATACAACCATCTAGCTACTACATGGACCCGTAGTCCAAGGTGGAACTACTCACGCTTCATACCAGAGAAGAAGGCCTCTGGGATGATCTCCCCTCCGGCAGGGTGCCGGGAAGAGCTTCAGATCCCCCGATCTATGGATGTTGGTGGCGGCGCTACAAACGGTTTCGTGGAATATTGATCGGGTATTTAGGGTTTTGGCATCGGGGGACTTTATAGGCGAAGAGGCGAGGCAGGGGAACACCAGGGCGGCTGCACCCCCAGGCGCGGACAACCCTAGGGCGCGCCGCCAGGGAGTGTGGCCCCCTGGTGAGCCTCCTCCGTCTCGTATCCTGGCTTCGTGTTGCCCACGGTAAAATATTGACTTTGGCTTTTGTCCCGTCAAATTCTGAGAATATTGATTTTCTGCCTTTCTGGAACCAAAAACAGAAGAAAACAGGCAACTGACACTGTGGCAACTTGTTAATAGGTTAGTTTCATAAAACATATAAAAACACTTCAAAGTGTAGACAAAGCAAAGCAAAGTAGATACTAAACAAGCATGGAACATCAAAAATTATAGATACGTTTCCAACGTATCAAGCATCCCTAAGCTTAACTCCTGCTCGTCCTCGAGTAGGTAAGTGATAAAAGAATAATTTTTGAGGTGACATGCACCATCAAAATCAAGATCAAACCATTTGCAAGCATTGAAGCTGGGATCAAAGAACTCTAAACATGTGCATGAAAGATGGAGTTCGAACAGTAAGACAAAGTAACTATGCATGCAACATGAAAGGCTACAAACAAAGATCATGAATAACTGATGACCCACAAGTATGGGGGGTGTATCGCAGTACTTTCTATAAATAGGAGTGTCGATCCCAACGAGGAGAAGAAGGTGCTGAACAGTGGTATGGAGCAGGAAATCCCTGTGAATACTTAGCAAACAGATTTTTATAGGTTTTCTAACAAGGCAAAAAAACAAAGAGCAAGTAACAAAGGTAACGAACAAATGGAGCAAGTGGCCCAATCCTTTCGTAGCAAAGGACAAGCCGGTGGAAATACTTATAAGGACCAAACGTTCTCGAGGACACATGGGAATTCTGTCAAGTGCTTTCGCTTCAAATAGCTAAGTACTCTTCTTTGGTGTTTGTAAGTGTTGTGTGGGTGAACCTGTGCTAATATACCGACCTTACTTAGACTAATACATACTTGTGATTAAATCCCCTGCAAACATTCGTAACTACAGGAAAGTAATTAAGATATAAATCTAACCACAACCTTAAACTCTGAGATCCTACGCTCCCTTGTGCAAAGGTGTCCTAACGGGGGTTCAGTTTACATCCCAAGAACCCCACAATTAGTAGCCAAATACACAATGCATCCCCCTAGGCCCAAAAATGGTGAAGTGTCATGTAGTCGACGTTCACATAACACCACTAGAACAATAGCACCACAAATTAAATATTAAACCATTGAATAATAACTCAACACGGATTCACTACTAACATCATGACTTCTCCCATGTCCTCAAGAACACAACAAACTACTCACAAGACATCAGATGGATCAAGATCAAAGATGATATGGTAATGGATAACAATCTGAACATAAACAATAATCCAATGGTTCCACTCACAAGCATCAACTACAATAGTAATTAACACCGGGAAGGTTTCCCCTAATGAACTAAAGCAATATCCAACACAATTGTTACAGCGGGATGGAGTGGTGATGATGGTGCTGGTGGATATGATGATGATGATCCCGATGAAGCCTAGCTTGATGATGGTGTTGGTGGCGATGGTCTTCCCTCTCCGGGAAGGAATTCCCCTGGCAGAAATCTGTCTGCTGGAGAGATCTTTCTCTCTCGGTGTTTTTCGCCCTTCAGAGGTGGTGGAAGTCTATCTGTGGTTGCTCCCCCAGGCTTAGGGTTCCGTAGGGAAGATATATGCGAAGGGGGAGAGTCGGAGGCCGGGCAGGTGGGCCATACCTGCCCTAGGCGCTTTAGGTGGGCCCTAGGGGTGTGGGCCTCGCGCCTCTTCGCTCCTCCTTCTGGCTTCCTTCATCTTTTGGTAAAATAATATTTTTCTGATCTTCGGGAAATTGCACCGAAACGCCTTCTTTTTCATCAGAATCCAGACTCCGGCAGTTCATCCTTCAGGAATCATCCAACATGCATAAACAGATGAAAAGCCATAAGTAATACCTCATAATAAGATAAATATCAATGAATAGAGGTAGATTATGATATAGAAAGGTGATGTAAATTGGGCATATCAAATCCCCCAAGCTTAGACTTCGCTTGTCCCCAGCTTAAAATCGAGCTTAGTAAACATGTCCATAGGTTTATGGAGTGAAGTGTCGATAAAATAATACGAACAATAAGCATCACACTTACCAATGCACAACTCATAGAAGAAAGGATCTCACCATTATATAACTTAGCTTGCAACCAAGTACAACAGTCACAATAGAGATGCATAAAGACAAATCATAATTGGAATTGGTAAACTTATTCCTGGTCAGAGAACACCTGGCAAATAGTTTCACAAAAAGCTTTTTGTAGAAGTTTCAAAACAGGAGCACTCTTTGCTCAAAAAGGTTTTTCACAAGTGAAGGCTTTCAAAGTAATACTTAATAGATAAGAGTTTTGTGCAAACAATGAAGATAAAGAACATGATTGAATAAATCACCATATGAATGCTTGAAACACAACAACTCAAATGCTTGCTTGAGATAGAGAGGAAATAGGTTTACTGACTCAACTTGGAAGTGGGAGAAAGGTCCCTTCGTAGAGGGAAGCAGGGATTACAAGTCATAAAGAGCTTCCAAAATATTATGGTACTTACTAGCTTTGAGCCCTCATTGCCCCTATCATAAGCATCTTGAGATGATTAAGGTTAAAGTGAACAAGGATGGAGTATATGCTTGAAATATAAGTTGGCAATCTCATGTCCCTTGAATATGAGGGCCACCTCATGCTACATCAAATTTGGGCCTGGCAAGTTCTTGTAAGTACTTGCATATCATTGAGAACCGCCAACGGGGTACCCCTTGCACATGGTATAGGAGCTTTCCCATAACCAAAATGACAAGGCAAGCAGACAGTGAGTATCTCAACAATCTTTTTATTTACTATGTGTATAGTTTTTTATTGAGGATGCTTCACGGATTACTCACTATAGTGGTGCCGCAAGTTTCCACCATGATTAGGCATGGCTTAGGATAGCGGCCTAGGCGTTTCTCTAACACAAAGTACAAACTCCATGGACTCACAAGTTCCCCTTTTATTTCACACCATTGACATCCATAGACAAAAGAGCACGATATCAACGATGTACAGAGTACAAGTGCTATGTTGAAAACGTTCCCCATGACAGCACGGTCCTGCTAATTCCAACGTATAGATGCAAGCATATACAACTTCGATGCCCACTATGGTTAAAGTCTATTAGGGGCAAGAAAATAAGGTGTGTCATCAAGTTCGTGAGAGATTTAATAACTAGTTTTCACATAACAAAATACTTTTTAATTCAAAAGGTAGATGAAGCTTGAGAATTTGCTTGGAATAGCAATAATGCTACTAGGTAGATATGGTGGACACAAATGGCAAAGGTTTTTGGTTCAAAGGGGTTTAGAAACATGAGAAGCATGCCTTCTCAAAACAGGTTTTTGGCTAGCAAGCCTCGATAGCAAGCAAGAAAGTTGAAATAAACAAGCAAACATACAAGTAATAAAGCCAAACATGCATTTTTCCTTGAAGACACAAAATATCTTAAACAAAGAATACTAATCTTATGAGCCAACAAGAAATAAAACAAATGATACCAAATACATGTAAGCTTTTTCTTTCTCTTTTTCTTTCAAACCTTAAAAATTGTTGCTACTGACTAGAACTTGATTTGCCAAAACCAATTTAGATCCACTTGATGCTCCCAAAGTGGTTCCAATACTGATTAACAAGATCCATCATATAATAGAGATTACAAACTAAAATAAGAAGTGCAAAAAGTAAAAGATGAGACTTATCATTAATATTCAATAAAGGCACTCACACCAAGGGATACATAGATAATCAACTAAAGGAGAGATACTTCCACATGCAAACCAAACTATAAGATAACTTCTCTACCACAGATATGAATCCACTAAAAAGGTAAAAGATAAAAGATAATGGTGGTGATACCGCGTCACTCCCCCAAGCTTGGAACAAGCCAAGGGGATGCCAAACCTGACGATGAATTACTCATTTGGTAGTGGTGGTGTTCTCTTGATAAGCTCTTCAATAAGTTTCTTCAAGTCCTCCATATCGAAGGTCAGAGTATGAATTAACTCTGAATTATGCTCAATGTAGCTCATGATCAACTCGGATCGAGGATCCCAGTCCTTGTTATTCTTTCTCCATTCTTCCAAATTAGAGTGTTTCTTCCCTGCACGGTTAGAACAAGGGGTACTAGGAGGAAGTGTGCGTGGAGCAAGGATATGACGCGGAGTTCTCCCTCCTGTAGACATCCGTGCCACCAAACCAATGCTTGCGACGGTAGCACGGGTGTCCGGATGCTTGTCCTCCTCCATGTCCTCTTCATCCTCAACAAAAATCTCCTCCTCCTTGGGATCTTGAGGATCTTCTTCCTCGGGCTTCTTGCCTTTGTCGTTGGCGGAGGCCATGGCGCTCTAAACTTGAGAAGATTTCCTTATAGAAACATATCGAAACGAAAACACGACGAGAACACGATGCACAAACCTCGACGGATCCGGGGGGTTATATATTACGAAGTTTCAATGCATAAGGAAGGTTTTGACGCAGAAACGAGGCGGAGACAGAGTTCGAGGGTGGAACACCCCCTCCAGGCGAGGCCAGGCTGGGCCCACTGGGTGGGTTTCCACCCCCGGGCTCCGTTTCCTCTTCAGTTTCGTCTGGTAACTTCCATATGTATTAAAAACATCAAAAATATAAAAAGATAGAGATTTCACGAACCTTCTGTTTTCACCACTTTTACCTATTCAAAGACGAACTCTGCAGATTCCTTTTCTCCTTCTCCTGATAATTTCCTTCATACAAAACCTTGCACAAACTCAATGACAACATTAGTGTAAGCAAAAACAATAAACCTTTGGTACACACTTCAACTGAAAACCCATCAAAACAAAAGCTTCTATAAGAGACAAATGCAAATGATGGCAGGAATCTGTCAAAACAGACCAGCAGATAAAGATTGAATTTATCGAGAACCTTCTGTTCTAATGAAAGTTGGGTAACAACCTGGAGAACAAGCTCAGAAAAATGCAGATCCATCCGAAGCACTGAGCTCCCTCACAAATTTTTACAATACAACACAAAAATTTGTCCCAGGACAGCCACTTTTCACAACTCCTCTACTTCACAAAAGTAGTTAAACATGACACAAAAACCAAAACAAAAAGGACAGGGAGTGGTTATTATTGAGGTAATAACTTCCAAGACTCGACAAAACTCTTGGGTTATCTCCCAACAAGTACTTTTCTTTAATGCCTTTAAGTTAGGCTTGAAATTTTCAAAGATGCTCACATAGGATATATATCTGAAGTGAAAAAGAGCATCAAGAAGCAAATAACCAACACGCTTGAGTCTAACCCACTTCCTATGCATGGGACGATCATGAGAAAACAAATTGTTGAAACAAAAAGCCACTAGCATAGGAAGACAAAACAAATGCAACTTCAAAGCTTTCAACATAAAACGGGGAAACTTAACATCATTGAGATGCATAAAAGCATGTTTCCCTCTCTCAAACTAACTTTTAGTAGCACTTTGAATAAAGTTGATAATATAACTCTCACTGGAAACAACTTTATCATTAGAATGAGCATACTTACAATCATCAAAAAGAGGTCCAAGGTCATAGACTGGATCAATAGAAGCAAGTTGTTCCATCCTGAAATCTTTATTAGGCAAGCTATTTTCATAAGGAGCTTTAGCAAATTTGGAAAAGTTAAACTCATAAGAATCTCCATCAAACTTAGTTAAAATTCTTTCCTTCTTACAATCAATAATAGCTCCACAAGTATTCAAGAAAGGTCTATAAAAAATGGTAGGACAAGTTTTGCTTGCTGCTGAATTAAGCACTAGAAAATCAGCAGGATATTTAATCTTATCACAAAGAACCTCCACATATCTTATAATACCAATGGGGCAAATGGTTTCCTTATTAGCAAGGTCGATAACCACATCAATGTCCTCAAGCTCACAAGGACCAATCTCATGCATAATTTCCATATAAATCTCATAAGGAATAGCACTAGAACTAGCACCAATATCACATAAACCATAGTAGCAATGATCACCAATTTTAACAGAAATCACATGAACACTAGCTTTTCTAGTCTTACTAAGATTATAAATAATGTTAGAAGTGTCTTCACAGAAGACAGTATGCTCATCCTCTATATTTCTAGTGACAGTGTCTTTCACAATAGCTACCACAGGTTCAACATTCAATTGCTTACCAGGCTCCACAGTTTTCATTGTACCTTTGTTATTTGCACTAATAATCATAGAATACTCCTTTACCTTAGCTGGGAAAGGCATTTTCTCAACATGAGGTCCAAGCACAATATGATTAGTAGTACAAACTTGAGTACTTCTAACAATAGCATGGCTAGCAACATCTTTGTAAGGAGCATGGTACTTATTCCACTTCTTGGGAATTTCTATGTAAGAGGCAAAGGCTTTAAAACAGTTGGCAATACTTTGGGAATCAATACCAAACTCATTACTAATATCACGGAAGTCATCAGTTCCCATAAAAGACTTAATGCATTCATAATCATAGTTTATACCTGACTTTCTTCCTTTGTAATTCTCCCAAGCTTCAGTGTTCTCTTGAATACGGTCCCCATTTAGCTTCTTCCTTCATACATGTGAATGATCCAACACAAGAAGCATCTAGTATATCTTTATCATGAAGAGAAAGCCTAGCATAAAAGTTATTGAGAATAATATTGTTAGGGAGTTCATGAATAGGACATTTAAGCATGAGTAACTTCAATCTCCCCCAAGCTTGAGATGTACTCTCTCCATCAAGAGGCCAAAAGTTATATATAAGATTTCTATCTTTATTAATTTCACTGGGAGGATAAAATTTAGAGTAAAAGAGAGATGCCATCTCCTTCCATTCCATGGATTGTCCATTCTTCGGCAGCTTATACCATTCTTCAGCTCTCCCTTTCAAGGATATGGAGAGTAACTTCTTCTTCACCTGTTCAGTTGTGATACCTGCACACTTAAACAACCCGCATAATTCATGGATAAAAAGCAAGTGATCACCGGGATGCCCATCCCTAAATAATAATTATCCATAACATGGTCAACAATACTTGTAGGTATCTTAAAAGGATCTATCTCAACAGGAGGTGGTTCATCTACTACCCTGGCAGTGGTAGTAGTTTTCCCAAACAGAAAACCAAGTGGGTTATCCATATTGGAAACAAAGTAACAAAAGCAATACTCATAGTAAAAGTTTCCCTTACCAGTTCCACTCTTCAATAGCGCTTCACTCCCCGAAAACGGTGCCAGAAAATAGTCTTGATGACCCACAAGTATAGGGGGTGTATCACAGTACTTTCTATAAATAGGAGTGTCAATCCCAACGAGGATCAGAAGGTGCTGAACAGTGGTATGGAGCTGGAAATCCCTGTGAATACTTAGCAAACAGATTTTTATAGGTTTTCTAACAAGGCAACAAAACAAAGAGCAAGTAACAAAGGTAACGAACAAATGGAGCAAGTGGCCCAATCCTTTCGTAGCAAAGGACAAGCCGGTGGAAATACTTATAAGGACCAAACGTTCTCGAGGACACATGGGAATTCTGTCAAGTGCTTTCGCTTCAAATAGCTGAGTACTCTTCTTTGGTGTTTGTAAGTGTTGTGTGGGTGAACCTGTGCTAACATACCGACCTTACTTGGACTAATACATACTTGTGATTAAACCCCCTGCAAACATCCGTAACTACAAGAAAGTAATTAAGATATAAATCTAACCACAGCCTTAAACTATGAGATCCTACACTCCCTTGTGCAAAGGTGTCCTAACGGGGGTTCAGGTTTCTGTCACTCCGGCAACCCCACAATTAGTAGACAAATACACAATGCATCCCCCTAGGCCCATAAATGGTGAAGTGCCTTGTAGTCGACGTTCACATGACACCACTAGAAGAATAGCACCTCAACTTAAATACTAAACCATTGAATAATAACTCAACACTGATTCACTAAGCATTTGGCTAAGTGGAGCTTAGGTCTGCTTTGCTCAAAATAGATTTTCCTTATCATTTGATAACACTAAGTTTTTGTTTGGCAAAAATCACCCAAGGCATCTACCAATAGAAATTGGTGATCCTTTAACCCTTGTTCAACCACAAGTTTTTAACTTAGAAATTGGGATGAGGAGATCCTTGATAGCTTCCATGTCTTGATGCTCAAATTTTCCATTGTCGCGGACACGGCTAAGTACTTAGATTTTACTCTCTCGAGAGGTGGTGCACTTTCCCCACAAGACTCGACATGCATCGAGACATGATCTTTCAAAAGCCTTCCCTTAGACCATAATGGACGCGTTCCCAAACCTATCACCCGCTACCACCAACTATCAAATTGGCTAAGTTATTGCAACCTATATGATCCAGGTAGAGCCCATAATGCCATGTGCCTACACTTGAAGCTTCTCAACATTTGACATCTCAAATCTCTTTGTTCCTGGGTGGCATTACACAAGTGAGATACACTAGGGTAAGCCATAAATATGGGCCCTATGTAACGACTCAACACAAACCATTCTTTCCATTCCACCAAGGTGATTCATTCACATAGTTGTTTTATTAAACAAAACACAAGTCATAGACTTAGAAATATCTCATAGCATGAATATAATCCACCCTTGTTTTCTACTAGCTAAGCTAAGCATGATAGTAGTAGGGATATTAAATTAGGAAAACTTCTACTAAGGCATCATCTACTAGGATTTCCCATGGCATAGCACACTTAGTAAAAATTCCATGCAAGTCCTACTCAAAATATCACTAATGCATAGTGAAAATAATAGGACAAAGTATGAAGCGACACTTGCCTTATTGGTAGAGAATATAATTTCACTTCTTGATATTGCAATAGTCACACTCTTAAAATTTCACTACAATTCAATCAAGCAAGGCACAAATTCAATCTAGCATTCAAAACAATTCATCACATAAAATAAAGAAAATAAAACAATGCATGCAAGCATGCAAAAGATTGTTTTATTTGAAAAGATGGTTTCTAATAGGTTATAAACATTTTAAACCACCTATTGGTCATTTATAAAAGTGGCAAAACCATTTGATATTAAGTTAGTGAAAATGGCCACTTTAAATCATTTTTGTTTTGCTAGAAATGATTTAAATCATAGTATTAATTTCTAGTGTTTGACTAATATATTTTTAAACACAAATGTTAGTGTTTTATGGTCAAGTGTTTAATATTTAAATCATTTGCAAAAGGTTTCACCTAAAACCCATTTTTAAATCAAAGCATCTATTTATTTTGTTAGAAATGCTTTTAAACAAAGTAATAAGTTACTAGGGTTTATCAAATATATTTTTAATTCCCAAAAAACATAATCCATAATTTTATTCTACTAGAAATGATTTTATTCAAGGAATAATTCCTTAGTGTCACAAAATATACTTTTAAATCCAAATGTTGGTTTTTATGGTCAGTAGGTTCAAAACAAACCATTTGCTAAAGATTCTACCCTAAAAACATTTTTAGAGTAAATTTTCTAACCAAAATAGGCCTACACATGTTTCTGCAAAAACAGTCAATTTTACAGAAGTAAAATAGTAATCAAAGTCATTGTTGGAAAGTATTCTTTTTGCTGATTCCATTGATATAAAATTTGCAAAATTTGGACCTGTAGATTAAAAGTTATGAATTTTGCAAGTTTAAACATCTAATATAAATGTTTCTGTCTATTTAAAACAAAAGCTGGCCACGTGGTGCGCTCCTATTGGACAATAACGGTTCGTCCGGATCGCGTGCTGTGGATCGTTAGATTTTAAGTGATCTGTGTGGCTCAGATTGGTCGTACCGATTCGCTTAAGTGATATGTTCCTAGCCAACAGATCAACATCCTACGGTCCAGAACGTATCGACCATAGATGGACGGCGCAACGACGGTGGACAGCGACGACGCGCTCGGGCGGTGAGGTTGCCGGCGATACAGGAAGCGAGAGAGAGAGAGGGGGAGGGATCACCGAGTTTGCCGTTGAGTGCTGATGCTGAAAGTGCTCGTGGGGAGACAGGGGCGCTCGAAGTTGATGGCGATTCCTCGTCGTAGTTGTCGTCGGTGTCGGGATCTTCTGTTCATCATCGGGGGCGAGGCTACACGGATGTAAACGAGGGAAAGCACGTTGAGACACGCGAGAGTGCAGAACAAGCGTGTGTCAACAAGAGGGGAGGGGACGGTCAGGAAATACCGAGGGAGCTCGTCAGAGAGAAGGCGAGGCACGATGTTACATCAATGACGCGTTGCCGAGGTTACGAGGCACGCGCGAGCGAGAGGAAGGCACGGGAAGGTGCGTAGTGAGATGGGGAACATGCTCGTGGGAACTGGGAGGCAAGGGGCGGTGAGGGACAGCCAGAATTCGCCGTTGAGTTAAATGGAGGCATGTCAATTGGGGAAATTGAGCAACTGGTGGCTCGGTGGGATGATGGGGAAAGGGAGAGGGGAGGAGGCGATTAAATGAGCATGATCACGGGGTGGAATTAACGCAGTAGTAACACGAATTTACGCGAGGTTTAAAATGACAGGAAACGGCGACGGGGGGGAACGAGTCGCGGGTGAGGGAGACGATGACAGCTCAGTGGGGCCGTTGTGTCTGCGAGTGGGGAGGGGGTACAGTGGGGTCAGCAAGTCATCAAGGGTGCGGGTCGATGTGCGGGTAGGAAAACGGTTCGCCAGGGGAAGAGAGAGGTGGGCTAGTTGGGCCGGACTGGGCACAGTTCTTTGGGTCAGGGTTTGTTTCTATTTTTCTGCTTTTTTCTTTTTCTGTTTCTTTTATTCTATTTTGAATTTATTCAATTGATTCAAATACTTGTTTGAATTCAAACTTTTCCCAAATTTTCAGTAAGTTCCTATACTGTTTAAACATGCATTTTAAAGATCATTTTTGGAATAATTCTTTTATTCATTTATGGTTTATTATTTATTTATAATAGGCACTTGCCTTTATTCAAATAAGATTTTAATTATAATTTCAAACTCTTATTTGAATTCTATTTTTTACCAAACCTTTTTCAGTAGGTTTTAGTTATTTGTTAGTGCAAATAATTCACTTTGAATTATTATTTAAAATATTTTAATATGATTTAATGTTCATTTAAATTAGGCATTTGTCTTTATTCAAATGAAATAAAATATGGTTTTAAACCTTATAAATTTTATTCAAACAATTCTTTTATTCTTTTCAAGTTAATTAAATAATCTTTTTAATCCACTTTGTCAAATTCCAATTTATTATTTTCTCATGATTTAATTAATCATTTACTTTAGGTATTTTATCCCTATTTAAATATAATTTAGAATATGGTTTTATCCATATAATTTTATTGGAATAATCTTTATCCCTTTATTTTATTTGGATTATCTTATTTCATTTGCTTATGGATTTTGATTCAAGATTTCAATTGTCTTCTAAATAATTTTTTAAAGGATTTATTATTTAGTTTAGGCATATTATCTTTATTTAAATAAGATTGGATATTGTTCAATCATTATGATTTTATTTAAGTAATATTTTATTCCTTTTTATTATTCCATAATCTTTCATTTCATTTGTTTGGACAAGATTTAATTTGGCTTTCAAATATTCCTTATTTCTTTCTTTCTTTCTTTGTCTTATAAAATCCATATCTTTTTATTTATGGATCCAAACTTGGTGATTCCAATTTGTATGATTTTATTTAATATTTGTTTATACTTTTAAATCCTTTTAGGATTAATTTTCTCACAATTTGGTATGGATTTTAGATAGGAGCTTTATTAGCTTTGAAATTATCTCCTTTTACCTTATTAAATTCATAAACTTTTATCCATGACTCCAAATTAAATGAAACCAATTTCTATGGTTTTATAATATTTTTATTTATCATTTTTGATCATTTATAAATGTTTGTTGATAGATTTTTATATGGATCAAATCCATGGTTTTATAGAGATTTTGGAAATGATTTGTTTCATTAGGGTTTAGGGTTTTGGTTTAAATTTTTTCCAAGTGTTTAAATTTCAAGATTCGTTCATTGATGAATGCATTTCACTTGAATGAAATTTGTTGGATTCCCTTTTCATTCAAAGTTTGTTCAAGATGGGTTTTAATGTTTCCATTTAGAAACAAAAAGTTTCTTTTCACCCTAAATTTCAACAATTATTTCTTTTGTTTATTTATTTGTCACATTTCAAAATTTGGAAAATTTTGGGATGTGACAATGATGGTGTTGATGGTGATGGTCTCCCCTCTCCGGGAAGGAATTCCCCCGACAGAAATCTGTCTGCCGGAGAGATCTTTCTCTCTCGGTGTTTTCCGCCCCCAGAGGTGGCAGAAATCTATATGTGGTCGCTCCCCTAGGCTTAGGGTTCCGTAGGGAAGATATAGGCGAAGGGGGAGAGTCGGAGGCCGGGCAGGTGGGCCACACATGCCCTAGGCGCGGCCTAGGGTGGGCCCACGCCTAGGGGGTGTGGGCCCCCTGCGGCCCCTCTTCGCTCCTCCTTCTCACTCCCTTCATCTTCTGAATAATATGTTTCCATATTTTTTTGATATTTTCCGATCTTCGCGAAATTGCACCGAAACGCCTTCTTTTCCATCAGAATCCAGACTCCGGCAGTTCATCCTCCAGGAATCTTCCAACATGCATAAATAGATGAAAATCCATAAGTAATACCTCATAATAAGACAAATATCAATGAATATAGGTAGATTATAATATAGAAAGGTGATGCAAATTGGGCGTATCAATAACATGCATTGAAAAACGTTTGTTTGTTTCATATACAGAAAACATGGCATAGTGGCATTCAGCTTGTCCCTCATAGAGTAGCAAATAGATGCATAGGACACCTTCAAAGTTCATAAGAGTGCCTAGATACAGATAGCACAAGAACATGTAATATCAACAATATGCATCAATCAATAAGATAGAAGGTGGAGACTCAACATAATAGTGGAAGAAAGGCCCTTCATAAAAGGAAGCAGGGATTTCAAGTTTAAAAAAGAGCTTCCAAAAATCATGGTACTTGTTAGCTTTCAACCCTCATTGCCCCTATCATAAGCATCTTGAAGTGATTAAGGTTAAAGTGAAAAACTATGGAGTATATGATTGACAAAGTATAAGTCAACAATCTCATGTCCCTTGAATACGAGGGCCACAACTCATGCTACTCAACTTCAGTCACCTATAAGTTCTTGTCAAAGTAAGTACATGTGTATCATAGAGAACCGCCAACGGGGTACCCCTTGCACATGGTACATGAGCTATCCCATAACCAAAATAACAAGGCAGGCAAACAATGAGCATCTCAGCGATATTTTTATTTACTATTTTCATAGATTTTTATTGGGGATGCTTCACAGATAGCTCATTATGGTGATGCTGCAAGTTTCCACCATGATTAGGCATGGCTTAAGCTAGCGGCCTGGGCGTTTCTCTAACACAAAATACATAACTACATGGACTTACAAGCTCCCTCTTTATTTCACACCGGTGACATCCATAGACAAAAGAGCATGAAATCAACTGTGTACAAAGTACAAGTGCAATGTTGAAAACGTTCCCCATGACAGCATGGTTCTGATAATTCCAATGTATAAGTGCAATCATATACAACATAGATGACACAATGGTTCAAGTTTATTAGGGACAAAGAATATAAAGTTTGCCATCAAGTTCGTGAGGGCTTTAATCGCTAAGTTTTCACATAACAAAATACTTGTTAATTGGAAGATAGCTGAAAACAAGAATATACTTGGAATGGTGTAACACACCATGCATAGGAATTTATAGTGGACACTTTGGAATAACTTGGTTTCTTGGGAGTTGGAAGCATTAGTAGATCTTACTCATACAATTGGAGGCTAGCAAAAGACTGGGAGCAACGAACTAAGAGAGCAACAATGGCCATAATCATGCAAAGCGACAAAACATTACTAATCAAAGCATAGAGTGGTACTACAAGTCAAGGACTAAATGATCATGGAGGCTATGGTGACTTGTCCATAGTCATAACATGGTGTGATCATGTGCCAAGTTAACCCAAACAAAACATCAAAGGAGAATACCAAAATACTATGCTTTTGCATGCTAAAACAACGCATGATTCTTTCAAGGCACACTAAGCAATCCCAATTGTTTGGAACAAGTCATGCTACATCAATAATCACTAAGCATAAGGTCAAAAAAACACCTAGCATGACATGCTAAAGTCTAAGTCACAGTCAATGCAAGATCCTCTTGCACTTCCAAGCAAGAACTTTCTACTCCTTTCCAACACCAATCGACTTATTTGAAACAACACAGCGAGAACGGGGGTACAAACTACTTTATTCAAGCAAACTAAACAAACTAAGCAAAGCAAACGAAAACTAAGACGCTCCAAGAACAACAGAACATTGCATGAAACATTAAAAATGAAGTGTCTAGACTGACCTGAGCTTTTTATTGATGAAGAAGGGGATGCCTTGGGCATCCCCAAGCTTTGACGCTTGTACCTCTTGGATATTTCTTGGGGTGACACCGGGGTGGCATCCCCAAGCTTGAGCTTTTGTCCATTCTTCATCTCAATACATCATTCTCTCTCTACACCTGAATTTTTTCTTCATACAAAACTTCACACAATCTTCATTAGCAACATTAGTGTATTCAAAAGATAATAGACCTTTAGGCTTAGCTTTGGAACGACAATTTTTTTCACTAAAAACACAACCTACTGTAGCAACTTCCTTTAAAAAGCTCAATTCTCCAAAAGAGAACTAAAAAAGAAATCAATAAGAAGCAAATGAAAATAATGGCAGAAATCTGTCAAAACAGACCAGCAGGTAGAAACCGATTTTTTAGAAGAACTTCTGTCGCTCAAATAAAAAAGTGTTGAACTAACGAAAGTTAGATAACACACTGAGGGATTTATTCGTAAAGATGGAAGCAAGCAAACATGTAACAAATCTAGATGCAAACGGTGTTTCAATGCTTAGAAACAAGGCCGAGGGATCATACTTTCACTCCTGAAATGATAGAAGAGTTATTGGAATATATAATTATGTGGTAACAAAGAGGATTCCTATGATGAATACTGAAGATAGTTACCAAAAGTAGTCCTATTGGATCAAGTAGGTATAGTCAATGAATTATATCTCTTAATCCAATAGAGATACTAAGAAGATAATTTCAATACAACTGCAATGTTGCATTGATGAAGCCTTGATTAGCCAACTAGAAACCTAAACCACAAAGGATTTTAATGGACCATACTTTGGTCACCAAGATTGAATACTTATATCATGTATAAGTGGCATTGGTGGATAAAACATGATTAAAAACCTAGTATAGATATATTATCCTAGGTTAGCCATGACAAGTCACATTAATATAATGTGAGGTTGGAGTATTAGTTACTGGAGTCAAGTAGAGACAAGATAATAGGATTAAGATGATGTTAGAGCAACATTGGATTAAAAAAGTAGTATTTTCCTCTTTGGAAATACTAAGCACTCGAGGTGAAGTAGAATTTGATGTATACATCTATTGAAATAATGTTAGTAATGGATGATTAAGGAAGTGTATGAATGGAGTAGAAGGAACTACTTGTTGGATTGGAATTTATCAGTAGTAGAATAGTTTGATATAGCCAAGTATGGATATAAGAATATTATGAAAAGCTTTAGTGTCAAGCTCATTGTATTTATAAATGGATTAAGAAGAATAAAAGGTGGATAAGAATATTCTTGTGAAATAAAGCTCATCATGTTAACACATGATGATGGATAGGAGAAGTGGTATATCTAGGAAAGGAATTCCTTACTCAGAAGTCCAGATTTATGAATTATGGAGGATAGGAATTCTTGGTAAACTCTAAACCCTAAATCTAGAACCAAACATAATATCCACTTTCTATGATTGATATATTATCTTATTTCTGCAATGGCTTATAGGAATATTTTCCTATTGCAAATCACTTAAGCACATCTCTATCATTCTCAACCATCATTATCTTAGGTGCTTAAGAACTATCTTTATAAATTCTTTCTCATAAATTAGCCTAGAAAACAACCCCATTATTTTACTTTAAATGGTGATATCATTAAAAATCACAAACATAAAGACAATGTGTTTAGCCATTAATATTTATTCACATCAACAAAAGAATATAAGTAAATTAAGAACCCTAAACCCTAAGGTAAGCATTTTCAATTCAAACCCTAACTCTTTTGTTAGTTATAATAAAATATATATACCTTGTTATTACCTAGATTCATGAGAATTATATTAACCACATTAAATCCTTAGGATATCATGCCTCAAATAAAAATATAGGATCATTATATAAAATTTTCCCTCCAAATTAAGAGCTAACAAGAATTAAGTTTTATGATCAGATAAGAAAATAAATCCATGGCTTATTATGAAAAGAAAATTAATAAAAAAGGCCCTTACAAAATATTAAAAGGATCTATATAAAGAAATAAAACATTATATAATAAAAGTCCACAAATTGAATCTAAATAACTTTATGATTGATGCAAGTATTTAGCAAAGAAATTCCATTAAGAAAAGTCAAAACAATTTCTTAAATAAAAAGCTATAAAAGAAAACAGAAAAGATAAGAAAAAGAAAAAAAAGTAACAAAAACGAAACCAGACCAAGGCCCATCTTCTATTCACCGCTCAAAGCAACCAGCAGTAGCAGACTTGCTCCTTTTCTCGCAGCCCAGAACCAGCCCACCTCGGCCCGATCCCACATACCGTTTCGTTCTCTCACTGGCGGGCGGGTCCCACGCATGACAGAACCATCATTCTTGTTTTCCTCCGCATGGCCGACACGCCGCCGGCGAGCCACGTCGCCTCCACAATCCTAGACCGTCCTGGACACAAGGAACAACTTAGAGCCTCGTTCAATTCGTTTTGTATCCGCCAGCTGGTACTGAGCGCAGCGATTCGTGCCCATTTCGAGCTCCAACTCCGCCGCCGCATCCCGATCGTCATCGCCGTCGTGCAGACGTGTCCGAGCATGCCTAGCCGTATAAAGCATCCGCCTGAGACCGCCTCGAGCTTCTAGTCAATCCTCATCTTCAAATCATCCTCCCTCTCGCTCTCTATCTCTCGCTTCAACCCGACGCCATCGTCGGCGAGCTTCGGCTGGCCGTCGAGGCAAAGCTCCTTGAAGCCTATGGTGTGGATGGGGAGAAGCGTCATGCTCCGTAGATCATCTTGGTGGAGTAAAACATCAAGGGGAGCTCCGAGGAGGGTGAATTTCATCGTTCCCTTTCCTCGTAGTTCGCCGGAATTCTTGACCGAGTGCTCACCTCCGACCTCGCTGGTCCTCATCGACCACCGCATAAACCTTAGGGTAAGCTAGCGCATCTCAACCACCTGCTATTTCATGCTAGCGTTCATTGTAAACCTATTTCCGCTGAGCGCCGTCATGCCTCGCCGCCGCGACCTCATCGTGATTCGGTGACCATTCCTGGGCGCCGCCTAGATGGTTGCCAAGCCCGTTCTTCAAACGCTGTAATCGCAGGTTTGTGGAAGCCTCCACCGCTGGTTCCGGTGCTCACCGCATGACCTGACGTCATCGTGACGTCGGGGTTGACCCGGTCCAAAGCTTGACTTGGTCCTTGCCCAGGTGGCAGGTGACGTGGAATAGGGCCCACTTGTCATTGCCTGGGAGTAGAAACAACATCGGTAAACAAAACATTAATAAAACGGGGCATGCCATGTGGCATGTGACCCACCAGTCAGTGACCTAGTCTAGGTTAGGTTCGGCACAAAAAGTATTCCCTGTTTATTTGGTTGATAAAACAATATTAATTCAAATATAAATATTTTCTAAAATGTAATATAATGATTAAATCTTGTTTAATTAATAACTCTTGAATTATAATTTAGAAAATTATGTATAATATATGAAAATTTGTATAAAAATGAAATCTATAACTCAAAACTATTATCAAACATTATTATGTTAACAATTTAAATAATTACTATTTAATAAAGGTTTTATAAGTAATAAAACTTTAATAATTCATATTTTAATAATAGTTAATGTTAAAAATATAAATAAAATACCAAAAATCTTGGAAAAATAAAAACAATACTTTAAAACTATAATCATACATTATCATTTCACTTAAACAAGTATTTATCATTTATTAAGCATTTATAAAGTAATAAACCTTGTAAAAATCATATCTTATTATTTATAAGTCACAAAATAAATGTAATATACCAAAATGATCATAAAATAATACCTACATATTAAAAATATAATATTCCACTTTTGATTTAAATAAAATTTAAATACTTTAATAACTTTAATTTAAACCTATTTCCTAAATGATAATTCATATAAAGATAAATAAAATTTGTTAATATTCAGAAATTGCCAATTTAAGTCTAATAATTAATACTAGTCTTAAATCTTAATAATATAGAGTCAAATTGACCCAACCTATTTTAAATACAATTTTATTGAATTATCCTTCAACTATATATATGTAATTTATTTTCTAAAAAGATCTTTATCCATTATAAAATCTCCAAGAATAATCTCGTAGTGAAATAAAACCTACTCCAATATTTCAACTACAAGTTATAAACAAACCAAAACACTATATTGAATCCATAAGTAATTAAGTAATATTATTTCCTTGCTTATAAACTATAACCACTTATCCATAAAAAGGAAAATGATTCTATACCACTAAACAATTAGGAAACCACTAATCAAATAGAAGTGTTACCATTCCTAAAGTATCCTTAGAGAAACGTATTAAAATACACCTGGTACAAAAAACATAAGCAATATGCCTTAAGCCCATCTATGTCTTTAAAGTTAACTTTAGTCTAGAATACTTTAAATACTATTCTAAAAGACTGTGTTATGTGTTTTATAGTTAACTTTGGTCTGTTATAATTAAGTTATAAAGCATCTTAATACCAAACTAACCAAGTTCAAAACAAAGATAGATAAGTCTCAAATACTACTAATATCATTATTCAAATAATGCAATTCTTTCTTACTTAAAGACTATATCTTGAAAGAACACCTAATAGGTTAACTTAAAATTTAAATACTTTCCTTTAGCTAAGTAAGATTTTCTTCAAAAGTTATTCTTTTAAGGAAAATTATAAAGCAAGACATAAGCATTTTTATGAAAGCCCTAAATGATGAACAAACCTTATATACATAGTCTACAAATACATTTCCCACTTGAGTATTCCATTACTATGTGTGCTTTATTGTACTTACATGTTATTTCACACACACTCACAAGCCTTAATAAGAAGCACAAGTATGAAACTTATCGAAAAGGACAACGCATTCTAAAGTAACCATTTCCAGTTTCCAAACCCTACATCAACGCTATCCCCGGGATTCGAGTTTACGAAATTGCATTACATTATTTATGCATAACAGCATCTTGCTTCTTTAAACATTAGTCCTTACCGGACCAATGATGCAGATTTCAGATATTGGATCTTATATTGTCTTGAAGACCGTGAGTGCATAATCTTGCAATCACAAAAGGCAAGTTCACACTTGGTCATGTCCTTTTGATTATTTTCTGTAAAGTATTTTGAAAATCAAGTGTTATCATCACCTACATTCCAAAAAGGTCAGAAAACACTATTTTTGATAATAATGTGAACTATTGGTTACTGATCCAAGGTGATCAGCTAATCTATTGAATCTGGCAGTTGGAATACCACTGCTCAGGAATATATCATCTAGGATTTAACAACCAATGTCGCCAGTGATTCTTGCACCGTATATTAAGCGTTGACCATGAGATTTGTAATGGGATAGAGAAGTCAGCTGTATCTTCTTCCTCTCGCATGTAGTCGGATGTGCAGGTCGTGGCTGTTATCACTTGTAGCATGCATATTAATTGGTAATTCGTAGAGGATATGCATCATATGGGTGGGAACCCTCAACGTCCCATGATAGTTCTGGCATCTAACGGTCTGTACAAACCATTGTCGTAATTCAATATGTGGGCATGGTGTACACCAAGGAGGCATGCGAGGTCGTGAAGAGGGCAGTGATTGGCTTGGATCTTAGGTTGGGCCTCAAACCAAGGAAGTTTGAACGGGAACATACTCCCGGCCGTGCAACAAAGCCTAAGGTCTCTCATGGGTAAAGTGACGCACCTCTGCAGAGTGTAAGAACTGTAACTTGTTACTCCCTGTTCTGGGAAGGAACTCCATGAAAGTTCCGATAAACCCGTGAAGGCTGACGAACATAGCTTTTTAGAATAAAAGCAACCTTTGAAGAAATGTTTACGAAAACTTGCATTGCCTACGACCTACGGTCTATGGCTGTAGATATAGTGCATCAAACACTCCTTTTATAGTGAACTTGCTGAGTACGCTCGTACTCAAAGTATGTTCTTAACCCTTGCTAGATTCTGAAGCCATTAAGAGGACGTCTACATCAAGTTATGTTCCAGGAATCATCATCAAAAGCTAAAGCTCTTCAATGGAGTCAAGGAAGTCAACATATACATCAACTCAAGTAAAGACAAAGTTATTGATTAGATAGGGAATACAATCTATAGCCATAGAACCCATTTCTGTAGCGTATTGCAATAACAGCAATGCAAGCCCCAATAGTTTAGATACTAATCTTATTAGTATAATGGATTTAGAATTCTTAATCTTTGATTCTTATTTGTAAGAAGTTTCTTTCTCTCTCCTTAACCTAGAGTGTTCTCTGGATCTTGTGTAAAAGAGTTGAGTTGTAACATATAGTCATGTCTTGAACCTGCTGTATTTTTGTTGTACCACTCTAAGGGATGTAATACTAGTGAACGGTGTTTCATTGGTGTTATGTCCACGACTATAGTGTACTACATCATGCAGTGGTATGCTGGGTCACCGCACATGGTCATGTAAATAGTGGGCTAGGGTTGCATAGACAATAGAGGTGATATCTTTGGGAGTGATGTGAGGGATGAGAGGGAACAAGTTTGGCAAGAACACTGCTCAAAATAGTGTATGTTGTTTTATTCGATTTGTGCTCATAAGGTGTTTGATGAAATGGCCGAAAGAGATTTATATTTGAATTTTTGGATGAAATTTGGTGGGTGTACTGGTAACATACTTGGTAGTCTATGGTTGCTTGTATTTGTCAAGGTGAACTAGTTTGGTTGGGTTTTGAGAAATGGTGATCTTACCATATGAACTAGATTCAATTTTGGATTGTCCTTGGCATAGATTTGCAAAATGTTTCTGTGGGTTTGCAAGGTGGGATTGGGTTCACTTTTACTTGGTATAGCAAGGGGTGAAAATAATTGGATTTGTTTCTGTTAGAAATCTTGGACTAGAAACACTCGAAGTGGTCTAGTGAGCAAGATTGGAAAAAATGACCATTAGCTCATATAGTGTCTATTTGAATTTATATTGATTCGATTCTGCTTGAAAATAATTTAGATGATATTGTTTTAATCTTTAACCAATCCTTGCCATTCATAACAATCAAACATGTCATTGCAAGCATTCATGCATTCATCACATACACACATGCATTCATATTGATTTTAATTATCAAAAGTCTTTGTTAACCCTAAACTTGGGTGATTAGAACTTGATAACCTTGATTAATATTTTTGAGACCCCAAGAGGAAGGTATGATGAGCACATCAGTAAGTTCTTCCCTCAGTAAGAAACCAAGGTTATCAAACCAGTAGGAGGAAGGAAACGACTCAAAGGTGTTGCTAGCAACTTGGAAAACTGCACAACACAAACTCAAGACTTTGCCCCAACGAACAGGTTGTCAATCTCACCGGTTTGCTGAAAACAAAGGATTAACTGTATGGTATGGATGGTAATGTTGGTTTGCATCAAGTAAAAAATAACAGTGGAAGATGTATCAATGGTAAAGGTTGGACCGGGGTCCATAGTTCACTAGAGGTGTTCTCCTTAAGATAAACAAACATGGTATGCTGGGTAAACAAACTACAACAGGGCAATTGACATGACTGAGCAAGGCATAACAATGCAATACTAGACATTCATGATCCTATGAGATTCGATTGGGCAATATAACAAGATACATAGTGACATGGTTATACCCCACATGTACACAACATTGGCATACCTAGTCCAGCCCAAGGAAGGCCCACAATAAGATACACGGCCTGTGGATATTTCAGGTGGTCCAAGTGTCGTGGTATTGCCGATGAGTATGCCATGGAGGGGTCCTCACAGTGCGTGTTTAGATACATGGGGGAAGGCGGACGGTTGAAGGGTACGAGGTAACACAGCTTACCTAGGTTCAGATCCCACAACGGTGGCGGAATCCTACTCTTGCTATAAATCACTATAAGGGCAATACGCCGAGTTACACAGATAGGTTCGCTATGCGAGGTGTATGTGAATCGATGCCCTAAAGGCTCCCATAGGCCTGACTTATATAATCGCCAGGTCCTAGGGTTACAGGGAAAAGTCCTAGCCGGTAAGGTTACAGAGTCGTACACCGTCTATTACTAGTCTAGCGTGTCTTGTACTCCAAGGCTCCGGGTACGCTGGTGACTCCGTCGTAGCCTTCCTTTATCCGGCATGGGCCTCCCTTCTGGATCCATCTAACCGGGCCGCCCAGCGGGCCATGGGCCATGCTACCAACTGTGGGCCACCAGGGTTATCCGGATAAGAGACATGCTATGAGGATACCCATATAGCATATCCCCAACAGTAGCCCCCGGAGAACTCCGAGATCTTGCGTCGTCTTGCCTCTTCACGTTGAATGCTCCGTCTAGATGGATGTCGGCAAATCGTCAAGCAACATCTTGTAGTCCTCCCAAAGAACCTTGCAAGGTTTTCTCCGTCTTAAATTAGTAAGTCGGAGAATTGCTGAATCTTCCATCATACTCTTCCGTAGACGGACTGGATCCGTCCATGCCAGAATATTCTGATGCGATGGTTCATCTGCCTATGACAGCTAGGGAGACGTAGACATAGGTTAGCAACGCCTCGTAACTCACACATGCAGAGAACAAAATCATGTCCACTTTTCCCGCGTGAGCGATACGAACCGTTGGCAGTGACAGTTGGTACGTGGTGAAATTTCCGTGCACGTCCCCGCACACGTCGTCTATGCGACAACCATTCGATCAAGCTGCACGAATCTTGATGCCGGAGACCATAAATAGTAACTGCGATGGAAAATTTACTTTTCACCTCATTCCCTCCTGCATCTTCTTCTTCCTCAGACACGCGTCTCCTCGAGCTTTCCGCGCCTCGCACGAAAAACCCTAACTCCCAATCTCAACAGTCACCTCCGAACACACCCAATGGCCAGCAGCTCCTCCCCTTCGATGGCGGCGTCGGGCGAAGCCGCGGCAAAGCGGGCGATCTTTGTCGTCGTGCCCCCAGAGGGCCTGGTCATTCCCAAGTGTGCGGTGGTCGAAAACACCGACGACGACCATAATCCAGTGGTGCTGGAGCTGTTGGATGAGGAGTACGACTCGCACAAGGGCGATTGGCGCGGTTCGGACATTACCGACCGTGACATCAAGGAGCTGATCAACAAGGGCTACCTCCCCACGACGGAGGGGCTCTCCTGGTGGGCGGCGCCGGCCGGCGAGGTCACGCCTTCTCCCCAAGCTGGAGAAAAGGTGTACCTCAAAGCACAGATGGTACACGGCATCTCCCTGCCCATCTCTAACTTCGTCCTTTCTATCCTGAATCATTACTGAGTATAGCCTCAGAACCTCTCCCCCAATAGCATCTTAGCGCTTAGCAACTACGCGGCGCTTTGCGAGTGTTATCTAGGGATTATGCCTAGGCTAGATCTCTTAATATATTTTTCACAACCAAGCGCGAAGCCGCAGCCAGCAAGGACGAAATTATAAATTGTGGCACTATTAGCTTCAAGATCCGACCTGGCCGGCGCTTCTCCGACATCGTCGGCCATGAGTCCTGCAAGAACTGGCAGCGTACTTACTTCTATGGCCCAGATATCCCTCTAGTCGGCCGAGAAGTAACATACCCGGACTTTGTCGATGGAGCAGCCGCCTAAGCCTCGACATGGAGATCCCAGGCCTCCCTTCCCTCCGACATCGACGCTTCCCGCGCTATAAGGCGGATAGAGTGGTTCGTAGAGACGGCTTTGACCGGATTGGACCTAGCCATGTGCTGGTTCATCAGGCGGATCCAGCCTCTGCAGCACCGCTTGAAGCTAATGCACGAGTATTCCAACGATAGAAGGGATAGCCTCCACATCTCCATGGACAAATTATCGAGCGACTCCGTCAAGCTTCGCCTCAAGGTCATAGTCAAGGTGAAGGACAAGAAGCGTGGCTTCGCCATCACCTACGACATGTTCGTAGAGAGCAAGTGCCCAAAGGTAACTGCTTATTTTCCGTGTATGACATATACTCCAGTTCTTCCGTCTAGCCATTACCATCTCATCTAACATGGTGGTTCTTCACTTAACAGCTCAGCGACATAGATGAGGAAAGCATGGCTCCTCAAATCTATGACCCAAAGATGAAGAAAGTCACCGTCGTGTCCGACGACGATGCTCTATTGGCACGAAAGCGGAAGAGCTCCACCTCTGACGCTGCCGACGGAGGCAAGAAGAAGAAGACGGATGGTGGAGCCTCCAAAAAGACTACCGCCGCCCTGGAGGCAGAGAAAAGAAAGGTTACAGTGATCTCTTTTGCTAAAGCACCCCCTCTTGTGTAAGCTTCTTTCCCTCTGACATTGTCCATTGTTTGTTTTATTCCCGTACTTATGCATTTTGCACATTTTAGGAAGAAAGCCACGACCAGCTTGAAGAAGACCTCAAAAACTTCGGGGGCTTCTAGAACCATCAAGGGTATGCTGCATCGTGACGTATCTCCCGCCATCGCCCCTGTCACTCCCATCGTCAAGCCTTCATCCGCTCCGACAAGCTCTCAAGCCAAGGAAGCAGCTGGCCCTTCCGCCATGGAAGTGGACTCAGGTGCCTCTACTGATCTTGCTGTTGTCGGCGAACAGGCAACACAAGAGAGTGCCACAAACCAAATGGCTAAAGCTCCGGCTAAGGATGCCATGTAAAGGGCCCCAACCTTCAATAAGGTAGAGTCCCCTGTGTTTATAATGCTAGTCCCTGGATCAATAGCTAGCATCCACAGTTAAGATGTAATATCAAGAAACAAAGGTCATATTACAACTTTATAACCAGGAATAACATAATTTTATTACATCTTGCATAGCTCATTTGGCTATTACATTACATTGCAGCAGAATATCTATAACATGGGGTCCTTCATCTTCAAAGTTCCACAGCCAAACATGTTGGTTGTAGACTTTGTAATCCTAATCATCAAACTTTTCTAACATCAATCAAACCTGCAACATACAAGTTACAGCCACAAGGGTCAATACATTTGAATTGTATTGGCAAGTGATACTATGGTAGTATAGTGGAGTCTATCATCTATATGCATTTGGCTAAGTGGAGCTTAGGCTTGCATTGCTCAAAATAGATTTTTCCTTAACATTTGAAAACACTAAGTTTTTGCTTTGACAAAATCATTTCTCCCAATCAAAGATTGAAGATCAACCCTTGTTCAACCACAAGTTTTTAACTTAGAAATTTGGATGATGAGATTCTTGATAGCTTCCATGTCTTGATGCTCAAATTGTCCTTTACCAGGGACATGGCTAAGTACTTAGATTTTACACTCTACAGAGGTGGTGCACTTTCCCCACAAGACTTGGTTTCACCAAGACAAGATCTTTCAGAAGCCTTCCCTTAGACCAAAATGGACGCGCTCCAACCTATCAAACTCTACCACCAACTGTCCATATGGCTAAGTTCTTGCAACCTATATGATCCAGGCAGAGCCCATAATGCCAAGTGGCTGCACTTGAAGCTTCTCAACATTTGACATCTCAAATCTCTTTGTTCCTGGGTGGCCATCCACAAGTGAGATACACAAGGAAAACCATAAACATGGGCCTTGTGAACCACTCAACCAAAAACCACCAAGAAATTACCATTCCACCTAGGTGATTCATTAACTTAGTTGTTTTATTAAACAAAAACACAAGTCCTCAGACTTAGAAATTTTTCCATAGTATGAATGTATACTCCACCCTTGTTTTCTATTAGCTAAGCTAAGCTTGATAGTAGTAGGTATCTTGACTTAGGAAATTTCTACTAAGGTTTCATCTACTAGGATTTCCTATAGCAAGGTTTATACTTAGCAAAATTCCATGCAAGTTTTACTTAGAAAAATTACTAATGCATAGTGAAAGTAATGGGACAAAGCATGAAGCATCACTTGCCTTTTTGGTAGAGTATATTTTCACTTCTTGATCTTTGCAATGTTCACACACTTCAAGTCACTACAAATCAATCAAGTAAACAATATTTCAATCTACCAATCAAGCAAAACATCACATAAAATGATAAAGTCTAAGAAATGCATGCAAGCATGCCAAGCTTTGTTTTATTTTAAAAAGTGGTTCCTAATGGGTCATAAACATTTGAAAACACCTATTGGTCATTTTGTAAAGTGGCAAAGTCATTTGCAAAAGGTTTCACTTCAAAATCCATTTTCAAAACAAAGTGTCATTTTATGTGGTGTAGAAATGTTTTTACTAAGGCATTAATCTATAGGGTTCACCAATTACGTTTTCAAACCATAAAACTTGGTGTTTGGGGTCAGAAAGTTTAAAACAAAACATTTCTCAAAAGTTTTCTTCCAAAACCATCTTTAATAAATAAACTATATTTTTATTTGTATAGAAATGGTTTTAAATCAAGGAATCATTCTTTTGTTTTACCAAATACATTTTTGAAACCACAAAGTGTTTCCTATGGTCAGTAGGTTCAAATCACACCATTTTCCAAAGATTTTATCCCAAAAATCATTTTTGAACAATTTTCACATCCTTAACAAGCATACAAATGTTTCTGCAAAAACAAACAATTTAACAGGAACTTTTTACTAAACAAATGGCATGGTTGGCTAGGGCTTGTTCTATTGATTCCACTGATATAAAGTTTGCAAATTTTGGACGTGTGGATCAAAAGTTACAAGGGTTTCAAATTTGCATCTAAATCTGTTTTCAAATTCTGTTTTAAATCGTCCTGTGCCACGCGGCGTGTTCTGATTCGTCCATACCATTTCGGTTGTATTGAGCACTCTGGTGCGTTGGATCAAGTCAGATCGTGTGGCACAGGTGGATACTTACCCCTTCGGGTTAAATCTATTCTCACGCGTCGGATCAAGATCCTACGGCGCGCAGCATGCTTGCCAACTAGTGGCGGCGGCGGGCGATCAGACGGCGCGGCCCGCGCGAGGTTGCCGTGACAGAAGCTAGAGAAGAAGTGGGGTGGCTCACCAGAATCGTCGACGCTTGCTGATGCTCAACGTGGTACTGGCTGGTGAAGGGGCGCACATGGTAGTCCTGAATCGCTCGCCGGAGTTCGCTCGTCGTCGGGCACTCTCTGGTCGTCGTTGTGGGCGAGACTACAGGGCATGCCGAAGCAAAGTAGAGGGTGCGTTAGACGCGCATGGTTCCAGGGAGCATGTGAGTATCACTGAGTAACTTCGGGGTGGTCCGAGCTTACCAGGAATCCTCGTCGACGTGAATGGCAGGCGGTGGCGCTATGGGTCGTCGTCGTAGTCGACGCTGCAAGGCACGCGCGGGTGTGGGGTTGGTTCTAGGAGATGCAGGAGAGGATGGGGATCACACCCGTGTGCTCTGGGGGCAGTGGGGAGGTTTGTGCTCGCCGGAATTTGCACGGTGGCTCGTCGGAGCAGAGGATGGTGTGGAGAGGAATTGGGCGGCCTGGGGGCGTGTTGAGGTGGGGCGACTGAGGGGAAGTGGAGAGGAGGGGCAGACGCTTTAACGTGCGTGGTCAAGGGGCCGATTAATGGCGTGGTTAACGCGTATTAAGCCGGACTTTATTCGCCTGCAACGGCCGGTGAGGGGAGGGGCGTAGTCCGCGGGTGAAGACGAATGATACGTGGCGGTGGGGTCCACTAGCAGCGAGAGAGAAGGAAAGGGAACGGGTTCCACTTGTCATTGGCTTAGTGGGTTTCTTTCGCGGTAAGGAAAATGTTTCGGGGGCGAGGGAATAGGTGGGCTGGACTGGGCTGCTGGGCCTGGTGAGTTGGGTCAGTCCGTTTTCATATTTTTTCCTGTCTGATTGTTTTATCCTTTTCTATTTCTATTTTCTGTTTTGAAATTCAATCAAACAAATCAATCAAAAAATCAATTCAAAATTTTCCCAAACTTGGCATTGAGTTTTTGGTTCTGTTTAACAACATAAACCAAAGTCCCAAAAACAAAAATAATATTTTTATTTTAGGATCTATTATTAATTAAATAAATAGACCTTGTTTATTAAATCAAAATAGAATTTGATTTATTAAAATCTCCATTTGAAATTTAAATATTTCCAAAACCAAAACAGTAGGTTTTATTTGAAAATATAAGATACTTGGAAAACTTGTTTAAATAGGGTCCATTAATAATTAAATAAAATGGACCTTAGTTATTAAATCAAATAGGATTTGTTTTATTAAAATCTTTATTTTGAAATCTAAAATAACACCAAAACACTTCAGTAGGTTTTATTTGAGAATATAAAATACTTGGAAAACTTATTTAAAATAAATAAGTTTTAGTGTTTATTTAAAATGGGAAAAGCCTTTACTTAAATAAAATTGGATATTAAATCCTTATTATTTTATTTAAATAAACCTTTACTATTTTTATCAAAACAAAATGTTTTATTTCAAAAGCTTGACCAAGGTTTATTTTGGCTCCATAAAATAATCCTTATTTATAAATCTACCTTTTCTTTTGAAAACCAAATCTTTTATTTAAAGATCTAAAAAATAGTAATTTTAAATATTTTTATGTTTTATTGTTTATTTATCTTTTTAAATTCCTTTTGGATTTTATTTGATCCAAATAGGCTTTGAAAGTTCCCATTTGGATTAAAAAAGTTTCTTCTCACCCTGAAAATCAACAAAGTTTTATTTTATTCATTTATTTTTCACATTTCAAGATTTGGAAAATCTTGGGATGTGACATGCCATCGGTAGCGGTGGTGGAAGGTGGTACTTCTGCCGAAGGCGGCGCCCTCGCCCCCAAGAAGACCATAGAGTTCCCGAAGATAGTCTACCCAACACTTACACCGAGTAGCACCTCCTCTACGGTTCTGGTCAAATGACATCTCCAACATGCGCCTCGAGGAGCTTCTCGAAGCGTAAATCCTGCAAGGAAATAGTGTATCCTTTGGAAAGCTGCTGGCTGAGAGTGCTACCAACTTCCAGATCATTGCACTTGTAAGTTTTATTTGCCTTTTGCATTTCATATGAGTATCCCATCAGAGTTCTGAGGATTTAGACGGAAAACCATATGTCTTTGCGTCTAAATGCTCTAAGAGTGACTAAGCTAGAAAACTTCTCACTATAGCCCCCAAGCATATAGGTGGAATGAATTATTCCGACTAGATGCCTTAAGAGTAGCATACGCAGTGTTTATAAATTTCGATACTGTAGCCCCCAAGCTTCTAGTTGTAACTGAATTAGTTCCGACTAAATGCTTAAAGAGAAACTAAGCATACATCCGAGTTAAAAACTTTATCGAGCCCCAAGCTTCTAATTGAAAACTAAATTAGTTCCGACTAGATGCTTAAAGAAAGACTAAGCATATTTCTAAGTTAAAAACTCTCGCTGTAGCCCCGGAGCGTCTAGGTGGAAATTTTTCGGCTAGATGCTCCAAGTAGACCAAACAACGTTTAACTTTCTTTTTTCCACAGAATGAGAATGCTCGGAGGGGCATGGCCAATGACAAGTACCAGAAGATGCGCGCAGACTTGGAAGCTGAAAAGGGTAAAACTGCCTTCTTGAAGGAACAAATCATCAAGATCAAGCGTCTGTTTTTCCTTTCTTTTTCCGTACTCTGACTTGATCTTGTGTATTCTTCGAGTACTCACTGTGTACTATATTTTCTCCGACTTGCAGAAACCATTTCCAAGGCTAAGGATATTGCCGAGCAATCCAAGCACATTCAACAGCTGGATAGCGTAAACTACGGATGGCACCCGCCGGGTACGGGTATGGCACCTCTATACCCTCCTCCACCACCTCTTCCCGTCACCACCACCCACCTCCATACCCGCTATCGGGTCTAGGTCTCCACCAGACCACACCGGTGGGTACCACGACCACGGTACCCACGAAAATGCACAAGCACAGGTGACGTGCTTCCTCTTCTTTTGGATTTGACCGCCGTCGGAGGGCGAATCAGATGGCATACGTCCCCTCATCTGGATGCCTTCTTGGGATCCCTTCTTGTTTGACATCGAGGTTCGCATGTCGAGGAAGAAGCCAAGCCGGGCGGGATCTTCCGCCACTCCTCGCCGTCTTCTTGCCGGGCGCGACAAAGATGGGACTATGGGGATGTGTGCCTTGATGGAGCGATCCGTCACGAGTCGCCGCCTTCATCGACGCGTTCGCTCGGCCTCCATGGCTTCAAGCCTTGGCGATGGCGGAAAGGTAGGGACTAGGGAGGCAAGCGACTGGTGTGCCAAGGCAAGAGAGTACGCAGGGGGAGGGGGATTGCAACGCGGGGTGGGAGAACTGAGAGGGGCAGGGTCAGGCTCAGGCTCTGCCAGTTAGAAGTTAGGGTTTGGTTAGCCATTTAGAATTTCTTGTAGACACTTACATGTGGGGCCTACTCCAGAATTCGGTCTGCGGGTTAAAGGGTATGGGTTTACCACCTCTAGACCCGCACCCGCTAGACCCGATGGGTCTAGATATTTACCACTAAGTAGACCCATGGGTTTTATTTTCAACCAAACCCTCCTCCATTTGATGCGGGTACCCACCAGGTTAGCGGGTGACGGGTACCCATTGCCATCCATAGCGAAAACAAGATCCTCAAGCAGGAGAGGAAGGACATGCTGAAGATGCATGAAGAATCAATAAAAGTCCTGCAGGACTCCGCCAACGAGGAGATGAACCGATTGAAGGATGAAATCACTATCTTGAAAGAGTAGAAGAAAGCTGCTGATGAGCAAAATCAAAGCCATCATGAAGCGTACAAGCTCCTCCAACAAGAACGGGACTCCATGGCGAAGACCCAGGGGCAAGCTGAGGCCAGCATCTTCAGTAAGTGATCCTTCGTCTTGGATTTCTATAGTCTAGATACTCTGAATTTTTGAACTCATGTGCTCCTTTGTCGGGAATTCGCAGTGTAGGGTTCGCAGCATAGAAAACAAAAAATTTCCTACGATGGGAACAACTATGTACCAAGATCTATCTACTAGATACAAGCAACGGGTGGATATACATCCATAGAATACATACCCTCTAAGACCGTATAGCGTTAACGAGGTTGTACTCATGGATGATGTAGTCGAACGCTTGCCGATCTCAAGATCGTGATGAAGTACATCTGGTCCAGCACCATCACGTCCAGCACCGCAAAGCAGTGGTGCATCCGTGATCGCACACACGTCCGGGTACCCCGAAAACCTCCATGCCCTCGCTCTAGCGAAGCAAGGAAGCAACAAATCCTTCCAGAAATATCCACCGGGAACATGTATCTCGCTGATCCGAGACCATGGGGAAATTCTAAAGGGGGGGAGAGATCCTTCGCGAGTATGTGTACTTTGAGAGGAGGAGAGGGGGGCCTTTTATAGGGGAGAGGGGGGCACCCAAGGGGCTTGGCGCCCAGCCATGGGGGCTGCCCCCACCTCTTCCACATTCATGTGGGTGGAGCTCCCACTCAAAATGAAAAGCCTCCACTCCCATAAAAGAGCCTCCACTCAAAAATCCACTCACATGCATTAAATTTCCACCAAATTTAATGCAAGCTCTCATTTAAATAAAACTCTTTTATTTATTTATTCAGAATTATGTTAATTACTTTAATTAACAAAAATTCACATAAAAGCCCTTGCTAGTATTCAATTTCACATGCAGAACCAGTTTCAGCAATTTCAACCGAAACAGTTTCGGTGTCTAGTGAAATAAATTCCTACGCTTTCCTTTTTCTTTCTCTAGCATATTATTTGATCCAAATGGTGTCGGTATCCCTTAAGTGTGTCACCCTATGGTTCGCGAATAATGTAGACATGATAGAGACCCCTCTCCGATCAATAATCGCAATGGGACTGAGATCCATCGACTCCCACATATTCAATGATGACTTCGTGATCGTGAACCTTATACGCATGTAACTCAATCCTTTGTCTTGCGATATATTACATGTCCGAGATTCGATCATCGGTATCTCCATACCTAGTTTGATCTCGCTACAACATGTACTCTTTTCTCGCTCCGTGATATAACATTCTAGTGATCAAATCACTTTTTGCAAGCTAACTAATGTGATATCACCGAGAGGGCTCAAAGTATATCTATCCGTCATCGGGATGGACAAATTCCACTCTTGATCCATGAGCCTCAACATAACACCTTCGTAGCACTAAACCCATCTTTATAGTCACCCTGTTACGGTGTGACGTTTGATGTTATCAAGATACTCTTCCGGTGTTAGTGATTGACATGATCTCATGGTCTAAGGACCAAGATTACTTTGTATGATGTTATAGCAATATAAACACAATGACCTTGATCGTAATGCTATACTTCGGATGAATGTTCATCACACCATTACCCTAATGCTGTGACCTCGTTATTAACAACATCCAATGTCCATGATCAGGAAACCTTTGATCATCTTGTTAATCAACGAGCTAGTTTATAAGAGAGGCATAACTAGGAACTTCCTTTTTGTTTATTAAACACACATGTATTAACGCTTCAGATTAATACAATTATACCATGCAAAATAAACATTTATCATAAATAAGGAATACGATAATAACCACTTTATTATTGCCTCTCGGGCATATTCCCTTCAGTATCCCACTTGCACTAGAGACAATAATCTAGTTTGAAAACTTTGCATATTGAACACCTATGGCTTTTTGGTGTTCCATATACGCTATTGCAAGTGGTTAAAATAATCTATGGATCTGACACTTTCAGGTCCGTGTGTATTTGCATGTCTTTGCGTCTTCACGCATCACCCATTCTCCAATGAGGTGGTATTGTATAAATTTGGTCTTTCAGTGAGACCTTTAGTTCATTGGGGTTAAATCATGTCGATACTATTGTCATACAATATATCTTTAGTGTTAGTCCGTTGCGAACCACACCTTAGTTTGATAACAAACTACTTGACACAAATGCCTTCCTTTGCTGCTACTATAATAGTCATATACTTGGCCTTTTTGTTGTACTATTCGTCACAATGTCTTAACTTTGGAACTCTTCCAAATCCATCATGGAAACTCCTTTCCATTACATTGTGCCACCCATAGTTTAAATTGAGATAAAATTAATTTGTATCTTGTGACAAAACTAGTATCAATGTAACGCTTTACAGTGAACTATTTGTAATTATTTGTCACCTCTACACAAATATATTCTAAGTTCTTCCAAAAGATCATAAGAATATCCTTACTATCGTCCAATGATCATTTTATGATTCATTCTGGTGTATGATCATAACACTTAGAGCATAGGACATATCTGGATGTGTACATATCATGGTATGATTGATCAAAACATTCTCGTGGTTTCACTCATCAAGTGTCAAAGCACTTGAATCTTATTTCACTTATCAAGTGTCGAGACATTTGAGTCTTGATTCAATTCCTTTCTATGTGACAAGAACCGCTTCTTGTCGTTTCTATATTGAACTCCTTCAATATCTCATATATGTACGTTTGGCATAACCATGTTAGCGTCACAGTCTATCCACTATAGATATTCATGCTAAATATTCGGGTTTTGCCTAAGTCTTTCATCAAAATGAAATTCTTAACCTTTGTCAATAAAAGATACATTATTTCTAATCAACAAGATGTCCTCCACATAATCTATTAGAAATATGTCTCAGCGCTCCCACTTAATTTCTTGCAAATGTAAGCATCTTCATCGTCTCCTGATGAAAAATCCTTTTCATCACGTGAAGATTCCAACTCCGCGATGCTTACTTCAACCATTGAAGTTTGCATGCCTTTTAGCATCCTTTGAATTAACAAAACCCTTTGGACCGTGTCATGTACACGTCCTAGGTAACCATTCTATTAGAAGAACTTTTTTTATTCATCTACCATATACCAAATTATATGTGGTTGCTACTTTAATCCGTCTAGACTAAATATCGCTATGAAAGATCAAATCGTGTCATAGTCAACTCCTTGAACATTGTCATAAAATACTTTACGACATGTCGACTATTTCATAGATGTGAAACATCCATGTCTGTTTCTTTATGGATCCAAATACGACCGATAGGTTTTCACACCTTTCCGGAGGGTCTTCCAAGTTCAAAACTTGATTTATCGTGTATGGACCTATCACGGATTTTATGGCTTCAAGCCATTTGACAGAGTCAGGGCCCATCATCGTTTATTTGCATGTAGTCGGTTCATCATTGTCAAACAATAATGATTTACTCTCAAATATCAGCATTTGATTGTTTATCCGAACGACTTGGTTCAATAAAAACTTAGATCCCCGTGACCACAACCTTTGAGGCACATAAGCTATGAGCATTATGGCAACCTCTGGAATGATTTCCGGCGCTGAGCAACTCAGCACATTTAGTTAAGGTTCGTTAACCTTATCAAAGTTCTATTGTCCTCCCACTTAACTTTTATGAAAAAATTTCTTCTTCAAGAAACTTCATGTTTCAAGCGACAAACCCTTTTTGTCCTTGGTGTTATGGAGGAATAACCAATTGTTATTCGAAATAACCTACAAAGACATGCTCATCCTACTTTGGTGGTAAACATCTTACTTATGTTTAGCATACCAAAATTTAAGAAATGACAACTTGGGCTTTACCCAAAACCATAACTCATATGGTGTCATTTCAACGGATCAAGATGGAGCTCTTTTCAGTGTAAACTCGGGTAGTATCTAAATCTTTAATCTTTTTAAAACATAATGGCAGTTTTATAAATAACACCTTTGATCCAACCATGTCACACAAGGTTTCATTACAAATATCAAACACTCCATACTCCTATGGTGTTTCGGGAGATGTAAATTAAGGTGTTTTGCTAAACTTGTAACTCAAATAAATCCCTTTATGATAAAATCATAATTTAATTATTTTCTTGTTACACTAGTAACTCAAATAAATCCCTTATGATAAAATCATAAAACATTTATTTTCTTGTTACAATGATTTTCCACTTCATCTTGAAAGTCTTTGAACGTTTTCAAATACTTCTTTATCATTAAGTGAATATTCACTCAAATTTCTAGAGAAAGCATATGAAGTTGAAGTCCATCGCTTACGACTATACATAATGGACTACATACATCGATATGTATAAATTCCAATAATTTAGTCGATCGTACTTCTTTGGCCTTTGAACGAAGTTTTAATTATCCCGAGAAAAGTCTCCCAAGCGTCATTTGATCAAATCAAAGACTTCAAAAATCCATGAAAATGGAGTTTCTTCATGTTTTCTTTCCAATATAATTTAAACGGCGATGTCACTTAGTAAGTGATCTTCCAATTATTTGTCTTGCGACATTTTAACATTAGTTTTTATGGATGTGATTTCTCCAACTAGATTTGTAAATCATCCATCTTATATGGAATACGGTAATTATTTGAACAACCTTTTTTCTCATAATACCTAATTTAAATAACAATTATTAAAACAAATATTGAAGTCAAGCTTTGATGTCAACGAGAAATACAAACAATGTTTTGTTTGTTTTCGATGAACATCATCACATATTATCTTGCTAGTTACTTAGGCCATTGTAGTTCATGAATTGCGTCGTTCTGTATGACATTTCATACCAACCAATTCGGTATCCAATACCCAAGAACCACATTGTCTAACAAGCAAAGAATACAACCATAACATGTATATCATCCATATACCTAAGTTGGATATTTCCAATATTTTCTTTTCTGCCAAATATATTTTATAGATTCTCTTTCATCATTCCTTTTCCTTTTAAAAGAATCTATCAACATCAAAAGTGGCGCCATATACATGACACATAGTCCAAAGTGTGTATATTCAGATAATAATACCTTTGGACTTGCACTTTGAAGTAGATCACCATCATCAAATGATCGGTATTCTTTCAAAATCCATTCTTTAGTAATCTTTTTAGTGTAGTAAACACTTTACATACATCTTCTATTCACCCTTATCATGACAACTTTCATGATCAAGCTAATTTAGCTTATAAAGGAGAATCGTGAGTATAACATTACTTTCCAAAACCCTTTTGGACGATTAGGATGTCTAGCATCTCCAACCTTTGCAAATTCTCATCCAATATGAGAACATATATTATACTCTATCATATTGAAACCAAAAACATTCTTTCATATGTCATTATATCTGCCACACATGATGGTTTCTGAAACAATTCTTTCAGCTCCTAGATAAACTTGATATTAAAACAATCAAGAATCATGGAGGCAAACATGATACTTAAGATACTAACACTGGAATTGTTACTCTCGATTTAATACTAATTATTAAACTTTACGGAGTAAATAGAGTTTGCTGAAAGTTTGCAATAGGACTTTAAACTTTGATTAACACTCAACACAATACGATACCAGTTCGTAAAGTAAATATCCAGAATTCTATAGTTCTATTATCTCAATTACAACTATGCATAAGGTGGTGAACGAATGCCAATGACTACAATAAATTATGCAAATTCACTTTGATTTAATTTATGATAAATTGAGTTCTTCTAATCCAAATTAGAAATGAACTCCCACTCAAAAACGACATCCCTCATGTCTTTTTGGTGATTATATGAACCAAATCCACTACACCAAGTCCGATCATCACGTGAGTCGGTGTAGCTTCAAAGGCGAGCATCCATATGGCCATCATATCAAAACATATGACTCATGCTTAACCTTTCGGTCCGTGTTCTGAGGCCATGTATGTACATGCTAGGCTCGCCAAGTAAGAACCTTAGTATTCAAGGTGTAATCGTTTACACCCGAGATATGCTCGTGGATTCAAGTACACCCGATCATCACGTGATGTCTTGAAGCAACGAAACATTGTCGGTGCATACTTAAGGAAGAACACATTTTTATCTTGATATCTAAACGAGGGATCATCTTATTATGCTAATAAAACGCCAAACAAGCAATATAAGATGCAACAAACATCTCATGTTAATAAGTGAAATGATATGGTTCTTGCATATGATCTCCATCATGTGCACCGTGGTATGATCTCTATCATACCTCTATGTGTAAGACCAAGGTCTATGGAACCTACATGTTATATGTGTTGTAAGAGTATCATCTCATACTACTACTTACAACATCACCATATCATAACACTATCACAGCAACAATCTAAACTAGACGCCTCTAATTTATCCATTGCAAGTTTTACGTGGCTTAGGGCTTTCGAAGACAGAACCATTCTTACCTACGAACATGAACCACAACGAGGATAACCAAATTGTTGACAACTCGTTGTAAATTAGATATTTACTATAGTAGGAGAGATAGACACCCGCTAGCCACTTATGCAAAACTAGTTGAATGTCAAGCATGGAACATGTCTCATGTGCGAGGACATGTAAAGTTTGTCCGGGCCGCTTCATCCCACTATGCCACCAATATCCAAAGTACAACTAAGAAGCAATAAAATGATCATCATCGCCCACATACTCATATGTGTACTACTCATGCAAAGCATCTACACATAGATTCGGCTCTGATACCACTGTAGGGTTCGCAGCATAGAAAACAAAAAATTTCCTACGATGGGAACAACCATGTACCAAGATCTATCTACTAGATATAAGCAACGGGTGGATATACATCCATAGAATACATACCCTTGAAGATCATATAGCGTTAACGAGGTTGTGCTCGTGGATGATGTAGTCGAACTCTTATCGATCTCAAGATCGTGATGAAGTCCATCCGTCCAGCCGTCCAAGACCGAAAGCGCAGTGCATCCGTGATCGCACACACGTCCGGACCCGACAACCTCCGCCTCTCTCCGGTGAATATGGAAGCAACAAACCCTTCCAGAAAAATCCACCGGGAACATGTATCTCGCTGATCCGAGACCATGGGGAAATTCTAAAGGGGTGAGAGAGATCCTTCGCGAGGAGGTGTACTTTGAGAGGAGGAGAGGGGGGCCTTTTATAGGGGAGAGGGTGCACCCAAGGGGCTTGGAGCCTAGCCATGAGTGCTGCCCCCACCTCTTCCACATTCATGTGGGTGGAGCTCCCACTCAAAATGAAAAGCCTCCACTCCCATAAAAGAGCCTCCACTCACATGCATTAAATTTCCACCAAATTTAATGCAAGCTCTCATTTAAATAAAAATCTTTTATTTATTTATTCAGAATTTTGTTAATTACTTTAATTAACAAACATTCACATAAAACCCCTTGCTAGTATTCAATTTCACATGCAGAACCAGTTTCAACAATTTCAACCGAAACAGTTTCGGTGTCTAGTGAAATAAATTCCTACGCTTTCCTTTTTATTTCTCTGGCATATTATTTGATCCAAATGGTGTCGGTATCCCTTAAGTGTGTCACCCTATGGTTCGCAAATAATGTAGACATGATCGAGACCCCTCTCCGATCAATAATCAGCAACGGGACCTGGAGATCCGTACTGACTCCCACATATTCAATGATGACTTCTGTGATCGTGTGAACCTTATACGCATATAACTCAATCCCTTTGTCTCGCGATATATTACATGTCCGAGATTCGATCATCGGTATCTCCATACCTAGTTTGATCTCTTTTCCGACATGTACTCTTTTCTCGTTCCCGTGATATAACATTCTAGTGATAAAATCACTTGCTTGCAAGCTAACTAATGTGATATCACCGAGAGGGCCCAGAGTATATATATCCATCATCGGGATAGAAAATTCCACTCTTGATCCATGAGCCTCAACATAACACCTTTGTAGCACTAAACCCATCTTTATAGTCACCCTGTTACGGTGTGACGTTTGATGTTATCAAGATACTCTTCCAGTGTTAGTGATTGACATGATCTCATGGTCTAAGGATTAAGATTACTTTGTATGATGTTATAGAAATATAAACACAATGACCTTGATCGTAATGCTATACTTCGGATGAATGTTTATCACACCATTACCCTAATGATGTGACCTCGTTATTAACAACATCCAATGTCCATGATCAGGAAACCTTTGATCATCTTGTTAATCAACGAGCTAGTTTATAAGAGAGGCATAACTAGGAACTTCCTTTTTGTTTATTAAACACACATGTATTAATTTTTCCGTATTAATTTTTCCGTATTAATACAATTATAGCATGCAAAATAAACATTTATCATAAATAAGGAATACGATAATAACCACTTTATTATTGCCTCTCGGGCATATTCCCTTCACGCAGCTCCTATGGGTTTAACCCGGTCGCCTCCTCTGCCAAAGGAATGCATGGTACTTGCCGGCAAATTCATCAACACTGCCATCACGCAAGCCAAAGAGATTGCCAAGCCCCTCCAGATCAATATCAAGGCATCGGACTCTGTGGTGAAGTTCTCGGAGATCGTGCGCCGAGCCCCCGAGCGTATTACAACCTGGAAAGCTTCATGTGCATGGGCCGGTGCAAGGATGGCACTGTCCATGGTCAAGGCACATTACGAGAATGTGGACATCGACACGGTAACCTCTGGTATCCCCGACGTAGATGACGAAGGCCAAAAGATAAACCACGAATCTATCTTGGCGTCACTCACGGGTTATGACACCAGAGTCGCCGAGTTGGTCGACGTTAACGTGTTCATGCCAATGAAAACCATCGATGGCGGCAACCAAAGCTCCTCAGAGTCCCTCAACACTGACGACTTCGAAGGTGACTCTCCTGCTGCTGATGATGTTGCTTCCAAGTCGCCTGCGCCAGAGGAATAAAAACAACTTGTAATATTTGTTTCCTCTGTAACATGTTATGCGGAAAAACTATATGTTAACTTAAGGCGGAAAATAATGGTGTATGTCCTGCTACTTAAGAATTATTTCCAGCATGTATATATTTTTTTAAGCAAGTGCTGGCTTATCCATTACTTTGGTTTTTATGCTTGACTTTTCGTGAGTCATAAGACTCGTTGTCGGAACCATGCGCTCAGGTGATGATGCCCAATGGCACCGTCAATAACCTAAGCACAAAATCGACGACAATAAGTGCCAAAATTCACTACTCCAGAATCCACATAAAAACGACAAAGAATGTGTAGACCAGAAAACTTAAGCTAACGCCCATAGACAGAATTTTCACAAGTGCAATCGCAAATCTTGTGCATAAAAGTTTTATATGATCCAAAAATGAACACTAAAGGAGGTAAAAGACTCAGAAATATGAGTGAAACAAAGAGCTTTATTTCATTGATCATATAATAGGTACACAATTAGATAAAAAATGCTAAGTGTAGAAAGGACGTATATGTGCTATGTTCCATTGCCGATCAAGCTCCGGGTAGTCATCATCCGGGTCATGTCGCTTACGCTTGTGATCTTTGTTGGGTCTATCCTTGAGTTCACGATTGTCATCGAGGTAGTAAGACCCATTGAGTAGCGCCTTGCTTATGACGAACAGTCCTTCCCAATGCGAGGATAATTTGTGTGACTTCTTCTGCTTAAGTCGGAGCACCAAATCCCCCTCTTTAAACGAGCGATGCCGAACGCGGTGACTATGGTAGTTGCGTAGCTTCTGCTGGTAGATGGAGGATCTTTGGCATGCCAAAACACGCTCCTCCTCAAGAAGGTCCACATCTAGGCGTCTGGATTCTTCAGCGTCATCTTCGTCGTAGGCGGCAACCCTTGGCTCATCGTGAAGTATGTCGGAAGGTACGATGGCTTCTGCTCCATATACCATGAAGTAAGGGGTGTAGCCGGTAGATCTGTTGGGTGTAGTTCGTAAACTCCACAGCGCAGATGGCAATTCTTCCGCCCAGGCTCCAACTTCTCTATGTAGCGGTGCCTCAAGACGTGGCTTTATCCCCTGCAGAATTAATCCATTGGCTCGCTCAACCTGACCATTGGATTGTGGATGTGCCACAGATACAAGTTCAAGTCAGATGCCCTTCTCCCAATAATAAGCCTCCACTTCTCCGAGTGACAAGTTGCTGCCATTGTCGGTGATAATGCTATGTGGCAGACCAAATCTCACCACTAGATCCCGGACAAACCTGAGGGCAGTTGCCCCATCAAGCTTTCTAATGGGTTTAGCTTCTATCCATTTAGTGAATTTATCAACTCTAAATCCACATGCTGCCATTTGTAACGGTCCCACCATGTCTAGCCCCCAGACTGCAAACGACCAATTTATTGGTATTGTTCGCAATTCTTCAGCAGGAACATGTGGTTGTCGGGCATAATACTGGCATCCCATGCATGTCTCAACCAGCTTGTCGGTGTCCGCCTTCGCGGTCAGCCAGTAGAATCCTTGCTTGAAGGCTTTCGCGGCCAACGATCGAGGAGCGGCGTGATGCCCGCAATCTCTGAGATGGATTTCGCGTAGGATTTCAATACCTTCTAGCTGGGAAACACACTTAAGGTATACACCAGTAGTGCTCCTTTTGTAGAGTTGTCCATTGATTATGGTATAGCCCTTTGCTCATCGTACTATTTGCCGTCTTTCGACCTCGTCGTCGGGCAAAGTTCCGTGTTCGAGATATTCCATGAACGGTTTTGTCCAAGACGGAGGGATCTTTGCCACCATGTGGACAAAAGAGTCAACTCTATCCGGGTTGTCGATGTCTGCCCCCTTTACAGATGGTGTCCGTAGATTCTCTAGGAAAACTCCCCGGAATTGCTTTACCTGATCCAAGCTTACGTGAGACCGTACCGCCTCGTTTGCTCCCTAGGTACATACTTGACCTCGTAGCCAAAGAAGCACTTGGCTATCTCGTCCACTTCGTCTTGATATGCCTCCATCATAGGGCTCCGCACATTCCAGGTGCTAGCCACCTGCTGGAAAACCAAGTTGGAATCTCCACAGAAAACTATGCGCTTGATGCCAATATCCTTGGGTACGCGTAATCTGTGAATGAGTGCTTCATACTCTGCCATGTTGTTCGTAGCCTCGAAGTGGATCTGCAGAACGTAGTGTAGCTTGTCCCCTGTTGGTGACTGTAGTAGTACACCAGCCCCCGAGCCGTTGAGCAACTTTGATCCGTCAAAATACATCACCCAGTACTCTCGTTCCAGCAACGGAGTAGCATCTAGCATTTCCGTCCAATCTGCAATAAAATCCGTCAAGGCTTGTGATTTGATAGCGTCGCGCCTCTTATACGTGATCTCGAAGGCGGCAAGTTCGATGCCCCACTTCACGACCCTTCCCGTAGCGTCGCTGTTGTTGATAATGTCGGACAGTGGAGTCTTGCTCACTACTGTGATTGGGTGCTCCTGAAAGAAATGCCTCAGCTTCCGAGAAGCAAGGAATACTCCATTAGCTATCTTCTAGTAGTGCAGGTAACGCTGCTTGGACTCCGTCAATACCTCGCTTACATAGTAAACTGGTCGTTGAACTCTGTGCTCATAGCCTGGTTCCTTCCGCTCTACCACGGCGATTTATGCCGACATTCGGTTGGTTGCCGCCATGTAAATTAACATGGGCTCTCCAGGATCGGGTGCTGCAAGTATGGGCGCTGAGGAAAGAATCTCCTTGAGCTGCTTCAATGATGCATCTGCTTCGTCCATCCACGTGAACTTGTCTGCCTTCTTCAGCAACTTGTACAGCGGCAGAGCCTTCTCTCCAAGTCGGCTGACGAATCGACTAACTGCTGCAACACAACATGTTAGTTGTGGCATCCCGCGAAACTACTACTAGAAAATCGCGTTGTTTTTGTGCATTGCATCGTCATCATCATGCATTGTTTGTCTACATTATTTTGAAAAGCCTAGTTTTGATTTATACAAATACCCCTCTTATTTTCAAACACAAAACCCTGATCGCATCGGAGATTTTATTTGTCTAAAAACTGTTTGCAAAATGGTTTAGTTTTAAAATAGACAAGACCAAACAAACACACATTTTAAAACAGCCCCCCCTAAATCCTACTCCCACCAAATCCTATCCTACCCACCACTCACAGCTCGCCACCTCACCCTCTCACCCTTTTCCTACCCACCTGCCACCTCATCGATCCATACCTTTTTTCCCTCTCCCTTTTCTCACCCAGCTCTCCCTCACCCCTCTCTCTAGCACCAGGGCCCCACCCCACACCGACCCACTCAGCCTCACCCCTCCCTCTATCTCTCACCCCACTCCCCAGCACACACCCCCTTCCCCCACACCCGCTGCCAGCTGGTCCCACCCGACCCCGCGCCTCCCCTAGGTCCCACCCGCTTCACAGCTGTGGCCACAGCTCTCTCTCTCCCTCGCTTCCTCTCCTCCGCAAGCTCCACCTACCGCTGCCCGCCTTCCCCCTCCGGAGCCCTCCGCGCTCCCCTCATGGCTCTCCCCCATGCGTCACCAGGTGCCTTCCTCATCTCCCGCCCCGAGCCGCCCCCACGTCCGCCCACCTCCTTCCTCGGCCGGGCGCCTCCCTCGCCGCCCGCTCCACCTCGCCTCCCAGACCGCCCCTGCCGTCGACCGACTGCCGCCCACCATGGCTCCCTCTCCCGCTGGCCGCTGCCGCGCCACCAACCCGCCTCCCTCCAGCGGTCGCCGCAGCCTCGCCAAGACCCTCCTCAGCCGCCCTCCTCCCCAAGCCGTCCTCCTCCGCCCGCTTAGCGCCAGCCAACCCCGTGCCCCGTCAGCTGCTCCCCTCCTCCCCCGGCGTCAGCAGCCGGCCGTCGCGCCACCAACCCTTGCCGCAGCGCGGTCCGTCCACCGCGCGCGCCTCCTCTGCCCTCCTGCGTCGTCGTCGACCTCTGCGTCCGCGCCGCCGGCCTTCTTCGTCGGCCCTTTGCCAGCCTCCGCTGCCTCGCCGCCTCGTTGGCGCGCCTTTTTGCATCCGCGACGCCCCTCTGCTGCCAACCCTCGTCGCTTGTCGCGCCTCTCGCCGTTCTTACTCCGGGGCCGCATGTCCTCTGCATGTCGTGCTGCTGCTGCCGTGGTGTTTTGGTGCTAGTCCAGGGTACCTCTAGTACCAGTGGGTTGCCCCATGTGCCGTGTTTTGGTGATGTTCAGGAGAAAGTGGGGTGTGAAGATGTTTGCTGTGGCGACCGCGTGGAGATGGATCAGTGGCGACCCTCGGGTTTCAGTGACCTCCACCAAACAAGTCCGACGAGTACCTCACCCAGAACCTCGGAAGCGACAAAATCTACCGATGACCGAGGACCCGGTTGCCAAGATCCGCGACTCGGAGATGCCGGAACACCAAGTACGTCGAGACCCTGAAGACCCGTTCCCGGAGGCGAAGTCCGGACCCGATGACCGCCAAGAACGCCACCGGTTCAACAAGCACTCCGACCCGGACACCAAGTGCTGCATTCCGAACGTCAAGACCGATGCAATGGCGCGGACCCGACAAGATCCTCGCAACAACAAGATCGACACTGACCCGGAAGAATCCGATGCTCCCCGACACCGACCCAAGCCTTGCTTCCCGGATGCGACAAGATCTACCCCAGTTATTCGAGAACGAATCCGTCGAACCCTGAACCCCGAGACCCGACCCCGAACCCCGGAACACCAAGATCTGCCGAACCCTAAATGTGTGACCTCTTATCCGAGAACCCTATTTTATAATATAATAACAACTTGTTGCATATTGAATTGTCATACTCGCATGCATATTGTGTGGTTTGGGGGCCTTATGCCGATTCACTGCATAATTAAATATGGGGCCCATATGCGGGCAAATCCAGTCTCATATCGGCCTCATTTAAACTTGTGTAGCGAATCGGTGCCAGCTTTTGTCTTGCTAATGCAACATTTAAATGCGGGGTTTCTAAACAACTTGAACCATCTAATTAATTGTCGGGACCCCGGTTCCGCTTAATATGACCTAATTGCATTGCACCTTTGCCATGCCATGCATCATGCCCGATATTCTACCGTAGTATTAAATAGTGCATCCGGTGTTTCTTCTAGTGCTTTGCTTCTTCGCGGATAAGGCCGTTGAGTTGATGTGAGCTTCGCCCCGATATTCGGATGAACCCTTCAGCAATGTTTTCAGGCGAGCATCTCCCCCTTTCTACCCATCTTACTTTTATAGTATTTATTCCCTCCTGATGATCTATTGCTATCTGTGTTGCGATGCTCTAGTTTTCGTACCCGTGATATCCCTCGCAGCCTTATATTGCCTTGGACACCTCCTATTACATTGTTTGGTAGATAGATGGACTTGCGGCGTCGTGATCGCTTGCTCAAGTCTTTATGTGTCGTCAAGTGCCACAGTTGTTGGTGTATTGCCGCATGTTGATGTTGGAGATTGTCATAGTTTTACTTATCGTTCACTTTAATTCCTGTTTAGCAACTAAAATTGAAGTAAGCAGAGGCATCGGTGGGTGATAGATAATATTTGGTTTCCGAACGCCCACTTGTGTCCCGTAGGACCCGAGTACTTGATATTTTGATTTATCGCTCGCTATCCACATCCGGTATATGGGACCCCCCAGCGAGCTTGATTCGATCTTATTTCTTGGGGCCAAACTAGTTTGAGGTTTTATTTACTATCCTTATTATGCTACTACTCGTATTTACGTTTGCGAGAGCACACCTGTCGCTTAGGATCGGGACACGTTTACGCGGTGTCGACAAGCCAGCTTTTGTTCCCGATCGCTCACACCGTCCACCCAAACCTTGAGTCCGTCTTGAGCTAGCTTACTGCGCGGGTAAGACTCAAGGTGCCCCTGAAATATTTCTGAATCCTGTGATTGCTTTGTCGTGAAATCCTCGTTGGGTTTTGATTTAGTTTTTCCGAGGTTGATCGAGCGTGTGTTGCTATTGGTGCACCCCGGCTGGGTCAAACTTTCTGAAAGCCGTGTCCGCGGTTATGGACGACTTGGAGCACAATATCTCGACCATAGACAAGCATAACTAAAGTAGTGCTATAAATTTGACTTTATAATGACTAGTAATCAGCTTCACTATAATGGAATGGCTAAATAATACTGCCCACAATTGCTTGCTTTGTGTGTCGCTTGCGACCATGGTATCTGACTAGTAAGTATTGCAACTACAACGGAATGGCTGAATAAAAGTACCAACAACTGCTGGGTTTTTGGGTTATCTCATGCTAATTGTATCTGATTAGTAAGTGTTACTACTATAACGGAATGGTTAACTAAAAGTACCAACTGCTTACTTTATCAGGATGATTATCTAAACCTGACTAGTAAAGTGCCGCAACTATAACTGAATAAATAAAACTGCCAACGGTATGAGTTCCTCGGTTGACTTCCTCGTTTGGTCTCGAGGGGGAAACACCAGGATGGGTTTGTTTGATGGTAGTATCAGGTTGGTTCCGGATAGGTCTTTCTTACCCCTCTCTGATAGTCGCCAGTTGTACCGAGTCTCTATAGGTTGTTTAGTGTATGATGCCGCTGCCGTTTCAGTCCACCATACCTATGTAGGCGAGGACCGCCGAATTCTAGCCTCGCCGTGTACTGGCCTCAGTACTGACGCTCCTCTTTTTCCTTTGCCCTTTGTCGGCACCCCTTTTGTTTAAGCAGGTTTTGAGATCGACGTCGTTAGGGTTACCCTTCCGCTTGGCACTCAGGGTTATGGGCGCCATTGGTTATTCTTGTGGCTCTTAGCCCCATTTGCATCTTGTCCGTAGTCGGACGCCCTATCATTTTCAAGGTGATTTGGATCTTTGTATATTATATCTGTATTCTTGACTCATGGAGTCGCTGTTATATATATCTGTTTTGTGGGTCCCATCGAGGACTGTTGTGTAATGTTATTACTTCGTTTTCCACCCGCACGAAAGTGCCTGGTGGGAACCTTTGAATCGTTTCTATGCGGGTTTGGCGGGTTTCGCTAAAACTTGCATAGGTCCGATTCTGAGGGTGTTACATTTGTCGTTGTATGTCCTTTAGGCAAGTCGGACAGTTTATGTTTAAGATGGCCTTGATTTTCTCCGGGTTGACCTCGATTCCACGCTGGGAAACGATAAAGCCCAACAATTTGCCAGCTGGAACCCCGAAGACGCACTTCTTAGGGTTAAGCATCATGTTGTATTTCCGGAGATTATCAAAGGTTTCTTTTAAGTCGGAGATTAAGTCATTTGACTTTTTAGACATCACCGCTATATCGTCCACATAGGCGTGAACGTTCCGACCAATTTGATCGTGTAGGCAATGTTGCATTGTACGCTTGTACGTAGCACCTGCGTTTTTCTGCCCAAAGGGCATCGTAACATAGCAAAACGTGCCGTATGGAGTAGTGAACGAAGTGGCCAATTGGTCTGACTTCCTCATCTTGATCTGGTGGTATCCTAAGTATGCTTCGAGAAAACACAAAAGTTCCGAGCCAGCCGTCGAGTCAATGACTTGGTCAATGCGAGGCAAAGCAAAAGGATCTTTGGGGCATGCTTTGTTCAAGCCAGTGTAATCAACGCACATTCTTAATTCTTTGGTTCCCTTTTTGGGGACAAGTACAGGATTGGCCATCCATTGGGTGTGAAGGACTTCTCAGATAAAACTATCCTTAAGTAACCTAGCTATCTCTTTGCCTATGGCGTGTCTCTTTTCATCTCCAAAGCGTCATAGAGGTTGCTTCACTGTTTTGCATTTTGGATCAATGTTTAGGTTGTGCTCGGCAAGTTCCCTAGGTACACCTTTCATGTCGGCAGGTTGCCAGGCAAAGATGTCCCTATTCTCACGGAGGAACTCGACGAGTGCGCTTTCCTATTTGGGATCCAGGTTCGTCCCAATGGCGGTGGTCTTGGAGGCATCGCCTACCACAAGTTCCACCGACTTGGTCTCGATGGCGGCCTTGAATGCTGGAGCGGAGTCGGAAATCCGTTTCTTCGACCCGGGCATCTCCGAGTCATCGACCTTGCTCTAGATCTCCTTGAATTCTTTGCTATAGAGGACAGCTTCCGCGTAGGGATGGCAAGGAAAGTGTGGTAAACTGCCGCCTTCTTCTCGAAGAGGTTCTTGCCTTTGCCGTCGCTCTTGGCGGCGTGCTTGGGGTCAACATCCCTTGTCCATGTCACTTGAATCCTTGGACTCCTCCTCCTTCTTATTCCCCTTGCCCTTGCCTCATTCTGCTCTTCCGACTTCAGCCGGACTCGGGTCCTCCTTAAGGTCGTTGATGAACTTGCGATGTCGATTGGTATGGGTGGCCTTGCTGACATCGAGGTGTACAAGGCACGTCATATCATGATCGTTTCAGAGGTTTGGGGAACGTGGAGTGCGCCGAGGTAGTTTCACTTCCTCGATGTCGCCCACGACCAGCTCCTGTCTCGCCACGTTGTCCACTATCACCTCGCCCCGTGAAGGTCAGCGACCATGTCGGATTTTGCTTTTCTTACCGGCGGTTTTCCGCTTTGTCTTCTTTCCTCCGAGCTTGAGTTGGAATGGCCGTTGCCAGAGAAGCCGAGCATCGTTGTCGTAGCTGCGAACTCACTAGCCAACCAATCATCTGGTTCAAGTCAAGCCGGTGATTGTCCGCAAGCGCTTCATCTTATGTCGAGCAGCATGCCCTTTCCAACCCATCGATGAAGGCGCCCATGGCGAAGCGTGCACTCCAGCGCGAATTTTTCATATCCCGGTAGCGGGAGGTAGGCGAGATGTCTTGTCTTTCTCTTGCACGCATCGATATAGGTCGCCAACAGTGCAGGGATGTTTGTACGTACCCTCGAAGTTCTTGGTGAACGCTTCTTGCATATCCAACCAATTGCAGACGGATTTCTCCGACAAGTCATCAATCCATTGACGGCGTGCCCGCCAACATCGATGGGAGGTACTTGACGGCAACATTGTGGTTACCGCAATCTCTACGGCGTTCGTAATCCTGCAACCATGTAGCTGGCTTAGCGGTGCCGTCATAGGGCTTGATGGTCTTGTCAATCCGGAAACTTTTGGGGTAAGTTGCGGATTGTATCGCAGGTCCAAAGCAACCTGGTCCCAGGTATGGTCCTTCCCGGGCCTCGTGGATCTTATCGATCCGCGAACGTGCATCGTATGGATCCGGGTTTCTTTTCTTCTTGTCAACAGGGGATGGGCTGCGTGAATTACGCGGGCCTCCTCCGCCATGGTGACTGATAGGTGGCGACAGAGGCGGAGGTGGCGGTGGGTTAGCCTTCTTGCTATTACCCTCCTACGACGCCTCACGCCTGTCGCGATTGCTTGTAGGACGCGGAGGGTCATGGCGCGACGTGCTCTTGTGTCCCTGGTTGCGCACTCTTTCATGACGGGTCTGTTCCGTGTTGTCACGGATGACGATGCCGCCCTGCCTTGGTGGGGGCATATCCGTACGGCGGTGAGCCTTGGGGTCTTCGCGATGTCGGGGGGAGCAGGGCGATGGTGATGGGCGACGAGGTTGGGCCTTTTCTCCGTGGTTGGAGGATATGGGGATAGCATCCTTCCTGTTGCGCGCATCCGTCCGTCTTCATTCTGATGAACCTATCTGGGACCCGACATCAAGAGGAGATCTGTCCCTTGGTGGTTTATACTGGCTAGACTGGCAAAGCGTTGGGTCAGACTCAAGCCTCTGAGAGGTGGCCTTTTCCTGCTGCTTCGCTGCCTTGGTCACTAGGTAATAGACCTGGTCCACCACCTCGGGTGATCTATCCTTCTCCAGAAGGGTCTTGGCGATGGCGAGGTTGAGGAGAGGATTGGGCATCACATGCCTGCCTTCACTTTCAATGTATGGCTTGGCCTGTGCCGGCTTCGGGGGAGCCCATCCTAGGTTTCACCGTACACCAGGATCATTGATGACACGAGCCGGAGCCTTCGTGGCCTTCTGCTGCTGCAGCAGAGTTTTGTACTCGGCCTCCATTGCTCTAGCTTTCTCTATGGATTTCTGCGTGTTGACCAAATCTCGATCTAGCTTAGCGCCTTGCTCCGCGATGGCCTGCGCTTCCTCCAGCAGCTGCTAGCGCTTCTCATCAAGCTGGGTCATGTTCTGGATATGAGCGATGGTCAGTGGCTCGATGAGGAGATTGTCGTACATCACTCTATTAGCTGGAATAACTTGGGCAGCAGCAGACGTAGATGCCGGAGGCGGAAAGTTTGTGGCGCTGTTATTGCTCGGGCCGGTGTCGAGTTTCTGCGGCTGTTGCACTGGGTTAGGCGGAGGGGGCATGACCTTTGTGCGATCATTGTCGTCAGCAAGAGGTGGTCCCTTCCCTTTGTCCAGAGTTGTAGGCGGATCTCGTCCGGGTTGATCTTCATCCATCGCCGTCCCAATGGTGACGAACACCTCTCGGGACGTGACGACGTTGTTGGCCTACTCGTCGCGCATGTACTCCTCCTCCATCTCCTGCATGGCGGAGTCTAGCTCTTCTGGACTGAAGTCTATCTCCTCTGAATCTGCACTGAAGTCGGTGTATAGCGCGTCAATCACAGAGTTGGAGGGTTCTAGGACTTCCTCGATGACGGGGGGTGGAGGTGCAACAACGGCGACGATGACTGTAGGTGGTGGCGCAACGGCGGCGATGGCGGCCGGAGGCGGTGGTGGCGGTGGCTGAATCAGAGGGGCTCCGTCAATGAGCGCAAGCGCTGTCTGAGCCGCCGCTTCGGCCTCCGCGTAGTTGTTGACGGTGTTTACCATGTTTTCGAAGGTAAGACGTCCCTACACTTGCTGCCGTCTTAGAGAATGCCGGAGAAGCGTGCCATGGTCCAGTCCTTCTACAAAGTGATACATAGCATCATCATTGGGGTAGTGGGCCAGATCGGCTCGTATACGGAGCCACATGGCAAGGTAATCGCGGCGGTTTTCGCCCTCTCTCTGAACGCAATGCGCCAGATCGAAGATGATAACCACGCCAACGAACTTGGATCTCTGCTGTCCAGACGCACGGACGAAGCCGGCGGACTTGCAGTGATCTTCCACCTTTATATCCTGCACATGGGCGGTTTTGGTGGGCCTTGAATTTTTCCGATCTTTGCCGGCAAAATCCGAAGATAGATCTGACATCGACCCTTCCACGAATGTATCCTGCCCGTAGGCGGTCCGTGCGGGTCTTGATGCTCCTCCGACTCCCAGGGAACTAGTGCCCAAGTCGGTTTCGCCGATGAAGAGGTGGATATCTCTGATAGGAACGATCGAACACCGCATAGGGTTCGTCTTCGTCGGGATCCAGAACTCATAGGGAGGGACGATCGGAACGTTGCCGGAGAAGAGAACGCGACCGATGGCTACGGTTTCGCCGATTCCCGCGAAGATCTTGGTCCTCGCCCGCTGAAGAGCCTGAAGCGCCTCTTGCCCCACGGTGGGCACCAACTGTCGTGGTATTGCCGACGAGTACGCCATGGAGGGGTCCTCATAGTGCGTGTTTAGAGACATGGGGGAAGGCGGACGGTTGATGGGTACGAGGTAAAACAGCTTACCCAGGTTCAGATCCCACAACGGTGGCAGAATCCTACTCCTGCTATAAATCACTATAAGGGCAATACGCCGAGTTACAGAGATAGGTTCGTTGTGCGAGGTGTATGTGAATCGATGCCCTAAAGGCTCACATAGGCCCGACTTATATAATCGCTAGGTCCTAGGGTTACAGGGAAAAGTCCTAGCCGGACAGGTTACAAAGTCCTACACCGTCTATTACTAGTCTAGAGTGTCTTGTACTCCAAGGCTCTGTAGGGGTTCGTAGCATGGAAAACAAAAAATTTCTATCGCATACAAACAAACAAGCCAAGATCTATCTACTAGATTGTAGCAACGAGTCGATGGAATAACTTACCCTCGAAGATTCCAAAGCGGTTAACGAGAGCAGGTTCTCGTGGGTGATGTAGTCGTACACTTCCGATCTCAAGATCGCGTAGACGATCCTTCCTTCGGCGGTAGCTTCTGCGCTCAATCGGTCACACGTTCGGTTTTCGACGAAGACCTTCCTTTCCCTTGTTCCAAAGTGACGGAGGTTGTAGCACTCTCCTCGCGATTCCGCAAAGACAACGGCGTGGTACCGTAGAGGGAGATCCGCAGGCTTCCTTAAGCCGAGCGAGTATGGTGGAGTATGAGAGAGAGCTATTAGTGGTCTAGGGTTTAGACACACCAATTAGAAGGCTCTAATCCAAGGCTAGTGCAATTAGGAGGAGGCCCCGCCTCCTTTTATAGGTGGAGGGCGGCAAGGGAGGGAGTCCTCCCTAAGTCGGCCTTGGGTGGCGTCTTGAACTTGGAGAGGACTCCTCCCCAAGTCAGTTTCAACCTCCTCTTGCTTGTTTCCCTCAGTTTCCTGTTTTAGTCGTTTGACTTTCAAACTGGCCATTTGACTTTTCAGTTTTAGGATTCCATTTAATCCTTTATTTGGAACAGCGAGAACACTTAGTACATGATGCAATTATTCCAATATGTAATGACACATTCATGTACCCCTTCCCCTCCGGAGTGCCGGACATTTCGGAACCTTCTAGAACATTCCCGATGAAAACACCGGAATCATTCCTGAACTCCGAAACGGGACTTTCCTTATATGAATCTTATTCTCCGGACCATTCCGGATCACCTCGTGATATCCCGGATCCCATCCGAGACTCCGAACAACATTCGGTCTCTTTCTCATAATACCATAACTACTCAAACAACGTCGAATCCTTAAGTGTGTCTCCCTACGGTTCGTGAATTATGCGGACATGATCGAGACACTTCTCCGAACAATAACCAATAGAGGAATCTGGAAATTCATATGGCTCCCACATATTTCTACGATTACTTTGCGATCGAATGAACCACTTACATACGACACCAATTTCCCTTTGTCTCACGATAGTTTACTTATCCGCGGTTATGATCGGTATCTCCGCATACCTAGTTCAACCTCGTTACCGATAAGTACTCTTTTCTCGTTCCTGATATGTGATCCCTTGTGAGCCACCACATGCTTGCAAGCTAATTGGATGACATTTCACCGAGAGGGCCCAGAGTATATCTATCCGTCATATGGATGGACAAATCCCACTCTTGATCCATGTGTTTCAACCAATACTTTCGAACACTCAATGCCACCTTTATAGCCACCCATTACGGTGTGGTGTTTGATGACATCAAAGCATCCATTTAAAAGGTGATATGCATGATCTCATGGTCGAAGGAATTAGGTTACTATGTATCGTAAAGCATATAGCAATTGAACTATTGAAATGACTTGATCTTTATGCTACGCTTATCTATAGGAGTATGTCCATCACATCATTCTCCTAATGATATGATCCTGTTGTTAATAACATCTCTATGTTCATGATCGTGAAACCATGATCATATATTAACCAACAAGCTAGTTTAACAAGAGGCTTTACTAGGGACTCTTATTTTAGTTTACAAATCACACAAGTATTAATGTTTCCCGGTTAATACAATTATAGCATGGTATGTAAACATTTATCATAAGTGTGAAGATATGATAATAACCACTTTATTATTGCCTCTTGGGCATATCTCCAACATCCTCCACTTGCACTAGAGTCAATAATCTAGTTTCAAACCTTTGTGTATTCAACACCTATGGCTTTCCGGTGTTGTATGTACACGATTGCTAGTGGTCAACTGATCTCCGGATCTGACACTTCCAGGTCCGTGTGTAATTGCATGTCTTTGCGTCTCTACGCATCACTCACTCTCTAATGAGATGGCTTCGTACTAATTTGGTCCTTTGGTGTGACCTTTAGTTCTTTGGGGTTAAAACATGTTGATAATATTGTTGTACAATATATCTTCATAGTATTATCCCGCTGTGAACTACACCTAGTTTGATAACAAACTACTTGACACAAATGCCCTCTTTAGCTGCTATTATAGCAGTCATATACTTAGCCTTTTGTTGTAGTATCTGTCACAATTTCTTAATATTGGAACTCATCCAAATCTATTATGAAACTCACTTTCCATTATATTGTGCCACCCTTAGTTTAGATTGAGATAAACTCAATTTGTACTTTGCGACAAAACTAGTATCAATGTAGTACTTTTACAATGAACTAACCATCTATTTGTCACTTCTACAAATATTATACTCTTAGTTCTTCCAAAAGATCATAAGAATATCCTTACTATTGTCCAATGATCATCTTACGAATCATTCTGGTATATGCTCACAACATTTAGAGCATAGGACATATCTGGATTTGTACATATCACAGTATGATTGATATAAATACTCTTTGTGATTTCATACATCAAGTATCAATCTATACTTGATTATTTGTTTCACTTTTCCAAATGTCAATACACTTGAATATATCATCAACATTTGAACTCTTTCAATCCTTTCTGTGCGACAAGAACCTTTCTTGTAGTTTCTATATTGAACTCATTCAATATCTCGTCTATGTACTTCTGGCACAACCATATTAGCGTCTATTGATGCCAAATATTTGGGTTTGCCTAAGTCTTTCATCGGGATGAAATTCTTAATATATGTTAATAAAAGATACATTATTTCCAATCAACAATATGTCTTCCACATAATGTATTATAAACATGTCTTAGCGCTCCCACTTAATTTCTTACAAATGCAAGCATCTCCATCGTCTCTGATGATCTTTTAAACTCCTTTAACAGTTTCATCACAGTGAAGATTCCAACTCTGTGATGCTCACTTTAACCATTGAAGTTTGCATATGCTTTTAGCATCCTTTTGAATTAACAAAACCCTATGGACCATGTTATGCACATGTCCTAGGTAACGATTCTATTAGAAGAACTTGTTTTGTTTATTCAACTACCATATAACAAATTATATGTAGTGGTTGCTACATTAATCCGTCTAGACTAAATATCACTATGAAAGATCAAATCTTGTCATAGTCAACCTTTGAACATTTTGTGAACTCTTTCCCAACATGTCGACTATTTCATAGATGTAAAACATCCATGTCTATTTCTTTATAGATCCAGACACAACTGTAAGGTCTTACACCTTTCTCGAGGGTCCTTCAAGTTCAAAACTTGATTTTTTCGTGTATGGAACTATCACGGATTTTATGGCTTCAAGCCATTAGACGGAGTCAGGGCCCATCATCGCTTCTTTGCATGTAGTCGGTTCATTATTGTCAAATAATGATTTAACTCTCAAATCTTGGTATTTGATTGTTTACCCGACCTACTTGTTTCAATAGGAACTTAGATCTCTGTGACAACAACCTTTGAGGCACATGAGCCATGAGCATTGTTGCTGTCTCCGGAACACTTTTCGGTGCTGCGCAACTCTGCACATATAGCTAAGGTTCTTTTAACCTTATCAAAGTTCTATTGTCCTCCCACTTAACTTTTCACAAAAAATTCCTTCTAAAAGAAACTTAACGTTCTAAGTGACAAATACTTTTGTCTCTGGTGTTATGGAGGAATACTCAACAGTTATTCGAAATAATCATACAAAGACAGGTTCATCCGACTTTGGTTGCAAACATCTTTCTTATGCAAAGCATACCAATGTTTTAAGAAGGGACAACTTGGGTTTTATCCCAAACCATAACATATGGTGTCATTTCAACGGATTATGATGGAGCTCTTTTCAGTGGAAAAAACGGTAGTCACTAAAGCTTTTAATCTTTAAAATATAATGGCAGTTTTATGAATTATACCTTTGATCTTACCATGTCAAACAAGGTTTAATTACATATCTCAATGCTCCATACTCTTATGGTGTTTCGAAATGCAAATCTACTTTAACGATTCCATAAATCTTAGGTATTATGCTAAAATTTGTAACTCAAATATCTTCCTTTATGATCTTTATCATAAACTGTTTATATTCTTGTTACAATGATTTTGCACTTCATCTTGAAAGTCTTTGAACTTTTCAAATATTTCACACTTCATCCTTATTAAGTAAATATTCATATATTCACTCAAATTTTCGGAGAAAGCATATGAAGTTGAAATCCATCGCTCTTGACTACACATAATGGACTTCGTACAACAATATGTACAAGTTCCAATAAGCTAGTCATTCGTTCCCTTTTGGCCTATGAACGAAGTTTCAATTATCTCTAGGAAAGTTTCACAAGCGCCATGTGATCAAAAAATCAAAAGACTCCAAAATTCCATCCACATGGAGTTTCTTCATGTTTTCTTTCCAATATAATTTAAACGGCGATGTCACTTCCTAAGTGATCTTTCAATCAATTTGTCTTTCGCCATTTTTAGCACTAGTTTTATGGATGTGATTTCTCCAACGAGATTTGTGAATCATCCATCTTTTATGGATTACTGCAATTATTTGAACAACCCTTTTGTTCTCATAATACCTGATAAAACAAATCTTGAAGGCAAGCTTTGATGTTTAACGAGCAACACAATAACCCTTTATTTGTTCTCGATGAACATCATCCCATATTCTTTTGCTAATTACTTAGGCACTGTAGTTCATGAATTCTGTTGTTTCGTATGACGATTCATACCAACAAATTCAGTATTAAATACTTAAGAACCACATTGTTTAATAAGCAAAGAATATAGCCATAACATGTATATCATCTATATACTTAAACTGAACAATTTTAGTCTTTTCCTTTCTGCCATATACTTATGAAATTTTCTTTCAATATTTCCTTTTCTGTTTGAAAGAATCTATCAACATCAATAGTGGAGTCATACATATGACATATAGTCCAAAGCGTGTATAGTTAAATACCAATGTCTTTGGACTTGCACTTTGAAGTAGATCACCATCATAAAATGTTTGGTGTTCTTTCAAATTCCTTTCTTTAGTAATCTCTTGGTGTAGTAAACATTTTACCTACATCAAATATTCACCCTTATCATGGAATCGTCCATGATCAAGCTATTTTTAGCTTATAACGATGAATTATGAGTATAATGTTGCTATCCAAAACCTTTTGGAGGATTAGGACAACAAGTGTCTCCAACCTTTTGCAAATTCTCATCAAAATATGAGAACATGAACTTTGCCATATTATACTCTATCATGTTGTAACCAAAACTTCGTTTCAGATATCACAATATCTTCCACACAAGATGGTTTCTGAAACAACTCTTTCAGATCCTAGATAACTTTGATATTAATACAATCCTTTGAATATCAAGAATCATGGAAACAAACATGATACTTATACACTAACACTTGGAATTGTTACCCTTGATTTAATACTAATTATTAAACTTCATGGAGTAACCGTAACTTACTGAAAGTTGGCAATAGGACTTTTAAACTTTATATTAACACTTCAAAACAATACGATACCAACAGAAAGTAACCAATTGTAATTCTATAGTTCTATCATCTCAATTATAGCTAAGCGCAAGGTGGTAAACAGATGCCAATGACTACAACAACTATGCAAATTCACTTTGATTTAGTTTATGATAAATTGGGTTCTAATTAATAATTAAATTAATCTAGGTGAACTCCCACTCAAAACAATATACCTCACATTTTTTTAGTGATCACACGAACCAAATCCACCACATCAAAACCGATCATCACGAGAGTTGATATAGCTTCAATGGCGAACAATCAACATGTTCATCATATCTACTATACGACTCATGCTCTACCTTTCGGCAATCCGTGTTCCTGAGGCCATGTCTGTACATGCTAGGCTTGTCAAGATCAAACCTTAGTTTCCGCATGAGAAAATCTGGCTTGCTCAAGTTGTATACACTTGCAGAATCTAACACATCCGATCATCACGTGGTGCTTCGAAACAACAAGCTTTAGCAACGGTGCTAACTAAGGGTGAACACTTTATGACTTGAAATTCATGTGCATTAGGGATCATCTTATAATGCTACCGTCGTCTACTAAGCAATAAAAGATGCATAAAGGATAAACATCACATGCAATTCATAATATGTGATATGATATGGCCTTTCTTCTTTGTGCTTCCGATCTCCATCTTCAAGCACGGACATGATCTCCATCATCACCGACATTGCATCAAGGTCAATGATGCTTCTCCATGGTTGTCGTCCACCGGCTTCAACTATTACAACTACTTTGAATAGACACGGGTCTTAAGAAATTAAAGACAACCATATATTCTCGCCGTTGTCGACTTACAATAAGGAACATTGCATACATCATATATAATCACAATCATGGCCATATCACATCATCAGACACCCTCGCAAAACAAAGTTAGACGCCTCTACTTTCTTTGCATATTTTACGTGGTTTGGGGCTTTCAATAAGTGTCGTTCTAACTTACGAACAAGAACCACAACATTGATACTAGTATTGTTAATCACCCGTTGTAAATTGGATCTTAACTATGCTAGGAGAAACAGCACCATAAAGCCACTTATGCAATACAAGTTGCATGTCAAGTGTGGAGCAAGTCTCATGAACGATGTCATGTAAGGTTAGCCCGGGCCGCTTCACCCCAACATCCCGCAAGATGCAAAGTACACAAGAAGCAATCGAAAATAAAAGCATCAACGCCCACAATGACCATTGTGTTCTACTCAGGCAACAGATCTACATATAGACACGGCTCGATACCATCGTAGGGGTTCGTAGCATGGAAAACAAAAATTTTCTATCGCATACAAACAAACAAGCCAAGATCTATCTACTAGATTGTAGCAACGAGTCGATGGAATAACTTACCCTCAAGATTCCAGCGTTAACGAGAGCGGTTCTCGGTGATGTAGTCGACACTTCCGATCTCAAGATCGCGTAGACGATCCTTCCAAGGCGCGTGCTCCGCAAGCTCGCAATCGGTCACACATTCGGTACTGACGAAGACCTTCCTCTCCCTTGTTCCAAAGTAACGGAGGTTGTAGCACTCTCCTCGCGATTCGGCAAAGACAACGGCGGTACCAAGTAGAGGGGATCCGCAGGCTTCGCCTTAAGCCGGGCAGTATGGTGGAGTATGAGAGAGATATTAGTGGTCTAGGGTTTATACACACCAATTAGAAGGCTCTAATCCGAAGGCTAGTGCAATTAGAAGCTCTAAACCAAAGCGGCTCTAAACCGAGTCTAGGGCTAGGATTTAGATTAGAGGATAGGAACTTGTGTGTCTAGAGGAGGCCCCGCCTCCTTTTATAGGTGGGAGGCGGCCAAGGAGGGAGTCCTCCCCAAGTAGGCCTTGGTGGCGCTAAGCTTGGAGAGGAGGACTCCTCCCCAAGTCGGTTTCAACCTCCTCTTGCTTGTTTCCCCGGTTTCGCTTTTAGCCGTTTGACTTTCAAACCGCCATTTGACTTTCAGTTTTAGGATTCAATTTAATCCTTTATTTGGAACAGCGAGAACACTTAGTACATGATGCAATCATTCCAATATGTAATGACACATTCATGTACCCTTCCTCCTGAGTGCCGGACATTCCGAACCTTCTAGAACATTCCCGATGAAAACACCTAATCATTCCTAACTCAAACGGGACTTTCCTTATATGAATCTTATTCTCTGGACCATTCCGGATCACCTCGTGATATCCCGGATCCCATCCGAGACTCAACAACATTCGGTCTCTTTCTCATAATACCATAACTACTCAAACAACGTCAATCCTTATGTGTCTCCTACGGTTCGTGAATTATGCGGACATGATCGAGACACTTCCTAACAATAACCAATAGAGGAATCTGGAAATTCATATGGATCCCACATATTTCTACGATTAGTTTGCGATCGAATGAACCACTTACATACGACACCAATTTCCCTTTGTCTCACGATAGTTTACTTATCCGCGGTTATGATCGTCGGATTCTCAAGCATACCTAGTTCAACCTCTATCGATAAGTACTCTTTTCTCGCTCCGTGATATGTGATCCCTTGTGAGCCAAGAACATGCTTGCAAGCTAATTGGATGACATTTCACCGAGAGGGCCCGAGTATATCTATCCGCCATATGGATGGACAAATCCCACTCTTGATCCATGTGTTTCAACCAATACTTTCTCGAACACTCAATGCCACCTTTATAGCCACCTCTACGGTGGTGTTTGATGACATCAAAGCATCCATCCTAAAAGGTGATATGCATGATCTCATGGTCGAAGGAATTAGGTTACTATGTATCAGAAAGCATATAGAAATTGAACTATTGAAATGACTTGATCTTTATGCTACGCTTATCTATAGGAGTATGTCCATCACATCATTCTCCTAATGATATGATCCTGTTGTTAATAACATCTCTATGTTCATGATCAGGAAACCATGATCATATATTAACCAACAAGCTAGTTTAACAAGAGGCTTTACTAGGGACTCTTATTTTAGTTTACAAATCACACAAGTATTAATGTTTCCGGTTAATACAATTATAGCATGGTATGTAAACATTTATCATAAGTGTGAAGATATGATAATAACCACTTTATTATTGCCTCTTGGGCATATCTCCAACAGGCTCCGGGTACGCTGGTGACTCCGCCGTAGCCTTCCTTTATCCGGCATGGGCCTCCCTTCTGGATTCATCTAACTGGGCCGCCCAGCAGGCCATGGGCCATGCTACCAACTGTGGGCCACCCGGGTTATCCGTATAAGAGACATGCTATGAGGATACCCATATAGCATATCCCCAACACCAAGCCCATGACGCCTTCGGATCCTTGGAGAACAAGACTAGAGTAGATAGAATTTCAAAGGGGATAAACCCTAATCTGTAACCGACTCGACCTACGCCCGGGACCTGCCTATCTATATAAAGGCTAGGAGGGCACAACGAGGAGGGCCTCAACTCACCTCATACGCACCTCACGCCATATTGCATATGCGCACCCCTGTAACCTTCGGTTCCACCGTAATCAAGAGCAGACAAGCAGGAGTAGGGTTTTCCCTCCGGGGGCCTAAACCTGGGTAAACCTCGTGTCCCCGTGTTGCTTGTCTGTTAACCGTTCCGCGATCTATAGCATCCCCATCTTCTCCAAAACCCAAGTCCATAACAATGGGCATTGACGAGATCGAACCTCGTCACATAGACCGCCATCCAACTGCATCTATGACTAGTAATCCACCTTCAGGTTATCATCCGAACCCCCTACAGTATTAAGTTGCGCGCAACGAATAACTGCTTTAAGAAAAGTGTGTAAGGTAAACAATCCACTTATTCCATTAACAAGAGACCGTTGTTTCCCCCCTAGTTGCAATAACACATCTACAACCTTAGAGATTTCTATCACTTCCCTTAGATTAAATAGAGGCATGAACCCACTATCGAGCATAAATACCCCCTCTTGGAGTCACCAGTATCTACTTTGCCAAGATAGCTACTAGAAACGGAGAGCATGCAAGATCACAAACAACACAGACATGATAGAATCAATAAGACAAAACCATTAATCAATCTGACATAGTAATATGAATATCCATCGGATCCCCGCAAACATAACTTGCATGATTACAAATAGATGATCTTGATCATGAATGGAGCTCACAAGATCTAAACATGGCAGCACAAAGGAGGAGATACAACCATATAGCTACTACATGGACCCGTAGTCCAAGTTGGAACTACTCACACTTAATCTGGAGGCTGGCATGATGAAGAAGAAGGCACCGGGATGATCTCCCTTCGGTAGGTGCTAATGGTGTTGGGAGACCCCAAGAGGAGGGTGTGATGAGCACAACAACAAGTTTTGCCTCAGTAAGAAACCAAGGTTATCGAACCAGTAGGAGGAAGGAAACGACCCAAAGGTGTTGCTAGCAACTTGGAAACCTGCTCAACACAAACTCAAGACTTTGCCCCAACGAACAGTGAGGTTATCAATCTCACCGGTTTTCTGAAAACAAAGGATTAACTATATGGTGTGGAAGGTAATAGTGTTTTGCAGAAAGTAAACAGTAATAAAGGAAAATGTATCAATGGTAAAGATTGGACCGAGGTCCATAGTTCACTAGAGGTGTTCTCCTTAAGATAAACAAACATGGCATGCTGGATAAAAAATTTACAACAGGGCAATTGACATGACTGAGCAAGGCATAACAATGCAATACTAGACATTCATGATCCTATGAGATTCGATTGTGCCATACAACAAGATCATAGACCGCCATCCAACTACATCTATGACTAGTAATCCACCTTTAGGTTATCATCCAAACCCCCTCTAGTATTAAGTTGCAAGCAACAAATCACTACTTTAAGCAAAGTGTGTAAGGTAAACAATCCACTTGTTCCATGAACAAGAGACCGTTGTTTTCTCCCTAGTAGCAACAACACATCTACAACCTTAGAGATTTCTGTCACTTCCCTTAGATTAAATAGAGGCGTGAACCCACTATTGAGCATAAATACTCCCTCTTGGAGTCACTAGCATCTACTCGGCCAAGATAGCTACTAGAAACGGAGAGCATGCAAGATCTCAAACAACATAGACATGATATAATCAATAAGACAAAATCATTAATCAATCTGACATAGTGATCTCAATATCCATCGGATCCCCACAAACACAACATGCATGAATACAAATAGAGATGATTTTGATCATGAACGGAGCTCACAAGATCTAGACATGAAAGCACAAAGGAGGAGATACAACCATCTAGCTACTACATGGACCTGGCTTTGTTCCGTATAAAAATTTAGCAACAAACATTTCTAAATGACCAAAATTTGGTAAACAAAAATATTACAAAACCATGGGAATTGGTTTCACTCCATTTGGAGCCATGGATAAAAACTTATGATTTTTATAAGATAAAAGAAAATATTCCAAGGCTAATAAAATTCCTAGCTAAAATAAATACCAAATTGTGAAAATAATAATTCTAAAGGATATAAAAAGACAAACAATTATTAAACAAAATTATACAAACTGGAATCACTATTTTTGGAGCTATAAATAAAAAGATATGAATTTTATAAGACAAAGAAATAAATAAATAAATAAATAAGAATAATTGCCAAGAAAATTTAAACCATGGACAAATCCATAATTAAATGGAATAAAAGTTTATTAAACAATATAAAAGGATAAAAGTTTATTTAAATAAAATTATATGGGATTATGAACCATATTCAAATTTTATTTATATAAATGCCAAGGTGCATAACTCAAATTTAAATGATTAATAAATCATGAAAAGTATTTGAAAATGGACTAAATAACCAACTTATCTTATGTGCGAAATATTATGAAAAGTTTGGTAAAGATTTGAATCAATTTGGAGTTGAAATCAAATAGATTCGAATATAAACAGAAAACATTTGAAGGAGAAAAAAAAGGGAAACTAACCTAGCCCAGCAACCCTGGCCCAACACAGCCCATCTAGCCCACCAGGCCACCCTCTCTCCCCTCTGCTTCTTTTCTCGCCCGCGCTTCCACCCGCACCTCACTGACCCCGTGGCCCCACTGCCACCTCAACGTCATTGTCTCCAGCGTGTAGAGCCCGCGTTCCCCTCTCTCTCTGACCGTTTTTGGTGGTTTTTATCTGCGTAAATTCACTTAACTGCACGATTAATACTCTCCCCTGACCACACTCACTTATTATCCTCCCCCTCCTCTCCGTTTCCCCTCACTTCCCCGCACCAGTGAGCCCCCAGGCTGCTCTGAATTTTGCTCGCACCACCACGGTATCCGACAGTCTCCGACGAGAAATACGCTGAGCCCTGACCTTCCCTTGCTCTCTGGTTCATATGACCATTATCGCCATCACCTCGCGCTTCTTCTGATTCTCCCTGATCGTCTGCGGACGCTCTGTAGGCTCGCCCCCGTCAACCTCTGCAACCACCGCTGGAGCGTGCAAACTCCGGCAACGGAATCAGGTGAACCCCGTGCGCCCCTGTGCCTCTGATTCAAACAAGGATACTCGTCTACTTCTTGTGCTTCGCATGATGCATGCCTTTTGTCCTCATGTGCCCCAGAACGTCACCCCCTTCCGAGCGCTCCCGACGGTGTCCGGCTCCGTGTTCCCCGGCCTCACCCACGACCACGTTGAGCATCGCCACGTTCCTGCGACCCTGGTAACACCCTCTCACCTTCCCCTCACCCCGTAGCGCCGCCAGAGCATCGTTGCCCGACGCGCCTCCCATCTATGGCCAGCACGCGCAAATCCACTGGATCTGAATCATGTGGTTAGGATTAGATCACTAATCGAAGGGGTACTCTTAGATCTGGTCCGTGCGATTTTACTTAGATATAACGGCTCGCATTGCTTGATCCAACCAAAACGGTATAGGCCAATCAGAACATGCCGCATGGCAGAGAGTTTGATTTAAAATCCAGGAAATTATCTATTAGATGTTTAAACTTGTGAAATCAATAACTTTTGATCTGTAATTCCAAAAATTACAAATTAGGTGTCTATGGATTCACAAAAATGTGTACTTTGCACCTATCACCTTGATTTGGTCATTTGATTATTAAAAATTATAGTTTTAGACAGAGACTTATTTAGGACTATTTTGAGTATAAAAATTGTTCTAAAAATTATTTTTGAGTGAAACCTTTTGCAAATAGTTTTTTTTGAACCCTATGACCATAAACACTAACATTTGAAATTAAAAATATTTTTTTGACACTAGGAATTACTCCTTTGAATAAAAGAAAAGCTTTTCTAATAAAATAAAAATGATTTAAATGACTAACTTTCGAAATTATTTTTTAGTGAAACCTTTTGCAAATAGTTTTGTTTTGAACCCTCTGACCATAAACACTAACTTTCGAAATTAAAAATTTATTTTGTTGACACTAGGAATTACTCCTTTGAATAAAAGCTTTTTTAACAAAATAAAATGACTTATTTTCACTAATTTGGTTTCAAATGAAATTCCACTTTTATAAAAGAACAGTAGGTGTTTTGAAATGTTTAGAACCTTTTTAGAAATTAACTTTTCAATAAAATGACCTTTGCATGCTTGCATGCATTTCTTTGTTTTTCTTGTTTTGTTTTGTTATTTGTTTGTGTGCTAGTTTTGAATGTGTGTTTTGCTTGATTAAATTGTAGTGAACTTAGAAGAGTGTGACAATTGCAAGATCAAGGAGAGTACCTAGATTTTCTACTAAAAAGGCAAGTGATACTTTGGTCATAAAAAATCCTATCTTTTCAATATTGCATTAGTGATATTTTGTAGTATGCAATATAGGACTATTTTGTATATTGCTATGCTATGGTAGATCCTATAGAATATATCTTGCTATGAATATTCCTAAGTTAAGAGATATGTTATGCTAGTATGCATGCTTAGCCTAGCTATTAGAATTAAAGGGTGGGAATTCATGTTATGATATTATGGAAAAGTTATGCCTATGTGTTTTTGACTAAGAAAACAACTTGTTAATGAAACACCTAGGTGGAATGGGAAGTATGGTTTGTGTTGAGTGGTTACCCAGGACCCATTTCTATGGTTTACCCTGGTGTATCTCACTTGTGGATGGCCACCCAGGAACAAAGAGATTTGAGATGCTTAGTGTTGAGAAGCTTCTAGTGCAGCCACATGGCATATGGGCTCTGCCTTGACCAACTAAGTTGCAAGAACTCAGACGGACAGATAGAAGGTGGTAGTGATGATAGGATGGAACGCGTATGTGGTGATCTGAGGGATTGCTTCTGAAAAGTCTCGTCTCGATGCATGTCGAGTCTTGTGGGGGAAGTGCACCACCACTCGAGAGGGTAAAACCTAAGTACTTAGCCGTGTCCCAGGTAATGGACATTTTGAGCATCAAAGGCATTGAAATGATCAAGAATCTCCTCATCCCAATTTATCCAAGTTAAAACTTGTGGGTGAACAAGGGAAGCACCTGGAGTGTATTCAGTGTGCCATGTTTGATGAAGTGTTTTGAAAAGGAGAAAAACTATTTTACAAAGGATAGGAAAAACTTATTTTATGCAAAGGCTATCCAAAACTCCACTTAGCCATATATTCATGTAGATGTTATATTCTCCATAACAATATGATATCACTTGCCAATACAATTCAAATGTATTGACCCTTGTGGTTGTAACTTATTATGTTGCAAGTTTGTTTGCTGTTAGTGAAGTGTGTTGAGTAGGGATTACAAGTCTACAACCAACATGTTTGCCCGTGGCATATGAAGATGAAGGACTCCATGCTATAGTTTTATCTGCTGCTATGTAATAATATAGCCATATGATCTATGTAAGTTGTAAAGAATTATTTTATTCCTAGTTATGAGTTGTAATATGACCTTTTTTTCTTGATATTACATCTTAAACTGTGGGTGCTAGCTATTCGATCGAGGGACTAGCACTGTAAACACAGGGATCTCTACCTTATCAGGTTGGGACCTCTACAGATGGTATTAGAGCACTATGTTGCCTGTAGGATTGTAACCCTAGGATTGAAAAAAAAACTTAGAAATATAGGAGTTATATATGTTCAAACTTATTTACAAACAATCTTATAAAATCTTTCCTCAAATTTTTTGTTTGATTCTACATCTCTTCCTTTTACAACTTGTTGGACAAAGACTTCAACATGAGCAAGGACTTCAACATCTCCAATGACTTCAACTTAAACATCTCAATGGAATTCAGCTTCAGTTTCACCAAGGATTTCAACTTGGACATCACCTTTGAACTTTGTGACCAAGATGCAATAGTTTCTCTCAAGGAAACCATGATCTTGTTCCTGCTGTAATATCTAAGGAGAAGGATTGAATGATCTCAGGTGATACCATATAGTTGGACCAACATACTAATGTTTAGTTTAAATCGACTTATTGGTCATACCAACCTAGGTGGTGTGACAATAATATTTTGTTTGCCTAAGTTATGCTTGAACCTTGTTGTTTGAGTGGAATGCATGATTGTGATTGCTTGCACATTGTTTCGTGTGAATTGTTGTGTATGAGTAGAATTCTTTCCCTGGAAATCTTTTTTCTATTCTAATCCCAACCCAAACAGATGACTTCCCCAAAAGACCACAACTCCAACATCAGGGATGGTGACAACAACAACCTCAAGATGCACATGACAGAACAACTGCTAGCAACTCAAACTAAGTTGAATCAAGTGACAACCCAGTTCTTAGCCAACAACCACAACAACACTGAGTTAGACCCAACCATGCTGAAGTTCTTGGGATCCCAATCCCAATTATTGCAAAGGATGACCAATCAGATGATCAATATGAGAAGCAACCTTTCCCAAAGAGATTGTGACGACAATGATTTCAAGGATGATATGATGGAAAGAACACAAGCTTGCAAAATCTGTGGAGACATAGGACACACTTATAAAGAGCATATTGACCAGTGCCCAAATTGTGATGCGAACCATCTAGCTAGACAATGCCCCACATCTCAAGTTACTTGTTTCCTATGTGAAGGAAATGATCATGTCCCTGTCCAATGCCACATCTATCCTATAGTTCAACAAATGAAACATAAAGCTAAGGATGGAATACATCAAGTGTTTGGAAACACCCATGAAGGTACAACTTCAACCCATGATGATGAATACAAAGTCAAATCTCAGTATGCAACTCCATACAATGTAACCAACTTTGGTGAGCAAAAGAGGAAACGTGGATGTTATCCTACGAACCGTTCTAAGAACCGAGGAATTTTTCCCACATTTGTAGTGAATTATGAAGAACATGAACTAAGAGACCTCCTAGACTTGGAGAAACCCAAGAACAAGAATAAACGCCCCAACCCCAGTAAGCAAGAGATTATCCAGATGCAATGTTACAATTGCAAGGAGATGGGACACTATGCTAATGAATGCCCAGAAAAGAAGAAGGGCCAAGGAAACAAACAATAGTTAGTGATACCAAAGATAAAAAGGGATATTAGCCAGGTGATGTGCCACAAATGCAAAGAGCTAGGCCATTATGCATCAAATTGTCCAAAAAAGTAGAAGAACAAGACAAGCAAACCTATGAGGGACCTCAACCCTGTCACATGTTTCAAATGTGGTGATAAGGGGCACTATGCAAACAACTGTCCAGAGAAGTTACATCAAGACACCAAGTAAGCCAAGATGCAAACTAGTTAAAATCCTTTTAAGGGTGGTAGTACCCTAGTTGTCCAAGAACCAACTTGTTGTTTCTAGCCTTCTCGAATCTCGGGACGAGATTCCTTTTAAGGGTGGTAGTCTGTCACATCCCAAAATTTTCCAAATTTTGAAATGTGAAAAATAAACAAACAAAACAAACAAATGTTGAAATTTAGGGTGAAAAGAAACTTTTTGCTTCTAAATGGAAACATCAAAACCTTACTTGAACAAAACTTGAATGAAAAAGCAACAAACAATTTTTCAAACAGATCAAATGTATTCATGCATGGAATGTATCTTGATTTTTAAACACTTGGAAAAGTTAAACCAAAAACCTAACCCTAATGAAAGAAATCATCTTCAAGATCACTTCAAGACTATGGCTTTGTTCCATATAAAAATTTAGCAACAAACATTTCTAAATGACCAAAATTTGGTAAACAAAAATATTACAAAACCATGGGAATTGCTTTCATTCCATTTGGAGCCATGGATAAAAACTTATGATTTTTATAAGATAAAAGAAAATATTCCAAGGCTAATAAAACTCCTAGCTAAAATCAATACCAAATTGTGAACAAAATAATTCTAAAGGATACAAAAAGACAAACAATTATTAAACAAAATTATACAAATTGGAATCACTATTTTTGGAGCTATAAATAAAAATATATGAATTTTATAACACAAACAAAGAAAGAAAAAAAGAAATAAGAATAATTGCCAAGACAATTTAAACCATGGCGAAATCCATAAATAAATGGAATAAAAGTTTATTAAATAATATAAAAGGATAAAAGTTTATTTAAATAAAATTATATGGGCTTATGAACCATATTCAAATTTTATTTAAATAAATGCCAAGGTGCAACACTCAAATTTAAATGATTAATAAATCATGATTTTTTTTGAAAATGGACTAAATAACCAACTTATCTTATCTGTGAAATATTCTGAAAAGTTTGGTAAAGATTTGAATCAATTTGGAGTTGAAATCAAATTGATTTGAATGAAAACAGAAAACAGAAATACAAAAGGAAAAACATTTGAAGGAGAAAAAAGGGAAACTAGCCCAGCCCAGCAACCCTGCCTCAACACAACCCATCTAGACCACCCGGCCACCCCCTCTCCCTATGCTTCTTTTCTTCTCACCAGCGCGTCCAACCACACCCCCACTAACCCTGTGGCCCCACTACCACTTCAACGTCATCGTGTCCAGCGCGCCGAGCCCGCGTTCCCCTCTCTCTCTAACCATTTCTGGTGGTTTTTATCTGCGTAAATTCGCTTAACAGCGGGATTAAACATCTCCCCTTACCACAGTCAATTATTCTCATCCCCCTCCTCTCCGTTTCCCCTCACTTCCCCGCACAGTGAGCCCCCAGGCTGCTCTGAATTTTGCTCGCACCACCGTGGTATCCGGCAGTCTCCGACGAGAAATCCGGCGAGCCCTGACCTTCCCTTGCTCTCTGGTCAATACGACCATGATCGCCATCACCTCACGCTTCTCCTGATACTCCTTGTTTGTCCACGGATGCTCTGTAGGCTCGCCCCCGTCAACCTCTGTAACCATCGATGGAGTGTGCAAACTTCGGTGACGAAATCAGGTGAACCCCGTGCGCCCCTATGCCTCTGATTCAAACGAGGATACTCGCCTGCTTCTTGCGCTTCTCATGATGCATGCCTTTTGTCCTCGTGTGCCCTAGAACATCGCCCCCGTTGTTTACTGAGCGCTCCCGACGGTGGCAACAACTCCGGCGAGGAATCACCATTGCACCCGTGCTCCCCGGCCTCACCCATGACCACGTTGAGCATCGCCACGTCCCTGTGACCTTGGTAACACCCTCTTGCCCTCCCCTCACCCCCTAGCGCCTCCATACCACCATCGCCCGACGTGCTGCCGTCGTAGTCGCCAGTAGCGTCGCCCATCTGTGTCCAGCACGCGCAGATCCACTAGATCTGCATCCCGCGGTTAGGATTAGATCACTAATTGAAGGGGTACGCTTAGATCTGGTCCATGCAATGTTACTTAGATCTAACGGCTCGCATCGCTCGATCCAACCGAAATGGTATAGGCCAATAAGAACACGCCGCATGGCAGAGAGTTTGATTTAAAATCCAGGAAATTATCTTTTAGATGTTTAAACTTGTAAAATCAATAACTTTTGAACTGTAATTCCAAAAATTACAAATTAGGTGTCTATGGATTCAGAAAAATGTGTAATTTGAACCTACGGCCTTGATTTGGTCATTTGATTATGAAAAAATATAGTTTTAGGCAGATACTTGTTTAGGACTATTTTGAGTATAAAAATTGTTCTAAAAAATATTTTTTAGTGAAACCTTTTGCAAATAGTTTTGTTTTGAACCCTCCGACCATAAACACTAACTTTAGAAATTAAAAATATATTTTGTTGACACTAGGAATTACTCCTTTGAATAAAAGCTTTTTTAACAAAATAAAATGATTTAAATGACTTATTTTCACTAACTTGGTTTCAAATGAAATTCCACTTTTATAAAAGACCAGTAGGTGTTTTGAAATGTTTAGAACCTTGTTAGAAGAAATTTTTTCAATAAAATGACCTTTGCATGCTTGCATGCATTTCTTTGTCTTTCTTGTTTTGTATTGTTATTTGTTTGTGTGCTAGTTTTGAATGTGTGCTTTGCTTGATTGTATTGTAGTGAACTTTGAAGAGTGTGACAATTTCAAGATCAAGGAGAGTACCTAGATTTTCTACTAAAAAGGCAAGTGATACTTTGGTCATAAAAAATCCTATCTTTTCAATATTGCATTAGTGATATTTTGTAGTATGCATGATAGGACTATTTTGTATATTGATATGCTATGGTAGATCCTATAGAATAATATCTTGGTACTAATATTCCTAAGTTAAGAGTTATGTTATGCTAGTATGCTTAGCCTAGCTATTATAATTCAAGGGTGGGAATTCATGTTATGATATTATGGAAAAGTTATGCCTATGTGTTTTTGACTAAGAAAACAACTTGTTAATGAAACACCTAGGTGGAATGGTAAGTATGGTTTGTGTTGAGTGGTTACCCAGGGCCCATTTCTATGGTTTACCCTGTGTATCTCACTTGTGGATGGCCACCCAGGAACGATTTGAGATGTTTGGTGTTGAGAAGCTTCGAGTGCAGCCACATGGCATATGGGCTCTGCCTTGACCAACTAAGTTGCAAGAACTCAGACGGACAAACAGAAGGTGGTAGTGATGATAGAATGGAACGCGTATGTGGTGATCTGAGGGATTACTTCTGAAAAGTCTCGTCTCGATGCATGTCGAGTCTTGTGGGGGAAGTGCACTACCTCTCGAGAGGATAAAACCTAAGTACTTATTCGTGTCCCCGGTAATGGACATTTTGACCATCAAATACATTGAAATGATAAAGAATCTCCTCATCCTAATTTCTCTAAGTTAAAACTTGTGGGTGAACAAGGGAAGCACCTAGAGTGTATCCAGTGTGCCATGTTTAATGAAGTGTTTTGAAAAAGAGAAAAACTATTTTACAAAGGATAGGAAAAACTTATTTTATGCAAAGGCCAGCCAAAACTCCACTTAGCCATATATTCATGTAGATGTTAGATTCTCCATAACAATATGATATCACTTGCCAATACAATTCAAATGTATTGACCCTTGTATTGTAACTTATTATGTTGCGGGTTTGTTTGTTCTTAGTGAAGTGTGTTGAGTAGGGATTACAAGTCTACAATCAACATGTTTGCCTGTGGCATATGAAGATGAAGGACTACATGCCTTATAGTTTTAACTGCTGCTCTATAATAAGATAGCCATATGAGCTATGTAAGTTGTAAAGAATTATTTTATTCCTGGTTATGAGTTGTAAAATGACCTTTGTTTCTTGATATTACATCTTAAACTGTGGGTGCTAGCTATTAGATCCAGGGACTAGCACTATGAACACAGGGATCTCTACCTTATTAGGTTGGGACCTCTACAGACCTCGTGTCTCCTCCGTCTCAGATTCGCCCGTGTTTCCCACGGAAAAATATTGACTATGGCTTTTGTCCCGTCCGATTCCGAGAATATTGATTTTCTTCCTTTTCTGGAACTAAAAACAGAAGAAAACAGGGAACTGGCACTATGGCAACTTGTTAATAGGTTAGTCCAGAAAAACATATAAAAACACCTCAAAGTAAAGACAAAGCAAGGCAAAGTAGATAATAAAAAAGCATGGAGCATACAAAATTATAGATATGTTTACGATGTATCAAGCATCCCCAAGCTTAACTCCTGCTCGTCCTCGAGTAGATAAGTGATAAAAAAATAATTTTTAGGTGACATGCACCATCACAATCAAGATCAAACCATTTGCAAGCATTAAAGCTGGGATCAAAGAACTCTAAACATGAGCATGGAAGACGGAGTTCTAACAATAAGACAAAGTAACTATTGTTGCAACATGAAAGGATACAAACAAAGATCATGAATACTATGCATTGAAAAACGTTTGTTTGTTTCACATACAGAAAACATAGCATGGTAGAGTAGAAAATAGATGCATAGGACACCTTCAAAGTTCATAAGAGTGACTAGATACAAATAGTTCAAGAACAAGCAATATCAACAATATGAATCAATCAATAAGTCTTGGGACAATGCACATAGAATAGGAATGGAAACTATGCTCTCATAATTAGTGCCTATGGATAGAAGGTGGAGACTCAATATAATAGTGGAAGAAAGGCCCTTCATAAAAGGGGAGAGGGGATTTCAAGTTTCAAAAAGAGCTTCCAAAAATTATGGTACTTGTTAGCTTTCATCTCTCATTGCCCCTATCATAAGCATCTTGAAGTGGTTAAGGTTAAAGTGAACAAACTATGTAGTATATCTCATGTCCCTTGAGTACGAGGGCCGCTCCTCATGCTACTCAACTTTATTTACTTGCAAGTTCTTGTCATAGTAAGTACATGCGTATCATAGAGAACCGCCAACAGGGTACCCCTTGGACATGATACATGAGCTATCTCATAATCAAAATGACAAGGCAAGCAGACAATGAGCATCTCAGCAATCTTCTTATTTACCCTGGGAATATGGTGTTTCTTTTCTCTCTTTCCTCTTTTATCATCTTTTTTCCGAATCTCATATCTTTTTTTAATAAGAAGAATGCTTCATAGATATCTCATTAAGGTGATGCTGCAAGTTTACACCATGATTAGGCATGGCTTAGGCTAGCGGCCCAAGCGTTTCTCTAACACACATACATAACCCCATGAACTTACAAGCTCACCTTTTATTTCACACCGACGACATCCATAAACAAAAGAGCATGATATCAATTGGATAGATATCCAAAAGTGTTGAAAGCGTTCCCCGTGACAACACGGTTCTGCTAATTCCAACGTATAAGTGCAAGCATATACAACATAGATGACACAATGGTTCAAGTTTATTATGGGCAAGAAAAATAAAGTGTGCCATAAAGTTCGTGAGAGCTTTAATCACTAAGTTTTCACATAACAAAATACTTTTTAATTGGAAGATAGATGAAAACAAGAATATAATTGGAATGGTGTAACACACCATGCATAGAAATTTATAGTGTACACTTTGGAATAACTTGGTTTCTTGGGAGTTTGATGCATGAGTAGAGCTTACTCAGCAAAAGTGAAGGCTAGCAAAAGACTGGGAGCGACCAACTAAGAGAGCAATAATGGCCATAATCATGCAGAGCGACAAGACAATACTAATCAAAGCATAAAGTGGTACCACAAGTCAAGGACTAAATGATCATATAGGCTATGGTGATTTGTTAGAGTCATAACATGGTGCGAGCATGTGCCAAGTCAACCCAAACAAAGCATCAAAGGAGAATACCACAATACTATACTTTTGTATGCTAAAACTGAAGGGAATATGCCCGAGAGGCAATAATAAAGTGGTTATTATCGTATTCCTTATTTATGATAAATGTTTATTTTGCATGCTATAATTTTATTAATATGGAAACATTATAAGAAATAGTACTTTCAGAGGTTTGAGCATGTTTATTGCAATCATTAATAACAATTTCATTTTTCATTCAAGTGTCTTTAAAAGGTTCATGATACATGTCCCAATTTTCTTTAGGAGCATTAATATGAGAAGCAAAGGCTCTACAATAATCAACAAGAATTTGAGGATCAAGACTATATTTAGCACCAAGCTCTTGAAAATCGGCAGTTTCAGCGGAAAAATTAATGCAATCATACTCATAGTTTATACCTGGTTCTTTATCTTTGTCGTTATACCAATCTTCGGTATTGCTTTGAATTGTTTCAAGAAGATCCCACTTAGCTTTGAACTCATTAGTTGTGAAGGATCCTCTAAATGTGCATCTAGATAGTCCTTGTAATGTCCTGAAAGCCTTGCATAAAAATTATTAATAACATTATTACTGGGGAGCTCATGAATGGGACATTTGAGCATTAGTGACTTCAATCTCCCCCATGCTTGGGAAATAATTTCTCCATCATGAGGATGAAAATTATAAATATAATTCCTATCTTTATGAATTTCATGAGGAGGATAAAATTTAGAGTAGAAGAGAGATTCAAGTTCTTTCCACTCGGAATGATGAGGATCATCTAGTAGCTCATACCACTCCCTTGCTTTGTCCTTAAGTGATAAAGAGAATAGCTTCCTCTTAACTTGGTCCATCGAAATACCCGCACACTTTGACAACTCGCATAATTCATGTATAAAGAGTAAATGATCACCAGGATGGATAGTCCCATCTCCAAAATAGTAGTTATTCATAACACGTTCAACAATTTTCACATGTATTTTAAAAGGGATATTTTTAGTATGTGGATTTAAAATATCACAAGCATCATTAGAATTACCACATATGGGAGATAAAGTATCATCAGAGCAAATTTTCTCCTCTAAATCTGGGGAACTAAAAAGATCATTTTCATAAAAGTTAGCTTCCCCAAGCTTAGACATTTCCATAGCATTAGCAACAATGGTGTTCAAAAAATTCATACTAATAACATTGCTATTAGCATGCAAAGAAAGTTTCATAGGTTTTTTAATTTTCTCTTCAAACACTTCATGTCCTAACTCTAGATAAATACTATAAATCTCTCTAATTTTGTTGTTGTTTTCCATTAAGCCTAACTAGTGAAAATAAAAACAAGAAACAAAAAGATATAATTGTAGAATCTAAAGGAAATAACTTCGAGCACTCACACACCAGCAACAGTACTAGAAGATAGCTTAGTAGCCAGAGGATGTGGGTACCTTTTACCTTACCTCCCCGGCAACAATGCCAACAAAGAGATTGATGTCTACGCATGCTTCTATTCTTGTAGACAGTGTTGGGCCTCCAATTTCAGAGGTTTGTAGAACAACAACAAGTTTCCCTTTGGTGGATCACCCGAGGTTTATCGAAATCAGGGAGGAAGAGGTCAAAGATATCCCTCTCAAGCAACCCTGGAATTAAGATACAAGAAGTATCTTGTGTCCCCAACACACCCAATACACTTGTCAGGTGTATAGGTGCACTAGTTCAAGAAGAGATAGTGAAATACAAGTAATATGGATGATTATAAGTGGTAATGAACTGAAATAAAAATGGCAACAAGCAAACATGTAATAAGACTGGTTGTAAACGGTGTTTTAATGCTTAGAAACAATGCCTAGGGATCATACTTTCACTAGTGGACACTCTCAACAATGATAACATAATTAAACACATAAATATCTTCTCTTCACTATGCTACCGAACTACTCCTGTTGGATAATGAACACCAATTCACCGTGGGGCTATAAAAGCACACCTTAAAGTTTGCATTCCCCATCTAGGTAACCCCACACTGTCACCTTGAGCGCTAGATGGTTCTAGACAAACACCACTATTTCATAGAGACATCCAACTCAAATTATAACTCATGATAAGTATTTCTATAATCTTTAGCCTAAGAGCCACACACAGTGCGCACACTGTCACCTTCACACACGTGAGACAAGGTGTATCCGAAGATCACATTAATAAGAGCACTTGTGTAGCATAATAGACAAAGAGTAGCATCTACTTATTCAACTAGATTACAAAGCTCATGATCACAATAAAATCACACCATGGAGAGAGAGATGAACACATAGCTACCGGTAGAGCCCTTAGCCTCTAGGGAGAACTACTCCCTCCTCATCATGGGAGTCAACAACGGCGATGGAGATGGCGGTGGAGTCGATGGAGAGGGCTTCGGGGGAAATTCCCCGTCCCGGCAGGGTGCCAGAACAGAGACTCCTGTCCCTCGAATCTCATCTTCGGTGGCGGCGATGCTGCGGAACTTTTCGCGGAATTCTGACCTGATATTTAGGGTTTTCGTCTCGGGGGATTTATATAGGCGAAGTGGCGAGGTAGGTAGACGCTCGAGGGTCCCACACCATAGCCAAGCGCGGCCAGAGGACCCGCGCCACCCTATGGTGTGGCCGCCTCGGTTCCCTCCTCCGTCTCTGCTTTGGACTCCGTGTCGTGCCGGAAAAAATAGGAACTTCGGCTTTTGTTTTGTTCAATTCCGAGAATATTTATTTACTAGTTTTTTTGAAACCAAAAACAACATAAAACAGGAAACTGGCTCTGCAGCACTTGTTAATATGTTAGTTCAAGAAAATTCATAAAAATGTCACAAAGTGTAGACTAAAACATAAGATAATCGGTGCAAAACAAGCATGGAGCATCAAAAATTATAGATACGTTTGCAACGTATCAATATTCTTTAAAAGATTGAACCTTGTAAACTTAGTGTAACAATGTATGACATGAAACATAGCAACAAACTCCAAATTCCATGTTTGGTTTTATCACCTTCATGCTCGAGGACGAGCATAAGTTAAGCTTGGGGATGTTGATGCATGTAAAATGTATACATGAACTTTATAGTTTATTGACACGTATTCCCATATATCTACAACATTTAGAATGTAGTAACCATGTTTTGTATTGATTTTGGGGGATTTACCAATGATCCCCTTTATTTTGGTTATAACTTTGCAGCATAGGAAAATCTTGTTTTGTGTATTTTGATCTTTCAGGGACCTAAACAAAGTCCAATGGAGCTGAGATTCTGGAAAAGCTAATATTTCGAGAAGATAAGGATCTGAAGTGCTTGGAACTCACGAGGGAGGCCCGGAGGCCCGTAAGAGGGTGGGTGGCGCGGCCTACCCTGGTGCACACGCCACCGCACCTTTTTCCATCCTCGGTCGTTCGATTCGCTTCAATCTTGCGCTCACCGACTTGGTTTGACCAAAACTCATCAGAAGATCCCCTAGGGAATCCTCGAGGAGAGCACCACATAAACACAAAAACACCAAAAAGGTGCCAAAACCAACAAAGATTGGAGTGGGAAACTCCACTTGAACCGCCACTGGAGGGACCTATGCCTTCTCCAACATCTCCAACTTCATCACCATGACGAAGAGGGAGTAGTCCTCCTCTAGACTATGGGTTTGTGGCAGTAGCTTGATATATCTATGTCTTGTTCTTCATAGATCTAGTACCATATGAGTTGCCCTATATGATTATGGTCATATATTCAATTCCTATATGGTGGATCTTTATTCTATGATTTGATATATGAGATTGGAATCTATCTATGTGTAATATGTATTGGTAGATGCATATGACGTACCTCATTATTAATTGCTTGTTTTGATCCAACCTATATGCAAGAGCATGTGTGTGTGGAGGGGGGGAGTGTGTATTAGATGGAGTAACATGGTGGTGGTGATTGAATAGTGACAACAAATGCAAGATCTACTATGGTTTTTACCATTCTTTTGTTACCTCACTAGGGATTAAGTAAATTCATGTGATATAATTATCTTGTGACAACTTGATAATCTTGTTTGGTTAAGTTAGCATATTTGTTGTTCAAACATCATGTCAAATTACTTAAGCTATGCTCTGTTAATTCTTAATTCTACATTGCTTGGAGTTTTCCTTTTCTTGAGAGGAGTATAAGAGAGATGTGTTGCATCATCTCTATGTTAGGACGTGATGCCCATATGAATGCTTATTGATATGTCGGAAACGTATCTATAATTTTTGATGTTCCATTCTTGTTTAGTATCTACTTTGCTTTGCTTTGTCTTTCTTTGAGGTGTTTCTATATCTTTTCTGGAACTAACATATTAACAAGTTGCCACAGTGCCAGTTTCCTATTTTCTTATGTTTTTGGTTCCAGAAAGGTAGAAAATCAATATTCTCGGAATTGGACGGGACAAAAGCCAAAGTCAATAACTTTCCGTGGGGAACACAAAGTCCATAGGGGAGACGGAGAGGCAAGCCAGGGCAGCCACACCCCCTAGGCGCGACTAGGGGTGGGCCCACACCTAGGCAGGGTGTGGGCCCCCTGGTCGCCTCATCGGCCTCCCCCTTCGCCTATAAGAAGCCCCTGATGCCTAAACCCTAAGGACGCGATCAAATCTCCATGAAACCGTCTGTAACCGCCGCACCATCGTCCCTAGATCGGGGGATCTGAAGTTCTTCCCGGCACCCTGCCAGAGGGGAGATCATCCCGGAGGCCTTCTTCTCCGGTATGATGTGTGAGTAGTTCCACCTTGGACTATGGGTCCATGTAGTAGCTAGATGGTTGTATCTCCACCTTGTGCTTTCATGTATAGATCTTGTGAGCTCCATTCATGATCAAGATCTAATCTATTTGTAATCATGCATGTTGTGTTTGTGGGGATCCGATGGATATTGAGATTATTATGTTGGATTGATTAATGGTTTTGTCTTTATGATTCTATCATGTCTGTGTTGTTTGTGATCTTGCATGCTCTCCGTTGTTAGTAACTAACTTGGCCAAGTAGTTGCCAATGACTCCAAGAGGGAGTATTTATGCTCGATAGTGGGTTCATGCCTCTAGTTTCCAAGGGAAGTGATAGAAATCTCTTCGGTTGTAGATGTGTTGTTGCCACTAGGGAGAAAACTGTGGTCTCTTGTTCATGGAACATGTGGACTGTTTACCTTACACACTTTGCTTAAAGCAGTTGTCTGTTGCTTGCAACTTAATACTGGAGGGGGTTCGGATGATAACCTGAAGGTGGACTTCTAGTCATAGATGCAGTTGGATGGCGGTCTATGAATATTGTTGTATTGCCCAATCGAATCTCATAGGATTCTTCTGACTAGTATTGCATTGTTATGCCTTGCTCAGTTCCTATCAATTGCCCTGCTATAATTAGTTTACCCTTCATGCCATGTTGTTTATCTAAGGAGATCACCTCTAGTGAACTATGGACCCTGGTACAATCTTTACCATTGATACATCTTCCACCGTTACCTATTTACTTGCTGCAAACCACCATTACCTTTCACTCGGTATTTTTAATCCTTTGTTACAGCAAACCGGTGATCTTGACAACCTCACTGTCTAGTTGGGGCAAAGTCTTGAGTTTGTGTTGTGCAGGTCTCCACGTTGCTTGCAACACACATGGTGACGCTTCCTTCCTCCCTTGGTTCGATAACCTTGGTTTCTTACTGAGGGAAAACTGCTGTTGTGCTACTTCACACCTTCCTCTTGGGGTTCCCAACGAAGTGCTAAACCAGCACCATCAAGCTATTTTCTAGCGTCGTTGCCGGGGAGGCTAAGGACGTCTTCACAAGGGGAGTACTCCACTTCCTTTATCTTTACTTTGTTTTTAGTTTGCTTTGTTTCTTTTGCTTGGTTTTGTTTGCCTCTTTCCAAAAAACCAAAAAATATAGTTTAGTTTGGTTTGCTTTCTTTATTAAAAAACACAAAATAATTAGTTCCTGCTCTAGTCATGTCATTGCTTGGCTTGCCCACCTTTGCCAAAATGAACTCTGGTGAGAACACCAAGTTGTGTGACTTCACTAGCACCAACAACAATGATTTCCTTAGCACACCTATTGCTCCACCTGCACCTGATGCTACCTTTTATGAAATTAAGCCTTCCTTGTTGAATCTTGTGATGAGAGAGCAATTTTCTGGTACTAGTTCTGATGCTGCTGCTGCCCATCTCAATAACTTTGTTAAACTTTGTGAGATGCAAAACTATAAGGATGTAGATGGAGATATTATTAAGCTCAAGATTTTTCCTTTCTCCTTGAAAGGAAAAGCTAAAGAATGGTTGCTATCCTTGCCTAGAAATAGTATTGATTCTTGGACTAAGTGCAGAGATGCTTTTATTGGAAAGTACTACCCTCCTGCTAAAATTATATCTATGAGAAGTGACATTATTAAATTTAAACAACTTGATAATGAACATGCTGCTCAAGCTTGGGAAATAATGAAATCTTTGGTTAAGAATTGTCCCACTCATGGACTCACTGCTTGGATGATTGTCCAGACTTTCTATGCAGGTTTGAACTTCTCCTCAAGAAACCTGGTGGATTCAGCTGCTGGAGGTACCTTTATGGGCCTCACTTTGGGTGCTGCAACAAAGCTCCTTGATAATATGATGGTTAAATACTCTGAATGGCACACTGAGAGAGCTCCACATGGTAAGAAGGTAAATTCTGTTGAGGAAACTTCCTCTTTGAGTGATAAGATTGATGTTATTATGGCTATGCTTGTTAATGGGAAATCTCCTTTAGATCCTAATAGTATTCCCTTAGCCTATTTGGTTGCTCAAGAAGAGCAAGTTGATGTGAACTTCATTATAAACAACAATTTCAACAACAATGCTTATAGGAGTAATTTTGGTGGTAACAACTATAGGCCTTATCCTCCTAATAATGGCATCCCTATGGAAACTCTTACAACAATGCTAGAAGTGCCCCCTCTGAACTTGAAGTCATGCTCAAAGACTTTATTAGTAAATAAACCACTTTCAATAAGGCTATAGAGGAAAAGCTTTTAAATGTTGAGAAAAATATATCCTCTTTGTCTAAAGCTCAGTCCTTCTTGATTCATAAAATGGCTGCTAAACCTGAAACCATGGAAAGTACCTTTGCTGCTACTAATGCCATACAAGTAACTATTGATGAAAATGTTAGACTGTTAGCCCAACTTCATGCTAAGTGGTAGAGGGAAGCTGAAATTGATAGAAACAATAGTGTGTACACCATCACCACTAAACCACAAGTAGTCCCTATTCCTCCTCCTACTATGCCTAAGCCTATTGAGCCTACTACTAATGATGCTAAGTTTGTTTTTGATATTGATGGTTGCAATATTTCTGAAGTGATTATGTTCCTACAAAAGCTTGCTAGAAGTCCTGATGCTAGTGATATGCATGTTGCTTTCACCAAACACATTACAGATGCTCTTATTAAGATTAAGGAAGAGAAGTTAAAACACAAAGCTTCTATTCCTAGGAAAGTAGAAGATAGTTGGGAACCCATTATTAATGTGCAAGTGAATGACTTTGATCTCAAAGCTTCACCAAACACATTACTTGCTCCAAACCACCATTAACTTCCACTCGGTACGTTTAATCCTTTGTTACAGCAAACCGATGAGATTGACAACCTCACTGTCTAGTTGGGGCAAAGTCTTGAGTTTGTGTTGTCCATGTCTCCGCGTTGCTTGCAACACCTGTGTGACGTTTCCCTCCTCCTACTGGTTCGATAACCTTGGTTTCTTACTGAGGGAAAACTGTTGTTGTGCTGCTTCACACCTTCCTCTTGGGGTTCCCAACGAAGTGCTAAACTAGCACCATCACTTATCAAACACATAGTGATGTTCAACCAATATTATGCCTCCGATGAATTGTTCGTGTCCATTGCAACCCAAAAAGAGAGTAGACAAGTGAACCCATGAACCCTGGTCCAATGAATTGGTACATAGAATTGTTGCCAGCAAGAACATTTTTTGGCATCATTGCTAGAGATTTCATAGCAACATCTTTATCAAATTTGGGAGCACATGATAATTTCCACTGCAACTGCTAGAATTTTCTGGCACCGTCAACGCCAACTTTGTGCAAATACCTAAGTTTGGGGAGGTTGCACCACTGTGATTTTTTTCCTTCTACTTTAGATTTTCAAAGTAATTTTATTTTTCTTGTTTTTAGTATTTTGCTTTTTAGTTTTCTTGTAAAACACAAAACACATAAAAATTAGTATAAACTTCATTGGTAAACATGGGAGAAATGAATACCAAACTTTGTGACTACACCAACACTCCTAATGATCAATTCATCGCTTGGCCTATGACAACACCTGAAATAACTGTTGAAAGTTTTGAAGTAAGTCCTGGCATATTAAACCTCACAATTAAAGAACAATTTGGGGGAAGTGATAGTAAAGATGCCTCTATGCACTTGCATGACTTCTGTGAAATTTGTGATATGCAAAAATTTAAAAATGTGGAAAATAATATTGTCAAAATTAAAATATTACCATTTTCACTTAGGGGGGAAGCTAAAGAATGGCTATTATCACTACCTAATAATAGTATAAATTCTTGGAATGCCTTAAAATAAAGAAATACTACCCACCGGTTAACATCCTACAAAACAGAAATTGTATCCTATCATTTAGGAAAAATACAATGAACATGTAGTAATAGTTTGGGAAAGAATTAAAATCATGGACAATCCTACACTCTTTTTATAGTGGGTTAAACTATATGTCAATAAGCATGATAGACTCTGTTGCAGGGGTTCTTTTATGAGGAAAACTGTTCCTGAAGCTAAAGTCATCCTAGAAAACATGCTACATAACCATAGTCAATGGCACACTTAAAGAGCACCAAACTCATCATCAAGAAAGATAAATTATATTGAAGAAATGGATCCTTTGTCTAACATGATAGATGCTATATTTTCCTACATGTCTAAGCAAAATACTGGTAGTGTTCCCCTACAAGAACTAGTTGAAAACACCAATGAAAATGTAGATGTGATGCATGTAAAATGCATCCATGAACTTTGACGTTTATTGCTTCGAAATCATTATTATTTTGGAACAATATTATATTTATTAGGACTAACCTACTAATAGTTGAAAAGGTATACAAGTTCTTGGTTTACACTTTGTTGTGTAGGAAATACACAAATGTGGAAGGAAACCGCTCTTTATGGTGAAATATGAAATTCCTGGAATCTGTCCCTGTAGAACTCTTTTCGAAGATTGCCAGAAACAACCCCGAATATGATGTCCAATGGAAAACCTGTAGAAAGGAAAGTTGTGGTGAATTTTATGAGCATAAATTTAGACATACAATTCTCCTCAATCAGAGTCCGAATGCATTTCTATAGCCATATTACTGTGGATGATAGAAGCAGTTTCAGGACTCCGAAAATATGTGACGCGATTGACTCAAACTCCTTCCATCTTTGAGGATTTCGGTCCAACCACGACTTGATGGACTCATTAAGGACATTGGGAACTTCTAGGAAGGTTCTAGAGATGCCCAAGATCCCTTGGATCAAAGGGGCATCAATCCCGTGGCCAACATTGCATCTCCACCATTATATATTAAGGGAAACCCTATTTTTGGAGGAGCCACCAGAAAGCCACGAATTTTCCCCCTTGGCCTCCATCTACAAGGGGTAGGGCTCATATACATCACCAAGAAGCTCCAAGGAAGAAGGAGGCAAAGGAGCGGTGCTCCCCAAGGGCAGCCGCCGCCCATAGGAGGGCGCCGGTGCCTCCCTGCTGCCCGGTGCCACCTCCTCCACCGCGTGGAAGCCTCTCCCCCCTGGGGAGTATCATCTCCATCACCATCTACAGCACGTCTCCATCACCCCCACTGTAGGCCCCCTTCTTTTTAGCTTCTAAAACAGATTCGAGGTCCAAAACAGCAGAATCTCAAAAGAAGGGTCTAGATTTTGGCCCGCTTATTTCTACCGCGATTCCGTTTTCCTTCGTAAATGGAGAAGCGTCCGGAGACCAACTTCCCGAGCGATTCCCGGAATTCTCAACTGGAAATCGAAATGGTATCTTGAGATACCCTTCTTGTTGGTGAAATTTACACAGAATGCCACACGTACATGAAATTGGTCGCATCCTTTTGTTCCTACACTCACGTCTGCAACACGTCTTTCCTACATCCACCACGCTCAGCTGTACTACATCATTGTAAATTTCAGTTATCTACTAGTGATTCGTAATTTATTGCTAGTTAACGGTGGATGCTGTGAGTTATCATAAATTTTTATTATTCTAAAATGTTATTACTCCACTCGATCTAAATTAATTAAATTAAATTTGTCAAGATATAAATGAATCTAATACTAAATCATGTCTAGATACAATCCAGTCTAAACAAATCTAAGTCAACTAATTTGGATCAGAGGGAGTATCATAAATTATACAACTAATGATATCATCTCATTTGACTTTTTAATAATCTTTATTATTCATTTCTAGTTTATGTACTTAAAACTAGCATACATATAAAATTTAGGGGCATTATAGGCATTTCATAACTCAACACATCAAACAAGCCAGATGTCTAGAAGCCAAAAAGAACAGAATAAACCGAATTCTGCGAGCTTCTTCCCACCACCGCTTCTCTAAAAATTTTATCAAAAGCTAACCTCGAAAATCACAAGGTAAAAAAGAGTTAAATACAGTAGAAGTCCTTGTACTTGTCTATCTGACTCGGTTTAGTTTTTTCACTCGTGATTTGCAGAATCGTAGCCCTGAATTTGTCAATTTAACTCGATTTTGTCCAAACCAAGCTTTGCCCTCGAAATCGCCGTGACGTGGATGACACGTGGACATGCGCACAGGGCCTACACATTCAATAATGCCTAACACACATGCCTATCATCTGAACTACAAGCACAAGTCCTACAAGAGGACATATTATCTTCAGTACTGCTAAAATATCTTTGTCTACATCAAACAATGCCAGCATCAATAGATACATCTTCTCTTCAACTTCTCTTGAATTTGCTTGAATCAATTCAGTTCCTGTAACTTCCCTTTTGGCTTTAGAGTTCACATTTTGTTGTTGCATGTTCAAATCCTCTTTCAAAGGAGGCAAAACCCCATTGTCCACCAGGAATTCTTCATAAACATCCGACCACTTCCAAAATTCACATCCACCGGGCTACACTACCCATAGGAACGAAATTCGTCGGCTTACGGTACTTTTTGGTGCTCGCGTTGGAACCACAGGAGCCGCTCGCCATGCTCGGGGGAACCACGGGCGGCGCCGGAGAAGAATCGGGGGAACCACGGGCGATGCTGGAGAAGAACTAGGGTTAGCGATTGACATGGGAATTTGGGGTTAGTGCATAGTAGCTCAGAAAGAAAGGGGAGGGGGGGGGGGGGGGGTCCCCATATTTTCATATGCTAACGACCGAGGTGGCCTCCTACGCATGTCCACGTATCCACGTGTCGTCCACGTCACGACGGTTTCAAGGACAAAGCTCGGTTTGGACGAAATTGAGTCAAATTGACAAGTTTAGAGCCATGATTCTACAAGGCGAGTAGAAAAACTAAATCGAGTCAGCTAAACAAGTACAAGAATTTCTAGTGTATTTAACTCTAACAAGAAATCAGCCTAAGCCCTGAAGAAGTCGCCCTACCACGAGAACGCAAGCCCGCATGCCACAGGCCACGCCACACAGGCAGTCCTAAAGGTTTCGACCCCACCTGTAAGTCAGTAAGCAGGAAATAGCCCCACTCGCGTTTTCCAGAACCGTCCCCCACCAAGCGCGAACCGACCACATCCCACACGCCCCGTCCCGCAAACCAACGCACGAGCGCAAACGAAACCTCACGAGTCAGGATCCCGCGAAGCGAAACCCCCTCTCCCTCGCTCTCCCGCCGCGCGCCCCCAAATCCGTTCGGCGGCCACCCGCCGGCGCCCAATCCGAGCGACCGAAGCTCGATTAGGTCCAGCCCCTCGAGGAATCCGAAGGATTCGGGGCGGATCCCCCCCGGGGGGAGCGGGCCATGATGATGGCCGGGGGCTTCATGGGGAAGAGGAAGGAGCTGGAGCAAGTGGTCGACGGCCTCTCCGACTTCTCCCTCTCCGCCCCCGCCGCCAAGAGCCGCAGGCTGGTGAGCGCCTTCGCCGTCGCTCCCCACATTCTCTTCCCATCTCTCGCGCGTTTCTGCGTGCTCTAGCTTCCGTCGCGCGTCCCTACCTGTGTGCAAGTGGCTAGGCTTCAGAGGTGTGTCGTTGGCCGGCGATTCAGATGCTTCCGGTGCAGTTCGTGCTGGGATCTATCGGTTTAGCTTTTAGATTATATATATGGTTCAGTTTTAGCATTTGCTTGTAGCTTTGCCGGTTGGTTGAATTAGCTGCTTGATGCGTGTGCATGCTAGGTCTGCTGCTAGCTAGGCGGAGTGCACTTGGTGTATTAGGTGGTTTGGTGGAGTATAGGTGCTACCCGCTCTGTAGTATAGACATGTAATTTAGTTAGAGGTTAGTTCGTATTTCTCAACGGGTACCTTTTTTGGTTTGTTTGTTTGGTTGGTATCTACTTCGACCGGTTGCCCTGATGCAGTGCTTCTACTGTGTTTTCAGAAGCATGATGAAGTGCATCACTTAACTGATTGTTATTTAGTTTGTGTGCGCTTTGCTTCTGTCATATCCCGACATATTCGAGTAGATTGGGAGTTGCTTGAAGGGCATCTGCATGTGGTTTGATGGAGTTTATGCATGCTCAATCTAGTGCAGAAGATGGGTCGTTTGATGAATAGACATGCGTGTACTGTCATGCTTCTTTATTTTAAAGATAATTACAGTCCCTGGAAAATGAAACAATGTAAGGGTAACATTACATGGATTGTACTTCAGTTCATTATTACACTTCATGTATCTGTCGCTACTATGCGGCTGTGCCTACTGTCATGTCCATGAGCCGTGATCAGTTCCTACTTGTTTGATGGATTTTATATCACGGGGTTTCAGTCAACAGCATGCATAGTATGTGCACCATCTTTTCGTTACTGCTTTGTAGTTGGTTAATGGAACCGACCTTTTCTTATTGCTCTTTGAAGATACTGTGCAATCAACCATATCTTCTTGTGCGTCAACATATTTTTTCACTGGGATGTCTTGTTTGATTATAAGCAGTTACGGAATAGCAAGATATACCTGTTCCTAGCAGTAGGCTCTTTTGATTTGCAGGATTCTGAAAACATAGGAATAGGAAAACCATAGGATTGGAGTGGCATGACCTCTTGAATCCTACAGGAATAAAAAACTACAGGAATTTGGTTCAAATATGTGTTTGAATCACATGAAAAGTGAAGGAATTCCAACATGAGGTTGCAGTGGATGAAAATTTCCCTATAAAATAGAGGGCAAAGGAATCCTTTGAAGGAATTCCTAAGGATTCTAAATTTCTAATCCTTTGAATCAAACGACCAACGTAGGAATATTTCCTATGAGACAAAATCCTTCACAAATCCTTTGAAATTCCTCTGAATCAAAGGAATCCTGAATATTTCTGCGTTTTTTATTCATCTATGCAGTTACTAATGCTTGTCATGTGCTGGTATGCATTCACCTATTGTGTATGAGCTTCAGTACTGTACATATTTGTTAAGATATTTTCGTAATGAACATTCTTGCGTTCACTTGTGGTGACCAGCATTAACAGAGCAAGTTAATATGTTGCTTTAGGAAAGAAGTAGGTGTGTTGCGTTTTTCATTGCTTTTATATAAATGTGTATTCTGCCTTTACAGGATTTTTCTGTTGCTGCAAGTATTTTATTCAGACATTTCTTCCAGCTGTTACATTTTGCTGAATAAATGTTATTTTTTATTTGAAGGACCCTGGTCTCCCACCTATTTTAGAAGAACCACCGGCTCATTCCATCCAATATCAACATGAGATGCTGGGAGGGGAAATCAGTAGTGGTGTTACCGTGCCCATTGTGGAAGATATGATAGATGGCACCATGCCATGTCATCTGTCTAGTGAGGACATGGCACTTGTTTTATACAAGCCAGTAAATAAACCTGCCCTCTTAGGTCTCAATATCGCAAGCCCTTCCATCATAGTCAGTTCAGACTTGATACGTGGTCTAAAGAGTAAGTTGATTATGACCAAACTTTTATTATGTTTAGATTCTTCTTCTGCATGTTTACTATTTATATAATACTGCAGTACTGTACATTGTAAAATATCGAATGCGTCCTGGATATCAGATGTCGTAGATAAGCCGGGTTATTGTATTAATATTCTGCAAGCATAAGCGTAACTGCATAGGTGTGTACACGCCTTAATTAATAAGTTGGGGGAATTTGAATGATTATTGGTAAATTGTGAGGATTTGAGGCTAGGAGTTCGATAGAATTTGGGGAAGGTGGAAAAATAGACAAGAGGGGGACAGGTAGAAGATGAGGCACTTGCTTGATTCTGTTCGGTTCTCTTCTCCTGGAACTCTGGATCTCTCTTTGATCTTGCTTCACAGGGGTCAACTCACCCTAATGTCCTCCAGGCCCCTGTCACAGTTTTGTCACATGACTCACGGTCTATAACAGTAAGTACTGTGGCATAATACTTCCAGTGATGCTTGATGCTAGTATGCATGGAACTGCGAAGGTCCAAATGTCCAGCAGTGCCATGTGGCTAGTCCAGATGAGCATAACTGTATTCCTGCGAACATGCTTTCCTTCTCTTTTATATGCTGTTTCGTCCTATGTGCATCGCCTTTTAGTGTACCATATTGACAGATGATTTTGGGAGATAAGAACATGCTTAATTCTAAGCGAGACATCACATTCTGCTTTCGGGTACATGTGTGCTGCACATCATGATGTGTTTTATTTGGGATTTCTTTTCTTAGTATTCTTGTCATGCTCTTGTTTGCCCCCTGCTGTGCAAGATTTTTTGTATATTGTGAATAATCATCTTTTTTTCCTTTCCTTTTTGTTGGTTCTGTTATCTGTACTTCGAGCATTTCTGGTTTGCTTCAGTTTTTTGACAACCTTCCAAGGAACATAGGATTTTTGTAGTTGTCCTGTTGACAAGGTTACCTCATTGTCTTTTTCTCCTCTCTCAGATCAACCTTTCAATCAAGGGAACTCTCATGGGCTGGAGGATAATTCTCCTGAGCGCAGCAATTGCTTGGCTTTGGTTCCTTGGGCGCCACAGCGGATTGCTATGACATCTAGTTGGTCGGCTTCCCCACCAGAAAACGTAGAAATGTTTGAAGAACCAATGGATGCTGATGAGACAGAAGCTACTTCTATGGACGTCGAGGAAACGCCTCAAGCAATTCCTGGGTGTATCGATGGCGCGAACCTTCACCAGTGGCACCAGCACTGTATGACCCCACCATCGCTGCCGAACCCGTCAGCGCCTGTCATGTGGTCATGGTGACAATCTGGCATGTTACTTACACAAAGGGTTAAGAAATCCTATAGTTGGCCTCCACCTGGAGTGGCTGGTTGTTTTAGAAGGTTTGAGAAATGGTTGCTATGTGCATAATAGCTCCTCCTAGCGTAGCACTGATTCTTGAGCAGTAATGGTAGCAGGCTTATGGGTTAGAAACATCCCCGTTACAGTTATGTCAGTGGACTTTTGTGTTAGAAACAACCCTGTTACAGTTATGTCAGTAGTATGATGATGGGTGCAGCATGTTAGGTGACTTCCGCAGCAATTGTTGCAAACTCTGCTCTTCATTGTAGTTTCGAGACCATTCAGTATGTGTTGATGATGTGAGACAAGTTAATCAGTACCCTGCAACTTACAGTTATGGATCATTGAAGCTTTTGTTAACTTGATGTATATATCGCATGTTATACATGTAAAATTGTCGTGTTGATGATTTGTTTGAAATAGATGTTAAATTGCATGCAAGAGGTGAACATTTATGCATACACTATCTTGTGCTGTGTCAAGATTTATTTTTTCCTCGGCAGGTTTTTATACTCCGTGTTTCTGTTATTCAAAAAACTATGGAGGTAAGAGCCTGTCTAAGCAGAAGGCCTTTGTTTGGTGTCGCTGTTATTCAAAAAACTATGGGGCTAAAGAGCCTGTCTAAGCAGAAGGCCTTTGTTTGGATACCGTCGGTGGATCGGCCAAACATGAAGGCAGGTATACCGTTGGTGGATTGGCCAAACACGAGGGATATGATGGAAAAGGGATAGTATGATGTACTTTTATATTATAATATATCCGCTTTTCAAAATAAGTGGCTTGGATTTGTCTACATTCTCATGTATCTAGACGCGAACAGAAGGAGATTTTATATGTAAATATTGTTTTTTTATGAAAAGGACCTTGGTATTAAAAGAAACAAACGATAGTATAAAGCACCATAAAAATACGAAAATTACAATGAAATCCTCGAAATGCCCTTTGTTTCCAACCTCTAGACTGTGTCGACAGCGCATCACCGTTGCCACTCCTCCCTGATCTGGCCTGGCATTGTTGGTTGCGGACGGAAACTCGCCGAACGAGTCTAGAAACCATATCCGTCCTGGAGGCGAAGAGGAAGAAATAACCGTCGATGAAGGTCCTTGATGATCCGTAGATCCCCATGGCCAGAAGAAGTCATCTTGATAGTCACACCAGTTGCCAAGATCCGAAGAGAATCAATAGATCGACGACGCTAACCCTCACGGGCCATTCGTTGACTGCGAGTCGGACGCCCACGAGGTAGGGAGAAGGCACCTTATGCTAACACGCTATCATCACCTCTACCTCACCGATGCCGCTAGGGAGACAAAACAAAGAGAAAACAAACCTAAAAAAAGCAAACATAATAATTTGATTTTAACTAAATCGAGTAATATGGAACCGAGGGAGTAGCTCTTCCCTCGCTTCCAAGCTCATTAGAAGCCTTGGCAGTGGCCATGACGTCCACACTGCCGCCTCAGAGCTAGCCCAGCCAGCCGTCCTGCTGTTGTGGATCATGAGGTTCGCATACTTTTGCCGTTCTCTTGTCTATGAGTGTTTGACATGTGATGTCTTTCAATGATGAGGTTAAAGAGTCAGGTGTGCCTACAAAAACTGGAACGAACCCCGTCGCCCTCGCGACCCTCGCGTCGCCCCACAGGCGACTCGGGGGGCCTGAGCCCGCGCTGCCGCCGGCCCCCACCCCACGACCTCCTCTCCTCCGCCGCTGCCGCCCGGCCGCTGATGGCGGCGCCCCTGCCAAAGGTGGTGGGGAGATCCATGATGGGCGTCTCACCGGCAACTTCTTCTGTCTACCCGGCGGCTTCTTGGCATGGCGATGATGGGGCTCGGCAGGCGAGGAGGCGGCGTCTGCCGTGGCGGGCTCGCACCACCGCGGCGCCACGGGTGGGTGCGAGGCGGGCCCGTCCGGGCCCAGATGGGCTTAGCGGGCCTCGGCTCTGCTCGCGTGGGTGCCGCAGACGGGGCTGCTTGCTGCGGATGGCGTCTGAGGAAGCGAGCCCGGGCTCGGCGGGGTTTGGCCGGGGCGGTGTCTCTCGGCCGCGGACAACTGGTAGGGGTGACCGGCTTGTCGTTCTCCGTCGCCTTTCGCCGGAGATGAGGATGTCGGGCGGGGCCCGGGGCCGCGGCTGTGTGGTGGTCGGCACAGGCTTTGCCTCGGCGCGGCGGTTGCGTGGAGGACGGCGTCAGGGGCTCGGCGTGGTGGTCTCGTGGAGCTCGCCTTTTTTCTGTTGGTGCCTTGGCGGCTTTGGTGGGCTGCTGCGTGTGGCGGGGGCTTGGTGTCCCTCGCTGGCTCTCCCTTGGCGGAGGTGCGCCATGGTGCATGGACGGCGGCGCGGCGACACCGCTTTCAGTGGTCGGGGCGTTTTGGTGCGCCCCTTGGCCGGTGGCGAGTTGGCGTGTGGTTGCTCGCTCTGCTACGCGTGAAGGCCGGAGCGGCGGCTCCGGGCAAGGATGGTGTTGTTGTTCTGTCCTGGCCGTGTGGGCGTCGGGGCATGGGCGTGTGGGCGGGGGTGCCGTCTCTCCTTCCGCCGGTCATTATCGCCGGGCGGCATGGGTCGCCTTCGTGGCGGTCCTTTGGAGGTGGTGCAGGGGTCTCCGGACGAAGTCCTGCCCGACTTCGGTTGGTGCCGACATCGGCGACGCCTGTGGCCGCCGCTTCCCTCTTGGGGGCGTTGTCGTGGAGCCCGGTCACCCCTCCGTCCATTGCTTTGGGGTGAAAACCCAAATCTGGCTTCGCCAGATTGGATGACGGCGGCGTCCTCTCGGATGTTGTGACCTTCCTGAAGGCGTCATTTTTCGGAGTAATGTGAGCCTTTGCACAGGGTTCTTTGGTGCTTCGGGGAGGGTCGACACCTTCGGGCCCTGTCGGCGTGCGAGTGCCGCTGGCGAGTTCTCTGCGGCCTGCCTCTCGCCATGAAGCCTGTGAGGCCTAGCCGTTCTTTCGGCTCTGACTTCCTCTCCGGGGACGTGGACCAGGCTTTCCGTTATGCTCGCCGTTGCCGTTATGCTGGCGTCGTTCGGCGGTGCTCCAGACCTAGTCGAGCTAGGTAGTGTGGCCTCGTGTGGTTTCTGCCGGTTTTCCTTAAAACTGTGCCGTTGGGGTCTTTTTTTTGGTCTGGTTCCCCTTTTAACCGGACCCGTGTGTATATACGTCTGTTTCGGGTTTTGGCCGGTTTCCCTTCCAAACCGACCAATTCTCTTCTTCTAGCTCTGAGCTCTCTTTGTAAATAGTTTGGATTTGCTCGTTAGTGTGGAGATGGTTATAGATATGGCAAGAAGATTGCTTGCCTCTAAAAAAGAGCAAATTGCACAAACCACCACGTATTGCCGCCGTCGTTGTGGAAAACACCAACTTTACCTGTTTTTTGTACCGATCACCAACTATTGGTGTAATACGTTGCATATAGGTCTAAATCCTAGATTAGGTTGATTAATTGAAATCTGAGCGACCGGGATACACAAGGCAATGATGATGTGGTGTCAACGTGTCATGAGTTGTTTAAAAAAAAATCAAAAAATAAAAAACTTTCAGTAATTAAAATAATATAAACAACTCTAAACTAACTAAACCGAATAAGTTTGAACGAATATCGTTTCAATGGCTAGAATTTTTATTTTTTCAAAAAGATTAAAAAACACACTAATAATGACACATAGATATCAGATCCTTATGTCGCGGCTCCGTCCGTAAGGATTTCAGTTAATCCACTTAATATGAGATTTAGACCTGTGTGCAACCGATTACACCAATAGTTGGTGGTTTTTACAAAAAACTTGAAAAGTTGGTGTTTTGCGCAACGTGCACGGCAAATGAGTGGTGGTTTGTACAATTTCCTCTAAAAAATGTAAAATCTCTTAGGAGGAAAAATAAGAAGATAGATGCCACAAGGAAGGCTTTTGTAGCGCCTTGATAGATGGATGGACCCAACTTTGTAGGTTGTCGTGTCAGCTTCTTTGACGATTTTCGTCTGTTTTTCGTTAATTATTGAGTAGTCTATTCCATATTAACCGTAACAGATTTGCCATATGAAACAACTGATATGAAACAAATAGATCTTAGCTAATCTTTCGCCCTAAAAATGGAATTTTTTCAAGAAACATGAAGTCACCGATAATTAAAGTGTAGGTGTTTTTTTTTTCAAAAGGAAAATAAAACCCCGGTCTCTGCATCGGTTGATGCACACAGCCGCCTTTTATTAAGAAACACATACTCCAAGTGTATTACAATTCGATGATCACATAAGGTCGAAACAAAGATCAACCGGCGTGGAAATATGAAACAAAGGACCAAACATTATTCTCTAGTCTATTATTAAAACGCAGCCAAACAAACTACTAGCCGAAGATGTGCCTACCGACTATCAAAGACGGCTGAAATTAAGGTGTATAGGTGTAGCCAGTGACCACGGCGCGACGAGAAGCTAGTCAGGCTCTCGAGCTACACAAGCAAGCAGCGCCGCACGGTCCATCTCGTATCCGCATAAATATTTGCACGCGTGGCACTCGACGCCGTCGACGAGCTTCTCGACGCTTCCCGTCGTGATGTTGAGCATGAAGGCTCCCTTGCTTTTGCCTTCTGATCCGACGGTGAACAGCACCGTGCCGCTCCTCTCGCCGAACCACCGCAGCCTAAACGCGGTTGTGCTGGTGACCGCCACAAACTCGGGTAGCTTGATGCGTAGGGCATGGCACTCCCCCTCCCACTCGCCGCCAGCAGCCGTCTGGGTCTCGATATCGACGAACACGGTCCACGCCGTCCTCCGAATCCAGCTATTAAAGGAACTCTGCATCCAGCTATTAAAGGAAGTGGAGAACAAGATCAGGCGCTTCCCGTCCGGCGAGGCGCCCAGCACGTGCTCGCCCTGGTATGCGTGATCCGGCCGGTAGGGCACGGAGCACACATCCATGGGTTCCGACGGCGCGCCGTTCAGCCGCACCCCCAAGGCCTCGCGGCGCATTGGCCAATAGGCCGTGCCCCCGACCACCACGGCGTAGCCCAGCCCGCGCAGTATGCCGGCGCTCATCTTGACTCCGGGCTTCCTCTCTTCCGGCCCCCAGCGGGGGCCAAAGCCAACTGAGGAGGAGCAGCAGGAGCGTAGCGCGGTGAAGCCGCAGCGGATATAGACGAGCACGCGGAAGAAGTCCGACGGGCGCGCAGGCGCGTCGAGGTCGTCGTCACCGGTGAGTATCGCGCACCCGTAGGTACCGGGGCAGTCGTTCCCGTAAAGCGGTGGGAGCATGGACACGTCGCCCGTCATGGGGTTGCACACGCTTAGCCTCAGGGCGCCATGGGCGCGCCCCTCGCGCCGGAGCTCGAGGACGACTCGGCCATTGCGGGACGCCACCGGGCGGGCGTGCTCGAACAGCGCGGGGAGCTGGAGATGGGAACCGAGGTGGCGGGAGGCGGCTTCCGTCGGGACGAAGCGCGGCGGCTGCGTGGGGGAGCCGCGGGCCGGTTTGGCGTCCTGGTGGAAGAAGCCTAGGGCGAGGTGCGGGAGGAACTGGGCGGGGGGCGGCAGAGCGCGGGAGATGGCGCCGGCGTGCGTGGCCACGGCGTGGCCCCAGTGCCTGCACGTCGCGCCGTACCGGACGACGTCCGCGGCGGAGGAGGACGCGCGGGACAAGATCACGGACAGGACGTCGCCGGGAAGGACTTCGGCGCGCCTGTTCGTCCTGCTCCGGCGGCCGCAGTGTAGTCCGCGCCCGTGCCGACACAGCAGCCACCCGTTGTATGGTGGTAGCGTCGCGGCGTCATGGACGTGGTTCCGTCGAAGCGGCGGCATGCCGTTATTTGGTTAGCTAGGTTTCCGGTCGGTCAGGTTGTACGTCGTGGCAGCGACGACTGATTACGAGCGCGTACGTCGCGTAAATATGATCCGTGAGGATAGGTATCCCTGTGCATATATATAATCTTCTCCTGGAATAAGCTGGGTTCGTGTCCATGTAAGGTAACTACTTCTCTTTTTGAACTTCCCGTGTAAGGTAATAACCTTCGTTGCTGCAGACCGTGTAGGGGTAGGATCAGGAGTTAGTTTGAGTACTAGTAAAACCAAGATATGTAGTTCTAGTCTGATTCCCTATCCTCGTGTAACACATGTATATAACAAAAATGCAACTCCTATTGCAAGTGGAGGTTTAGTGACTATCTCTCACCATTAGTTTGTTGGAGGTTCGTCATGTGTTTTCTAGAAAGCCCCCTCCCACTCTTTTGTCTATAGATTGCAGTAAGACCCTCATCTTTCCAGCTTTCTACAAGTTTTGGTTTCCTTCTCCACTCCAAACTTCACTTTTTTCCTCTCTAGATCAAAACAGTATAAGATCCATATTTTGATCTGTTGCAACTAAATTTTTAACCTCAGATTTCTGATCAATTAAATTTTATACATGTATTATCAAGTTTGTTAATGGAGATTTTGTCATACACAAATTCATAAGCAGATATCAGGAGTTTTATACCTTTTTAGTCCACACATTTTCAATAATATATTTCAATTTACATAAAAAACAAAAATTGTAACAACTTATTAAAAAATAATAGGACATAATATTATTTTAGCAATTTACACAAATCTTGGAAGTTTTATACCTTGTTTCGTATACACATTTTGGATATTTTACATCTAAAACAAAATTTGTAACAGCTTTTTTGAAGAAAACAAGCACACATAATATAATTTCAAGTTTTGTACTTTTTTTCCACACAATTTCAGTAACCTATTTTAATAATTTATATTTAAACAAAAAATAAGAACTTATTTTAAAGAAAACTATCTGACATAATATTATTTCAATAATTTACACAAATCTCAGAAGTTTTATACATCTTTTTATCCACACATTTTCGCCTAGATTTTCAAATTCAGTTTACAAATAAATTATTCGGAATTAAGCTATATACAAGTTTCATACCTAATAAAAATCAAAATCCTAAAATAAAACATCTAAAGATAAACATGAACAAATTTTGTTAAAGAAACCTGTTAGTGATGGGTGAATTTAGGCATGTACCTCACATGGACCGTAATCCACGATTCCTTCCCACGACGTCTACCTCTATGATCAAAGATCAAAGGGCGTGCATCTAGAAGCTCTCAATCGACCTGACCTGTGGTGCTGCAAGATGGCTCTCTAGAGATCTCGAAGACCAGATGCATGTGCAAAGAAGATCGAGGATCAAGATTACGTGTAAGTAAAGATGAAGACCTGGCGTGACTAAGGAACACTCGACCTCCATCGACGCCTATAAATACTCAAGAACATTCACCTAGAAAGGGACACGCCATAATCGTCTAAGTCTTCGCCATTAGTCTTAATCATAAGCCCTAAATTTATCTCTCTCGTCGGGTAATATTATAAACTCACCAAGATCATCTTATAGACACTTTGAATGATCTATTGATCACTTATGAATAAAGACTGAAGGAAATCCTCCCCATTACACATATACCTTCTTCTTTGTCTTTGGAGATCCAAACCTGCTACCCGAGATGATTGCCGAACAAATAAACTCTATTTCGTTCCTTGGAAGTGAGACTGCCGAGGGATCGTGAAAACTATCCTTCGTCAGTTGGCGCGCCAAGCAGGAGGAGCCCGAGTCATGTAGATCGGATCTACCGCGGTGACACCAGAGAGCCTAGATCACCGGGGCTATGATGTGGCATCCCGCAAAACCACTACTAGAAAATCGCGTTGTTTTTGTGCATTGCATCGTCATGACCGCATGCTCATGTCATCATGCCACATTGCATTTGAGCATCGTCATCATCTTGCAGTTGCTTGCATGAAACTATTTTTGAAAGGCCGGGTTTTGTTTTCTAAAACGCCCCATCTTCATTCAAACACGCAAACCCGGGTCGCCGGAATATTTTGTTTTGACTAAATAGGTTTTCGCAAACGGTCCGTTTAAATAAATAAAATATTGCATTATTTTAGCGGGGCAGTCGAACGGGCCGAATGACCCGAACGACCACCCCAGGGAAAAATACAAACGGTTCAATCTAAATCCTACAGCTATCAATCCTATCCTAACCAACCCCCCTCCACATCACCCCAACCAACCCCCTCTCGCCACCTCACCTCTCCCCACACCCCCACCACTAAAAATCTGCCACCTCACCCCTCCCTCTCTCTCTCACCCCACTTCCCCTCCACACCAGCACACAACACACGCACACACGCCACACTTGTCCCCACCGACATGCCCCTCGGGATCCCCGACCTGGGCCCCACCCTGGCCAGCTCCCCCACGACCCCGTCGTCCCCATTCTCCCTCACCGCTTCCTACCCCGATGCCTCTCTTCCTCCCTGGCCCCTCTCCCTCTGCAGCCGGCCGGCAGCCCCCTCGTTCCCTCCTCCCCGTGCTCGCCCCGAGGAGCCCCTCGCCGGAGCCGGCCCCGCGCCCTTCCCCGCTCCAACCAGCGCACCGGCCCGCCTCTCGTTCTCCCCCTCTGCTGCCACTACCCGGGCCTCTGCTCGCCGTCGACAAGCTCGCCTCACCGCCTCGCCCGTCGCCCGATCCGCCTACCTCACTTCCGCCGCCGGCCGTACAACTCCACCCGAGCCCACCCCCGCTCGCCTCCACCTCCCTCTCTTCGCTTCTCTCCGCTGGCCGCCCTCACTTCGCCGCCGCCTTACCAGCGCATGTCTCACCTCCGCCGGACCGCCTCTCCTTCCCCAGCCCCAACCCCTCCAGCCGCTTCGCCCCTCGTCCGTCGCTCTTCTCGGCTCCGCCTCTGCCCCGCACCTCCTCGTCGCAGTCGCCACCGGTCAGCGCCTCCCGTGGCGCCGTAGGCGCCCGCCACTCATTCAGCAAGGCCGCCAGGGACCCCGAGCGTCGCCGACGCGCGCATCCCGCGGGCCCACCTGCGCGACCCCTCCTGCGTCGGCCGCCTTGCTGCTTCTCTGTGTTAGTGCCTGTTGAGGTTTCAGTGCAGCAGGTTCCTAGTACCGCTTGGCAAGATGCCCAATCGCGTCTTTGACTCGCGACCTGATGGCTAGAGATGTGTATGTTGGAGGATTGGAGTTGAGACGGTGGTGACCAAGTAAAGATGGTGTTGTGCCGACAAGGCGTGTTGATGGTGTGGTGCTACAACCCGGACGTCCTCTGGCTTGAGTCGACAAGATCGACAATGGATGATGAGACCCGAAGTATCCCGACAAGATTATAACTACCTCGGTGAATTACGCTCCTAGATACAAGCCTGGATGAGTGGTAGTGGTTGAAATAGTACGGTGGGGCCCCAAAAGCCACTCACTGGTAGTCCTTTCGGACGTCCCAACCACTACCCTCTCAACGGGACTGTCACAGGCGCGTAATCGGCAGCGAAGGGATCAACTACGTACACAAGTGGGTATGTATAAGCCACCATACAAGAGTACATCGAGCCATACCATCTAGAAAGAAAGGAAATATAGCGCCATACGGCAAGATTCAAATGACCTAGATAGATCTATATTTTAGGATACTTCCTCATACACACATCGAGTATCATGCGGGCGGCAAACAAAATCCAGTACGGATAAGAAGCAAATCGGCATAAGATGCCATAGAAATAAGCACATCCCAACTACAGGTCTCACGGATCCCGTTCCGGAATCTCTACACCAAACGATCGTTGCTCCCATCTTCGGACTTCTTCCACCCAAAGATCCGTCCTGCGGTACATTCATCTGAACCAAATAATTTATCGTGTGAGACCCTAAGGGTACTCAGCAAGTCTTAATGCCTCTAAAGGGGACACAACCTGGGGTGACGCAATTGCAGCGAAAGAGAAACCCTAGCAGTTCTACAGATAAACGCTAACCATCCGCCTAACCAATGATAGACGGATGTCCGTGAATTAAGAACAGCAGTTATAGTGGTAACCTCATCAGATCCATCCTCCTCCCTGCTTACCAACAAGGAAGCGGACGAACAACCCCCATCCGTTGGCAATTTTATTAACCATTCCATGAGTGTTGCACTATTTACTAGTCAAATTACTTAGTCAGATTAAAACGGTACTTTAGTTATGCTTGTCTATGATCGAGAAACTGTGCTCCAAGTCGTCCATATCCGCGGACACGGCTTTCAGAAAGTTTTACCCGGCCGGGGTGCACCAATAGCAACACACGCTCGATCAACCTCGGAAAAACCAAATCAAAACCCAACGAGGCTTTCACGATGAACAATCACAGATTCGAAATATTTGGGGCCACCTTAAAGTGGAACCATAGCGAAGTTAGTGACTTGAAAGCGGACTTAAGGTTTGTGGGGCGGTAAACGCAATGGGAACCCGAAAGTGTGGCTGGGCTTGTCGATACCACGTAACGGGTCACAATTCCTAAAAGATGCAGTGTGCTCCGCACAAACGTAAATACATAAGTAGCATGGCATAAGTACAGATCGTAAATAAAACCTCAAACTAGTTTGTGGCCCCAAGAAATAAGACGGAATCAAGCTCGCTCGGGGTCCCATATACCTCCGGATGTGGATAGCGATAAATCAAGGAACAGGAATCAAGTACTCGGGGTCTTACGGGACACAAGTGAGCAGGAAAAACCAAATAGCAGATGTTGCTCACCGGTGCCACTTTCATTAGTTATCCCATACTACTCAGGTTAAGTTGTTTAGGTACCTCGTTATCAATCAGACGCCCACATACCCTATACATGCTGTTCTACGACTCGCATGGCTCAAACAACTCCTGTAGTAATGGCTCATGGGATGGAGGAACAAGCTTAGTGGGGTTTAAAAGTAAAGGCTATGCATACTTGGGATTCAATTTAATGCAATCGCGACTCAATGATGCAGGAATAAGATAGAGGCAATAGGTACTGTATGTATGCAAGCATGTGGAAGTTCTTGCCTGTCAACTCAGTTGAAGCGAGGGACGGATCTGGGTAGTGCTCCTGGTTCTCTTGATATAACCCCTGCTCAGTGTCTATCCGAGAAAAACCAAACAAACAAGGCCACATGAATATAGGCACAAGCATATGAATAAGATGCGTCAAGCAAACAGTCATGCCATGATGGATGATGCACAATTTACATGGCAATAAGGTAGTATGGCATGGGTGAGGTGTGGCATACAAGAATAAGTCATTTTTATTAAGGTTGAGCCACATTTTATTGTCATAATGATTGCTGTATGTTATATATTTACATGATGCATGCTTCAATTCGAGTCATGGATGGCGTAAACAGAAAGGTCTCGTCGAGCTGATCATTTTAGACATATCATTTGCTAAATTTGGAATTATAAAACAAAAGTTATTAATTATTTAAGTTCTAGTGGCAATTGGTGTAATTTAATTAAACTTGGAATTTTAATTGTGCAAAAGGCAATTTGAATAGCATATTTGAAATCCTCACATTTTTCTGATCTCCATACATATATCATTTGTGTTATTTGGAATTATAATGGAAAAGTTATTTAAAATCTGAATTGAATTTGAATTTGAAAATAATTAGGAAAAGATTTGATTTAAACAGACTCAGGAAACTTTCTACACCCAGACTAACATACCCACAGGTACTTACAGGTGGGGCCAGGGACTTGTGGTCCCACGCGCCAGGCTGGGAGGTAAGGAGGACCATGGTTGAAGGGGTTAGGCAGTGGGGTTTGCAAAAGCGGCAAGGAGGCCCGCGGTGGGGTCAAGGGCTATGGTCGAGGCAAGGAAGCCTAGGGGCTTAACTATAAAAGTGTCTGGGGGGGGTTTGATTATCGTGAAACTGAATTCTGTTACACTCGAATCTGCTGGGCGAACTTTGGGTGAAGATGGCGAGAAGCGTGAGGATTTTGAACGAAACACAAAAAGCAAAGTTGTAGAGGGACACCAGGCTACAATTTTCATTAAGGTCACGCGGATCATGGCTGTGATGGGCGGGCACGATGAACATAGGAAACTGCAGCCCGCTGCGTCGTTACTCTACTGCTGCGGGCAGCTCTGACGAAGCTGTCGGACTCGAGCGTCTTGTGCGGAGAATCGCCCGGCGTCAGGCGGCTCTGGTAGCGGGAGGATGCTAGGGGAGGAAAAAGCAGGCGAAGGGGCTCACTGAACGATCCCCCCAGGGGTGGTGCGAAGGTGGTCAGGAGCTCGGGAAGAAGACCAAGAAGCGCCGGTGAGGTACTCTGCCACTCGGAGGGTCGTCGGGAGGTGGCTCGGGATGCGTGATCCTCTGCTGCCAGAGGAGACAGCAGGCGGGCTGAGGTCCCGCCGTCAGTGGCCTCGCCGGTGATGGCGACGACACAACGGCAACTCTGGCGGCTCTCGGCGGGTGAGACCAGCTAGGCGAGGCAGAGGATGGCGGAGGAGGAAAAGGAGGCTAGGGTTCGTGGGGAGGGAAAGCGGCTTGGGATAAGAAGGCGCGAGGTGGAGGTGCGGTGTGGAGGATGACGGGAACGACGACCTGCTGCCGTTAGAGGAGCAGAGAGAGGGAAGCGTCGGGGAAGAGGAGCAGGGAGCAGCGTCTCGACGAGGGGTACGGTGGGAGGCGAGTGGGCTGGGAAGACGAGTTGGGCGGGAGATCTGCACGATGGGTTGCTCTTGGTTTTCTTGGGCTCATGCGCTCCCCTCTCTCTCTTTTCTCTCTTCTTTTTATTTCAATCTGTTTGTTTGTTTTCAAAATTTTCAATGCAAGTTAAACCAGCTACTAATTCCAAAAACTTTGAGCCTTGTAACAGGAGGTTTTGAGATAGGGCTTGACTAAGGGGAGAGGCAAAAAGAGGCCAAGATACATAAGAAAAGGCACACATGATCACATGGTCATGCATGGAAGAGAAAAGAGGATTAGGTGATTGGTTAAAGATTAGCTAGAGGGTAGAGAGAGGGGTGAGGTTAGGGTTTTAAACACGTCAAAACAAGATCAAGCAAAGGGAAGGAGTGATCCAAGCAAGGAAAACAAAATGACCTTCAATAGTTAGCAAGAGGTGACACTTGTATGGCCCATGCAAACAATAAATGCCATGTCTTTATATTGTGAAACAACATAAATTCATGTGGCATTCTTCCTTGCATTCCCAAAAGGTGGGCAAAGGCCAAGTAAAAGATTATGGTGGAATCCAACCAACCAACATGAGCAAGAGGTAAACTCAAATAAACTGCTGTAACACCCTCAGAATCGGCCCTATGCAAGTTTCAGCAAAACTCGCCAAACCCGCATAGAAACGATTCGAAGGTGCCCACCAGGCACTTTCGTGCGGGTGGAAAGCAAAGTAATAACATTACACAACAGTCCTCGATGGGACCCACGAGCAGAGATATACAATGACTCAAAGAGTCAAGAATACAAATATAATATACAAAGATCCAAATCACCTTGAAAGCGATAGGCGTCCAGCTACGGACAAGATGCAAATGGGGCTAAGAGCCACGAAGAATAACCAATGGCATCCATAACCCCGAGCCAAGCGGAAGGGTAACCACCTAACGGCGTCGATCTCAAAACAGCTTAAACAAAGGGGTGCCGACAAAGGGCAAAGGAAAAGAGGAGCGTCGATCGAGGCCAGTACACGGCGAGGCTAGAATTCGGCGGTCCTCGCCTACATAGGTATGGTGGACTGAAGCGGCAGCGGCAGCATGCACTAAACAACCTATAGAGACTCGATACAACTGGCGGCTATCAGAGAGGGGCAAGAAAGATCTATTCGGATCCAACCCGATACTAGCATCAAACAAACCCATCCTGGCGTTTCCCCCTCGAGACCAAACGAGGAAGTCAACCGAGGAACTCACACAGTTGGCAGTTTTACTTAATCAGTTATAGTTGTGGCACTTTACTAGTCAGGTTTAGATATTCATCCTGATAAGGTAAGCAGTGGGCACTTTTAGTTAACCATTCCATGATAGTTGCAACACTTACTAGTCAGATACATTTAGCCTGAGATAACCCCAAAACCCAGCAATTGTTGGTACTTTTACTTAGCCATTCCGTTGCAGTGAAGCTGATTACTAGACATATCGGATACAAGTCAATTAATAGCAAATAAACTTTAGTTATAGTTGTCTATGATCAAGCACTGTGCTCCAAGTCGTCCATAACCGCGGACACGGCTTCTCGAAAAGATTTAACCTTCAAGGGTGCACCAAAGTATCCACAGGCACTTCGACCCTTTTTGCCAGATCAGTTAACATACACCCATCGGTATGTCGGCGGGGCCTAAGTCACGACGTTCCTGCACAAAGCAAGTACATGGGGCCACCCCACCGAGTCGACACCGCAACGGAGTCGGCGGTCTCGAGACGGACTCGAGGTTTGGGTGGCGGTGGCGCAGTATGCCCCAAGCGGGACCATCGACACCGCAACGTGTCCCGATCCTAAGCGATGCAGTGTGCTCCTCGCACAATCGTAAATAAAGCGGTAAACATGGTATAAGTACAGGATAGTAAAACACCTAAAACTAGTTGGGGCCCCTAGTACAATACTTTGAAATCAGGTAATTATCAATGGGGGGCCCATATCTCCCCACCTGTGGTTAGCGCGCTCGATCTCGGAACAGGTGTCAAGAACTCGGGTCCTACGGGACACAAGTGGGCGGTCGGAAACCAAAACTTACCTATCACCCACCGATGCCTCTGCTTAATTCAATTTTAGTTGTTAAACAGGAATTAAAGTGATACAATAATTAAAGCCATGATCATCTCCAACGTCAACATGCGGCAATTCTCCAACAATTGTGGTACTTGACGACAAGCAAAACACTTGAGCAAGCGACTACGACACGCGGGTCCAACTATCTACCAAACAACAGGTAATAGGATGTGTCCAAGGCTATATAGGGCTGCAAGGGATATCACAGGTACGAAATCTAGAGCATCGCAACATAGATAGCAAAGATCAACAGGAGGGAAGTAAATACTTGCAAAGTAAGATAGGTAGAAAGGGGGAGATGCTCGCCTGAAAACATTGCCGAAGGTTCATCCGAAGATCGGGGCGAAGCTCACATCAACTCAACGACCTTAACCGCGAAGAACCAAAACACTAGAAGAAACACCGGATGCAATATTTAATACACGGCAGAAGATTGGCATGATGCATGTATGATGCATGGCATGGCAGAGGTGCGATGCGATTAGGTCATATTAAGTGGAACCAGGGTCCCGACAATTAGTTAGATGGTGCAAGTTGTTTAGCTACCCCGCAATTTAAATGTTGTTATAACAAGGTAAGATTAGATACCGGTTCGCTACACAAGTTTAAATGAGGCCGATATGAGACTAGATTTGCCCGCATATGGGCCCCATATTTAATTATTAGGTGAATCGGCATAAGGCCCCCAAACCACATGATTATGCATGCAAGATGAATGATTTAATGCAACAAGTTGTATTATGTTATAAAATAGGGTTTCGGGAAGAGGGGTCACACATCAGAGGGGGCTCGACGATCTTGGGTTCCGGGGTTCGGGGTCGGTCTCAGGGTTCAGGGTTCGGCGAGGTCGTTCTCGGACTCAGGGGTAGGTCTTGGCGCATCCGGGGTCTTCGGGTCACGTTGTCGGTCATGGCGTTCGGGACGAAGCACTCGTCGCAACGGGGTTCTCGGCGGACTCGGTGTCCGGGGTGAAACACTTGGCGTTCCTTGTCTTGTTGAAGGCCTTGTTGCTCTACGGCGAAGAGCTTAGCGTCAACGGGGTCCGAGAAGGCGATCTTGACGCGGAACCGGTGCAGGATCGGCCTTGGGTTCGGGGTCTCGGCGTCCGTAGATCTTGGCGACACGGGTTGAGGTGTCGAGGCTTGGTCTCCGGGTTCGTGGGCGGACTTGGCGTTTGAGGTTCCACGAAACCATGGCGCGTCCGTGATGCAGATCTTGTGGGTCCCCGCCGGAGGCCTTGAGGGCGGTTCTGGTACAACACACAAGCACCAACGCATACACGCAGGCACCACGCGAGGGCCGGACGAGGCGATGAACACTGCGAGCGGCGGGCCCACGCTACCGGAGGCGGACGCGGCGGCAGGGCTCAGCGAGGCGGCGGCGACGAGCGTCGGCAGCAGGGAGCCAGCGGCGGCGAGGCGACCAGCAGCGGCAGGTCTGGCGAGCCGGCGGCCGTAGCGCCTGGCGGAGCTCGGTCGCCAGCCGTGAGGCTTCGGGCGAGCGGGCGTCACTGGCGCAGGCGGCGGGTGGGCGTGCTCGGCCTCGGGCGGTGGCGCCAGGCCGAGGGCGGCGTGCGGCAGCGAGCGGCGCTGCGGATGGGAGGCCCAGCGGAGGTTGGCGGCGCTGGCGAGGTGGCGAGTGGGCCTGGCGGGGCGGCCTTGAGGCGGCGGGGCCAGAGGAGGTGGGGAAGCAAGGCGGCCGGAGGAAAGCGGCGGAGGCTGGCTGGCGGCGAGGCAGAGGAGCGGCCATGAGGGGCGAGCGAGCGTGGAGCTTGGCGGCGAGCGAGGAAGGCGAGTGGCGCGGTGAGGCCGAGCAGTGGGCGGCGAGTGGACCCGAAGGCAGGCGTGGGGAGGGTTGGGGGTGGTGGCGGGGTGGGTTTAGAGGAGAGGAAGTGGGGTGGGCTAGGTGGCGGTTTGGGGTTGGTTCGGGAGGGAAAAAGGTGAGGTGTCAGCGTCTGGTTGGCCAGGGTGATGTGGCTGTTTGGTTGGGTAGATAGGGATGGGTGAGCTTAGGATTTAGAGGGGCCGGTCTATTTGGACCGATTTAGTTTTCTGGGGGTAGTCGTTCGGGTCATTACCGCCCGCCCAAAATAATTTAATATTTTTATTTGATTGCGACGAACTTTGTAAATAGTTTTGGACAAACAAATTATCCGGCAGCATCCGGGGTTTTTGGCGTTTGAATAAAGATGAGGCGTTTGGAAAACAAATCGGGCTTTGCGAACATAGTTTTGGCAAACAATGCATGATGATGACGATGCAATGCAGAAATTCAACGCGATTTTCTAGTAGTGGTTTTTGCGGGATGCCACAATTCGACACCACTAACGATGGATCTCGCCCTCGAGATCCGCCTCATGGTACCGGAAGGAAGGTCGGCGATCTGCGTCTTCTCGCTTCGTGTAGATCCTCGCGACACCACTAACAAGAGGTTGTTGTTCCTGTTCGTCAAGAGAACACTCCGGAACAAAAAGGTCGAAGGTAGAGGTATCAACAAATAAGCCACCTCCAGCTTCCATGGACGGAGTAAAATTGCATCGATCCACCATTCAATGTACATAAGCGAATGATAAGAGTAGTGGTATGGTCGCGACTCCATCCCGCACTCAAAGCATTACTATGTACACGAATAGACAGATTATGCAACCAACTCTCAGGATTCAGACTGAAGATCTCGACAAGCGAGATTCGGATCAAAGGAGTGATGCAGTCTCTGCATCGGAGCTGGCGTAGAGGATGTCGTCGTGTCAGAAAACACCGGAAGGAACAAACAAGGAATAAAGAATGGTAACACCGTAGACGGATTCATCAGGCAGCTTGAACACCGGGCGGTAGAACACCGTTATCAAGGAGGAAGCGAAACCCTGAAGGTACGACGGAAACCCAACCACGAGAAATCCTGGACTCGAAGAGGAAGGAGAGAGCGGATTCAAACACGTCGAGATAAGAGGGGAATAGCAGAGGGGTAAGGAGTAAAATCAGACCTAATCAGAGCTATCCAACCGATTTTAAAATAGTTTTTGACACTCTACTTAGGCCGTTAGCTAGGTTATCCTCTGTGCTGGACTTGTGGGTATCGCAACCGCTGAGCTCGATACCACTCTGTAACACCCTCGAATCGGCCCTATGCAAGTTTCAGCAAAACTCGCCAAACCCATAGAAACGATTGAAGGTGCCACCAGCACTTTCGATGCGGTGGAAAGCAAAGTAATAACATTACACAACAGTCCTCGATGGGACCCATGAGCAGATATATACAACAAATGACTCAAAGAGTCAAGAATACAAATATAATATACAAAGATCCAAATCACCTTGAAAGCGATAGGCGTCCAGCTACGGACAAGATGCAAATGGGGCTAAGAGCCACGAAGAATAACCAATGGCGTCCATAACCTGCCCGGCCAAGCCGGAAGGGTAACCTCGCTAACGGCCGATCTCAAAACCTGCTTAAACAAAAGGTGCCGACAAAGGGCAAAGGAAAAGAGGAGCGTCGATCGAGGCGATGCACCGAGGCTAGAATCCGGTCCTCGCCTACATAGGTATGGTGGACTGAAGCGGCAGCGGCAGCATGCACTAAACAACCTATAGAGACTCGATACAACTGGCGGCTATCAGAGAGGGGCAAGAAAGATCTATTCGGATCCAACCCGATACTAGCATCAAACAAACCCATCCTGGCGTTTCCCCCTCGAGACCAAACGAGGAAGTCAACCGAGGAACTCACACAGTTGGCAGTTTTACTTAATCAGTTATAGTTGTGGCACTTTACTAGTCAGGTTTAGATATTCATCCTGATAAGGTAAGCAGTGGGCACTTTTAGTTAACCATTCCATGATAGTTGCAACACTTACTAGTCAGATACATTTAGCCTGAGATAACCCCAAAACCCAGCAATTGTTGGTACTTTTACTTAGCCATTCCGTTGCAGTGAAGCTGATTACTAGACATATCGGATACAAGTCAATTAATAGCAAATAAACTTTAGTTATAGTTGTCTATGATCAAGCACTGTGCTCCAAGTCGTCCATAACCGCGGACACGGCTTCTAAAAGATTTAACCTGCAGGGTGCACCAGTATCCAGCACTTGACCCTTTTGCCGATCGCTTAACATACACCCATCGGTATGTCGGCGGGGCCTAAGTCACGACGTTCGGACCCAAAGCAAGTACATGGGGCCACCCCAGAGTCGACACCAACGGAGTCGGCCGGTCGAGACGGACTCGGGGTTTGGGTGGACGGCAGCGGTGGCAGTATGCCCCAAGCGGGACCGCCGACACCGCAACGTGTCCCGATCCTAAATAAAGATGCAGTGTGCTCCTCGCAAACGTAAATAAAGCGGTAAACATGGCATAAGTACGGATAGTAAAACCTCAAACTAGTTGTGGCCCCAAGACAATACTTTGAAATCAGGTAATTATCAATGGGGGCCCATATCTCCCACTGTGGTTAGCGCTCGATCTCGAACAGTGTCAAGAACTCGGGTCCTATGGGACACAAGTGGGCTGAAACCAAAACTTACCTATCACCCACGATGCCTCTTAATTCAATTTTAGTTGTTAAACAGGAATTAAAGTGATACAATAATTAAAGCCATGATCATCTCCAACGTCAACATGCGGCAATTCTCCAATAATTGTGGTACTTGACGACAAGCAAAACACTTGAGCAAGCGACTACGACACGCGGGTCCAACTATCTACCAAACAACAGGTAATAGGATGTGTCCAAGGCTATATAGGGCTGCAAGGGATATCACGGGTACGAAATCTAGAGCATCGCAACACAGATAGCAAAGATCAACAGGAGGGAAGTAAATACTTGCAAAGTAAGATAGGTAGAAAGGGGGAGATGCTCGCCTGAAAACATTGCCGAAGGTTCATCCGAAGATTGGGGCGAAGCTCACATCAACTCAACGACCTTAACCGCGAAGAACCAAAACACTAGAAGAAACACCGGATGCAATATTTAATACACGGCAGAAGATTGACATGATGCATGTATGATGCATGGCATGGCAGAGGTGCGATGCGATTAGGTCATATTAAGTGGAACCGGGGTCCCGACAATTAGTTAGATGGTGCAAGTTGTTTAGCTACCCCGCAATTTAAATGTTGTTATAACAAGGTAAGATTAGATACCGGTTCGCTACACAAGTTTAAATGAGGCCGATATGAGACTAGATTTGCCCGCATATGGGCCCCATATTTAATTATTAGGTGAATCGGCATAAGGCCCCCAAACCACATGATTATGCATGCAAGATGAATGATTTAATGCAACAAGTTGTATTATGTTATAAAATAGGGTTTCGGGAAGAGGGGTCACACATCAGAGGGGCTCGATCTTGGGTTCCGGGTTCGGTCGGTCTCAGGTTGGTTCGCGAGGTCGTTCTCGGACTCGGGGTAGGTCTTGGCGCATCCGGGGTCTTGAGTCACGTTGTCGGTCATGGCGTTCGACGAAGCACCTGCCGCAACGGGTTCTCGGCGGACTCGGTGTCCGGTGAAACACTTGGCGCCTTGTCTTGTTGAAGGCCTTGTTTCTCTGGCGAAGAGCTTAGCGTCAACGGGTCCGAGAAGGCGATCTTGACGCCACCGGCACGGATCGGCCTTCGGTTCGGGTCTCGGCGTCCGTAGATCTTGGCGCGACACCGGTTCGTGTCGAGGCTTGGTCTCCGGGTTCGTGAGGCGGACTTGGCGTTTGAGGGTTCCACCGAAACCGTGGCGCGTCCGTGATGCAGATCTTGTGGGTCCCTGTCGGAGGCCTTCGGGGACGGTTCTTGGTACAACACACACAAGCACCAACGCATACACGCAGGAGCACCACGCAGGGCGGGACGGGGCGATGAACACCGCAGGGCGGCGGTCCACGCTACCGAGGCGGACGCGGACGGTGGGGCTCAGACGCCGACGGCGGGAGCTACCGGGCGGCGCGGACGCCGAGGGCGGCCCGGCGAGTGCGGGCGAGGCCGGCGACGCCGACGGGAGCCCCGACGCGCGGAGGCTCGAGACGGGTCGCCAGGCTAAGGGGCTCGGCCAGAGGCGGGTCGCGCTGAGGCCGCAGGCGGTGGAGGCGTGTTCGGCCTCGGCCGCGGTGGCGCCAGACGGAGGCGGCGGCGGCGGCGCGGGCGAAAGGTCGCGGACGGGAGGCCGGGCGGAGGTTGGCGGCCGGGTCGCGGCGAGGTGGGCTACGCGCGGCACGGGAGGCGGGACGAGGACGCGTGGGCGGGCGCCTGGGGAGGAGAGGCGGTTCTCGGAGGGCGGAGGCGGCCCGGAGGAGGTTCTGGGCACGGCCGCGGCCGGAGGCAGAGGACGGCGGGAGGCGGCGGCGGGCTGGGCGACGGGGCGAAGCGCGTCCGAAGCTTGGCGGGCAGAGGCCGCGGGCGACGCTGGAGCCTGGGGCGAGCGAAGGGCGAGCGAGCGGTGGAGGCAGGTCTGGCGGTTGGGCGTGGGAGCAAGCAGAGGCGGCCGGGCGGCGAGGTGGCGGGGAGCCAAGGGCGAGCTGAGGAAGAGGAGGGAGGCGGGCAGGACGTGGGAGGTTGATGGGAGGGGCCGGGAGGGGCAGGTGGGGTGGGTCCCATGGGGCTGGGCGGTGGATCATGAGGCAAGTGCGTCTTGTGAGTTGTGAGAGGGTTGGGGCGTGGGGGAGGTGTGGGTGAGCTGGCAGGGTGGGTTTAGAGGGAGAGGAAGTGGGGGTGGGCTAGGTGGCAGTTTGGGGTTGGTTCGGGGAGGGAAAAAGGTGAGGTGTCAGCGTCTGGTTGGCTAGGGTGATGTGGCTGTTTGGTTGGGTAGATAGGGATGAGTGAGCTTAGGATTTAGAGGGGCCGGTCTATTTGGACCGATTTAGTTTTCTGGGGGTAGTCGTTCGGGTCAATCGGCCCGTTCGACTGCCCCGCCCAAAATAATTTAATATTTTTATTTGATTGCGACGAACTTTGTAAATAGTTTTGGACAAACAAATTATCCGGCAGCATCCGGGGTTTTTGGCATTTGAATAAAGACGAGGCGTTTGGAAAACAAATCGGGCTTTGCGAACATAGTTTTGGCAAACAATGCATGATGATGACGATGCAATGCAGAAATTCAACGCGATTTTCTAGTAGTGGTTTTTGCGGGATGCCACAACTGCCAAGCTCATATTAATTGGATGGTGGAATTATAAGGTGGTGAAAGAAAAGTGGTGGAGTTTAAAAGAGATATGCCCCCAACTCAACTTGGGCATTTAACAACCTATCAAGAGCCAAATACAATATCAAGAGGCAAATACATTTAATAGTGCACATGAGATAAGAACCAAACAAGAATAGGTTTTATATGATGCTCAAATGCAAGGTGACATGATGACATGAGCATGATATGATGATGATGCAACAATTATATGTTGGAAGTGGCCCTTTTTATTATTATAACAAGTAGCATTACAGGTGTTAGACAACTGGGATGCTACAACTCCCTGACTAAACAGGAATCTCGCCGAGATTCTAGGAAGAAGAAGAAGACACAAAGAGAGAAGGATGGTTGGCACGGAGTTCATCTTCACGCTCCCATGTGGCTTCATCAATGTAATGGTGTGACCATGCACCTTGCGTAACTTGATGGACTTGTTGCGAGTCCTTCGCTCATGTCTCAAGGATTTTGGGGTGTTCTTGATAAGACAAGTCTTCTTGAGATCGATTATCTCATGATCCACAGTCTGCCGGATCTTTGAAGCACTTCTTGAGCTGAGAGATGTGGAAAACATCATGGACTTTGAGTTTTTCCAGGAGCTCCAGGGCATAAGCAACTTCTCCTCTTCTACCACGTATCTTCAAAGGACCGATGTATCTAGGAGCCAACTTTCCTTTGATACCGAAGCGGTGTGTTCCTCTCATGGGAGTGACACGAAGGTAGACGAGATCACCAGGGCATACACCATATCCGGTGCTTCTGTCATAGTTGCTCTTCCGACGACTCGAGCAATCTTCGTGTTCTCCAATGATATGCACCTTCTCCTCTGCTTGGGTTACAATGTCGTGGCAAACCAGATTCTTTCTCCCGCACCGACCAACCAATCGGAGTTTTGCACTTGCGACCATAGAGAGCCTCGAATGGTGCCATCTTCGCACTCTTCGAAGTCGTTGTTGTAGGAGAATTCAGCATAAGGAAGACATTCCTCCCACTTCATGCCAAACGAGATGACGCAAGCCAAGCATATCCTCCGAATCTGATTGATTCTTTTCACTTGTCCTGCGATCGAGGGTGGTAAGCAGGTCAAGTTCAACTTTGTTCCCAAATCTTTTTGGAAACTCCCGAACTTTGAGGTGAAGATGCTCCACGGTCTGAACTGATTTCAAGTGGAACCCCATACAGAGAGACAATTGCTGATATAGAGCTCACCAACTGAATTCCGTAAATTGTTTCTTTGATCTGGAAGAAATGAGCCACTTTAGAAAGCACATCGATGACAACAAAATTGCATTGTTGCCCTTCTGCGACCTTGGAAAGCCGCTGATGAAGTCCATCTCTACTTTCTCCCATTTCCATTCGGAGGTTTCAATGGCTGTAGAAGACCAAATGGTTTCGATGGATGCCTTGACTCGCATGACATCACATTCTCGAGACATACTTGGCACAATACCGCTTCAACCTGTGCCACCAAGATTGTGTTTTCAAGTCCATGTACATCTTTGTCTTGCCGGGATGGATAGAAAGAACCGAATCATGTGCCTCCTTGAGAACTTGGTCTCTCGGACCCGTAGTTTGGAACAAACATCCGGTGTTCAAAGAAGAGCGTGCCTTGATCATCAACGTGGAAGGACTCATACTTCGGAAGGTCAAGGTTAGAGATGAGCTTTTTGGTGTGCGGATCACCAAGCTGACGAGAGCGAATCTGTTCTTCCAAGAGAGGAGTAGCCAGAAGGTTCAGGAGATGCCCTTGTTCCACAATTTCGTGTTGAGTGACGGAATTCCTCGCACAAGAGAGGCTGTTGCTCTTCCACCATGAGGTTGTTGACATAAGCTTTACGGCTAAGTGCATCTGCCATGACATTTGCTTTGCCCGGGGTGTAGTTGATGGTCACATCAAAGTCATTGATTGCTTCAATCCATCTCCTCTGCCAAGGTTGAGATCAGGTGAGTGAAGATATACTTCAAACTCTTGTGGTCCGAGAAGATCTCACAACTTACCAAGCAAGTAGTGCCTCCATAGCTTCAAAGCAAAGACAACTGCTGCTAGCTCGAGGTCATGTGGGATAGTTGATCTCATGCGTCTTCAATCGACGAGAGGCATAAGCAACCACTGTTTTCTTGCATAAGGACCGCACCCAATCCTTGCAAAGAGGCGCACGAATATCTGGAAAGGCTTAGATGTATCCGGAGGAACCAAGACCGTGTGGAAGTGAGCTTCTTTGAGTGTCTCAAAACTTTCTTGACATGCAGGAGTCCACAGTATTTCTTGCCTTTCTTGAGGAGATCGTAAGAGGCTTCGCTATCTTCGAGAAGTTCTGAACAAAGCGTCGGCAATAGCTAGCCAAACCAAGAAAACTCCGCACTTCCTTGACATTAGCAGGAGGAAGCCATTCAACTATTGTCTTCACGGTTTCCGGGTTAACTGCAATGCCCTTGGCAGAGATAACATGACCCAGGTATGTTACTTCAGTACCAAAACTCACACTTAGAGAACTTTGCATACAAGCGGTTCTCACGAAGCTTGTTTAAGACACACCGCAGTGTTCTTCATGCTCCTCCTTAGACTTGGAATAGACCGAATGTCATCCGGATATACCACAATAAATTTATCCAGTACTCCATGAAAACGGAGTTCATCAGCCCGAGAAGGTAGCAAGCGTTGGTGAGACCGAAAGACATGACCGTGTACTCATACACCATAGCGGGTGGTGAAAGCTGTTTTGGGCACATCTTCTTTGCGAATTTTGATTTGGTGATAACCACTTCTCAAGTCCATCTTAGAGAACACCACAGCCTGCTAATGATCAAAAGATCATTTATCCGTGGGAGAGGATATTTGTTCTTGATGGTTTTAGCATTGAGAGCCCGAGTCAACACGTAGTCTATCGGTTACTCACACGCTTCTTCACAAAGATTGTTGGACTACCCCAAGAAGAAGTCTTGTGTTGAATGAAACCCAACTTCTCTTGTTCATCAAGTTGTCGCTTGAGTTCACCAACTCGAAGGACCCATTTTATATGGCCGCTTAGAGATAGGAGCCGCCGTGTTCAAGCTCAATCACGAATTCAACCTCGCGATCCGGAGGCATACCCGCAACTCTTCAGAAAAACATCGGGAACTCACAGACCACCGGTACACTCAATAGCTTCCATAGCATCATTATTCAGAGCCGCCAAGGAAAAGAGCCGACAGCAGGAGTCGACTTGGAGAAAAGACTATATGGCCTTCGGGAATCTTGAGACACCGAGGCTCAAAGACAATCAATCACAGCTGCATTTGCGTCAACCAATCCATGCCCAAGATGACATCAATGTCGAGTTGCCCGGAAGAATTAAAGAAGCCAAGAATGAAGAACCACCAATCTCAATCTGATTGCCATGATCGACATGAGCAGCCCTCATGTTTGAACCGGAGATAGCACCACCAGACGACGTGATAAAGGAACCCTATCCGAGTTATGCTCTTGTGCAAACTTATGCGAGACAAAAGAATGCGATGCACCGTAATCGAACAAAACTCGCAGGACCGAGTTAACGGAAGCATACCCATCACAACTCAGTGCATGCTCACTTGAGCGGCGTTGACGATTCGCTTACGGACAACCGCAGACCCGGCTTGGTGTTGATGTTGAGAGCCCGGGTGGTGCACGAACGAAGGAGAGCTTGTTGCGATCTTGGCGGGGTGGAGGAGAGCTTTGTTCTTCATTGGGCAGTTCCTGGGATGTCCATGATCTCCACATGTGAAACAAGCACCATGTGGACGTGGAGCGAGTAGCTGGGACTCCGCCAGCGCCTGTGGTAGTGGTTGTTGTAGCCCCGGAGCCGTAGTGGTGAAGTTTGGTGGCCTTGACGTGAAACTCAGGTCTTGGTGAGCCGGAGCGACGGTGGGGTGTTAGGAACCAGACACGCCGCTTAGCAGGAGCTGCCATAATCGCAGAGCTTGATGCATCCTGTTGTGTTTCTTGGACTCCTCAAACATTTGCTCGCTTGCCTCCTCTTGCAGAGGTGTGTTGGAGTTCCGTGAAAGTTGCCGGCCTTGCGTGTGTGATTGCATACTTGATCGATGCATTGAGCCCTTGCCTGAACCTCTTCTGCTTTTTCTTGTCATCAGATACCTCATCACCACCATAACGAGAGAGATTCATGAAGTTCCTGATGTAGGTGTTGACGTTATCATTTCCCTGCTTCAGGTTGAGGAAAGCCTCCTTCATCCTTTCCATTACAATCTCTGAGAGAAACTGCTCTTTGAACGCCCAAAGGAACCTCTCCCAAGTTGGCTGGAACCCAAAGGCTTGCCTTCAAGTAGTTTTCCCACCAAAGAGCTGCATCTCCCTTGAGAAGGTGAGTAGCACACTTGACCCACTCTGCTCGAACATCAGCGGTCTCGAGCAACCTTGAGATCTCACGCAGCCAATCATCCGCCCAGGTCGGTCAAACATCAAACCCGAGGGTTGAATTTGAGGAACTCTTGATGTCTCCACTCTTGGGAGGGGAGGTGGAGCAAACTGCTTCTTCTGACACTCTCCTCAAAGCGCTGCTGGTTCTCTTGCATAGCTGCCAAAGCATTAGCGATGTTTGACAGCGCTGAGCCCAGTTCCGGAGGTATGTCCTCCTCAGTCCGGCGTGGTGGAGCCATCCTGTCATTGATATAAAACTCAAGTCAGTACTATAATGGAGAATGATAATAATCCAAAATAGTACCAAGATGGAATTAACCAAGATTAAAGGATACAATTTACTGAGATGATATATTAAAATATCAACAAAGTTCATAGCACCTCAAAGATATTAAGCATATCGCACACGACTGAAAAGGAGTGTGGTACACAAATATATCAAAGAAAAATTTTCCACAAATTTCGGCATTAAAATACCAATAGATGCGCAAAATTACTTAACGAATCAAGATTAGTGACTCTACCGATTCAATATACAAAAGCGAATGATAAGAGTAGTGGTATGGTCGCGACTCCATCCCGCACTCAAATCATTACTCCGCACGTGAACAAGTGGAACACATATCCTAACCCTTCTTCTCACGTGAAACCTAAAGATTGGTAACTATGGAAACGAACACCCCAAACAAGATAGCCGGATACAAAGAGGAAGATAGATTGCGTCGGTTTGCAAAAGCACATCGGTATGGAATGTACCAACAGTTGATAACCAAAGGCAGATAAGATAACAACTTGGATGCAACAGATAGACAAAGGATTACACACACACACACACAACCTATGGTACTACGGAAACCCAGAACACGTGAATCCTAGTTTGAATTTTGAGAAGAGGATTGAAAACGTTGCACTTCCTTACCGTAAAAGGTGGGTGGGAGGTAAGAAGAAAAGTGGAAGCAGTCCTACTCTCGCTTTTTTTTCCCTAATATACATAACTACCAAAATATTTGCTAGATCGACAACGACTGCTTTGAAACCTCGAAGGTCGGGATGGCTCGATACCAATTGTAACTACCTCGTGAATTACGCTCCTAGATACAAGCCTGGATGAGTGGTAGTGGTTGAAATAGTACGGTGGGGCCCCAAAGCCACTCACCGGTAGTCCTTTCGGACGTCCCAACCACTACCCTCTCAACGGACTGTCAGACGGGCGTGAATTCGGCGAAGGGATCAACTACGACACAAGTGGGTATGTACGCAAGCCACCATACAAGAGTACATCGAGCCATACCATCTAGAAAGAAAGGAAATATAGCAACGCCATACCAAGATTCAAATGACCTAGATAGATCTATATTTTAGGATACTTCATACAACACACATCGAGTATCATGCAAGCGGCAAACAAAATCCGAGTACGGATAAGAAGCAAATCGGCATAAGATGCCATAGAAATAAGCACATCCCAACTACAGGTCTCACGGATCCCGTTCCCTAATCTCTACACCAAACGATCGTTGCTCCCATCTTGGCTTCTTCCACCCAAAGATCCGTTCGAGGGTACTGTTCATCTGAACCAAATAATTTATCGTGTGAGACCCTAAGGGTACTCGGAAGTCTTAATGCCTCTAAAGGGGACACAACCTGGGTGACGAATTGCAGAAAAGATAAACCCTAGCAGTTCTACAGATAAACGCTAACCATCCGCCTAACCAATGATAGACGGATGTCCATGAATTAAGAACATCGCTTATAATGGTAATCTCTTCGATACATCCTCCTCCTCGCTACCAACAAGGAAGCGGACGAACAACCCCATCCGCTGGCAATTTTATTAACCATTCCATGAGTGTTGCACTATTTACTAGTCAAATTACTTAGTCGATTAAAAGCGGTACTTTAGTTATGCTTGTCTATGGTCGAAACTGCTCCAAGTCGTCCATATCCGGACACGGCTTTCGAGAAAGTTTTACCCGGCCGGGGTGCACCAATAGCAACACACGCTCGATCAACCTCGGAAAAACCAAATCAAAACCCAACGAGGCTCTCACGACTGAACAATCACAGGATTCAGAAATATTTCAGGGGGCCACCCCTTAAAGTGGAACCCGCAACGAAGTTAGCTGACTTTGAAACGGACTTAAGGTTTGTGGGGCCGGAAACGATCGGGAACCCAAAGTGTGGCTGGGCTTGTCGATACCACGAACGGGTCACAATTCCTAACAAGACAAGGTGCTCCCGCACAAACGTAAATACATAAGTAGCATGGCATAAGTACAGGATCGTAAATAAAACCTCAAACTAGTTTGTGGCCCCAAGAAATAAGACGGAATCAAGCTCGCCTCGGGGTCCCATATACCTCCCGGATGTGGATAGCGATAAATCAAGGAACAGAATCAAGTACTCGGGGTCTTACGGACACAAGTGAGCAGGAAAACCAAATAGCGAGATGTTGCTCACGGTGCCACTTTCATTAGTTATCCCATACTACTCAAAGTTAAGTTGTTTAGGTACCTCGTTATCAATCGACGCACATACCCTACACATGTGTTTCACGACTCGCATGGCTCAAACAACTCCTGTAGTAATGGCTCATGGGATGGAGGAACAAGCTTAGTGGGGTTTAAAAGTAAAGGCTATGCATACTTGGGATTCAATTTAATGCAATCGCGACTCAATGATGCAGGAATAAGATAGAGGCAATAGGTACTGTATGTATGCAAGCATGTGGAAGTGCTTGCCTGTCAACTCAGTTGAAGCTAGGGACGGATCTGGGTAGTGCTCCTGGTTCTCTTGATATAACCCCTGCTCAGTGTCTATCCAAGAAAAACCAAACAAACAAGGCCACATGAATATAGAGCACAAGCATATGAATAATATGCGTCAAGCAAACAGTCATGCCATGATGGATGATGCACAATTTACATGGCAATAAGGTAGTATGGCATGGGTGAGGTGTGGCATACAAGAATAGGTCATTTTTATTAAGGTTGAGCCACATTTTATTGTCATAATGATTGCTGTATGTTATATATTTACATGATGCATGCTTCAATTCGAGTCATGGATGGCGTAAACAGAAAGGTCTCGTCGAGCTGATCATTTTAGACATATCATTTGCTAAATTTGGAATTATAAAACAAAAGTTATTAATTATTTAAGTTCTAGTGGCAATTGGTGTAATTTAATTAAACTTGGAATTTTAATTGTGCAAAAGGCAATTTGAATAGCATATTTGAAATCCTCACATTTTTCTGATCTCCATACATATATCATTTGTGTTATTTGGAATTATAATGGAAAAGTTATTTAAAATCTGAATTGAATTTGAATTTGAAAATAATTAGGAAAAGATTTGATTTAAACAGACTCAGGAAACTTTCTACACCCAGACTAACATACCCACAGGTACTTACAGGTGGGGCCAGGGACTTGCGGTCCCACGCGCCAGGCTGGGAGGTAAGGAGGACCGCGGGTTGAAGGGGGTTAGCTGGGGGGGGGTTGCAAAAGCGGCAAGGAGACTGACGGTGGGGTCTGGCGGGGCTGCGGGTCGAGGGCAAGGAAGCCTAGGGGCTTAACTATAAAAGTGTCTGGGGGGGTTTGATTATCTGACGAAACTGAATTCTGTTACACTCGAATCTGCGAGCTGGCCCGAACTTTGGGTGAAGATGGCGAGGAAACGGCGGGGATTTTGAACGAAACACAAAAAGCAAAGTTGTAGAGGGGACACCAGGCTACAATTTTCATTAAGGGGTCAACGCCGGATCATGGCTGTAGCGGGCGGGGCACGATGACGAACATAGGCTGAAACTGCAGCCGCTGCCGTCACTCTATACCGCTGGGCCGGCTCTGACGAATCGCTGGACTCGGCGCGCGCTGCTGGAGAATCGCCGGCGTCGGGGCGGCTCTGGGTAGCGGGGAGGATGCTAGGGGAGGAAAAACGGGCGAGGGGGGCTCACCGCGAACGATCCCCACTGGGGGTGGTGCCGAAGGTGGTCAGGAGCTCCGGGAAGAAGACCAAGAAGCGCCGGCGGTGAGGTACTCCTGTCACGGTCAGAGGGTCGTCGGGGAGGTGGCTTCAGGAAGCGGTGATCCTACTGCTGCTGCCAGAGGACGGTACAGGCGCGGAGCTGAGGTCCCCGCCGTCAGGTGGCCTCGCCGCCGGTCATGGCGACGACACAACGGCAACTCCTGGCGGGCTCTCGGCCGGGTGAGACCAGCTGGGGCAGAGGCAGAGGATGGCGGAGAGGAGGGAAAGGAGGCTAGGGTTCGTGGGGGAAAGCGGCTTGGGGATAAGAAGGCGAGGTGGAGGTGCGGTGACGAGGATGACGGGGCCACGACCTGCCCGCCTTAGAGGAACAGAGAGAGGAAGGTGTCGGGGAAGAGGAACAGAGGCAGCCTCGACGCTGGGGCAAATTGGGAGGCGAGCTGGGCCAGGGAAGACGAGTTGGGCCGGGGGAGATCTGCCTGATGGGTTGCTACTGGTTTTTCTTGGGCTGCTGCGGCTGCTCCTCTCTCTCTCTTTTCTCTCTTCTTTTTATTTCAATCTGTTTGTTTGTTTTCAAAATTTTCAATGCAAGTTAAACCAGCTACTGATTCCAAAAACTTTGAGCCTTGTAACAGGAGGTTTTGAGATAGGGCTTGACTAAGGGGAGAGGCAAAAAGAGGCCAAGATACATAAGAAAAGGCACACATGATCACATGGTCATGCATGGAAGAGAAAAGAGGATTAGGTGATTGGTTAAAGATTAGCTAGAGGGTAGAGAGAGGGGTGAGGTTAGGGTTTTAAACACGTCAAAACAAGATCAAGCAAAGGGAAGGAGTGATCCAAGCAAGCAAAACAAAATGACCTTCAATAGTCAGCAAGAGGTGACACTTGTATGGCCCATGCAAACAATAAATGCCATGTCTTTATATTGTGAAACAACATAAATTCATGTGGCATTCTTCCTTGCATTCCCAAAAGGTGGGCAAAGGCCAAGCAAAAGATTATGGTGGAATCCAACCAACCAACATGAGCAAGAGGTAAACTCAAATAAACTGCCAAGCTCATATTAATTGGATGGTGGAATTATAAGGTGGTGAAAGAAAAGTGGTGGAGTTTAAAAGAGATATGCCCCCAACTCAACTTGGGCATTTAACAACCTATCAAGAGCCAAATACAATATCAAGAGGCAAATACATTTAATAGTGCACATGAGATAAGAACCAAACAAGAATAGGTTTTATATGATGCTCAAATGCAAGGTGACATGATGACATGAGCATGATATGATGATGATGCAACAATTATATGTTGGAAGTGGCCCTTTTTATTATTATAACAAGTAGCATTACAGGTGTTAGACAACTGGGATGCTACAAAGATCCTTCTCAGGGACGCCAAGATCTCCCAGTACCGAGGCCCGAGTCCGACACCGACAACTGAAACCGTGGACCGACAAGATCGACCTCACCGACGCCATGATCTTCGTCGCGGACGCGGAGAAACCCTCGGACGCCAAGTACTGCCTCGGACGCCAACACCCGAACCGAAAAGGAACGCCAAGTCCGATCCGACCCGCGAACCCGACAAGTTCTTCACGACGACAAGAACGACACCGACTAGGGCGATTCCGATGCGCCCCCGACACCGAACCAAGTACTCCTTTCCGGACGCCGAGCTCGCCAAGAACCCGGATGCGCCAAGATCTACCTCCGTTTTCATGAACGTTCACGGGCCGACCGACCCGTCGAACCTCGACCTGAGATCGACCTCAACCCGGAACCCCAAGTCCGCCGAGACCCCCCCTCAACGTGTGACCCTTACCCGAACCTCTATTTTTTATAAATGCTAAACATAAAACCTGTTGCATATTAATCATTCATCTCGCATGCATATTGTGTGGTTTGGGGGCCTTATGCCGATTCACCTCATAAATAAATATGGGGCCCATATGCGGGCAAATCTAGCCTTATATTGGCCTCATTTAAACTTGTGTAGCGAACCGGTGCGATCTTTTGCCATGTTAAAACCATATTTAATTTGCGGGGTAGATAAACAACATGAACCACCTAATTAATTGTCGGGACCCCCGGTGCCGCTTAATATTGACCTAATTGCATCGCATCTTTGCCATGACATTCATCATACATGCATCATGCCGATCTTCTGTCGTTGTATTAAATAGTGCATCCGGTGTTTATTCTAGTGTTTTGCTTCTTCGCGGATAAGGCCGTTGAGTTGATGCGAGTGTCGAACCGATCTTCGGTTGAACCTTCGCAATGTTTTCAAAGCAGCATCTCCCTTTCTACCTATCTTCCTTTTATAGTATTTATTCCCTCCTGATCTATTGCTATCTGTGTTGCGATGCTTTAGTTTCGTACTGTGATATACCGTGCAGCCCTATATTGCCTTGGACACATCCTATTGCTGTTGTTTGGTAGATAGTTGGTCTTAAGGCCGTAGTCGCTGCTATATTGCTGTTGCGTGTTGTCAAGTGCCACAACTGTTGGAGAATTGCCACTGTTTGATGTTGGAGATGATCATAGTTTTACTTATCGTTCACTTTAATTCCTGTTTAACAACTAAAATTGAAGTAAGCGAGAGGCATCGGTGGGTGATAGATAACATTTGGTTTCAACGCCCACTTGTGTCCCGTAGGACCCCGAGTACTTGATACTGCCTTGATTTATCGCGCTATCCACATCCGGGAGGTATATGGGACCCCGAGCCGAGCTTGATTCATCTTATTTCTTGGGGCCACAAACTAGTTTGAGGTTTTTTACTATCCTGTACTTATGCCATGCTACTTTCAGATTTACGTTTGTGCGAGGAGCACATCTTGCTTAGGATCGTGGCACGATTCATGTGTCGACAAGCCCAGCCACACTTTCGGTTCCCATCGTTCACAATAGTCCCCACAACCTTAAGTCCGTCTGAGCCCGGCTTCGTTGCGGGTTCTACTTTAAGGTGGCCCCTGAAATATTTCTCAATCTGTGATTGTTCGGTGTGAAAGCCTTGTTGGGTTTTGATTTGGTTTTCCGAGGTTGATCGAGCGTGTGTTGCTATTGGTGCACCCGCCGGTAAAACTTTCTTTAAAGCCGTGTCCGGGATATGGACGACTTGGAGCATGATCTCGACCATAGACAAGCATAACTAAAGTTTATTGCTCTAAATTTGACTTTATAATGACTAGTAATCAGCTTCACTACAATGGAATGGCTAAATAATACTGCCCACAATTGCTTGTTTGGAGCGTCGCTTGCGACCATTGTACCTGATTAGTAATTGTTGCAACTACAACGGAATGGCTAATAAAAGTACCAACAACTGTTGGGTTTTGGGTTTATCTCATACTAATTGTATCTGACTAGTAAGTGTTGCAACTACAACGGAATGGTAAACTAAAAGTGCCCACTGCTTATTTTATCAGGATGCCTATCTATATTTGACTAGTAATTACAACAACGATAACTGAATAAATAAAACTGCCAACTGTGTGAGTTCCTCGGTTGACTTCCTCGTTTGGTCTCGAGGGGGAAACACCAGGATGGGTTTGTTTGATGGTAGCATCAGGTTGGTTCCGAATAGGTCTTTCTTACCCCTCTCCGATAGTCGCCAGTTGTACCGAGTCTCTATAGGTTGTTTAGTGCATGCTGCCGCTTGATCCACCATACCCATGTAGGCGAGGACCGAATTCTAGTCTCGCTGCACGGCCTCGATCGACGCTCCTCTTTTCCTTTGCCTTTGTCGGCACCCCTTTGTTTAAGCAGGTTTTGGGATCGACGTCGTTAGCGGTTACCCTTCCGGCTTTGCCTGCAGGGTTATGGACGCCATTGGTTATTCTTCGTGGCTCTAGCCCCATTTGCATCTTGTCCGTAGCTGACGCCTATCGCTTTCAAGGTGATTTGGATCTTTGTATATTATATCGTATTCTTGACTCATGGAGTCGTTATATATATATGTTCTATGGGTCCCATCGAGGACTTGTGTAATGTTATTACTTCGCTTTCCACCCGCACGAAAGTGCTCGTGGCACCTTTGAATCGCTTCTATGCGGGTTTGGCGGGTTTCGCTAAAACTTGCATAGGTCCGATTCGAGGTGTACAGAGTGGTATCGAAGCACGGTTGCGATACCCACAAGTCCAGCCTGTAGGATAACCTAGCTAACGGCAAGTAGAGTGTCAAAACTATTTTGCAAAATCGTTGGATAGTTGATTAGGTCTGATTTTACCCCTACCTCGCTATTCTCCTCTTATCTCGACGCGTTTTTGAATCGCTCTCTTATCTTTTCTTCGAGTCCAGATTTCTCGTGGTTGGGTTTCCGCCGCACTTCGTGGTTTCGCTTCCTTCTTTGATAACGGTGTTCTACCGTCCGGTGTTCAAGCCTTTGATGAATCCGCTTCATGTGGTATCATTCTTTGTTCCTTGTTTGTGCTTCGGTGTTTTCCACGCGACATCATCTACGCCAGATCCGATGCGTAGTCCGTGATCACTCCGTGTTTCAACCTCGCTTGTCGAGATCTTCGCCTAACTCGAGTTGGTTGCATAATCCGCCTATTCGTGTGCAGAGTAATGGTTTGGGTGCGCGATGGACTGATCACCATCCGACTACTCTTATCATTCGCTCTTGTACATCGAATCAGTGGATCCAACAGTTTTACTCCGCCCACGGAAGTTAGGGGTGGCTTTATTTGTTGATACCTCTACCTTCGACCTTTTGTTTCCGGAGTGTTCTCCCGACGATCACGGACAACGACCTCTTGTTAGTGGTGTCGCGAGGATCTACACGAAGCGAGAAGACGCAGACGCCGACCTTTCCTTCCGGTACCATGAGGCGGATCTCGAGGGCGAGATCCATTGTTAGTGGTGTCGAATTGTGGCATCCCAAAACCACTACTAGAAAATCGCGTTGTTTTGTGCATTGCATCATCATGACCGCATGCTCATGTCATCATGCCACATTGCATTTGAGCATCGTCATCATCTTGCAATTGCTTGCGTGAAACTATTTTTGAAAGGCCGGGTTTTGTTTTCTAAAACGCACCATCTTCATTCAAACACGCAAACCCGGATCGCCGGAATATTTTGTTTTGACTAAATAGGTTTTGCAAACGGTCCGTTTAAATAAATAAAATATTGCATTATTTTTAGCGGGGCAGTCGAACGGGCCGAATGACCCGAACGACCACCCCAGAGAAAAATACAAACGGTTCAATCTAAATCCTACAGCTACCAATCCTATCCTACCCAACCCCCCCCCACCCCACCCCAACCAACCCCCTCTCGCCACCTCACCTCTTCCCACAACCCCCACCACTAAAAATCTGCCATCTCACCCCTCCCTCTCTCTCTCACCCCACTTCCCCTCCACACCAGCACACAACACACGCACACACGCCACACTTGTCCCCACTGACACGCCCCTCGGGATCCCCGACCTGGGCCCCACCCTGGCCAGCTCCCCCACGACCCCGTCGTCCCCATTCTCCCTCACCGCTTCCTACCCCGATGCCTCTCTTCCTCCCTGGCCCCTCTCCCTCTGCAGCCGGCCGGCAGCCCCCTCGCTCCCTCCTCCCCGTGCTCGCCCCGAGGAGCCTCGCCGAGCCGCCCCGCCCTTCCCGCCTCCAACCAGCGACCGCCCGCCTGCTCTCTCCGCGACTGGCTCCTGCTCGCCTGGGCCACCGGCCTCGCCCGTCGCCTCGCATCCGCCTACCTCCGCCTCAAGCCGCCTGCAACTCCACCGAGCCCACCTCCACCTCCTCCCTCTCTCGCTGCTTTCTCCGGCAGCCGCCTCAAGCTCGCCTGGCCGCCGCCGGCCCGCCTCAAGACGCCTCCGACCTCCGCCGGACCCTGCGCCTCCTTCCCCTGCTGCCCCCAACCCTCCGCGCACGCTTCGCCCCCGCCGCTCTTCTCCGCTCCGCCGCGCCTCGCACCTCCTTGTCCGCAGGTCGCCACCGTCCAGCGCCTCCTTGGCGCCCGGCAGCGCCGGCCCGCCTTCATGGCCGCCGCGCCAGGGACCCCGAAGGCCGCCGACGCCACATCCCATGGGCCCACCTGCGACCTCCTGCCGGCCGCCTTGCTGCTTCTCCTGTTAGTGCTCATGAGGATTCAAAGCAGCAGTTCCTAGTACCGCATGGCAAGATGCCCAATCGCGTCTTTGACTCGCGACCGATGGCTAGAGATGTGTATGTTGGAGGATTGAGTTGAGACGGTGGTGACCAAGTAAAGATGGTGTGCCGACAAGGCGTGTTGATGGTGTGGTGCTACAACCGACGCCCTTCGCTTGAGTCGACAAGATCGACAATGGATGATGAGACCCGGTATCCCGACAAGATCCTTCTCGGATGCCAAGATCTCCCAAGATCGAGGCTCGAGTCCGACACCTAAGAAACCGTGGACCGACAAGATCGACCACCGACGTCATGATCTTCGCCATGACGCGGAGAAACCCTGACGCCAAGTCGCTCGACGCCAACACCTGAACCGAAAAGGAACGCCAAGTCCGACCCGACCCGCGAACCCGACAAGTTCTTCACGACGACAAGAACGACACCGACTAGGGCGATTCCGATGCGCCCCCGACACCGAACCAAGTACTCCTTTCCGGACGCCGAGCTCGCCAAGAACCCGGATGCGCCAAGATCTACCTCCGTTTTCCGCGAACGTTCCCGCCGGGACCGACCCGTCGAACCCTGGACCCTGAGACCGACCCCGAACCCCGGAACCCCAAGTCCGCCGAGACCCCCCCTCAACGTGTGACCCTTACCCGAACCTCTATTTTTTATAAATGCTAAACATAAAACCTGTTGCATATTAATCATTCATCTCGCATGCATATTGTGTGGTTTGGGGGCCTTATGCCGATTCACCATAATAAATATGGGGCCCATATGCGGCAAATCTAGCCTTATATTGGCCTCATTTAAACTTGTGTAATAATGCGATCTTTTGCCATGTTAAAACCATATTTAATTTGCGGGGTAGATAAACAACATGAACCACCTAATTAATTGTCGGGACCCCCGGTGCCGCTTAATATTGACCTAATTGCATCGCATCTTTGCCATGACATTCATCATACATGCATCATGCCGATCTTCTGTCGTTGTATTAAATAGTGCATCCGGTGTTTATTCTAGTGTTTTGCTTCTTCGCGGATAAGGCCGTTGAGTTGATGCGAGTGTCGAACCGATCTTCGGTTGAACCTTCGGCAATGTTTTCAGGCGAGCATCTCCCCCTTTTCTACCTATCTTCCTTTTATAGTATTTATTCCCTCCTGTTGATCTATTGCTATCTGTGTTGCGATGCTTTAGTTTCCGTGACTTGATATACCGCATTTTATATTGCCTTGGACACATCCTATTGCCCGTTGTTTGGTAGATAGTTGGTCTTTGGCGTCGTAGTCGCTATATTGCGTGTTGTCAAGTGCCACAGCTGTTGGAGAAATGCCGCCTGTTTGATGTTGGAGATGATCATAGTTTTACTTATCGTTCACTTTAATTCCTGTTTAATAACTAAAATTGAAGTAAGCAGAGGCATCAGTGGGTGATAGATAACATTTGGTTTCCGAACGCCCACTTGTGTCCGTGAGGACCCCGAGTACTTGATACTGCCTTGATTTATCGCTATCCACATCCGGAGGTATATGGGACCCCGAGCCGAGCTTGATTCATCTTATTTCTTGGGGCCACAAACTAGTTTGAGGTTTTTTACTATCCTGTACTTATGCCATGCTACTTCAGATTTACGTTTGTGCGAGGAGCACATCAGATCGCTTAGGATCGGCACGATTCCGCTGTGTCGACAAGCCCAGCCACTTTCGGTTCCCATTGCTCACAAATTCCCCACAACCTTAAGTCCGCCCTGAGCCGTCCGCTTGCTATGGTTCTACTTAAGGGTGGCCTCAAATATTTCTAATCCTGTGATTATTCACCGTGAAAGCCTCGTGGGTTTTGATTTGGTTTTTCCGAGGTTGATCGAGCGTGTGTTGCTATTGGTGCACCCGCCGGTAAAACTTTCTAAAGCCGTGTCCGGATATGGACGACTTGGAGCACAAGATTCTACCATAGACAAGCATAACTAAAGTTTATTGCTCTAAATTTGACTTTATAATGACTAGTAATCAGCTTCACTACAATGGAATGGCTAAATAATACGCCCACAATTGCTTGTTTGGAGCGCCGCCATGCACCATTGTACCTGATTAGTAATTGTTGCAACTACAACGGAATGGCTAAATAAAAGTACCAACAACCGCTGGGTTTTGGGTTTATCTCATACTAACTGTATCTGACTAGTAAGTGTTGCAACTACAACGGAATGGTAAACTAAAAGTGCCCACTGCTTATTTTATCAGGATGCCTATCTATATTTGACTAGTAATTACAACAACGATAACTGAATAAATAAAACTGCCAACTGTGTGAGTTCCTCGGTTGACCTCGCTTGGTCTCGAGGGGAAACACCGTGATGGGTTTGTTTGATGGTAGCATCAGTTGGTTCGAATAGGTCTTTCTTACCCTCTCGATAGTCGCCATTGTACCGAGTCTCTATAGGTTGTTTAGTGCATGCCGCCGCCGCCGCTTCACCACCATACCTATGTAGGCGAGGACCGCAATTCTAGTCTCGCTGCATCGCCTCGATCGACGCCTTCTTTTCCTTTGCCCTTTGTCGCACCCCTTTGTTTAAGCAGTTTTGGGATCGACGTTAGTGGTTACCCTTCCGCTTGGCTCGGCAGGTTATGGACGCCATTGGTTATTCTTCGTGGCTCTTAGCCCCATTTGCATCTTGTCCGTAGTCGGACGCCTATCGTTTTCAAGGTGATTTGGATCTTTGTATATTATATCTGTATTCTTGACTCATGGAGTCGCTGTTATATATATATGTTCTGTGGGTCCCATCGAGGACTGTTGTGTAATGTTATTACTTCGTTTTCCACCCGCACGAAAGTGCCTGGTGGGCACCTTTGAATCGTTTCTATGCGGGTTTGGCGGGTTTCGCTAAAACTTGCATAGGTCCGATTCTGAGGGTGTTACATATGAGGTCTTCGATGATCCAAACCCTTTCGGGCACAGTCGGGCAAGCCAGGAGGCAAATGGATCTCAATTGGAGGCAACTTATAGCTTCGGGAGAAGGGCATCAAGGTTCTTCCCACCTGACGCCCGATGGACATAACATTGTTCATGCGGCCCACACCACACAGACATCCATACATACCTCAGGGAGTCTCGGCCACCCTCCATGGAGTACGACTACGGAGGACAGATGTAGCATGTCAACATGCTGGGGTATGCAAGCAAATGACACATTCCACTCCCGCGGGCATGGGGGCTCGATTCGCCTCGATGGAGCCCTGACCAATTGTAACATTCCAGCATTTAGGACTAAACGAAGGGTAGATTTAGGATTTTCTGCATCTGCATGCATGCATCTGAAAATCCTGGTAATTTTTTTGCCAAATTAAAAGACGAGTGTGATCAGAATTCTCACTCCGATGAATTAGGTTTAGTGTCATCAGTGGGGGAGTGAGATGAATTTTGACATGACCTCTATTGTTTTCTGGAGTTATGAGGGAAGAAATTCGACTTACAAATAATTATTCACAATAATATAATATAAAAGAAATATAAATATTATGCTGTTCTTAATATAATAAACATAAGATACTTCTTATTCTTTTCTCTATTCAGTAATAATTAATCAAATAAAAGAAAAGAAGGAATATTAGAATAATAATATTATTACATTGTTTCTTTACAAATATTCAAATGGAAATATAATAATACAATAAAGAAATAAGTAATAAGAAAGAAGTTACAATATTTGGATGTTGTAGCAATATTTATGGTATGCAGAATATCACTTTGTTTTTACAAGTGTTTGAAAGAAAAGCAAATTACAAAAGAATAAAGCAAATCCTAATCTAAATCTTGATATCCATCTTCTTAGTGTTTTTGTTCCTGCTAGAGAAAAACACAAACAAAGAAAAAGAGATAAAAACAAAAAGGAGTTAGTGTTAATAATATTGCTCTCAGTAGTAATAGTGTAATGCACTGTTTTGTCACATCATTGAGCATATTAAAATGAGGCAAGTTTCACCAAATGAAATAATATCTGTTCTTATTTCAAATCTGTCTCAGCACAACATCATTGACATAGGCAAGTAGGGGAAAATTTCACCAATTTACCAAAAGGTAAAAGTCAAAGAGTAGAACCATCAACAACTATCAAGATATTTTAAACTTGATCTGATCCATCTGGGTGAGGCAAGCTCACACACAGCTCACACACACATGCATGTTTATGTGTTGTCAACACAGGAGGCACTATGAGAGAGATAAGTACACAACCGTAGTAGGGGAATTACTCTGCTGAAATTACTTCACCATAGCAAGAAACAGCCAACACAACCAACACAGATCAACCACACAGGCCATCCTTACATTTCCAGAGTTCATAGTTCAGCACCAAAACTCCATAGTGCACTACCACCACATCACTAGCAACCTGGTTGCTAGAGGAAGCCATCCAAGGACACAAGGAGGAGGTCAGGAGCATAAGGAGAAGACCAATTGAGCAGCAAAAGGGAGAAGGCCATGAGTGCAAGGAGGAGCAGGACAAGCACTAGATCTTGCAACAAAGTAGAATCATCACAACATCCACAACCAAGTCATCCATCTCCACTACAAGCATCAAGTTGGCTACTAGAACCACACTAATACCTGTTCTTGCCAAATTAAGACAAGCATCAATTGTGGAAGAGAGAGAGAGCTCTTATTTTAGTGTAGAAGTGCTACACTAGTTCATCCCATAGCTGCTAAAGGCCAACAAAGTATCTGTTCTTATCTTAGAATGATTTGGCCTCAGTCTTTGCATCACAGGCCAAGCCAACAACTCCAGCAGTTAAATCTGAGATATTTACCACTGTGCACACTCCTAAGGGAGGCACCACAGTGGCAAATTTAACTGTTTTGGCCAACCAAACTAAGCAGCTAATCATATAAATAATTTATGCTACTGTGTATCCTCCAAGTAGGTATCACAGTAGTCAGATCACTATAGAAACATTAAAGCCAAACCAAACCAATCATTTTTCTAGCCTATAGTTGCTAGAAATCATTTAAATACTCACTGTCATATTGACAGAATAGATAGTCATTCACTTATATACAAGCCATCAATTGGACTACAACTTATAGCCCGAAAAGAGTCCAGGCAGTAGTTCACAGCTGCAGTTTACACTACCTAGGCCATCACTGTGCACACTCCAGGAATGGAGGCACCACAGCAGTAGCTCAGATAGTAGATGCCACTGATAGTAAGGAATCCATTTTGGCAATACATTCATTTAACTAAATCCATCTCATCTGATCATGCTAGATATGATCAGGCTATTGTGTACACTCCAAAGAGGCATCACAATAGCAAGACCAATTTAACAGTAGCCACTCTGGAAAAACCCATTACGAAAAAGTGTAATCATTTTCCTAGTACATTCCAGGAATCATATTTTTCTATACTACTTGATTGACAGCTAATGCATAGTTCCAAATCTCATCTTTCAGCAAAAAAGGAAACAAACCATAGTAATTGTTCTTATTGTCATTTGAACCTTAGTCAAGGCATGAATCATTATAGTCAACATTAGATTCCTTGCAAAGAAATCAACCCTCATGTATAGCTACTGTGTTGTGTAGGGGTTCGTAGCATGGAAAACAAAAAATTTCTACCGCATGCAAACAAACAAGCCAAGATCTATCTACTAGATTGTAGCAACGACTCGATAGAGGAACTCACCCTCGAAGATTCCAAAGCGGTTAACGAGAGCAGATTCTCGTGGGTGATGTAGTCGTACTCTTCCCAGTCTCAAGATCGCGTAGACGATCCTTCCCGTTCAAGGCCGCTTCATGATCGGTCACACGCGTTAAGTACTCGATGAAGACCTTCTCTCCCTTGTTCCAGCAGAATGGAGGTTGTAGCACTCTCCTCGCGATTCCGGCAGCACGACGGCGTGGTACCGGAAGTAGAGGGGAAATCTCGCAGGGCTTCGCCTTAAGTCGGAGCGAGTATGGTGGACTATGAGAGAGGCCTTGGTGATCTAGGGTTTAGAGGGCACCAAGGGGAAGTGTAGCCGGCGGCTAGGGTTTGGGGTTCACCCAAACTCGCCGAGTTGGAGGTGCCCTAGGCAGCGGCACAAGGAGGTGGTGGCGCCGGCGACTTGAGGAGAGGGCTAGGGTTTTCAGGTGTGAGGGGTAGGGGCGCCCTACCCCTCCTTATATAGGTGGAGGGTGGCCGGTTGGGAGGAGGGAGTCCTCCCCCAACTCGGCCTCCTTGGCCGGCGGGTGGAGGGAGGAGGACTTCCTCCCCAAGTAGGTTTCCTACTCTCCCTCCACCAAGCAAACTTGCCGTTTGACTTTTTCAAATTGGCGTTTGACTTTCAAACTAGGATTTGATTTCTCCCTTTATTTTGCCTGGACAAGTGACCTAGTACATGATGCAACCATTCCATATTGTCATGACACATTCATGTACCCTTCCCCTCTAGAGTGCCGGACCTTCCGGACCCTTCTAGAACATTCCCGGTGAAAACACCGGAATCATTCCCCAACTCCGAAACAGGACTTTCCTTATATGAATCTTATTCTCCGGACCATTCCGGATCTCCTCGTGATATCCAGGATCCCATCCGAGACTCCGAACAACATTCGGTCTCTTACTCATCATTCCATAACTACTCAACAACATCGAATCCTTAAGTGTGTCTCCCTACGGTTCGTGAATTATGCGGACATGACCGATACACTTCTCCGATCAATAACCAATAGAGGAATCTGGAAATTCATATGGCTACCACATATTTCTACGATTACTTTGCGATCGAATGAACCACTTACATACGATACCAATTTCCCTTTGTCTCACGATAGTTTACTTATCCGAGGTTTTGATCGTCGGTATCTCTGCATACCTAGTTCAACCTCGCATCGATAAGTACTCTTTTCTCGTTCCCTTGGTATGTGATCCCTTGTGATCCAGTCACATGCTTGCAAGCCAATTGGATGACATTCCACCAAGAGGGCCCAGAGTATATCTATCTGTCATATGGATGGACAAATCCCAGTCTTGATCCATGTGCCTCAACCCATACTTTCCGAATACTCAATGCCACCTTTATATCCACCCAGTTATGGTGTGGTGTTTGATTTCATCAAAGCATCCTTCCGGTAATGGTGATTAGCATGATCTCATGGTCGAAGGAATTAGGTTACTATGTATCAGAAAGCTTATAGCAATTGAACTATTAAAATGACTTGATCTTTATGCTACGCTTATCTATAGGAGTATGTCCATCATACCATTCTCCCAATGATATGACCTTGTTATTAACAACATCTCAAATGTTCATGATCAAGAAACCATGATCATCTATTAATCAACAAGCAAGTATTTTGAAGAGGATTTACTAGGGACTCTAATTTAGTTTACAAATCACACAAGTATTAATTTTTCTGGTTAATACTGTTATAGCATGAATGTAAACACTTATCATAAACACAAAGATATAATAATAACTACAATTATTATTTCCTCTAGGGTATATCTCCAACAGTCTCCCACTTGTAATAGAGTTAACTAATCTAGATTACATTGTAATATACCGAACACCCATGGCGGTTTGGTGCTGGTCATGTTTTGCCCTCGGGAGAGGTTTAGTCAACAGATCCGCCACATTCAGATATGTGTGTACTTTGCAAATCTTTATGTCACCATCTTGGACATGTTCTCGAATAGCGTGAAAATGTAGCTTGATGTGCTTCAGCTTCTTGTGTGACCTTGGTTCTTGCGCATTGGCTATGGCGCCCATGTTCTCACAATAGATATACATTGGGTCCAACGCACTTGGAACCACACCGAGCTCTGTAATGAACTCCTTCATCCATATCGCTTCTTGTGAAGCCTCCGAAGCAGCTATATATTCCAATTCAGTTGAAGATCTCGCCACGACGCTTTGCTTTGCACTCCTCCAGCTAACTGCTGCACCATTCAAAGTAAATACATATCCCGATTGAGATTTAGAATCATCCGGATCGGTGTTCCAACTAGCATCGGTGTAACCATTAACAACGAGCTATTCATCACCTCCATAAGAAAGAACCATATCCTTAGTTCTTCTCAAGTACTTAAGGATGTTTTTGACATTGTCAATGATCCACTCTGGATCACTTTGATATCTGCTAGTCAAACTAACAACATATGCAATGTCGGGTCTAGTACATAGCATGGCATACATTAGAGATCCTATGGTCGAGGCATAGGAGTCTTACTCATCCTTTCTCTATCTTCATCTGTTGGACTTTGAGTTTTACTCAAGGTCGTATTGGGCAACATGGGCAAGAACCCTTTCTTGCTATCTTCCATTCCAAACCTCTTTAGAACTTTGTCCAAATATGTACTTTGTGACAATGATATTAGGCGACTCGATCTATCTCTATAAATCTTTATGCCTAATATGTAAGCTGCTTCGCCAATATCTTTCATTGAAAAACTATTATTCAAATATTCTTTGACACTATTAAGAAGGTCTACACCATTCCCAATCAACAATATGTCATCTACATATAGTATTAAGAATGCTACAGAGCTCCCACTCACTTTCTTGTAAATACAAGCTTCTCCATAAGTTTGTATAAGACCAAAACTTTTGATTACCTTATCAAAACATTGATTCCAACTTCAGGATGCTTACTTCAATCCATATATGGACCGTTGAAGTTTGCATACCTTGTTAGCATTTTTAGGATCAACAAAACCTTTGGGTTGCATCATATACAACTCTTCATCAATGTCTCCATTTAGGAACGCCGTTTTGACATCCATCTGCCATATATCATAATCATAATATGCAGCGATTGCTAACATAATCCTCACAGACTTTAGCTTCGCTACTGGTGAGAAAGTCTCATCGTAGTCAACTCCTTGAATTTGTCGAAACCCTTTTGCGACAAGTCGAGCTTTATAGACAGTAACATTACCATCAACATCTGTTTTCTTCTTGAAAATCCATTTGTTCTCGACAGCCTTCCGGCCATCCGGTAAGTCCACCAAAGTCCATACTTGGTTTTCATACATGGATCCAATCTCGGATTTCATGGCATCTTGCCATTTATTGGAATCTGGGCTCATCATCGCTTCCTCATATGTCGCAGGGTCATCGGTGTTATCCACCAACATGACATTCATAACGGGATCATACCAATCAGGAGTGGTACGAGTTCTCGTTGACCTGGGAGGTTCTGTAGCAATTTCAACCGAAGTTTCATGATCATCATCATTAGCTTCCTCTCTTATTGGTGTAGGCGCCACCGGAACTACTTCCGGTGTTGCGCTACTCACAAGTTCGAGAGAAGGTTCAACAACCTCGTCGAGTTCTACTTTCCTTCCAGTCACTTCTTTCGTGAGAAATTCCTTCTCTAGAAAGGATCCATTCTTAGCAACGAAGATTTTGCCTTCGGATCTATGATAGAAGGTATACCCAATAGTTTCCTTCGGGTATCCTATGAAGAAGCATTTTTTCGCTTTGGGTTCAAGCTTGTCCGGCTGTAACTTCTTTACATAAGCTTCGCAACCCCAAACTTTAAGGAACGACAATTTAGGTTTCTTCCCAAACCATACTTCATACGATGTCGTTTCAACGGATTTAGATGGTGCCCTATTTAAAGTGAATGCGGCTGTTTCTAATGCATAACCCCAAAACGATAGCGGTAAATCTGTAAGTGACATCATAGAACGAACCATATCTAAGAGAGTTCGATTACGATGTTCGAACACACCATTACGCTGTGGTGTTCCCGGCGGTGTGAATTGTGAAAGTATTTCGCATTTCTTTAAATGCTCGCCAAACTCGTAACTTACATATTCACCTCCACGATCAGAACATAGAAATTTAATCTTCTTGTTACGTTGATTCTCTACCTCACTTTGAAATTCCTTAAACTTCTTGAAAGTTTTGGACTTATGTTTCATGAAATAGATATATCCATATCTACTCAAGTCATCCGTGAAGGTAAGAACATAACGATAACCACCGCGCGATGCTACACTCATTGGTCCACACACATCGGTATGTATGATTTCCAATAAGTCTGTAGCTCACTCCATCATCCAAAAAAATGGAGTCTTAGTTATTTTACCCATCAGACATGCTTCGCATATTTCAAGTGATTCAAAAGTGATTCAAGAAGTCCATCGGAATGGAGTTTCTTCATACGCTTCACTCCAATATGACCAAGACGACAGTGCCACATATAGGTCGAGTTATCGCTCAATTCAAACTTTTAGCTTCAATGTTATTAATATGTGTATTTCCACTATCGAGATTCAACAAGAATAGACCATCTATCAAAGGTGCATGTGCATAAAACATATTACTCATATAAATCGAACAACCATTAATCTCGGACTTAAACAAGTAACCGTCTCGCAACAAACATGATCTAGATATAATGTTCATGCTCAACACAGGCACCAAATAACAATTATTTAAGTATAAAACTAATCCCGATATTAGATGAAGAGGTAGTGTGCCGACCGCAATCACATCAACCTTTGATCCATTTACAACGCGCACCGTCACCTCGTTCTTCGCTAGCTTCCGTTTATTCTGCAGTACCTGTTTCGAGTTACAAATATGAGCAACCGAACCAGTATCAAATACCCAGGCACTACTACGGGTACTAGTGAGATACACATCAATAACATGTATATCGTATATACCTTTCTTCTTGATGTTGTCGTTCTTCAAATCCGCCAAGTACTTTGGGAAATTCCGCTTCTAGTGACCTTCTCCCTTGCGGTAAAAGCACTCGATCGGCTTTGGCCAGCAGTCTTCTTCTTTCGTGCGGTAACTTTCTTACCACCCTTCTTGAAGTTTCCCTTTTGCTTAGACTTGCCTTTCTTGAATTTGGTGGTCTTTTTGACCAACAACACTTGATGCTCTTTCTTGATCTCCACTTTTGCAGATTTCAACATGGAGAAGAGTTCTGGCAACGTCTTGTTCATGTTTTGAATATTGTAGTTCATCACAAAGTTCTTGTAACTTGGTGGCAGTGATTGGAGGACACGGTAAATCCCCAAAGCATTAGGAATCACTACACCCAAACTTTGGAGTTTGTTTATGTGCCCAGAAATCTTAAGCACATGCTCACTGACGGAGCTGCCCTCTTCCATCTTGCAGTTAAAGAACTTTTCAGAAGCCTGATAACTCTCAACTGCCGCGTGAGTCTCAAAAATAATTTTGAATTCATGGACAATATCATATGGGTCTTGGTTCTCAAACCTTTTCTGAAGCTCCGATTCCAAACCATACAAGATAGCACACTGAACTGTGGAGTTCTGATTCTTCCGAGTGAGGTAAACATGCTTTACTTCATCGGTAGAAGTAGCTGTAGGTGGTTCACCCAGCGGTGCATCCAGCACATAGGTCAAATTACCAGCATTGAGGACATTCCTCAAATTGCGGAACCAATCCGCGAAGTTGCTTCCATTGTTTTTCAACTTTTCTTTCTCTAGGAACGCATTAAAATTAATGGTAGGGGCCGCCATTGATCTACAACATATTTGCAATAGTTTAGACTAAGTTTATGACAAATTGAGTTCTAATTAATAGTTAAATTAATCTAGGTGAACTCCCACTCAAAACAATATCCCTCACATTGTTTTAGTGATCACACGAACCAAATCCACCACATCAAAACCGATCATCACGAGAGTTGATGTAGCTTCAATGGTGAACAATCAACATGTTCATCATATCTACTATATGACTCATGCTTTACCTTTCGGTGATCCGTGTTCCGAGACCATGTCTGTACATGCTAGGCTCGTCAAGATCAAACCTTAGCTTCCGCATGAACAAATCTGGCTTGCTCACATTGTATACACTCGCAGAATCTAACACACCCGATCATCACGTGGTGCTTCAGAACAACGAGCTTTAGCAACGGTGCTTACTAAGGATGAACACTTTGGAACTTGAAATTTATGTTCTTGAGGGATCATCTTATAATGCTACCGTCGTTAACTAAGAAATACAATATGCATAAAGGATTAACATCACATGCAATTCATAATATGTGATATGATATGGCCTTTCTTCTTGTGCTTCCGATCTCCATCTTCAAGCACAAACATGATCTCCATCATCACCGGTATAGCGTCAAGGTCAATGGCGCCGTTTCATGGTTGTCATCCACCAGCTTCAACTATTACAACTACTTTGAATAGACACGCGGGTCTTAACGGAATTTAAAGACAACCATATGGCTCCTGTCGGTTGCCAACTTACAATAAGGAACATTGCATACATCAAATATAATCACAATCATGGCCATATCACATCACAGCACACCCTTGCAAAACAAAGTTAGACGCCTCTAATTTTCTTTGCATATTTTACGTGGTTTGGGGCTTTCAATAAGTGTCGATCTAACTTACGAACAAGAACCACAACGTTGATGTTTGAACTATCAAGTGCCCGTTGTAAATTGGATCTATACTATAATGGGAGAGACAGACACCCGCAAAGCCACTGATGCAATACAAGTTGCATGTTGAGCGTGGAGCAAGTCTCATGAACGATGTCATGTAAGGTTATCCCGGGCCGCTTCATCCCATCATACCGCAAGATGAAAAGTACACAAAAAGCAATTGATAATAAAAGCACCACCGCCCACAATGACCATTGTGTTCTACTCGTGCAACAGATCTACATATAGACACGGCTCTGATACCACTGTAGGGGTTCATAGCATGGAAAACAAAAATTTTCTACCGCATGCAAACAAACAAGCCAAGATCTATCTACTAGATTGTAGCAACGAGTCGATAGAGGAACTCACCCTCGAAGATTCCAAAGCGGTTAACGAGAGCAGATTCTCGTGGGTGATGTAGTCGTACTCTTGCCGATCTCAAGATCGCGTAGACGATCCTTCTAGCTGCGTTAAGCCGCTCCATGATCGGTCACACGTTCGGTACTCGATGAAGACCTTACTCTCCCTTGTTCCAGCAGGCAGTGGAGGTTGTAGCACTCTCCTCGCGATTCCGGCAGCACGACGGCGTGGTACCGGAAGTAGACGGGAGATCTCGTAGGGCTTCACCTTAAGCCAGAGCGAGTATGGTGGACTATGAGAGAGGCCTTGGTGATCTAGGGTTTAGAGGGCACCAAGGGGAAGTGTAGTCGACGGCTAGGGTTTGGGGTTCACCCCAACTCGCCGAGTTGGAGGTGCCCTAGGCGGCGGCACAAGGAGGTGGTGGCGCCAGCGACTTGAGGAGAGGGCTAGGGTTTTTAGGTGTGAGGGGTAGGGGCGCCCTACCCCTCCTTATATAGGTGGAGGGTGGCCGGTTGGGAGGAGGGAGTCCTCCCACAACTCGGCCTCCTTGGACGGCGGGTGGAGGGAGGAGGACTTCCTCCCCAAGTAGGTTTCCTACTCTCCCTCCACCAAGCAAACTTGCCGTTTGACTTTTTCAAATTGGCGTTTGACTTTCAAACTAGGATTTGATTTCTCCCTTTATTTTGCCCAGCAAAGTGACCTAGTACATGATGCAACCATTCCATATTGTCATGACATATTCATGTACCCTTCCCCTCCGAAGTGCCGGACCTTCCGGACCCTTCTAGAACATTCCCGGTGAAAACACCGGAATCATTCCCCAACTCCGGAACAGGACTTTCCTTATATGAATCTTATTCTTCGGACCATTCCGGATCTCCTCGTGATATCATGGATCCCATCGAAGACTCCGAACAACATTCGGTCTCTTACTCATCATTCCATAACTACTCAATAACATCGAATCCTTAAGTGTGTCTCCCTACGGTTCGTGAATTATGCGGACATGACCGAGTCACTTCTCCGATCAATAACCAATAGAGGAATCTGGAAATTCATATGGCTCCCAATATTTCTATGATTACTTTGCGATCGAATGAACCACTTACATACGATACCAATTTCCCTTTGTCTCACGATAGTTTACTTATCCGAGGTTTTGATCGTCGGTATCTCTGCATACCTAGTTCAACCTCGTTACTGATAAGTACTCTTTTCTCGTTCCCTTGGTATGTGATCCCTTGTGATCTAGTCACATGCTTGCAAGCCAATTGGATGACATTCCACCGAGAGGGCCCAGAGTATATCTATCCGTCATATGGATGGACAAATCCCAGTCTTGATCCATGTGCCTCAACCCATACTTTCCGAATACTCAATGCCACCGTTATATCCACCCAGTTATGGTGTGGTGTTTGATGTCATCAAAGCATCCTTCCGGTGATGGTGATTAGCATGATCTCATGGTCGAAGGAATTAGGTTACTATGTATCAGAAAGCTTATAGCAATTGAACTATTAAAATGACTTGATCTTTATGCTACGCTTATCTATAGGAGTATGTCCATCATACCATTCTCCTAATGATATGACCTTTTTATTAACAACATCTTAAATGTTCATGATCAAGAAACCATGATCATCTATTAGCAACAAGCTAGTATTTTGAAGAGGCTTTACTAGGGACTCTAATTTAGTTTACAAATCACACAAGTATTAATGTTTCTGGTTAATACTGTTATAGCATGAATGTAAACATTTATCATAAACACAAAGATATAATAATAACTACATTTATTATTGCCTCTAGGGCATATCTCCAACATGTTGTTGACCACTGTGCTCAATCCAAAGGGAAGCACCACAGTGGCAAACATCATAGTAACAACCACCAGATAATTGATTAACTAGTTAACCATTTAGTAAAAATTCTTCAAATATAATATATCATTTTCCTATCTTAGAAACCAGGAATCAGTTGCACCATCAATTCACTGTCAATAATGACAGGAATATCTTTCTCAAATTCCCAATCTGCAGAAAGGCTGCGACCATTATTTTACAATCCACCAGCACTTAGACAAGTGGATTAGGATTTAACCATATACTGTATACAAACCACCTTGGCAAGCAAATCCAAATGGAACAGAAATCATTTTCCTAGTCACCAATCTAGGAATCATTTCATTTCAAAAATCATTCTACCCAGTTTATAATCCACAGAAAATAGCCACAAAATATCAGGATATAATTAGGTAACCATTACCCTACTAGTGCATGTCATCTCAAAACGACGTTGAGATTTACAGTATTGCCTAAATTCAAATCAGCAAAACTAGAGTGTCAATAGAGTCACACATGCCAGGCATGATTAAGTCATCCTAATTGAGTTAGCACACTTAGCAACATTCCAACAAACATAAATCGGCACCACTACTACTACTTAGGTACACCATCATAACCAATAGATCACCATAATCTTGCAACTAGCATAGAAAAACATCAGCCCGAAAGTCGGTTACAGAAAGAACTCACCGTCCCATACAAATTGGGCGCAAAAAAGAATGGATGTCGGGATTGCGCCTGCAGCACCATCCCGCCGGCACCAGGGTTGATGTCGCCATGTGGGAGCAGCAGGGGCAGGCCTCGATCTGGAGGCGCGCGTCGATAGCGGCCAGGACCAAGGGAAAGCCGGGTCACCCCTCGGTTTGGCGACCAAGCCGAGCAGGCTAGGGTTAGCCACACCACCGCATTTGGGGGGAGCGCGGTGAGCCACTGTGAGGTGGAAGTCGAGCAGCGATGGCGGCAGCGCCGTAGCATCACGGGGAAGAAGGGTCGAGAGGAGAGAGAGAGAGAGGAGAGCGTGTGGGTATGGTTGACCGACTCGGTCGGTTGGGCCCTGTTATTTGGCTCAACCAGATGGACTGGGCTAGGTTTTGGGCTAGATGGGCCCAAGAGCTAGGCCCAATTTATACAATAACAAAAATGGAAATTATTAAAATACCTCCACACATTTTAAGCTCTAGAAAAATGTAGAAAAATCCTAAAAATATATTTAATACATCCAAGTGTTTATTAAAATAATATCCATCTAAGAAAAATATAATCATATTTATTTAAGATTAACAAAATGCAAATGAATATTAACACCCTTAAATATCTAAATGAAATTTAATAAATTTAGGAAAATTCCTAAAAATAAATAAAAATTACATTTATAAATGAAAATAAATCTCTTATCTCATAAAAAACACTAACTTAAAATTTTACTAATAAAATTTAAAACAAATATTTAAAAACATTAAAAAAATATATAATAATAAAGATAATGTTTAAAAATAAATGAAATTCATTTTTAAGAATTTAAGCAAATATATTTATTAGAAAGGTACTAAGTATATTATTATACAATTATTTTAAAGTTCTTATATCATATAACTTGAATTATCTAAGTTATTAAAATAAGATAATTGTTTTGTTAATTGTTTAATATTATTTCCTAAGTAAGAAACGATCTTATTCAAAACATAATCTTTTGACTCTAAGTAGTCTAAACCATGATTATAATTTAATATAAAATCTAAGTGTAAACAATTAACTTTATAATATTCTTTTAAAATCCTTAACTAACTATAAGTCAAGGATTTACAAAGTTATTCTTTACAAATCATTAACAATTCATAAATAATCATATTTATCAAACTTGAAGTTCACTAAATAAAATAATAAAATCCATCTATTTTTATTTATAAAGAAAAATCTCAAAGTATGGTCTATAAATATTACACATGCTAAATTTAAATCTTTAAAAAACAAAGTTCCCTAACCGTAAGATTTCATCTTTAATTATACTTATGAAAAACTTTAATTAATAATGCTACAAATGCTATATCTCAGGTCCAATTACATTTTTATAGTTTACTTTGGTTTAAGATATCCTCAGCTAGGTATATAATAACTCAAATCAATTAAACCTTATTACAACACCATAGCTTTAATCCTATTTATCTTCAAATTTGAATAACTTAACATAAATAATATTTTCTTCAAATATTATTCTTTTTGCCACTTCAAAAGAAACACTATACCATTCCTTTAAAGCCATGACAACTTAAAACATAAATATTGTAATAATTACCTAATACCATGAACCCATAGAATTATATTATAATTGTACTTTACTCTTCATATTTTATATGTTTATCTTCCTAATGAAGTAAACTTAAACTAAAGCAAATCTTAAATAAATCATAAATATATCTCACTAGCAATGATTGAAGAATTACTTGGGATTTTGCATTATGCATCTCATTACTTATGCATAACAACATATTGCTTCTTCAAACATTGTCCTTACCAGGCAATGATGCTATTTTTATAGAACCCGAGGTCCAGGGTCAAGTTGAGACATTCGACTACAATACTTCGCTATATCAAGGAAAGTTCACACTTGATCATATCCTTTGATTATTTTCTATAAAGTAATTGCAAACTGTGTGTCATCACCTGCATTTCAAAAAGGTCGAAAACACTATTTTCATAATTAACTTGAAGCATCGGTTACTGATCCAAGGTGACCAGCTAACCTATTAAGACTGGCAGTTGGGATACCACTGCACAGTAATATATCATCTAGGACTTAGCAACCAATGTCGCCAGTGATTCTTGCGTCGTATATTACGCGTTAACCATGATATTTGGAATGGGATGGAGAAGTCAGCTGGATCGGCTCCCTTTCGCATGCATTGGACACTGTTCTGGGCATTTGTGAGTTGCAGATCGTGGGTATAGCCGTTTTATACGGGGAAAGGTCTACCGTGGATTTGAGCTTACAAAAGACAGATTACTAGTGTTAATGGTTGTTGTGTGTATCCAACTAAGGTATAGCGGGGAAAGGTCTACCTTGAGTTTGGGCATACAACAATTGTGGTGTATGCGGGGTCGCGGAGAAGGACAGTGATTGGCTTGGATCATCTACTAGGCCCCACACCAAAGGAAGTGTGGATGGGAAAGATTCGCCCGGTTGTGCATCAAGGATTTGATCTCTCATGGGTAAAGTGACGCACCTCTACAGAGTGTAAGAACTGTAACTTGTTACTCCCTATTCCGGGAAGGGAGCTGCGAACGCTGCAGGAAAGGAATTCCATGAAAGTTCTGGTAAACCTGTGAAGGCTGACGGACATAGCTTTTCAGAATAAAAGCAACCTTTCAAGAAATGTTTATGAAAACCTGCATTGCCTACGACTTATGGTCCGTGGCTGTAGCTATAGTGCATCAAAAACTCCTTTTTAGTGAACTTGCTGAGTACACTCGTACTCAACGTATCTTCTTAACCCTTGCTAGATTCCGAAGACAATAACGGTCAGGAAGAAGAAATACTATACCCAAATGAAGACTAAGAAGAATTCCGCTATGAAGAACCAGAAGTATCTAGAAGCGTCAAAGGGAACAATTACGAAAACATCTATGGAATGGAGACCGACGTATCTGAAGTGTAGATGTAGCATATATAGAGATCTAGTACAGTAGTATAGATTTATATTCTCTATCTATAACTAAATCTCGTACAAACCTTAGTTGCTTATTTATTATGTTCTTCGAGTTTTTATAGTTTAGCCCGAGTCATCGGGTTACCTCTATGGACCTAGGAGGATCTCAAAGTCGTCATGTAATTTCTGGTTGTAATAATGATAATGTATGTTGTGGACCCGCTTTGTTCCTGTTGTACCACTCTGAGGATGTAATATTTGCGGAATGGTACTACATGAGTGTTATGTACACGACTATAGTATACTACAACATGCAATAGTATGCTGGGTCACCGCACCAATCAACTAAATCGGCAGGGAGAAATCAGGTCTCGCCTATAATCTCAGGAAAAAGATGCCCAGGACACCCGGGTGCTGAAGCCCCTTCTTGGGAAATGGGGAACGGGCCAACCCGCAAAAACACCCAGGTCTCAGATATGGATATCGATTATGGAGAAAACCCGGATGAGTATGAGAATAGACTATGAAGGACGCCACTTCTCTGCCACCGGAGCAGGTGACATTGGGGACCGTACTGACCTCACCAGACAGTCAGCAGTCGGCCAATCACGACACGACACTCAAGTATCAGTTGGACCGCTCTGCCCTACGCTAGGCCAGCGTCCCTTGCACATCAAACAAGGGACAACTGGTGCGGGTACCACATGACAAACTCTCATGGGTATAACCAGTATCACACTATGCAACATTGGATGGAGTCCGAGGCAGAGCAGGAAACGATGATGTTGTGGATATTGCCATGCATCAACCTGATCGGGGAGGTGGACCAGGAGATGGGCTTGCCAGCTCCCTTAAAACCTCAAACCCTCCTCCCTACGAGCTGAACCACCTCTAGACCAGATCAATGACAAACTAGGTCGGCAGAAGCATACCTTGGTCTGTCACGCTCGAATCGGGAGGCGCACCAAGGCCACACACTCCTCTACTGGTGACCCAAAGCGTTCACCCCGACTCCTCGATCCTCGTATCTCCGTACATCGCTAATGTGCGAATTCGGGGAAGCGTGGTGGATCCGACCACGATCATGAGCACTATATCTTCTAGACTTATGGATTATCTGCAAGTCTCTATGGATCAGTTCAGGCTAAAATGCGGGACCACTAACCCAGACAAAGATGCCGAAGAAGTCACCCTCCTAGTCACTCTCGTCTAAGCGGGAAACTTTGAGACATGGTTTTGTACGTTCGAGGTCGTGGACCAACCAACATGGCATCCAGTCGTGCTAGGACACATACAACTAACTCAGTTCAGAGCATACCTAGATCCAGCAAACCGAACCCTAGTCCTCGCTGTCCCAAGAGGTTGCATCATAGTGAAGGAAGACCTGCCTCACCCAACCGCCAAGTCTGGAGACCTCAAGGTGACCGCATCACGATCCAACCTAGGACCTGTAGAGAAGGTAAACACTCTTGGAAACTCACTCCTCACCATGGCCTACACGGTGGCAAGGACACTCATGGAATAACTCCTACAAGATCTAGCAGTAGCGACGTGAGGAATGCAGCAGGAAGGCACATGCATCCTCTCCAGGGGGACCCTGAGTTTTAGCGGACATAGAGGGAAGCAACTTCTAGAGGAAAATGGATCCGGCCATGCGCCACAACACCAGAATATCTTATGGAACCTGGACCTGCCAGGAGGACCAGGCCTCAAAGGTAGGAGATCCACGAAACTAGCGCCCACCAGGGGGCTCTGCAGCTAGCGGGAGTTGATACGTCGTAAACGTATCTATAATTTTTGATGTTCCATGCTTGTTTAGTATCTACTTTGCTTTGTCTTCTCTTTAAGGTATTTTTATATGTTTTATGGACTAACCTATTAACAATATGCCATAGTGCTAGTTGCCTGTTTTCTGTTGTTTTTGGTTCCAAAAAAGTCAGAAAATCAATATTCTCGGAATTGGACGGGACAAAAGCCAAAGTCAATATTTTACCGTGGGGAACATGGAGCCAGAAGACGAGACAGCGGAGGGCCTCGAGGGGGCCACACCCCCTGGCCGCGCAGCCAGGCCTGGCCCGCGCCTGGGGGGGTGCATCTGCCTCGGGCACCCCCTCGGCCTCCCTCTTCGCCTATAAGAAGCCCCCGATACCAAAACCCTAAGTACCCGATCAATCTTCCACGAAACAGTCTGTAGCCACCGCCACCATCGTAACTAGATCGGGGGGGGGGGGATCTAAAGCTCTTCCCCGTACCCTGTCGGAGGGGAGAGATCATCCTGGAGGCATTCTTCATCACCATGCCAGCCTCCGGTATATAGCGTGAGTAGTTCCAGCTTGGACTATGGGTCCATGTAGTAGCTAGATGGTTGTTTCTCCTCCTTTTTGCTACCTTGTTTAGATCTTGTGAGCTCCGTTCATGACTAAGATCATCTATTTGTAATCATGCATGTTGTGTTTGCGGGGATCCGATGGATATTGAGATTACTATGTCATATTGGTTAATGATTCTATCTTATTGATTCTATCATGTCTATGTTGTTTGAGATCTTGCATGCTCTCCGTTTCTAGTAGCTATCTTGTCCAAGTAGATGCTAGTGACTCCAAGAGGGAGTATTTATGCTCGATAGTGGGTTCATGCCTCTATTTAATCTGGGGAAGTGACAGAAATCTCTAAGGTTGAAGATGTGCTGTTGCTACTAGGGAGAAAACAATGGTCTCTTGTTCATGGAACAAGTAGATTGTTTACCTTACACACTTTTCTTAAAGTAGTTATCCTTTGCTTGCAACTTAATACTAGAGGGGGTTCGGATGATAAGCTGAAGGTAGATTACTAGTCATAGATGCAGTTGGATGGCGGTCTATGTATATTGTTGTATTTCCCAATCAAATCACATAGGATCATGAATGTCTAGTATTGCATTGTTATGCCTTGCTCTGTCCTGTCAATTGCCCCGCTGTAATTTGTTTACCCAACATGTTATGTTGTTTATCCTAAGGAGACCATCTCTAGTGAAATATGGACCCGGATCCAATCTTTACCATGGATACATCTTTCACTGTTCCTGTTTACTTTCTGCAAGCCACCATTACTTTCCACACCATACAGTTAATCCTTTGTTTTCAGCAAACCGGTGAGATTGACAATCTCACTGTTCGTTGGGGCAAAGTCTTGAGTTTGTGTTGTGCAGGTTTCCAGTTGCTAGCAACACCTGTGAGTCATTTCCTTCCTCCTACTGGTTCAATAACCTTGGTTTCTTACTGAGGGAAAACTTTGTTGCTGTACTCATCATACCTTCCTCTTGGGGTTTCCCAACGAAGCTCTACAGTGATCTGAGCCGCATCAAGCCTTTTTCTGGCGCCGTTGCCGGGGAGGCTAAGGACGGATTCACAAGGGGAGTCCTTCACAACCTTTCTCTTTACTTTATTTTTGTTTTGCTTAGTTTCTTTTGTCTTGTTTTGTTTGCTTCTTTTTATAAAAAACTCCCAAAAAAATTAGTTTGGTTTGTATTGCTTTATTTTATCAAAAACTGAAAAATTAGCTCCTACCCTAGTTGTCACCTTGCTCTAGATCACCATGTTTATCCGTAAGTTCACCCTGAAACACCTTTCAATAGGTTGTGGCTCTATAATTGGGAAAGAAAATATTGAAGAATTATTTAATCATGTTAGCAAACATGAGGATATTGAGGATAAATCCTTAGCAAAGGTTGCTCCTAATTATGAAATTGCTGCAGCTTCTTTAGTTCACATGTTGGAGGCTAGGTTTGTTAATCTTAACCCCATGATGCAAATAATGTTTCTTAAACTAAAAGAAGAGGAGGATACTAAAAAGAGAGATTTTATCCTAGAAACTTTGCTAAAAGAGTTCAATGATGTTGCTAAGGAAGTCAAAAAGGTCTTTGAATGTTTTAATATGATATGATCATGTGTAGATGTTATGGGTACTTTAGAAAAGTTGGATAAAACCAAAGCCAATGGAGAGGGAATTAAGATACCCATACCTTTTAAACTTGTAGGAATGCACGAAGCCTTAGATTTTTTTTGATTGGATTGTTCCTGAAAACCCATTTGATGAAGATAGTGAACCTAAGAGAGATGATAAAGGATCCTCTAAAACTCATTTGGATGATATACCTTTCCTAGTTGATGAGATTTCGATTATTGATCTTAATGCTTCTTCATTTGAAAATACTTGATTCTTGCTTCTTGTGCCTAACTTAAAGGCGTTAAAGAAAAGTACTTCTTGGGAGATAACCCAATAGTTTTCTTGTGTCTTGGAAGTTATTCCGTAATAACCGCTCATTATCCTTTTTGATTTTTGTGCCAATAATAACTTCTAATGAGAGGGAAGTAAGATTTTGGGAGTTGGTGTCCCGAAACAAATTTTTGTGCTCCACCGTAAAAATTCATGTAAAATCTTTGTAAGTCGTATTGAGCTGTAATTTTCTGAATAAATCCCCCAGGTTTCTAGCTAACTTTCGTTAGTTCAACTTGTTTTGATTTTAGCAATATAAGGTCTTCGAAAAAATCGGTTTCTACCAGCTGGTATGTTTTGACAGATTTCTGCCATTATTTGCATTTGCTTCTTATTGATTCCTTTTTGGGTTCTTTTTGGGAAACTGAGATTTTTGAGAGAATTGATACAGTAGCTTGTGTCTTTAGTGAAAGTTTTGCTGTTTTAAAACTAAGCCCCAAAGGTCTATTATCTTTTGAATGCACTAATGTTGCTAATGAAGATTGTGTGAAGTTCTGTATGAAGGAAAATTTTCAGGTGTAGAGAAAGAATGATGTAATAAGATGAAGAATGGAAAAAATCTCAATCTTGGGGATGCCACCCCGTGTCACGCCAAGAAATATTCAAGGGGTACAAGCGTCAAAGCTTGGGAATGCCCAAGGCATCCCCTTCTTCATCAATAAAAATCTCAGGTCTTTCTAGACACTTTATTTTTATCGTTTCATGCACAATTGTGTTGTTCTTGGAGCGTCTTAGTTTTTATTTTTGGTTTTTGTTTGCTTAGTTTGCTTTGAATAAAGTAGTTTGGACCCCCGTTTTCGCTGTGTTGTTTCAAATAAGTTGATTGGTGTTGGAAAGGAGTAGGAAGTTCTTGCTTAATAGTACAAGGAGGAGCTTGCTTTGACTATGACTTAGACTCTGTCATGTCATGTTTGATGTTGTTTTGACCTTATGCTTAGTGATTATTGCTGTAGCATGACTTGTTACAAACAATTAGGATTGCTTAATGTGCGTTGAAAGAATCATGCGCTGTTTTAGCATACAAAAGCATAGTATTGTGGTATTCTCCTTTGATGCTTTGTTTGGGTTGACTTGGCACATGCTCACACATGAATATGAACCAGTCACCATAGCCTCTATGATCATTTAGTTTTTGAATTGTAGTACCACTTTATGATTTGATTAGTAATGTTTTGTCGCTCTGCATGATTATGGCTATTATTGCTCTCTTAGTTGGTCTGTCCCAGTCTTTTCCTAGCCTCCACTTGTATGAGTAAGCTCTACTCATGCATCCAACTCCCAAGAAACCAAGTTATTCCAAAGTGTCCACTATAAATCCAATGCATGGTGTGTTACACCATTCCAAGTATATTATTGTTTTATCTATCTTCCAAATTAAACTTGTTATGTGAAACTTAGTGATTAAAGCTCTCACAAACTTGATGTCACACTTTATTTTTCTTGCCCCTAATAAACTTGAACCATTTTGTCATCTATCTTGTATATGCTTGAACTTATACGTTGAAATTAGCAGAACCATGCTGTCATGGGGAATGCTTTCAACATTGCACTTGTACATTGTACCCAGTTGATATCATGCTATTTTGTTTATGGATGTTGTCGGTGTGAAATGAAAGGGGATCTTGTAAGTCCATGGAGTTATGTATATGTGTTAGAGAAACGCCTGGGCCACTAGCCTAAGCCATGCCTAATCATGGTGGAAACTTGCAACATCACCAGAGTGAGCAATCTATGAAGCATTCTTCTTATAAAAAAGAGATAGAGATTGAGAAAAAGAAAAAAAAAGATGAGAAAAGAGGAAAGAGAGAAAAAAGCACCATTTTCCCATGGTAAATAAGAAGATTGCTGAGATGCTCATTGTCTTCTTGCCTTGTCATTTTGATTATGGGATAACTCCTATATCATGTGAAAGGGGTACCCCATTGGAGGTTCTCTATGATACACATGTACTTACTATGACAAGAACTTACTGGTGACTAAAGTTCAGTAGCATGAGGAGTGGCCCTCGTACTCAAGGGACATGAGATTGCCAACTTATACTTTGTCAAGCATATACTCCATAGTTTGTTCACTTTAACCTTAATCACTTCAAGATGCTTATGATAGGGTCAATGAGAGCTGTAATCTAACAAGTACCATAATTTTTGGAAGCTCTTTATGAGACTTGAAATCCCTTCTTCCCTTTTATGAAGGGCCTTTCTTCCACTTTGATATTGAGTCTCCACCTTCTATCCTTAGGCACCAATTGAGAGAGAATAGTTGCCATTCTTAGTTCTATGTGCATTGTCCCAAAACTTATTGATTGATTCATAATGTTGATATTGCTTGTTCTTGAACTATTTGTATCTATTCACTCTTATGAACTTTGAAGGTGTCTTATGCATTTATTGCTACTCCATGAGGGACAAGCTTAATGCCACTATGATATGTTTTCTATATGTGAAACAAACAAACGTCTTTCAATGCAATGTTATTCATGATCTTTGTTTGTGACCTTTCTTGTTGCAAGCATAGTTACTTTGTCTTACTGTTAGAACTTATTATTTCATGCTCATGTTTAGAGAACTTTGATCCCCGCTTTGAATGCTTGCAAATGGTTTGATCTGGATTTTGATGGTGCATGTCACCTAAAAAATTATTATTTTTATCACTTACCTACTCGAGGACGAGCAGGTTAAGCTTGGGGATGCTTGATACGTCGTAAACGTATCTATAATTTTTGATGTTCCATGCTTGTTTAGTATCTACTTTGCTTTACTTTGTCTTCTCTTTGAGGTATTTTTATATGTTTTATGGACCTAACCTATTAACAAGATACCATAGTGCTAGTTGCCTGTTTTCTGTTTTTTTTGGTTCCAGAAAAGTCAGAAAATCAATATTCTCGGAATTGGACGGGACAAAAGCCAAAGTCAATATTTTACCGTGGGGAACACGGAGCCAGAAGACGAGACGTAGGAGGGCCTTGAGAGTGCCACACCCTTGGCTCGCGCCTGGGGGGTGCAGCCGACTCGGGCACCCCCTCGGCCTCCCTCTTCGCCTATAAGAAGCCCTCGACACCAAAACCCTAAGTACCCGATCAATCTTCCATGAAACAGTTCGTAGCCACCGCCACCATCGTCCCTAGATTGAGGGGGGGGGGGGGTGGATCTGAAGCTCTTCCCGGCACCCTGACGGAGGGGAGAGATCATCCCGGAGGCCTTCTTCATCACCATACCAGCCTCCGGTATGAAGCATGAGTAGTTCCACCTTGGACTACGGGTCAATGTAGTAGCTAGATGGTTGTTTCTCCTCCTTTGTGCTACCATGTTTAGATCTTGTGAAGCTCCGTTCATGATCAAGATCATCTATTTGTAATCATGCATGTTGTGTTTGCGGGGATCCGATGGATATTGAGATTATTATGTCAGATTGGTTAATGATTCTATATTATTGATTCTATCATGTTTGTGTTGTTTGAGATCTTGCATGCTCTCTGTTTCTAGTAGCTATCTTTGACAAGTAGATGCTAGTGACTCCAAGAGGGAGTATTAATGCTCGATAGTGGGTTCATGCCTCTATTGAATCTGGGGAAGTGACACAAATCTCTAAGGTTGTAGATGTGCTGTTGCTACTAGGGAGAAAACAACGATCTCTTGTTCATGGAACAAGTGGATTGTTTACCTTACACACTTTGCTTAAAGCAGTTATCCGTTGCTTGCAACTTAAAACTAGAGGGGGTTCGGATGATAACCTGAAGGTGGATTACTAGTCATAGATGCAATTGGATGGCGGTCTATGTATATTGTTGTATTGCCCAATCAAATCTCATAGGATCATGAATGTATAGTGTTGCATTGTTATGCCTTGCTCTGTCCTGTCAATTGCCCCGCTGTAATTTGTTTACCCAGCATGTTATGTTGTTTATCCTAAGGAGAACACCTCTATTTAACTATGGAACCCATTCCAATCTTTACCATTGATACATGTTCCATTGTTCCTGTTTACTTTCTGCAAGCCACCATTACCTTCCACACCATACAGTTAATCCTTTGTTTTTTTAGAAAATCGGTGAGATTGACAACCTCACTGTTCGTTGGGGCAAAGTCTTGAGTTTGTGTTGTGCAGGTTTACAACTGCTAGCAACACCTTTGAGTCGTTTCCTTCCTCCTACTAATTTTATAACCTTGGTTTCTTACTAAGGGAAAAACTTGTTGCTGTACTCATCATACCTCCTTTTGGGGTTTCCCAACGAATATCTACAGTGATCTGAGCCGCATCAGGAGTATGCCAGTCACCAACCTATGGGGAAGCCGAGTCGCTCCCCGAATTTGCAGAAGACCACAAAAATGGATGACAACACCCACTGTACACGGTTTGGACAATGATGGATTACATGGAACAGCAACTGCACGCTAAGCTGTAATGGCGACCGAGCTTAGCAGAACCTTGTAGTGTGGGAGCGATAAACCCTAGGGGGATTTACCAGATCCATATTGATGACATCCCTTTACTGTATTGGTTCAAGAAACACATTTGTGAAAAAATCCGGATGATAAGGAAAATCCGTGAGATGAGAACCATCATCACCTCATACGAGGACGATAGCTCCAGCAATGAAAGCACCTCGAGCTCTCATACAAGAACCTGGTCAGATGGTATCTCAAGATCTTGCGCGAGACCAATAACCTCAGGATATTTTAGGGAAGAAAAACCCGAGCCAGCCCCTACCCACAACACGGATCCACCTCAAGCACGCAATAATGACAATGATTCGGGGGCTCGGACGCCACCATCCAAACCTAGCATTTCGAGGCATATGATAGTGTAACATTAAAAGCCAAGTACTACATGCCCAATTTCTACTAGGTTGCCCGAACAAGTCATCCACACTTGATCGAACACCCTGGGGCTGCACTGTTGGGGTTTGGCACGAGAAATCAATAAATTTTCCTATGCAGATAACCCTAATGCTAGGACATTTCTATTAGTCATGCAGTAAAGGGAGGGGTTTCGGTGTTCATACCTTTGAAGACCGAACATGGTTAACATTCCGTTGGAAAAGTGGGTGATGTAGTCGTACCGACGCCGACCTCAAGGTCGTTCCGAAGTCCAATGGCTCCGACAACTCCTAGTGCCACAATTGCAACACCGGCCGAGGGGGTCACACACGTATGGTGTTTAAAGATGACTCCCTCTTCTCTTTGATCAAGCTGAGATTGCAGAAGTAATCTCCTGGATCCCGAATGCCACAGCACGATGGTGCTCCATGCTGAAGAAGTCCCTCGTTCGCACATCCCTAGCAATGGGGTTGCAGTCATTGGAGAGAGAGGGATATATATATATATATAGAGAGAGAGAGAGAGAAGAGACACGCAACTAGAGCCAATTCCCAAATCAAGGAAGACTTTATTTATTTTTCTGTGATTTAATTGCCTCATATGCCTCTTCTTATATAGGGGGAAGAGGACCTCCAAACCCCTTGGATTATCCATGTGGGACTAAACAAAGGAGGGGAGAGAGAGAGGAGGGGGTGGCCGACCGGCCAAGGGCCCCAGGCGACCACTCCTCCTTCCTTCTCCCTTTTGCCTTTTCCCTCATGGGCCCTTTCCCATAGGGAATTTAGCCCAATAGGGATTTAAATAGTTTTCTATGATTAAATCACTATTTAATATTTAATTACATATTATTTAATTCCAGTGGCTATGGAACTCCTTCCATCCCACTTTGGACATCCACTAGACCTTCCCGAATCCCTTCTGGTTTCCCCCTCTCTTTTCTTCGGTGATTCCGATGATACCAAAACAATCTTCGAGTTTCATAAAACCCTTAAGAATTCTACCCAATGGTTTGGGAACACTCCAGACATGGTCGAGACCCCTCTCGGACCAATGACCATTAGCGGGATCTGGATGTCCATAATGATCCTTATGCATTCCTGATACGTTGGAAACGTATCGATAATTTTTGATGCTCCATGCTTGTTTAGTATCTACTTTGATTTACTTGTCCAAACTTTGAGGTGCTTTTTACATGTTTTCTGGTACTAACCTATTAACAAGTTGCAACAGTGCCAGATGCCTATTTTCTACTATCTTTGGTTTCAAAAAAGTTAGTAAGGAAATATTCTCGGAGTTGGACGGGACGAAGGACAAAGTCAATAACTTTCCGTGGGGAACAAGAAGTCTAGAGGGGAGCCCGGAAGGCCAGCCAGGGGGGCCAGACCCACCCTAGACGCGGGTGGGTCTAGCCCTACGCCTGGATAGGGTTTGGGCACCCTTGCCGCCTCCCGGTCTCGCCCCTTCGCCTATAAGAAGCCCCCGATGCAGAAACCCTGAGTACCCAATCAGAAATCCATGAAACCGTCTGTAGCCGCCGCCACCATCTTCCCTAGATCGGGGATCAGCTCTTCCGGCACCTGGGAGGAGATCATCCCGGAGGCCTTCTCTCCGGTATGATTCGTGAGTAGTTCCACCTTGGACTATGGGTCCATGTAGTAGCTAGATGGTTCTATCTCCTCCTTTGTGCTTTCATGTATAGATCTTGTGAGCTCTGTTCATGATCAAGATCTAATCTATTTGTAATCATGCATGTTGTGTTTGCGGGGATCCGATGGATATTGAGATTATTATGTTGGTTTCATTAATGGTTTTATCTTTATGATTCTATCATATCTATTTTGTTTGTGATCTTGCATGCTCTCCGTTGCTAGTGGTTATCTTGGCCAAGTAGTTGCTAGTGACTCCGAGAGGGAGTATTTATGCTCGATAGTGGGTTCATGCCTCTAGTTTCCAAGGGAAGTGACAATAATCTCTTGATTTGTAGATGTGTTGCTACTAGGGAGAAAACAACGGTCTCTTGTTCATGGAACATGTGGACTGTTTACCTTACACTTTTTGAAAGCGGTTATCCTGCTTGCAACTTAATCTTGGAGGGGTTCGATGATAACCTGAAGGTGGACTTCTAGTCATAGATGCAGTTGGATGACGGTCTATTTATATTGTTGTATTTCCCAATCAACCTCATAGGATCTTTCTGGCTAGTAATTGCATTGTTATGCCTTGCTCAGTTCCTGTCAATTGCCCCGCTGTAATTTGTTTACCCTTCATGCCATGTTGTTTATCTAAGGAGAGCACCTCTAGTGAACTATGGACCCTGGTCCAATCTTTACCATTGATAGATCTTCCACTGTTACTTGTTTACTTGCTGCAAACCACTACCTTCCACACCATACGTTTAATCCTTTGTTACAGCAAACCGGTGAGCTTGAAAACCTCACTGATTCGTTGTGGAAAAGTCTTGAGTTTGTGTTGTGCAGGTCTCCACGTTGTTTGCAACACCTGTGTGACGTTTCCTTCCTCCTTCTGGTTCGATAACCTCGGTCTCAACTCAGGGAAAACTTGCTGCTTGCTCTTCACACACCCTACGCTTGGGGTTACCAACGAAGTGCCACGTCGAGCATCATCAAGACTTTCTGGCGCCGTTGCCGGGGAGGCTAAGGACGTCTTCACTAGGGGATTCCTTCACTTCCTTTCTCTTTACTTTGTTTTTAGTTTGCTTTGTTTCTTTTACTTGGTTTTGTTTGCCTCTTTTAAAAAAACCCAAAAAAATAGTCTAGCTTTGTTTGCTTTCTTTATTCAAAAACACAAAAAATTAGTTCCTGCTCTAGTTGCCACCTTGCTCTAGCTCACCATGTTGCTCCCCCAATTCGCTCTGAAAAATCTTGCAATAGGTAGTGGCTCCATAATTGGGAAAGATAATATTGAAGATTTCTTTAATTATGTTAGCAAGCATGAGGATATTGAGGATAAATATATAGCTGAACTTGATCCTAATTATGAGATTGCTGCAGCTTCTTTAGTTCATATGTTGGAGGCTAGGTTTGTTAGCCTTAACCCCTTCATACAATTCTTATTCCTAAAACTAAAAGAAGAGAAGAATGTTAAAAAAAGGGAATTCATCCTTGAAACTTTATCAAAAGAATTCCATGATGTTGCTAGGGAGGCCAAAAAGGTTTTTGAATGTTTCAATATGCTAGGTTCAAGTGTATATGTTGTGGGTATTTCTGATAAAACTAATCCTAGAGAGGAATTCAATATACCCATACCCTAGAAGCTTGTTGGAATGCATGAAGCCTTTGAAAATAACTTCGATTGGATTGCCCCTGAAAATATTTTTGATGAAGGTAGTAGACCAAAGAGAGATGATAAAGGATCCTACAAAACCCATTTGGATGAGATATCTTTCATAGTCAAAGATTTTGCAAGTATGAATGTTAATGCTTCCTCATTTGAAAATACTTGATTCTTCTTGCTTCTTGTGCCTAACTTAAAGGCGTTAAAGAAAAGTACTTGTTGGGAGATACCCAAGAGTTTCCTTGAGTCTTGGAAGTTATTTCTTCTGTAATGACCTCTCCTTATCCTTTTTGTTTGCTTTTTGTGCCAAGAATGACCTCTAATGAGAGAGAAGTAAGATTTGGGGAGTTGCTGTCCCGAAACAGATTTCTGTCCTCCACCAAAATTTTTTATGAGGAGGCTCTGTAACTCGGATTAAGCTCAAAATTTACGAATAAATCCCCCAGTATGTTAGCTAACTTTCGTTAGTTCAACAGTTTTTTATTTGAGTAACATAAGATGTTCAAAAAAACTCGTTTCTATCTGCTGGTCTGTTTTGACAGATTTCTGCCATTATTTGCATTTGCTTCTTATTGATTCCTTTTTGAGCTCTCTTCAGGTAAATTGAGATTCTTTGAAGGAGTTACTACAGTAGATTGTGTTTTTAGTGAAAATCCTTTCTGTTCCAAAGCTTTGCCAGTGGTCTAATATCTTTTGAATACTCTAATGTTGCTAATGAAGATTGTGTGAAGTTTTGTATGAAGGAAAAATTACAGGTGTAGAGAGAGAATGATGCAATGAGATGAAGAATGGACAAAATATCAATCTTGGGGATGCCACCATGGTGTCACCCCAAGAAATATCCAAGAGTTACAAGCGTCAAAGCTTGGGGATGCCCAAGGCATCCCCTTCTTCATCAATAAAAAGCTCAGGTCTGTCTAGACACTTCGTTTTTATTGTTTCATGCATAGGTGTGTTGTTATTGGAGAATCTTAGTTTTCATTTGCTTTGCTTAGTTTGTTTAGTTTGCTTTAGTAGTTTGGACCCCCGCTCTCGCTGTGTTGTTTTGCAAATAAGTTTGCTTGGTGTTTGGAAAGAAGTAGTAAGTTCTTGCTTGAAGTGCAAGAGGAGCTTGCATTGACTGTGACTTAGACTTATCATGACATGCTAGGTGTTTTTTTAGCATTATGCTTAGTGATTATTGCTGTAGTATGTCTTGTTCCAAACAATTGGGATTTCTTAGTGTGCCTTGAAGAAATTATGCGTTGTCTTAGCATGCAAAAGCATAGTATTGTGGTATTATCCTTTGATGTTTTGCTTGGGTTGACTTGGCACATGCTCACACCATGTTATGAGAATGACAAGTCACCATTAGCCTGTATGATCATTTAGTCCTTGACTTGTAGTACCACTCTTTGCTTTGATTAGTTTGCTTTGTTGCATTGCATAATTACGACCATTATTGCTCTCTTAGTTGGTTGCTCCCAGTATTTTGCTAGCCTCCACTTGTATGAGTAAGTTCTACTCATGCTTCCAACTCCCAAGAAACCAAGTTATTCCAAAGTGTCCACTATAAACTCCTATGCATGGTGTGTACACCATTCCAAAGTATATTCTTGTTTTCATTTATCTTCTAATTAAAAACTATTTTGTTATGTGAAAACTTAGTGAATAAAGCCCTCACGAACTTGATGAAATAATTTATTCTTTGCCCCTAATAAATTTGAACCATTATGACAACTGTGTTGTATACTCTTGCACTTATAAGTTGAAATTAGCAAAACCGTGTTGTCACGGGGAACATTTTCAACATTGCACTTGTACCTTGTTGTACTCAGTTGATATCATGTTCTTTTGTCTATGGATGTCACCAGTGTGAAATAAAGAGGGAACTTGTAAGTCCATGGAGTTTGTATCCTGTGTTAGAGAAATGCCTGGGCCGCTAGACTAAGCCATGCCTAATCATGGTGGAAACTTGCAGCATCACCATAGTGGCATCTATGAAGCATTCTTCTTATAAAAAAAGAGACACATTGAGAAAAGAGGAAAGAGAGAAAAAAGCACCATATTCCCATGGTACATAAGAAGAATTGCTGTGGTGGTGGTGTCACAGCAGATGCCATGGGTAGGCTTAAGTTGGGGGCCGAATGGGTGCTTGTGGTCACCGGGGAGGGAATGCACGGTCTTTCCATGCACGAAGAACAAGATGAACTCTCCACACTTAGGAATTTTATTGATGCCCCTTGTTTACAATTGCTCCTTGAGCCGTATGAACTGGAGTACAAGGCACTAGCTCCCTACTTGGTCCAACCTCCTTCTACTACTGCTATGCCCCTCCTTATATAGGTGGTGCTAGCTAGGTTTCACCCCTTTGGGGTTCTAGGGTTACTGTTTGGATCTTGGTCCCTACTGTGCGGGCCGGGTCATGGGCTTGCCCAAAGCCCAATGGCCCAGTCCTCAAATCTAGACAGCTAACGGTCTTCTGGTACGTCGCCTCCTGTTCCTTTTGGCGTCACGCTGTAACTTTGTACGTCAGCTCTTGCTTTGGGCGTCACCCAGCTCCTTTTTGTGTCACCCGGCGTCGCCCTTCTATTTTGACCACGCTTTACCATGGTCCATCCTGAACCTCATTCGGAAAGGTGCCACGCGTCCTATCTGACTCGGCCCTTCCTCGGGGGACTCGGCTCGTTGGTTCCTGCAAGACTAACAACTTTGTCTTATACGGGCCGACATATTTCTATGTCGGCCGCATACAATTCTCTCACCCAGCCATACTTACTCGGCCCGGTTCGTTCTTTACTCGGAGCGAGCCAAGATGGGCTGTGCTTCACCCCTTGTGACCCTACCGGGGGTTATCCCCCGACATTAGTCCCCGAAGCTGGTGAGGTTTAGCAATTCAAGATGTTAGGCGTCTCCAGATTCCTTTAATGTGATTGGAACTTAATTTTTGTCTTCATTTGTCGACTAGGGCGCACTGTTTGGCGCAACCTCGCACCTTGCCGAGTCTGTCTGACAGTTTTCAGATCCACTCTTTAACTTCTTGGCTCATTTTTGCCTCGTGCCGAGTCACTTTGGCCAATTCCGAGTCATTTTCGGCGTGCGTCAGTCACTGACAGCTGGTAATCATGGTAACTTGCCTCAAATTTTGTTCCAAGCTCTGGCGGCACAATGATGGCTATGCAGTTATTCCCCGTCACTATGGTAGTCCCATCGGTCCATGCCCCTTGTCCTTCTTTTCTTGACATGGCAGGGGATATTCTGTGTATTTTTGCCACGTGGCGCCCGTTGATTGGCTTACTCGGTCGGGTACACGGCCACACGCTGGCCGCACGGCGCAGGGCGATCCCACGATTTGGGTTTTTACTTCCCTTAAGTAGGGGTGGGGGGGGGGTTACAACTTCCCTCGCACGCTCAGTATTCCCCCTGCCTCTTCTTCATCCTTGCGCCTGCAAAATCAAACCTCCCCCTCTGCGGTTCCTCTTTCCTTCTGCTCTTGCCTTGCGATTGCCCCTTTCCACTTCTAATTCCACTACGGGTACTTGTTCTTCCAAACCTCTTCCCATGGCGGAGGAGACGAAATCTAGGAGGATCATGGGCCTTTGCAGCGATCTTTGAAGGCCGAGGCAGGAGGTTCCGCCGTGGCCTTGGCGGTTGGGAGGGTTCTGAGGTCTCCACCGAGGAGGTCGAATGGCTCCGCTCCACCAGGCGCATCCCGCTCCAGGTCGATTGTCGTCTTCCCACCGGTGAGAACTCTCCCAAACCCGATGCCAATGAGCGGGTGGTTTTCCTTTCTCACTTTGAGCGAGGTTTCGCTCTTCCAGTGAGCACCTTCTTTTCTTCATTTCTGTCCACTTTCCATCTCCAGACCCATCATCTTCATGCCAACGCGATTGGCTCCCTATCTTTCTTTATTTCCGCTTGCGAGGCCTACCTTGGGATTTGGCCTACAGTTCTTCTGTGGGCCAAATACTTTAGTTTTAGGGTCCAAGTCGTTCCCCAGCCTGGTGCTCCTCAAGCCGAGAAGAGGCCGACTCGGTGCGGAGCCGCTAGCATCACACCCAGGAGAGACTCCATCTTTCCTCGGGTTACTGGCCTTGACTCTTGAAAGAAATGGCATAGGACTTTCTTCTATGTCAAAAACAGCGGGTCCACCGATAACATCCGACTCCCCCCTTTATCGGACGAGGTCCCTAGCAAGAAGCTCTGGCAGCTTGACCCACGCGACCAAGACGCTGCGGTGAACGAGGCTAACGTGATCCTGGAAAGGTTGCTGTCGCCGGATGAGAACTTTCATCTCGCCGACAGGGACCTCATGTGCACCTTCATCTCACGCCGGGTAAGCCCTATCAAAGCCAGGAGCCACAAGATGTGCTTCATGAGTGGCTCCCACGATCCCACTCGGCACTCCACGAAGGAGCTTACCCATGATTCCATTGCTCGCCGAGTAAGCTCGATCTTCAAACTGAACTTGGCGGATGATTGGGCTTGGAGCTGCCCTCCGTTTAGCCGGGTCAAGCCTGTCCCCTGGGTAAGTTTCCGAGTAACCTTTATCGCCGAGTCAGCTTTAGCTCGTTTGCTACTCTTAGTCTAGTTCTCGATACTTATTCTGTTTGTTTCTCGCAGAACCTTGTTCACTAGGTTGATGACAGTACTATCCCTCCTTGCAGTTATAACGAGGATCACTCTGACTCCGACAAAGTCAAGTTCGACCTGGAGTGCTTCATGCCCATCCCGCATGCAGTTGCTGCTTCAGCTTCGGGTAAGAGTCAATCTCGTAACCCCTTACACGATTGTTCTGACGATGATGATTGTACGATTTTGGAGGTACATGCCTTGTGACCTTATCCTTCTAACTTATTTGAGTAATCCTGTCATTTACTTATGTAGCTGGCCAGGTACATGACACTCCTCCTCTCGCCGTGGGCGGTGTCGGCAAGATCCCCGTCGCTAAGCCAAATAAGCGACGCGGGGCCTCCTCCAGCACTCAGCCAGCCAAGAAGAGAAAGGCCACACCAGCTGCTCCTACGCTGTCCGAGACTCGGAAAGATGTTGGGCGCCTAGTCACGCGTCGCCCACCACGCGATCCGGTCGTCACCGGGTAAGATTTTGTGTTCTGCTTACTTTACGTTTTTCCTTCTTATATGTTGCTACTGTTTTCTTACGCGTGCCTTGTTGTTTTCATCGCCGCACCTCTTTCGGCTAACCAGGATGGTCCTAGCATCGCCTCGCTGCTAAGGCTTGCTCCTTCTCCGACTGATCCTGCGGTGCAGAACCCCATCGAGTCGAGGCTCCCACTGTTGAGGCTCAAGCTTCTCAGTGTCAGTCAGACCCGGTGGCGCCGTCGGCGAAGGAGACTCGGCCCAGCAGCCCTGGTGCTGGCCAGGAACAGCTTCCTGATCTTGGTGCCAGCAGCTGGCACCAAGAAGACCTCCGCCACCAGTTACTCTGGCATCAGCCCTCAAGCTGGTGCGAATGAACAACTTCCTGATCTTGGTGCCAGCAAAACTGCTGAGCCCAGTCAGTCGGCTCCACTTTCTTCTCCGAATAATCCTGCTCACTCTCCTCTTCTATCAAAGAACCAGACCCGGCCTACGGCTCCTGGTCCGGCTCGCTCTTCATCCGGCAAGCCCACCTCCACCAAAAAAACAACCTTGGTTTGTGCTCCGGGTACCGTTCCTCAGATTCGGCCCCCAACATTAACAACAATGCTTGCGTCAACGGGTAAACCGAGCAGGTCTGCGGCTGCGGGGTCAGGTGATGGCTCTAAAGCTGTTGCCCTTCATACTAGTGCCGCTGCCACCTGCGCCAATGTAGGAACTACCTTGAAAATGGGTCAAGTTCTTACTCGGACGCTCAGCGGGAATGACCTTGGTTCGGCTGAGCCTTATGCTTTGGCGTGGAATGCAGCGGGCGAGCAGGAGGTCAGCACCCGCGCTAGAAAAAAACTGAAGCTGGGCCCCAAGGCCGTCTCTGACATGACCCAGCAAGCCATCGCCTTAATGGCTCGCACGGATGAAGTGAACGAGGTAAATGATTCTTATACTCTTTTGTGTCAATGAGTATTTTCGTCATACATATCACCCAGTCCTCGAGGTTACTGCCGAGTGAGGAACTTACTCATCCATAAGCTCCAAGCAATAACTTAGCCTTTCATTTCCTTAGCCAAGCTTATATGTTAGACTTTCGATCCCTAGTCCCCGAGGTTACTGCCGAATGAGAAACTTATTCGGCTGTAAGCTCTTAGATAGAAGTCATTCTTTATCTGTCTGGAGCTTGATTTTTCCATTTATTCACTGTCTTTTTCCCTTTGCAGCTCACGCATAATGAGCGCACCAAGGTGCATTAAGCTCTCCTCCTGGAGCATCGCAAGCTCAAACTTGCTTATGAAAAGCTGCAAATTGACACCCAAGGCCAAGGTAATTTTCTTACTCGTCCTATCTTTATTCGACGTATCTTCCTTCGGTTCATTTTCTTAGTCTTTCTCGCTCTTTTCCCACAGCCTATGCCCAGTCCACCATCGAGGCGCTCCACTCGCAGATCAGCGAGACGGAGAGTAAGTTTTTCGCCTTCCTCGCGCTGTTTTGTGTTCATGACATTTTCTTGCCTTATTATCTTGGTAGGTCAAGATATTTATATCGCTGCTGACGAGTAGTTTGTTCTGAATAAGCAGAGAAGCACCAAGACAAACTCCAGAAGGAGCGAGACGAGGTGACTCAGATGAAGAAACTGATGGCCGACATGGAGCAGAAACACTTGGCCGAGGTGAAGGGCTGGAGGAAGAGCTTGCCGAGAAAGATGACCAGCACACCGCCAGCGCCGAGAAAACCAGGGAGCTGCTCAAGGAGGCCAAGTCGGCGGTTGAGTCGGCGAACCTGGATCTGGATGCACTCCAAGCCAAGGTCAAGGCTTGGCAAACCAGACTCGGCACCATCGACTCTTTTCTCGGTAGTGAGTTCTTACTCTTTTTCGCACTGTTCTTTCTTGTTCTTCACTTTGTCATCTTTGTTTGTTACTTTGCTAAGATTCTCTTTTGCTTGCAGAGAATTTTCCCGAAGCGAATTTGTTCGCTATTCGGGCCATGAAGAAGGTGAGAGCCGAGTCTGGTGCTCTAGCTGATGGCGAGGTGACCAACGATGAGCATCTCAAAGCACTGTGGGAGCACATCAAAACCCTCAAATCTTGCGGCGTGGACTTTCTCAAATCGGCTATTCATGCATTTCGCATGCTCTGGCCTGATGAAGATGCACCTGCACTCATCGAGCCCCTTGCTGAAATATTGCTTCACACTGAGGACAGGCTGGATCAGTGGCGTGAGTCGGCCGGCCGAGCTGCAGCGTACAAGGCCCTCTCCTTCGTGCTTTCATGGTACGAGGACATCAATCTTGATGTTATTGCTCGCATAAGGGGAGACGACAAGTGGCTAAATGACCCTGAGTTGATCAAGAGACGCCAGGAGCGAGCCTACGCCATGATAGAGTACACCATGGTACACGCTTGGTGCGACGGGCCTAGCTTCCTCGACCTCGGCGACCCACTTGTCGGAGTTGCTGATGAAGAGGGTGCCGACAGCGAGGCCACCGAGTCAGATGATCCCGAAGACTCGGCTACTGACGCCCCTGAGTCGGCAGATGCTCCAAGCGATGCTCCTAGCTCCAAGGCTACTCCTCCGAGTCCTGCTGCTTCTTATACTGAATAGGACAAGTACTTGAACTTTTGATGAGATCCCCGGTATGCCGAGTACAAATGTAATATACAATGCACTTATGTTTGGTTATGTGCATTTTGATAAGGCTTTAAATATCTTGTTATGTTCTGAGTGTGAATCATCCAAGGGCAAGTCCCTCAGTCTCATTTTGCTGTTTCACCTTTCCTTGACTTTGGCTCTTGTCTACCTTTTTTGGCGTTCGACATTAGAGTCTCAAAGTACTAAAGATATAGTTAGTGGGTATGAAACCTAGGTCACTTGGCCAAGGATCATTCAACACACAATACTTTACTGCAGTGGGTTAGACAAAGACATAGGGCCGACTCGCATTTCTCCTTGTACTTATCCGGTGTTCGTGTTTACTCGTCATGCATCCTTTCCTCTTGCTTGCCATGAAGCCGTCTTTTCGGAAAACAACATAGTCGAAGAGTTGATTATTTCCGAGTAACACTACTTGTTCTGAGATAAGTTTTGGGTGTCACGCCATCCGACATAAAATAATTGAAAGGGAAAACATAAGGGGCAGTCCCCGAGTCAGTTTTTCGAGTCATACCATTTTATTATCAGCACATAGCCGGCACAAATGTCCGACATATGATATTTCGAGTGATATATACATTGCTTCTCCTAAGTGTAGAAGGGATGAAGCAGTGCCGCATTCCATGGCCTTTTGGTCTCATCTCCTGATCTTTCCGCCTTGTTCTTTTGCGCTTCACGAGCATCTATGTTATAATATGAATCATTGTGCAATGCTTTTCTTACAATGAAAGGACCTTCCCATGGGGGTGATAATTTATGCATTCCAGCTGTGCGCTGCACTAGCCTTAGCACCATATCCCCTTCTTGAAAAACATGAGGTTGAACTTTCCGGCTATGGTAGCGTCGAAGATTTTGCTGATATATATCGGATCTGGATAATGCCAGTTCCCTTGCTTCTTTGAGTAAGTCGACTCCATCTTCTCGGGCCTCCTTTACCTTGGCTTCCGAGTATTGCCTTACTCTTGGCGAGTCATACTCTATGTCGGCAGGCAAAACTGCTTCTGCCCCATACACAAGGAAAAATGGCGTATGGCCTATTGACCGATTCAGAGTTGTCCTTAGACTCCATAGCACTGAGGGTAGTTCCTCTATCCAACAACCAGGTGATCTCTGGAGTGGTTCCATCAAGCGGGGTTTTATTCCGGATAGGACTAAGCCGTTAGCCTGTTCAACTTGTCCATTTGATTCTGGATGAGCGACTGACTCTCATCGAGTCTTATTCGGTTTTTTCCGCAGAATCGAGCAAAAGCTCCTTCAGCAAAGTTTGTGCCATTATCTGTGATTATACTGTGTGGGTAACCATATCTTAGGATTATGTCCCTTAAGAATGTGACAGCTGTTTTACCGTCCAGTTTATTGATGGGCTTTACTTCTATCCATTTAGTGAACTTATCGATCATCACCAATATATGAGTCATGCCTCCCCTTGCTGGTTTGAATGGTCCTACCATATCTAGGCACCATACAACGAATGGCCAAGTGATTGGTATAGTCTTTAATTCAGACGCTGGTAAATGTGACTTGGATGCATAATGCTGGCAACCATTGCATCTTCCAACTAGCTCTTGCGCCTCTACCAGTGCACTTGGCCAATAAAATCCATGTCGGAACGCCTTGGCCACCAATGCTCGTGATGATGCGTGATGCCCACATTCTCCTTGGTGAATATCCAATAAAATTGCTTGGCCTTGCTCTGAGCTAATGCAACACTACAGTACGCTCGTAACGCTTCTTTTGTATAGCTCCTTGTTGATTATGGTGTATGCTTTTGCTCTTCTTTCTGTTTGCCTCGCCAATATCTCATCATTCGGCAAAGTTCCATCCTTTAAGTAGTTGAATATTGGCTGTGCCCATGTTGGTATTAATGATTCCAGATCTGCTTCCCCATCAATTTCCATTGGCTCAACCGACATATGTTCTACCGACATGACCTGAGGAGTCCCCGAGTGTGACTCGGCTATCCCTAAGGTGAACGGATCAGTCCCCGAGTGACTCAAAACTGCCTGTGAGTCAATATCCATCGGCACAACATCTGACTCTTGTGTTGCCGGGATGAATACTGATTCGGACTCTAGTGACGGCTTGATCGATGGTTTCCTAAGGTGTTCCAATGCTATTCCTGGTGGTATTGCTTGCCGAGATGAACCCAGTTTGGATAGTACATCTGCTGCTTCATTCTCTGCTCTTGGGACATGGTGGAGTTCACACCCGTCGAAGTATCCCAAAATTTGTTACACATGGAAACGATATAATGCCATGTTTGCGTCCAGTGCGTCCCAATGCCCAGACACTTGCTGAATCACGAAATCTGAATCACCAAAACACATAATCCTCTTGATAACAATTTCCTTGGCCACTTTGATGTCGTGGACAAGTGCCTCATACTCGGAAACGTTGTTGGAAGCAGCAAAATGGATCTGCAACACATACTTGAGCTGATCCCTCTTTGGCGATGTGAGCACTATCCCGGCGCCCAGACCCATTTTAGTCTTGGACCCGTCAAAATGCATCTTCCAGTAATTCGGGTCTGGCAGTGGTGGTTCGTACTGCATCTCCATCCAATCCACAAAAATATCTGCAATGGCCCGAGATTTGATTGCATCTCTCCTATCATATAGCAGAGTATATGGTGCTAGATCTATGGCCCATTTTGCGACTCGGCCACTGGCATCTTTGCTGCCTAATATATCCGAGATAGGCGCCTCACATATTACCCAGATTGGGTTTTCTTGAAAATAATGTTTCAGCTTCTTCGCTGCCATATATACCCCATATGTCATTTTTTGATAATGAGGGTAATTCTGCTTTGATACAGAGAGCACTTCGCTCAAGTAATAAACTGGCCTTTGGGCTGATTTGCCCTCTTCTTCACGTTCAACCGCTATTACTGCACTTACAACTCTGTTGGTTGCGGCGATATAGAGCAACATTGGCTCCTTGGACAGTGGTGATGCTAATATTGGTGTTATTGCCAACATTTTGTTTTATTCATGGAAAGCTCTATCAGCTTGATGTGTCCATGTGAATTTGTCTGATTTTTTCATCAGTTGATATAGTGGTAGGGCTTTTTCACCTAGCCGACTAATAAACCTGTTCAACGAGGCCAGGCATCCTGTGAACTTCTGGACATCGTTGAGGGTTTTTGGCAATTCCATTCTTTCGATGGCCCTGATCTTTGTCGGGTTAGCCTCAATTCCTTGGCTGGATACGAGAAATCCGAGTAATTTGCCAGCCGGGACACCAAATGTGCATTTTTCCGGGTTAAGTTTCATCCGGAATCTTCTCAAGTTTGCGAATGTTTGACGCAGGTCCTCAATTAGAGTATGACTTTGCTTGGTTTTTATCATCACTTCATCGACGTATACTTGAACATTTTGTCCAATTGATCTTGCAAGCATTTAGCATGCATCTTTGATATGTTGCACCTGCATTTCTCAATCCGAATGGCATGGTACGATAGCAATAAGCCCCGTACGGGGTGATAAAAGCTGTCTTTATTTGATCATTCGGATTCAGTGGTATCTGATGGAATCCAGAATACGTGTCCACAAATGACAACAACTCACACACAGTAGTAGAATCTATGACCTGATCAATCCGTGGCAGGGGAAATGGATCTTTTGGACACGCCTTATTGAGGTTCGTGTAATCAATACACATGCGCCATACCTCTGCCACGTTCGGGTCATCTTTTTTTCTCGAACAAGACTGGATTTGACAACCAATCTGGGTGCAGTACTTCCATGATGAATCCAGCAGCTAAGAGCCTGGCAATCTCGGCAGCTATAACTTTCCTCCTATCTTCGGCGAAGCGGCAGAGGGGTTGCTTCACCGGCTTGGCATCTGGCCTTACATGAAGAGAGTGCTCATCCAGCTCCCTCAGAACTCCTTGCAAATCCTGTGTGGACCATGCAAAGATGTCCCGATTCTCACGGAGGAAGCTGGTGAGCTCGCTTTCCTATTTGTCAGTGAGGCCAGCCCCAATGGTGATTGTACGCTCCGGGAAAGTCTCATCCACCTGTACCTTCTTGGTCTCTTTGGTAGCTTGAAATGATACATTGCCATGCGGATTAGTAAGTGCCGGCATAGACATTTGTGCTGCTTTGGCCAGTGCTGCCACTTCCAACATTTGATGCTTTTCTTGCGCTATGACCAGTGACTCGGCCAACAAAGATCCGGATGAGGCACAAGCAATGGACCTTTTGTAGTCTCCCTCAACTGTAATCACCCCACATGGGCCTGGCAGTTTCATCTTCAAGTAAGCGATGTGAGGAGTGGCCATAAACTTTGCCATAGCCGGCCTGCAGAGTAAGGCGTGATACGAGCTGACCAAATCAACCACCTCAAACTCTATGGCTTCAGTGTGACAATTCTCTCTGTTGCCGAATAAGACGTCGACCCAGATCTTGCCAATTGGCTAACAGGACAATCCCGACATAATACCATGGAAAGTTATCTTAGTCGACTCTAGCATGTTCATGGTAATGCCTAACTTGAGCATGGTATCCTTGTACATGATGTTAATGCTACTGCCATCGTCGATCAGTACCTTGGAAAATTTCACATTGATATCAGGGCCCATGAACATTAGATCTAGGACCAGAGCATATCCTCCGGGGTTGGCATGATCTTGGGGTGATCCTTTATGCTCCAAGTTATTTCTTGCTCAGACCAATGCGTGTACTTAGGAATTGCTGGGATTGTGGCATTCACTTCCATCATCTGTCGCTGCTGACTCTTTTTGTCATTCGGCTCTATGACAAAGACGACATAGCTCTGGTGATGTTCTCTGTACTCGTTTCTAGTTCCGTGGCCAACATGAGCGTCGTTACCCCTTGGATTGTGCACCTAGTGGATAGTTTCTCTTCTCTCGATGATGATACCTTGGCTGCCTGTTTTCATATCTGCTATCCGTTCCCATAACTTGAGCATTTCCTCCTGTGAGTGGTGGAGGGGGAGGTGGTGGTAGCTGCTTACTCGGCGAGTCCACTCTATCTCCTTTCTGAAACCAAGTGCATTGTCTTGTTGTGTGATTTGCTGGCTTAATCGGACTAGGTGTGTGAAATTTACACGGCTGGTCCAGCATCATCTAATAGATATACTTCTGCCGGTCCTGGTATTGCTTCCTTTGTTCATATGGATTTTTGCCATCATTCTTTGGCACCCACTGTTGTTGACCATCTGTCCTTTGATGTTGGCTACTTCCAGCATCTGGATGATCCTGACTCACAACCCCAACCTGAGTCGAACCATATATATAGTCTGGCCTTTCATCTCGTCTTTTGCTTCTGTATTCGGACCTTTCCTAGCGCCTTTGCGACCCGACAGCATCATAGATCCGAGTCTCAGTCATTCCATCTGCCGACATGAGCAGAGGCTGAGTCGGATCTCCCAGCGCATACGAGTCAGCAATCCTTATTGTTTCTACTAAACTTGCCGGCATATCCCTCTGTAGCCTTTGCCACAACACACTTCCATGTCTGCAACCTTGGGCAAACCAAGCGATTGCCTGTGACTCGATTACCCCTTCGCAAGAATTGCGCATTGCACACCATCTTGTAACGAATTCTCTATCTGTCTCATTCGGACTTTGATTGCACATTGCTAGCTGTTGTGGCGATTCGGCCTCTTGTAGGTGCTTGTGAAATTTCTCACAAAAGCATCCTGAAAATCGATCCAGCTGTTGATGCTTTCAGGTGGCAAATTGTTCAGCCATACCTGTGCTGGTCCTTCTAGCATTTGCGGTACATATCATACTGCCCATCTCAAATTTCCCTGCGTGATTTTCACAGCAGTTCCATAATCTATGAGCCAATCCTCTGGCTTTGTGCTTCCATCATACGTTTTCGTTCCTCTGGCCAGCTGGAAATTTGGTACAGGAGGTTCCTTCATGATCCTTTGGCCAAAGCATGGTGGACCCTGTGGACCTTGCGACTCAATCAGTTCTGCCATCTTTATTCGGTCAAGCTTCAGCCTTGCATCATCCAGCTGAAGGTTCCTGCTTCCGAGTCTGGCTCCCATCGCTTGATATGCGTGATCCGGCAGTTCCTCGTCGTTTACCATCGCCGAGTAACCATCATTATACCTGTTCGCGTTCGGGTCAGCAGGCTATTGTGCTTCTTTTCCCGCGTTATGCTGTCTCCTTTCGGGTTGAGCTGGTGCGTTATTTGGCGCTGGATTTCCTCCTCCTGCCGAGTGAGCTCCATGCCTAGGTTGAGGTGCAAAATTTTTGCCCTCCATTGTCGTTTCTTTGCCCTGCTTGCCTTTCTTGGCCTGCATTTTCCTGGTTCTCATTTCCTTGGGCATTATTCCTTCTCGTTCCCTGTGCATGCGCTGGGTTTCCTTGAGCCACTGCCGGGTCATAAGTGATCATCTGCTTGTTCCTTCCCGAATCCACACTTTTTTCTTTTCTCGGTCTTGGTGCCGCTCCGGGTGAGGACGCCGTGTGACCTGCTGATCTTGCCGGTATAGGAGTCACCGAGTGAACCAGCTGTGACCTCCCCGCTATACCCGGATTCGCTCTGTAGTATGCTTCATTTAGCATGCTAGCTGATCTTACCAGTTCATTGACTCGATCTTATTGTCTTTTCTTGCTTCTCCCATCAAATGGGGTAACTCTGCCATTGCTGCTTCTGCGGCTCGCAGGTTAGCTGCTGCTGTATTGTATTATGGCCGCATAGCTGTTTCGTTGCTGTTCTCTGGCGTTATTTTCGACGTTGCATTCGCCAGCTCTTCATTGAGGTTTCTTCCTATTAACCTTGTCGCATCAAGCTGGGTCTTTGCGCCCTTGACTCGATTTGCCGAGTTGAGCTCTCGGATTGTGATATCCACATCTTGCTGTAACTATGCTAACTCCTTGGCTTCCTCCAGAACCTTTATACTGGCCTCCTCTAACTCGGCTTGCACACGCGCCGGATCAGTTGCTTGCGCAACTGGTTCTTCCAGCTTATCTATCGCATCGTGCAGCTCTTTAGCCCTCTTACTCCTAGCTATGTTTTCTGGCTTTTCTAGCGGTGCCTTTGCTGTTCTCGCGGCCTTTGGTGTCTCTTCATGATTTCCTCCCTCAGCGTTCTCATTCACTACTGGAGATATTGGTGGAGCTTCTGGGTTAGGAGCTGTCATCATTACCTCAACAGAGCGAGTTGGAGGAGTTTTCCAACAACAGGAACTGCTGGTGGATCCGGCGCCAGGATGACGCGCTTTGGATATGCGCGCTCCACGCGCACGACGACGTAGACCTGGTGCTCGCCGAACTTGATGAAGTGACCGCCCCTAGGGAACGTCTTGGTCCTGAAACACCCCGCGTTGTCGCTGACGAAGTTGAGCGCTCCAAAACTTTGGATGAGGCCGGAGTAGACGCGCTCGCCGGTCTTGGTGATGATGTTGCCCGTCCGGGTGAAGACTCCATCAAGCACCTGCTTCTGCCCCACGGTGGGCGCCAACTGTGGTGGTGGTGTCACGGAAGATGCCATGGGTAGGCTTAAGTTGGGGGCCAAATGGGTGCTTATGGTCACCGGGGAGGGAGTGCACGGTCTTGCCATGCACGAAGAACAAGATGAACTCTCCACACTTAGGAATTTTATTGATGCCCCTTGTTTACAATTGCTCCTTGAGCCGTATGAACTAGAGTACAAGGCACTGGTTCCCTACTTGGTCCAACGTCCTTATACAACTGCTATGCCCCTCCTTATATAGGTGGTGCTAGCTAGGTTTCACCGCTTTGGGTTCTAGGGTTACTGTTTGGATCTTGGCCCCTACTATGCGGGCCGGGTAATGGGCTTGCCCAAAGCCCACTGGCCCAGTCCTCAAAGCTAGACAGCTAACGGTCTTCTGGTACGTCGGCTCTTGTTCCTTTTGGCGTCAAGCTGTAAATTTGTACATCAGCTCTTGCTTTAGGCGTCACCCGACTCCTTTTTTGTGTCACCCGGGTCGCCCTTCTCTTTTGAACACGCTTTACCATGGTCCCTCCTGAACGTCATTCGGAAAGGTGCCACGCATCCTATCTGACTCGGCCCTTCCTCGGGGGACTCGGCTCGTTGGTTCCTGCAAGACTAACAACTTTGTCTTATACGGGCCGACATAATTTCTATGTCGGCTGCATACAATTCTCTTGACTAGCCGTACTTACTCGTACTGGTTCTTTCTTTACTTGGAGCAAGCCAAGCTGGGCTGTGCTTCACCCCTTGTGACCCTACCGGGGGTTATCCCCCCCGACAATTGCTGAGATGCTCATTGTCTGCTTGCCTTGTCATTTGGTTATGGGAAAGCTCCTGTGCCATGTGGAAGGGGTGCCCCGTTGGTGGTTCTCAAAGATATGCAAATACTTACAGTGACAAGAACTTACCTAGACCCAAAGTTGAGTATGCATGAGGTGTGGCCCTCGTATTCAAGGGGCATGAGATTGCCAACTTATACTTCGTCAAGCATATACTCCATCTTTGCCACTTTAACCTTAACCACTTCAAGATGCTTGTGATAGGGGCAATGAGGGCTGAAAGCTAACAAGTACCATAATTTTTGGAAGCTCTCTTTGAAACTTTTAATCCCTGCTTCCTTTACAAAAAGGCCTTTCTTCCACTATTATTTGAGTCTCCACCTTCTACCTTTAGGCACCATTAAGAGAGCATAGTTGTCATTCTGTGTGCAGTGTTCCAAAGCTTATTAATTGATGCATATTATGTTATTACTTGCTCTTGTGCTATTTGTTTATAGTCACCCTTGTGAACTTTGCAGGTGTCCTATGCATTATATTGCTACTCTATGAGGGGCAAGCTGATTGCCACTATGCTATGTTTTCTGCATGTGAAACAAACAAACGTTTTTTAATGCATATTATTATTCAAGATCTTTGTTTATAGCTTGCCATGTTGCATGCATAATTACTATGTCCTATTGTTAGAACTCCATCTTTCATGCACATGTTTAGAGTTCTTTGATCCTAGCTTTCAATGGTTGCAAATGGTTGGATCTTTATTGTGAGGGTGCATGTCACCTCAAAAATTATTCTTTTTATCACTTACCTACTCGAGGACGAGCAAGAGTTAAGCTTGGGGATGCTGATACGTTGGAAACGTATCTATAATTTTTGATTCTCCATGTTTGTTTCGTATCTACTTTTCTTTACTTGTCCACACTTTGAGGTGCTTTTTACATGTTTTCTGGTACTAACCTATTAACAAGTTGCAATAGTGCCAGATACATATTTTCTGCTGTTTTGGTTTCAGAAAAGTTAGTAAATAAATATTCTCGGAATTGGCCGGGACGAAGGACAAAGTCAATAACTTTCCGTGGGGAACAAGAAGTCCAGATGGGAGCCCGGAAGGCCAGCCAGGGGGGCCAGACCCACTGTAAGGTTCCCAACCTTTAATAAGGTAGATATCCCTGTGATTGCAATGCTAGTCCCTGGATCAATAGCTAGCATCCACAGTTAAGATGTAATATCAAGAAACAAGGGTCATAATACAACTTTATAACCAGTAATAAAATAATTTATTACATCTTACATAGCTCATTTGGCTATCTCATTACAATGCAACAGAATATAACAATAGCATGGGGTCCTTCATCTTCAAAGTGCCACAGCAGGCATATGTTGTAGACTTGTAATCCTAATTCAACATACTTCACTAATATCAAACAAACCTGCAACATAACAAGTTACAGCCACAAGGGTCAATACATTTGAATTGTATTGGCAAGTGATACTATGGTAGTATAGTGGAGTCTATCACCTATATGCATTTGGCTAAGTGGAGCTTAGGCTTGCATTGCTCAAAATAGATTTTCCTTATCATTTGAAAACATTAAGTTTTTGCTTGACAAAATCTTTCCCAAGGCATCTCCCAATAGAAATTGGTGATCCTTCAACCCTTGTTCAACCACAAAGTTTTAACTTAGAAATTGGGATGAGGAGATTCTTGATAGCTTCCATGTCTTGATGCTCAAATTGTCCTTTACCAGGGACATGGCTAAGTACTTAGATTTTACACTCTGTAGAGGTGGTGCACTTTCCCCACAAGACTTGGTTTCCCAAGACAAGATCTTTCAGAAGCCTTCCCTTAGACCAGAATGGACGCGCTCCAACCTATCAATCCCCTACCACCAACTGTCCATTTGGCTAAGTAATTGCAACCTATATGATCCAGGCAGAGCCCATAATGCCAAGTGGCTGCACTTGAAGCTTCTCAACATTTGACATCTCAAATCTCTTTGTTCCTGGGTGGCCAACCACAAGTGAGATACACAAGGTAAACCATAGAAATGGGCCTTGTGAACCACTCAACACAAACCATTCTTTCCATTTCACCCAGGTGATTCATTCACTTAGTTGTTTTATTAAACAAAACACAAGTCCTTGACTTAGAAATATTCCATAGCATGAATATAATCCACCCTTGTTTTCTACTAGATAAGCTAAGCATGATAGTAGTAGGAATCTTAACTTAGGAAATTTCTACAAAGGTTTCATCTACTAGGATTTCCCATGGCATAGTTTATACTTAGCAAAATTCCATGCAAGTCCTACTTAGAAATATCACTAATGCATAGTGAAAATAATGAGACAAAAGTATGAAGCATCACTTGCCTTTTTGGTAGAGAGTATAAGTTCACTCCTTGATCTTGCAACAATCACACTCTTCAAATTCCACTACAATTCAATCAAGCAAGCAATATTTCAATCTACCATTCAAGCAAAACATCACATAAAATGATAGAAACAAAACAATGCATGCAAGCATGCTAAAGATTGTTTTATTTGGAAAAGTGGTTTCTAATAGGTTATAATCAATCTAAAACACTTATTGGTCATTTTATAAAAGTGGCAAAATCATTTGCAAAAGATTTTACTTTATAAACCATTTTTAAATCAAATCAATATTTTATGTGGTTAGAAAATGCCTTTAGCAAAGCAACAATCTTTATAGGGTTCACCAAATACATTTTCAAATCATAAAACTTGGTGTTTGGGGTCAGGGAGTTTAAATCTAAACATTTCCCAAAGGTTTTCCTCCAAAATCATTTTTAAACCATAATCAACATTTTTATTTGGCTAGAAATGCTTTTATTCAAAGATTTATTCTTTTGCTTCACCAAATATATTTTTGAAACCACAAATTGATTTCTATGGTCAGTAGGTTCAAAACAAACCATTTGTCAAAGATTTTATCCCTAAAATAATTTTAGAATGAATTTTATATTCCAAACATGCCTACACAAGTTTCTGCAAAAACAATCATTTTATCAGAAGCAATTCACTAAACAAAGGGCATGGTCAGAAATTACTTGTCTTTCTGATTCCATTGATATAAAATTTGCAAAATTTGGACGTGTGGTTTGAAATTTATGAATTTTACAAAACTGAACAACAAATAGATCAAATCTGTTTTTATTAAAACAGACTGGGCCACGTGGCGTGCTGCTATTCGTCTGTACCGCTTCGTGCGAATCGTGCAACGAGGAGCGATAGATTTTAAACAGATCGTGCGGCTCAGATGCCAACTTACCCCTTCGGGTTAAATTCTATCCTAGCCACTAGATCAAAATCGAACGGTGCACATCACGCTTGCCATCGAGTGGCGGCGGCGTGTCTGGTGGCGGTGGTTTGGTGAATCTAGGAAGCGAGGAGAGGAACGGAGGGGCTCACCGGGTTCGCGGGGTCGTGGTGATTCTCATGGTAGTGGTAGCTCGTCGAGGAGCACACGGTGGTGACGGCAATCGCTCGCCGGAGGTCTGCCTGGCGTCGGGTTCGCTCGGCCGTTGTCGTTGGTGAAGATACGGTGCCCGCTAGAGGAAAAGGAGGCTTCCATTAGACGCGCAAAGACGTGGCGAGTACAGGAGTGTCAACCAGGGGAAGAGGGGCGGTCGGGTTTACCGGGGAGAGGTCGCCGGAGACGAGACAGACGACGGTGGCGCTTAGTCGAGGTAGCTGCCGACGATGGGGGCACGCGCGAGCGAGCTGAGTCCACTGGGAGGTTCAGGGAGTGATGGGTATCATGCTTGTATGGTCGAGAGAGCGAGGCGCGGCGAGGAGTGGCCGAAATCAATGGAAATGCTCGCCGGAGACAGTGGCGGCGCCTGGAGAAATTCTTCCAGCCTAGGGGCGGAGAGTGTGTGACGTCTGAGGGGGAAAGAGAGAGGGAACATGGGCGGTTATGAGGGCGTCGTTGCAGCGAGGAATTAATCGACAATTTACGCGTATTAACACTGCGAAATCAACGTAGAAACGGCGAGAGGTTTGGGGGAGGAATGGGTCGCGCTGGGGAAGACGCTGAGGTGGCGATGGGGTCCATCTGTCGGTTAAAGAGAAAAGGGGAAAGTGGGTCCAGCTCGTCAGTGGGTTTGCGGGTTCCTTCCGCGGTGAGAAAAACATTTCGGGCGAGAGAGGGAGAGGTGGGCTGCTGGGCCTGGACTAGGCTTTGCCGAGCTGGGCTGCTTTTGTTTATTTTTTTGTATAGATTCTTTTTCCCTATTCCATTTTTATTAAATCTGTTTTGTTTTTTCTTAATTATTTCAAACATCAATTTGATTTCAAACCTCAACAAAAATTGGTGTAGATTCAAATACTGATTAATAGTTCATTTTAGAGTCAAAAATAGAATATTTCTTTTATTCTTTTAGGGTCTTTTAATTATTTAAAAGTAGGCCCATGCATTTAAATTCAAGTAATATCAAATATATTTTAAACCCTTATTTAATTCCAATTCTCACAATTTTTTTTCAGTAGGTTTATTTATTTAATAGGGTGTCAAATAATTCACCTTGACTTATTTGGAAAATGATTTATTAATCATTTTTAATTTTGTACTTGTCCTTTATTCTCATGAAATTAAATATAGTTTTAATTCCATAAATTTTATTTGGAAGTTTTCTTTGTTCTTTTTTAAGTTAATCAAACAACTTTTATTCCACTTGGGTAAATTCCAAATATTATTTTCCCATGATTTGATTAATCATTTTTAATAGGGATTTTATCTTTATTCAAATAGAGTAGGATTTGGTCAAAGTCATTTTATTTTATTTGGAAAATTCTTTATCCATTTATTTTATTTGGATTTGGATTATATTCATTCCATTTGCTTATGTACTAGGTCAAGATTTGATTTGGCCTTTAAATATTCTTCATTTAATATTTCTTTCTCTATCTTATAAAATCCATCTCTTTTTATTTATAGATCCAAACTTGGTGATTCCAATTTGTAAAATCTTATTTAATATTTGTTTAACCTTTTAAATCTTTTTAGGATTATTTGCTCACCATTTGGTATGGATTTCTAGAAAGATGCTTTATTAGCTTGGAAATTCAATTCCTTATCTTATTAAATTCATCAGATTTTATCTATGGCTCCAAATTGAATAAAATCAATTTATATGGTTTTATAATATTTCTAATATTCATTCTTGATCAATTTGAAATGTTTGTTTGACCAATTTTTATATGGATCAAATCCATAGTCTTAGAGATAACTTGCAAATGATTTTCTTCCATTAGGGTTTTGATTTATTCTCCAAGTGCTTAAATTTCAAGATGCATTTTATGAGGAATGCATTCCGTTTGATTTGAATTTAGTTAGATTCAAACATTAACCAAAGTTTGTTCAAGATGGGATTTTAAGTTTCCATTTAGAAACAAAAGTTTCTTTTCACCCTAAATTTCAACAATTATTTATTTTGTTTATTTATTTTTCACATTACAAGATTTGGAAAATCTTGGGATGTGACACCCACCCTAGGCGCGGGTGGGCCCAGCCCACACCTGGATAGGGCTTGGGAACCCTGCCGCCTCCCAGTCTCGCCCCTTCGCCTATAAGAAGCTCCCGATGCAGAAACCCTGAGTACCCGATCAGAAATCCATGAAACCGTCTGTAGACGCCACCACCATCGTCCCTAGATCGGGGGGATATGAAGCTCTTCCCGGCACCTGCCGGAGGGGAGATCATCCCAGAGGCCTTCTCTCTGGAATGATTCGTGAGTAGTTCAACCTTGGACTATGGGTCCATGTAACAGACAACTGCTTTCAGCAAGAGGGAGTATTTATACTCGATAGTGGGTTCATGCCTCTAGTTTCCAAGGGAAGTGACAATAATCTCTTCGGTTGTAGATGTGTTGTTGCTACTAGGGAGAAAACAACGGTCTCTTGTTCATGGAACATGTGGACTGTTTACCTTACACACTTTTGAAAGCGTTGTTATTGCTTGCAACTTAATCTTGGAGGGTTTGGATGATAACCTGAAGGTGGACTTCTAGTCATAGATGCAGTTGGATGACGGTCTATGTATATTGTTGTATTGCCCAATCAACCTCATAGGATCTTTCTGGCTAGTAATTGCATTGTTATGCCTTGCTCAGTTCCTGTCAATTGCCCCGATGTAATTTGTTTACCCTTCATTCCATGTTGTTTATCTAAGGAGATCACCTCTAGTGAACTATGGACCCCGGTCCAATCTTTACCATTGATACATCTTCCATTGTTACTTGTTTACTTGCTGCAAACCATTACCTTCCACACCATATGTTTAATCCTTTGTTACAGCAAACTGGTGAGCTTGAAAACCTCACTGATTCGTTGGGCAAAGTCTTGAGTTTGTGTTGTGCAGGTCTCCACGTTGTTTGCAACACCCTTGTGATGTTTCCTTCCTCCTTCCGGTTCGATAACCTCGGTCTCAACTGAGGGAAAACTTGCTTCTTGCTCTTCACACACCCTGCACTTGGGGTTACCAACGAAGTGCCACGTCGAGCATCATCAATTCCATGATACTTTTTTGTTGAACCAATGATGATGTGTACTATTCCTTTTCTCTCTACTATACTTGCATTGTCCGAGGCTTGATCAATGATATCACCATGTCAGGTTCAACCTCGTTACCGATAATTGCTACTTTACTCGTTCCAATAAGTGATATCCCCATGACCTAGTCACACGCTGCACAACTTATGGATATAACTTATCCGAGTGGGCCTAGAGTATCTTCCGTCACGTGGATGGACAAATCCTGATCTTGATGCATACGCCTCAGCCTGCCCCTCTGAGTACCAGATCACACCTTTATGATCACCGTCTAATCGAGTGACATTTGATGCTCTCAAGACACTCTCGGGTGACCACGATTAAATATGGTCTCACGATCTGAGGAATAAGTCACTACATTTCCTAATTATCATTACTTGAACTTTGTGACATGATCACGCTAATGATACTTAGATAGGGTATGTTCACCAACTCATTATTCTAATGAGATGACTCCATTTTCAATTGGCGTGGAATACCACATGATTAGGAAACCTTAATCATCTCTTGACCAATGAATCGGTGACTAGAGATTCAATGGGAACTTCTAGTTGTTTACATATCAGTATACCACACATGTATTGCCGTTTCCTTTTAATACAATTATAGCATGGTATAAAACTTAATTGTAAACTTCATAAAATATGATAATAATACATATTATTATTTGTCTCTAGGGCATATTTCCAACAGTCTCCCACTTGCACTAGAGTACAAATAAACTAGCTGCATTTGTTATCTAATCATCGGCACCAGACAACTTGACATTTCTGATCATGCTTGCTCATGGAAGAGGGTGATTCTAGGGTATGGACTTTAAATCCCCTTGTATCATTTGCAACTTAAATGACACTAATACTTTATCATCTCTATGATAACATCTTGTGTATGTATAATAGTTTCGACAACAAAGTGAAGTCTTTTGTTTCAGATGCCAAAAGTAACGTTATATTAGTCACATCAAACTTTATCATGGGCACTGTGTACTAAAACACACTCTATGAAAAGATTCGCTTCTCCAGCCTTAACATTATACATAACACCAATTAGTATCTTATGTTGGGCCACGCGGAGATAAAATAAAATTTTCCTCTAACGTGGTGATCCCAAGATCTAGCTGAGGTAGAAGGCCACGAGGTTTACCACTAGACGCGCGGTTGCGGATTACTGATGAAGCGCGTCAGTTGATGAAGTGCAGTCCTCACGATCCGATCGTCTTGGTGCTGATCGCACAACACCTCTGCTGGTATCCACACGTACAAGGAGGAGCACCGGAATCGCTAGGTTCGTTACGGGCGGCTGGACTCGTGGAGCTAGGGTTTCCAACACATGGAATGACCTAATCGAATAACGATTAACCTTTCGGGTTAAGGTGCTCCACTATATATAGGAGTGAACGTGGGCTCACTGCCGACCCATTCACTAAAGCCCATATAACACTAGTCACCGTGAGTCCAACTCACTAACTCAGTCCTAATGGTTTAGGTCCAACCCAGCAGATTACAGATTCGGATCCATCCGAACTTGCTCCCGCTCTTAAGTGTGTGACCCCAGCTCATGGTTACTTGGACACGATTGAGTCCGACTCAATCGATCACGATAGCGGCTCCCTAGCGTAACGCGACTCCCAAGTACCAAAGAGTCATGACGACTTGCCTTTCCAATGCGACTTACGTCCGAGTCCCTTTTGCCTCACGATATACCTTGTCGACTATAGGCGAATATATGTCATCCCTTAAATAGTCCGACTCTCTTCGATCCGAGATAAGTGATTCACCCGACTAACTCTTAGTCGATCGCCTCGGTTAACACTTAACCGAGTTGTGCATGGCCATGCTTTCAATCATATCTCACGAGAGGGCCCGGAGAATATCTCTCCGAGTGGAGGGCAAAATCCCATCTTGGTTATTCACATCACGCAGCTTGATTCTCAACCACCCGCCTTTATAACGCGCGATTCACGGATCAGCTTGATGTAACCTAAGTTGGTGATCCTCAACTCGGACTATGCAACAACCTCAGGTCTAAGGATTACATTGATTGAGATATACAAATGACAACTTAGTTCGTTGTACCTCAATATGGGTCAATCCGACTTGCTAAACTCTTTAGCCTAGTCTGTGTAAGTTGGAATAGCATCTCCATGCCCATGACAAGTGGAACCGAGTCATCAAGCCAACTTTCACATTGGTCTAAGTTGTGTGTCCAGCACAACCTCAATGACCAAGGATATTTAGTACAAACAACATGAATGCATAGTTCCACAACTGAATCACATATTCAATGATACACATCAGATGTTTATACAAGGACTACTTAATAACTTTATGAATACAATGGGAAATCTCATCATACATGATTGCCTCTAGGGCATATTCCCAACAATCTCCCACTTGCACTAGAGTCAATCTTCCGACATCACATGTCTAAGCATCTAATGCCCATGGTTTCGGTGCGCCTCATGCTTCGCTGGGGTAACGGCTTTGTCAACGGATCCGCAATATTTGCATCCGTGTATACCTTGCATAACTTGATATCACCCTGATCCACGAACTGGCGAATTAGGTGGTACCGCATGAGTATGTGCTTGTTCTTCTGGTGTTGTCTAGGTTCCTTGGCTTGTGCAATAGCACCATTGTTGTCACAATACACGCCCAATGGATTGGGCGAGACCTGAACCACACCAAGATCCATGAGGAAATTCCTCATCCAAACAGCTTCCTCTTTGCTGCCTCCGGCGACAATATACTCACCTCACAGACGCATACGCCTCTTGCTTGGAACTTTTCCAGCTCACGGACCTCCGTTTATAATAAACACGTATCCGGATTGCGGCGAGAATCATCGAGTCGGTGAGATAACTCGCATCCGTGTAACCCTTACACCGAGTTCATCTTCACCACCATAAACCAAGAACATATCCTTAGTCCTTCTCAAGTACTTTAGGATATTTTTAGCCGTGTCGATGGATCTCTCGGGATCATCGGTATCTGCCACAACACTTAGAGCATAGGAAACATCCGCCTAGTACAAATCATGGCGTACATGATGGATCCATCGAAGCATATGGAATCGCACTCATCCGACTTCGCTCATCAGATGTCGAAGGACACTGAGTCTTGCTAAGTTTTACACCATGGGACATCGGTAAGAACCCCTTCTTAGACGATTCCATGTTGAACTTCTTCAACACTTTGTCCAAATAAGTACTTTGACTCAATCCAATGAGCCTCCTTGATCTATCTCTATAGATCCGGATTCCAAGGATGTATGTTGCCTTACCCAAGTCTTTCATTGAGAAACTCCTTTCCAATGATTCCTTGGTTTCTTGCAACATCTGGACATCATTTCCAATCAGTAATATGTCATCCACATATAATATTAGAAAATTTACTTTGTTCCCACTAAACTTCTTATACAAACAAGAATCATGATCACTCTTGATGAAGCCAAACGATTTGACTACCTCATCAAAGCGAATATTCCAACTCCGAGATGCTTGCTTCAACCCATAAATGGATTTCTGAAGTTTGCATACCTTTTCAGCATTAGCCGGATCGACAAAACCCTCGGGCTGTATCATATACACGTCCTCGGTTAAATTTCCATAAGGAAAGCCGTTTTGACATCCATCCGCCATATCTCATAGTCGAAATAGGCTGCTATAGCTAACATGATCCGAACTGATTTAAGCATCGCTACTGGCGAAAGTCTCGTCAGTAATCAACTCCTTGAACTTGTCGGAACCCCTTCGACAAGGCGTGCTTTGTAGACGGAAACATTTCCATCCATATCAATTTTCTTCTTAAAGACCCATTTGCACTCGACGGGTCTTGCACCGTCTGGCAGATCAACCAAGTTCCAAACTTGATTTTCATCCATGTACTTTATCTCGGATCTCATGGCTCCAAGCCATGACTCGTAATCGATCCCACCATCGCTCAATAATTTGCGGCTCATCACCGCCTAACAAGAACACATCACGAACACTTCGTAATCGCCGATCTTCGTAGTATTGTGTTGCTGCGGCACCTGCCACGCTCAACCTCCAAGGTTTTGCCGACTCGCTACTAGCCTGTTCCTCTCGAATTTCTTGAGTTGCACCGTGCTCCCACTTGCTCCCGGTAGAAACTCTTTCTCAAGGAAGACACCGTTCCGAGCGACAAACACTTTGCCCTCTTCTCGGTTGTAGAAGTAGTAACCCAAGGTTTCCCTCGGATACCCCACGAAAATACACTTATCCGACTTGGCTGTAAGCTTGTCCGACTGGAGTCGCTTGACAAAAGCTTCACAACCCCAAATCTTAAGAAAAGACAAACTCGGCTTTTTGCCTGTCCACATCTCATGCGGTGTCTTCTCTACCGATTTTGATGGTACTTTGTTTAGTGTGAACGCCGCTGTTTCTAGACAATAACCCCAAAATGATAAAGGCAGATCTGTCCGACTCATCATTGATCGTACCATGTCCAACAAGGTCCGATTCCTTTCCAAACACCATTCCTTTGTATGCGTTCTCAAGGAGTAAGTTGAGGAACTATTCCACAACTTTTCGATGGTCATCAAACTCATGGCTCATGTACTCGCCTCCTCATCAATCAAGAAACTTTATTTTCTTGCCGAGTTGATTCTGTGCTTCATTCTGGAATTCTTTGAAATTTTCAAAGGCTTCCGACTTATGTTTCATCAATTAGATATATCCATACCTACTCAAATCATCAGTGAAGGTAATGAAGTACTCATGACCTCCCCTGGCTGTCGTGCGCATTGGGCCACAGACATCACTATGTACTAGTCCCAACAAGTCGGACGCCTTCGCAACTCTTTGCAAAAGGTGTCTTGGTCATTTGCCGAGTAGGCAAGATTCGATGTCTCGAGCGACTCCAAGTCGAACGGGTTAGGAGTCCATCATCGTGGAGCTTCTTCATGCGTTCCAACTTATATGACCAAGCCGATGTGCCAAAAGTAAGTCATATTCGATCATTTGGTTTCAACCTTTTAACATTTATGTTATAAACCGACTCACCATCAAGATTCAAAATAAATAACCCGACCTGGACGGGTGCAAAGCCGTGAAACATATCATTCAAATACAAAGAACAACAATTATTCTTGATATTCGACTCATAGACTTGCCTCATCAAACATGAAGCGAAATAATGTTTGATGAGTATCGGAACATAATAACAATTATTTAGTTCCATAATGAATCCGGAAGGTAAATGAAGTTGCATCGTGCCGACTTCCAACGCAGCAACTCTTGCTTTGTTGCCGACTCGAATATCAACCTCGCCTCTTGCTACGCTCCTAGTTCTTACCGGTCCACAACGAGTTGCGTATGTGAATAATCGATCCGATCATATACCCAAGAACTATTAGGTGCATCGGCAAGAGATATATGTCTATAACATTGCAAACAAGTGTACCGAGTCGAAGTCATACCTCCACTCTTGGCTTTGTCGGCCAAGTACTTGCTGCAGTTCCTCTTCCAGTGGCCATCCGCCTTGCAGTAGAAGCAAGTGGATCCGGCTGAAGGAGATGGCTTAGTCCCTGAGGAAGCGCTTGGGACAGGGTCCTGAGCCTTCTTTCCTCCTGACTTAGCCTTCTTCTTAGTCCAAGAAATGTTCTTGAACTTAGCCTTATTCTGCACCATCAACACTTGACTGCTGCCCTTCTTGAGATCCGCCTCTTCCTGCTTGAGCATCCCATGCAGTTCAGTGAGCTTCTTATCCATACCATGCATGTGGTAGTTCGAAATGAACTGCCCATATGCACTAGGAAGAGAGTTCAGAATTATATCCGTAGCGAACTCTTCGCTTATGGGGTAGCCAAGCCTCTCCAGAGACTGCACGTAACCAACCATTTTGATCGCATGCGGACTCAGTGGATCACCATCCTTAAGCTTGCAACTCAGAGCTGAGAGACTTGATACCTCGCCTTTGCACGAGCTCGAACATACTTTTGAGGCTTTCGATCATATCGTAGGCCTCAACATGCTCGAACTGCTTTTGCAAGTCCGGTTCCATGTGAGCAAGCATAAGATGCTAATATCCATGGACTCATCCTTAGCCCGACGGTAGGCATTGGTGGCTGACGATGATTCTCATTCGGCTCATCCGAAGTGGGTTGTCTAGGACATGGTCCTTCTTTTCTTGTTTGAGAACAATTTCGATTTCGATACCGTTGGTAAAATTAGTATCGTTCAGTTTATATTTCTCAAGAATGGTTCTCAACGCAAAACCGGATATCTGAGAGTGACTGCTACTTGGTGCCATGATCTACAAATGTAAAATATGCAAAACACTTAAGACATGTATTCATAAAAGAGCAAGCATATTAAACATTTTAATATTTTATGCTCCTACTAGAACCAACACCCCTCCGATGGTTACTTAGTGATTCAGGATCCTAAATAATCAAGTCGGCTAGTGAGCTTTAGCATCACCGCTAGCCGCCAAGTGATCTAGGTAGACAACTCCTGGTCAATCGCATCTCATGCGACTCCTATTGGACGGGTGGCATCACATGCCCCGGCTCCCATCCGACTTTTCCCCGAGTCCCACAACTGTTGTGATAGACCGTCTAGCTTACCAAGTGTTTCAGTAAGAGTCCGACTGAACCCACCTAGTCGGAAAGAATTGGCAGCACCTCAATTTTATGAGCCCACTACCAAAAATGTCCGACTTGTGATGGTGCAAACACCATGGAAAACCGACTAGACCTTCTTTGAGGGATTAAATTTTACCGACTATCTAATAGAGGTAAACCGAGACATAACAATAACACAAAACAAAGAAATTATAATGTGAAATGGTATGGCTCTCTTCATGGCGATCTCCATCTCCACAAAGCTCAGAATCCGACTCGTGCCAACTCTTGTCACTTGCCTTACTCCATGTCGCCGACATGTACAATGCCTTGCATGCCTTCCGGTTCTCAAATAGCTACACTAGCTTAGTAAAGTAAATTACATAGAGAATCCGACAAGGTCGCTATACAATAAATGATGAAAGACCTAGGCTCCAGTGGTGACAAAAACCGTGATTCGCAGATCACGTATGGATTACACATATATCACATGCATATGGACCATACCATTCACAACTTCCTGCAAAAACAAGTTATGCATAGATACAATATCTACCGTGTTGTGAAACTCGAACGACATCTAAGGCGCTCGACGTATGAGCGGCGGTCCCGCTTAGCCGGATAGCGGGCGAGGATCGAAGGGCGCCCCTACCGACGATTTTTCCGAAAACGTAGATCTCATCTACGATCCGGACATGGATTCACCATCGCCCGATTCGATCAAACTCTTTGATCTTCGATCATCGCTCGGATTTACGTGTCACAATCTACCCGATGGCGGAAGCCGACGGTAGGGTATGTCGTTCCACGACCTCAAGATGATCGGAAATCAGATCTACCATTCCCGAGTACGCTTGATCCAATCAACTTCATACAAAACCGATCTATCTCATAGATCGACCACCAAAACAGCACATAGATCTCATCTATAGCCTACCGCATATCATATATGCGAGATCTCGAGCCTAAAACCAGAAGCTATCGCTCTGATACCACTGTTGGGCCACGCGGAGATAAAATAAAATTTTCCTCTAACGTGGTGATCCCAAGATCTAGCTGAGGTAGAAGGCCACGAGGTTTACCACTAGACGCGCGGTTGCGGATTACTGATGAAGCGCGTCAGTTGATGCAGTGCAGTCCTCATGATCCGATCGTCCTGGTGCTGATCGCAAGACCTCTCGCCGTATCCACACGCATAAGGAGGAGCACCGAATCGCTAGGTTCACGGGCTGGACTGTGGAGCTAGGGTTTCCAACACATGGAATGACCTAACGAACAACGATTAACCTTTGGGTTAAGGTGCTCCACTATATATAGGAGTGAACGGGCTCTTCGCCATGACCCATTCACTAAAGCCCATATAACACTAGTCACCGTGAGTCCAACTCACTAACTCAGTCCTAATCTGGTTTAGGTCCAACCCAACCAGATTACAGATTCGGATCCAATCCGAACTTGCTACCGCTCTTAAGTGTGTGACCCTGCAGGATCATGGTTACTTGGACACGATTGGAGTCCGACTCTCAATCGATCAGTCGGTAGCGGCTCCTAGCAGAACGTGCCGACTCCCAAGTACCAAAGAGTCATGACGACGTGCCTTTCCAATGCGACTTACGTCCGAGTCCCTTTTGCCTCACGATATACCTTGTCAGACTATTGGCGAATATATGTCATCCCTTAAATAGTCCGACTCTCTCGATCCGAGATAAGTGATTCACCGACTAACTCTTAGTGATCGCCTCGGTTAACACTTAACGAGTCGTGCATGGCCATGCTTTCCGAATCATATCTCACGAGAGGCCCGCCCAGAATATCTCTCCGAGTGGAGGGCAAAATCCCATCTTGGTTATTCACATCACGCAGCTTGATTCTCAAACCAACCCTGCCTTTATAACGCGATTCACGGATCAGCGTTTGACAGAACCTAAGTCGGTGATCCTCAACTCGGACTATGCAACAACCTCAGTCTAAGGATTACATTGATTGAGATATACAAATGACTTAGTTCGTTGTACCTCAATATGGGTCAATCCGACTTGCTAAACTCTTTAGCCTAGTCCGTAAGTTGGAATAGCATCTCCATGCCCATGACAAGTGGAACCGAGTCATCAAGCCAACTTTCACATTGGTCTAAGTTGTGTCCAGACAACCTCAATGACCAAGGATATTTAGTACAAACAACATGAATGCATAGTTCCACAACTGAATCACATATTCAATGATACACATCAGATGTTTATACAAGGACTACTTAATAACTTTATGAATACAATGGGAAATCTCATCATACATGATTGCCTCTAGGGCATATTCCCAACATCTTATACTTATATTTTAAATGTATATTTCAAAGTCAAAATGCACTATGTGCTACTTTGAAAATTTATCACCATGCTTCCGCTGTTTCTAGGTAATCCATTAATGCAGAGATTTCCAATGTTTTAAGGTTAACATACATCCTTCCAGCATAACACTTCACAATTCATGTTGGAAATATAAGCAATAATCCATATGATTTAATCCGAATAATAAACTGATAAATCATGATCATACAAATGGTACTAAAACCAATAATGCAGATCAACAAAGTAGATGAACAGATTACATCTATAGGAGATAAACCTATCACATATACACCAAACACTAGAACAAAGAACTCTAGAATAATCCGAAAGAGATAAATCGAGATCACATACAATGTAGGCTGAATAGCAGCCGCAACGGTTGCAGCAGTGTCGCCCATGTTGAGGTTGTCGAAGAGGTCTCTCACGTCCGGGAAGAAGTCGTCGTTAGGGAACTCGCCGTCGGACGTCGTGGTTGCCGATGAGTCGCTTTGAGCGCCCCAAAACCTAATCGCCTCACCGTCTGTGTTCACGAGAGGCGGTTCCGAGGCCTCTTGTCGATCTGCGGTGCACGCCGCAAGCTGGGATGGGGAAGACGAAAGCGACGTCACAAGGTTCTGGAGGGTAGGCGCGTGTGTGGATTGATACGGTGCCGATTAGGTTTAGCCCGGACGCTTATATAGTGCAGGTTAGGAGGATCGTGGGCTCATCCCACGTCCAAGTCGGTAACAGCCACGTCCATAAAAACTGGAAACGGCTGTAATTAACGCGTCCGTTAAAGACTCATAATCAGTTTTCCCAACCAGCAAAATAAAGCTCGGCTCGGCGAGATTCCCGCAACCCGCGGCGCGCGCGCGTCGTGACGAGGCGAGGCGTGGCGAGGTGGCGACATCGGAGGAGGAGTGCGCGAGGGCTACTCTTCTTGTCACACCTTAGTGAGTGGTGCAACACTCTACTATATAAGGTGGTCCAACTCCCCTTCAACTAGCAATGTGGGACTAAACTTTATCACCACTAGCACAGCCATATGCTACCATATACAAGTGGGCCAAAGAGAATTCCAGAATTTGTCTAATGCGCCAACAGCCCAATATACACCAAATTCCAACAATCCCCCACAAAGTCTCATTGGCACATCACATCACTTTTCCTTCCAGAACATTGTTTTATATACCAGTATGTAGTGGAGACTGTTAAGTTGAACTTCCACGTTAAACTTCATGCTACACTAGCTAGCAACTTGAATAGTGGACTATGCCTTGAACTACAAGTTTTCTGCGCGCTAGTTTCACACAAAATCTAGACCGGTACAGGGCTACCATCGGCTTCCCCATGGTTTGGAACTTATGTGTCATACTCCAGGGCCTTTCATGAGTTTATTAGAGAGAACCCAACTCTCACGGACCGCGTTTTGATCAATGACTCACATAGGTGTTCCTCAAGAGATGTTCTGCAGGACAACATCTCCGCTTATAAAAAGCCACTTGGAACACATTAAGATAAATATCAACCTGCCATGCAGATTAAGAGAGTATTGCATCTTTATGGAGATGTAAATACAATATAGGGATACTCTCCTCTCAGCCGACCAATAGCTTGTCTCCCATCTCTAATTCACGGGATCTCCGATCACATAGAGTGGGTTGCCACTGGGATCAACTCATAACGTGGGTCTCAAACCCATCTCCCTCGATGCATTATGAAGGGAATATGCCCTGAGAGGCAATACTAAAATGTTTATTATGTGTATTCCAAGTATATGATAGATGTTTATTTTGCATGCTATAATTGTATTAATACGGAAACGTTAATACATGTGTGTTTAATAAACAAACAGAAAGTTCCTAGTTATGCCTCTCTCATAAACTAGTTCGTTGATTAACAAGATGATCATAGTTTCCTGATCATAAACATTGGATGTTGTTAATAACTAGATCACAACATTAGTGTAATGGTGTGATGAACATTCATCCGAAGTATAGCATTATGATCAAATTCACTGAGTTTATATTGCTATAAACAACTTACGAAGTAGTCCTAATCCTTAGACCATGAGATCATGCCAATCACTAACACCGGAAGAGTTTCTTGTTGACATCAAACGTCACTCGAATCGGGTGATTATAAAGATGGCTTCAAAGCTACTAAAGTGTTATGTTGAGAATCATGGATCAAGAGTGGAATTTTTCATCCCGATGACGGATAGATATGCTCTGGCCCTCTCGGTGATATCACATTGGTTAGCTTGCAAGCAAGTGATTTGATCACTAGAATGTTATATCACGAACGAAAAGAGTGCATGTCGATTAGATCAAACTAGGTATGGAGATACTGATGATCGAATCTCAGACATGTAATATATCGTGAAACAAAGGGATTAAGATACAAGCGTAAAAGGTTCCAACGATCATAGGAAAAGTCATCGTCGAATGTGTGGGAGTCAGTATGGATCTCCAGGTCCCGCTACTAATTATTGATCGGAGAAGGGTCTCGATCATCCGCATTATTCGCGAACCGTAGGGTGACACACTTAAGGGACACTGGCATCCAGTTGGAGCAAATGTTTCATGCCGAAAGAATAAACAAGCGCACGAATTTATTTCACTAGATACCGAAATAGGTTTTCGGGTGAAATTGCATAAAGTGGTTATGCATGTGAAATAGAATTCTAGCAAGGGGTTATTTGTGAATGTTTGTCATTAAAGTAATTGAAAAAATTCTGAATAAAATAAAAGAGTTTTATTTAATGAGAGTTTGCATTAAATTTGGTGGAAATTTAATGGGAATTTGAGTGGGTTTTTGAGTAGAGAAAATTGAAGGGCCATTTTGTGAGTGGAGAGTGTCCACCCACATGAATGAGGGAGAGGTGGGGGCACCCTCCATGGCCGGCGGCCATGCCCCCTTGGGCTGCCCCACCTCCCCTATATAAGGATCCCCTCCTCTCACTTCTCACTCACACCTCCTCGTGAAGGATCTCTCTCCCCTTCTAGAATTTATCCCCCATGGTCTCGGACTAGCGAGATACATGTTCCCGATGGCTATTCGGCAAGAAAGGGTTGTGCTTCCGCTGCATCGCTAGAGCGATGAGGCGGAGGTTGCTCGGTGTCTTGTACGTGTGTGCGAGCACGGATGCGCTGCTGCTTTGGGGCGCGAGGACTTCCTCTCGATCTTGAGATCGGCAAGAGATCGTCTACATCAACCACGAGTTGAACTCGTTAATCTTTGTCGATCTTCAAGGGTATGTTCTCTACGGATATACATCCGCTCATTGTTTGTATGTAGTAGATAGATCTTGCTACATAGTTCCCATCGTAGGAAATTTTTTGTTTTCTATGCTGCGAACCCTACAGTGGTATCAGAGCCGGATCTATGTGTAGATACTTTACACGGGTAGTACACATATGAGTATGTGGGCGATGATGATCATGTTGTTGCTCCTTAGTTGTAATTTTGGATATTGGTGGCATAGTGGGATGAAGCGGCCCGGACAAACTTTACATGTCCTCGCACATGAGACCTATTCCACGCTTGACATGCAACTAGTTTGCATAAGTGGCTAGCGGGTGTCTGTCTCTCCTACTATAGTCAATATCTATTTTGCAACGAGTTGTCAACAATTTGGTTATCCTCGTTGTGGTTCATGTTCGTAGGTAAGAACGGTTCTATCTCGAAATCCCTAAGCCACGTAAAACTTGCAATGGATAAATTAGAGGCGTCTAGTTTAGATTGTTGATGGGCTAGTGTTATGATATGGTGATGTTATAAGTAGAAGTATGAGATGATACTCTTACAACATACATAACGTGTAATCTCCATAGACCTTGGACTTACGCATAAAGGTATGATATTGATCATACCACGGTGCACATGATAGAGATCATATGCGAGAACCATATCATTTCACTAATAAACATGTGATGTTTGATAGCATCTTATATTACTTGTTTAGCGCTTTGTTAGCATAATAAGATGATCCCTCTATTAAATATCAAGATAAGAATGTGTTCTTCCTTTAGTATGCACCGATTATGTTTTCGTCGCTCCAAGACATCACGTGATGATCGGGTGTTCTTGGATCCACGACCATATTTCGGGTGTAAAACAGTTACACACGCGAATACTAAGGTTCTAACTTGGCGAGACTATCATCTACAGACATGGCCTCGGAACACGGACCGAAAGGTTAAGCATGAGTCATATAGTAGATATGATGCCCATTTGATGCTCGCCTTTGAAACTACACCGACTCACGTGATGATCGGACTTGGTGTAGTGGATTTGGTTCATGTAATCACCAAAAAGGCACGAGGGATGTCGTTTTTGAGTGGGAGTTCATTCATAATATGGATTAGTTGAACTCAATCTATCATAAACTTAGTCTAAACTTTAGAAATTCTGTTGTAGATGGCACCACCTGCTTTTAATTTCAATGTGTTCATGGAGAAAGAGAAACTTGCAATGAACGGTAGCAACTTTACCGAATGGGCCATGAATTTGAGGATTCTCCTCTCTGCTGCACAAAAGCAATATGTGCTAGAAGCACCGTTAGGCCCCCCACCTTTTGAGCATGCCCCTGACGAGGAGAAGAATGTCTATCAGACTCGTCAGGAGGACCACAACTTAGTTCATTGCGGCATATTGTATGGGCTAGAGCCGGAACTTCGAAAGCTTTTCGAAAATGGCAATGCTTTTGATACAATGGGTGAGTTGAAAATGATTTTCGACACACATGTCTTTCAGACTGAGCTACAATGCTTCAGAAAAGTTCTTTAGCTGCATGATGGAAGAGCACAACTCCGTAAGTGAGCATGTACTCAAGATGTCGGGTTATGTCGATAAGCTTGTGTCCTTGGGAATAACGATTCCCATTGACTTAGGCATCCATCGTGTTCTGCAGTCTCTGCCACCTAGCTATAAGAGCTTTGTGATGAACTATAATATGCAAGGCATGAAGAAGTCTCTCCCGAGCTTACACAATGCTTAAAACTACGTATGGAGATCAAAAAGGAACATCAAGTGTTGATGATCAATAGGAACACTAGTTTCAAGAAAGACAAGAAGGGAAAACGGAAGGGAAATAAGGGCGACAAGCCGGTTGCCGTGCCTGAAAAGAAACCCCGAGTAGGACCTAAGTCTGATACCGAGTGCTACTATTGTAAGGATCAAGCTTTAAGAATCGCCCCAAGTATTTGGAAGACAAGAAGGCCGGCAAGGCAAACAAAGGTATATATGATATACATGTTATTGATTTGTACTTGACTAGTGCTCGCAGTAGCACCTGGGTATATGATACCGGTTCAGTTTCTAATATTTGTAACTCTAATCAGGGGCTGCGGAACAAGCGACCACTAGCAAGGGGTGAGGTCAAGATGTGTGTCGGCAATGGATCAAGCATTGATGTGATCGCCGTCAGAACGCCGCCTCTCCATTTGCCATCAGGATTAGTTATAAACTTGAATAATTGTTATCTGGTGCCTGCACTTAGCATGAACATTGTATCTGGATCGTGTTTAATGCGAAGTGGTTATTCATTTAAATCCGAGAACAATGGTTGTTCCATTTATACGAATGAAATCTTTTATGGTCATCCACCAATGATGAATGGTTTATTTATATTAGATATCGATGATAATGTTACACATATTCATAATGTTGATGCTAAAAGGATTAAACTTAATGATGATATATCCGCATATATGTGGCACTGCCGTCTAGGTCATATTGGCGTTAAACGCATGAAGAAGCTCCATTCAGATGGACTTTTGGAATCACTTGATTTTGAATCATTTGATACATGTGAGCCATGCCTTATGGGCAAGATGACTAGAACGCCGTTTTCTGGTTCAATGGAACGGGCGACAGATTTATTGGAAATCATACATTCTGATGTATGTGGTCCAATGAGTGTGTCGGCGCGAGGTGGATATCGTTATTTTGTTACTTTCACGGATGATTTGAGTAGGTATGGTTATATCTACTTGATGAAACACAAGTCTGAAACCTTTGAAAAGTTCAAGGAATTTCAGAATGAAGTGGAAAATCATCGTAATAGAAAGATCAAATTTCTACGGTCCGACCGTGGAGGTGAGTATCTAACTTGAATAATTGTTATCTGGTGCCTGCACTGAGCATGAACATTGTATCTGGATCGTGTTTAATGCGAAGTGGTTATTCATTTAAATCCGAGAACAATGGTTGTTCCATTTATATGAATGAAATCTTTTATGGTCATGCACCGATGATGAATGGTTTATTTATATTAGATATCGATGATAATGTTACACATATTCATAATGTTGATGCTAAAAGGATTAAACTTAATGATGATATATCCGCATATATGTGGCACTGCCGTCTAGGTCATATTGGCGTTAAATGCATGAAGAAGCTCCATTCGGATGGACTTTTGGAATCACTTGATTTTGAATCATTTGATACATGGGAGCCATGCCTTTTGGGTAAGATGACTAGAACGCCGTTTCCGGTTAAATGGAATGGGCGACAGATTTATTGGAAATCATACATTCTGATGTATGTGGTCCAATGAGTGTGTTGGCACGAGGTGGATATCGTTATTTTGTTACTTTCACGGATGATTTGAGTAGGTATGGTTATATATAATTGATGAAACACAAGTCTGAAACCTTTGAAAAGTTCAAGGAATTTCAGAATGAAGTGGAAAATCATCGTAATAGAAAGATCAAATTTCTACGGTCCGACCGTGGAGGTGAGTATCTAAGTTACGAGTTTAGCACTCACATGAAAGAGTGTGGAATTGTTTCACAACTCACACCTGCCGGAACACCACAGAGAAATGGTGTGTCGGAACGTCGTAATCGTACTTTATTAGATATGGTTCGATCTATGATGTCTCTGACGGACTTGCCGTTGTCATTTTGGGGCTATGCACTAGAAACTGCTGCATTCACTTTAAATCGGGAACCATCTAAATCCGTTGAAAAGACACCGTATGAATTGTGGTTTGGAACACAAACCTAAGCTGTCATTTCTTAAAGTTTGGGGATGCAATGTTTATGTGAAGAAACTTCAACCAGATAAACTCGAACCCAAAGCGGAAAAATGCGTCTTCATAGGATACCCTAAGGAAACTATTGGGTATTCCTTCTATCACCGATCCGAGGGAAAGGTTTTTGTTGCCAAGAATGGATCATTTCTAGAGAAAGAGTTTCTCGCGAAAGGTGTGAGTAGTCGGAAGGTAGAACTCGAAGAGGTTATTGAATCTTCTCTTCAAAGTATGGCGAGTAGCGCAGCACCGGAAGTTTTTCTGGAGTTGGCTTCACCTGTTGAAGAGGGAACTAATGATAATGATCATGAAACTCCGAAAGAGAGTACTACCGAACCTCGCAGGTCTGTCTAGCAGACGCGTGCGGCTCAGACGGAAATCCTGTCATGAATTTCATGGTTGATGAAAATGATGACCCTGCGACGTATGAAGAAGCGATGATGAGCCCGAATTCCAACAAATGGTTAGAAGCCATGAAATCCGAGATGGAATCCATGTATGAAAATCAAGTTTGGAACTTGGTGGACTTACCTCACCGAAAAGGCCGTGGAGAACAAATGGATTTTCAAAAGGAAAACTGATGCTGATGGTAATGTAACCGTCTATAAAGCTCGACTTGTCGCAAAGGGGTTTCGACAAATTCAAGGAGTTGAGTTCGATGAGACATTCTCTCCCGTAGCGATGCTAAAATCAGTTAGGATTATGTTAACAATTGCTGCATATTTCGATTATGAGATATGGCAGATGGATGTCAAAACCGCGTTTCTCAATGGTAATATTGGAGAAGAGTTGTATATGATACAACCAAAGGGTTTTGTCGATCCTAAGGATGCTAACAAGGTGTGCAAGCTTCAGCGATCCATCTATGGATTGAAGCAAGCATCACGAAGTTGGAATCTCCGCTTTGATGAGGTGATCAAAGAGTTTGGATTTGTCCAAACTTATGGAGAAGCTTGTATTTACAAGAAAGTGAGTGGGAGCAATGTGGAATTTTTGATATTATATGTGGATGAAATATTATTGATCAGAAATGATATAGATCTTTTAAACAGTGTTAAAAGTTATCTAAACAGCAAATTTTCAATGAAGGACCTAGGTGAAGCGCCATACATATTAGGCATAAAGATCTATAGAGATAGATCTAGGCGCCTAATAGGGCTATCGCAAAGTACATACCTTGATAAGATTTTAAACAAGTTTAAAATGGAAGATAGTAAGAAGGGGTTCTTACCTATGACACAAGGCACGACATTGAGTAAGACTCAAAGTCCGGCTTCGACGGAAGAAAGAGAGATAATGGACAAGGTCCCCTATGCTTCAGCCATAGGCTCTATAATGTACGCCATGCTATCTACAAGATCGGATGTGGCACATGCTATTAGTTTGACTAGTAGGTACCAATCGGATCCACGTTCAGAACACTGGAAAGCGGTCAAGAATATCCTTAAGTACTTGCGAAGAACTAAGGATATGTTTCTTGTATACGGAGGTGAAGAAGAGCTCGTCGCTAAGTGTTATGTCGACGCTATCTTTGACACCGATCCGGATGACTCTAAGTCTCAATCCGGACACGTATTTCTCATGAATGGCGGAGCGGTTAGTTGGAGGAGCTCCAAACAACCTGTGGTGGCGGGGTCAACAACGGAGGTCGAATATGTTGCTGCTTGAAGCTCGAAGCAGTTTGGATGAAGGAGTTCATATCCGAACTAGGAGTGGTTGCAAACGCGTTGGACTCAATGGTGATCTATTGTGACAACAATGGTGCCATTGCCAATGCCAAAGAGCCAAGGTCTCACAAGCATTCCAAGCATATTAAGCGCCGGTTTCACTCCATTCGCGAGCATGTCAAGGATGGAGATATAAAGATTTGTAAAGTACATACGGATCTCAATGTAGTAGATCCGTTGACTAAAACTCTCCCTAGAGCAAAACATGATCTACACCAGAACTCCATGGGTGTTAGATACATCACTATGTAACTAGATTATTGTCTCTAGTGCAAGTGGGAGACTGAAGGGAATATGCCCAGAGAGGCAATAATAAAATGTTTATTATGTGTATTCCAAGTATATGATAGATGTTTATTTTGCATTCTATAATTGTATTAATACGGAAACGTTAATACATGTCACATCCCAAGATTTTTCAAATCTTGTAATGTGAAAAATAAATGAATAAAAATAAAACTTTGTTGATTTTCAGGGTGAGAAGAAACTTTTTGAGTCCAATTGGAAACTTTCAAAACCTATTTGGATCAAATAAAATCCTAAAGGGATTTAAAAAGATAAATAAACAATAAAGATAAAAATATTTGAAATTACTATTTTTGAATCTTTTAATAAAAAGATTTGGTTTTCAAATGAAAAGGTAGAAATATAAATAAGGATTATTTTATAGAGCCAAATTAAACCTTGGCCAAGCTTTTGAAATAAAACATTTTGTTTTGATCAAAAGAATAAAGATTTATTTAAAGAAAATATTAGGGATTTATTAATACCCAATTTTGTTAAAGTAAAGACTTTCCCTTTTTAATAAAACATTAAAACTTATTAATTTATTTTAAATAAGTTTTCCAAGTATTTTATATTCTCAAATAAAACTACTGAAGTGTTTTTGGTTTTATATTTAGATTTCAAAAGAGATAAAGTTTTTTTTAAAACAACTTCTATTTGAATTAAATAACTAAGGTCCATTTTATTTAATTATTAATGGGTCCTAAAAAGAATAAAATTATTTTATTTTAGGACTTGGTTTTGTGTTGTTAAACAGAACCAAATTCAATTGAAAAGTGTGGTGGAAGTTGATTGTTTTGAATGTTTAATTTGTTTGTGTGAATTTCAAAACAGAAAATAGATTGGAAAAAGGAAAAGTTTCAGAACAAAAAAAAATGTGTAAAAGACACAGCCCAACCGGCCAGCCCAACAAGCCCAACAGCAAGCCCACCCCACTCTCTCTCGCGAAACGTTTTTCTACACACAGTCTCGCACCAAGTCGCAGCAGTGTACCCTCTCCTCTCTTTCTTCCTCACGACGAGACGACCCACCAGCTCACTCTCTTCTTCCTCACGAGACCCATACCGCCGTTCTTGCCATTTACGGCGATGAATACGCGTTGAATACGCCCTTGAATCCTCCCAGTAACTGCACACATTTAAACGCCTGCGTCTTTCCTCCCCTTTCCCTCAAACCCCGCTGCAAGTGAGCCTCTAGGCTGCCCCAATTCGAGCCCGCACCCTCGCTGCCCCGACGACCTTCCCCGGCCAATTCCGGTGAGTACACGTCGCCCCCTCCTCTCTAGTTCACGCTCACTGGATCTCCATCACTTTGCGCATCCACTGACCCCAGCCACACTTCCTTTGGTGACCCAGAGCGTCGGCAACCACCTCGACTGAGCACCGCCGCGTCTGCTTCTCTCTCCGGCGAGTTTTCCTGGTAAGAACCAACCACCCTGAGCCCTCTCAATCACGCACGCATCATGCCTTGACCTTGCGCGTCTAACCATGCTCTCTATTTTCCCCCTCAAGAACCGTAGGGCCGTCCCCGACGACCACCAGAGCCGTCTGACGTCGACGACGTCTCCGGCGAGAGATTAATCCTGCCCCGGTGCGCCCCTCGCCTCCTCGCAACCACGTTGAGCATCGCCACGATCCCCTGAGCACGGTGAGCACCTCCCCCTCTCTCTTTGCTTCCTGCACGCGATCGCCACCGTCACGCGTCGCGCCGCTAAGCCGCCAGCCTGTTACGCCGTTGTTGACCAAGCAGCAGTGTCCGTAGGATCTAGATTGGTCGAACGCGATAGAAGCTAGATGAAGGGGTAAGTAGCATCTCAGCGCCGTGCGATCTGTTTAGATTCAACGAACCACAGAACGTGATCCGCGCGAACCGGTACCGCCCAATGAGAACACGCCGCGTGGCACTAGTTGTTTTAAAACAGATTTTTGAATCAGATTGATTTGCAAATTTGTAACCCTTGTAACTTTTGACCCACACATCCAAAATTTGCAAATTTTATATCAATAGAATCAGTGGAACAAGCCCTAGCCAACCATGCAATTTGTTTAGTAAAAAAAGTTTCTGTTAGATTGTTTGTTTTTGCAGAAACATTTGTATGCTTGTTTAGGTTATAGAAATTATTCCAAAATGATTTTAAGGATGAAATCTTTGCAAATTGGTTTGTGGTGAACCTACTGACCCTAGGAACCAACCTATGGATTTAAAAATGTATTTGGTGAAGATTAGGATTGAATAATTGAATTAGCCCATTTCTACCCAAATAAAAAGATTGATTTTGTTATGGAAATGACTTTTGAGAAAAACCTTTGGAATTTTTTTTGATTCAAAGCTACGGACCCTAAACACCAAGTTTTGTGAACTAACAACTTGTTTGGTGAACAATATAAATTTTTTGCTTTGCTAAAAACATTTTCCACCACATAAAAATGATGATTTGGTTTAAAAATGGTTTTTAGATAAAACCCTTTTGCAAATGGTTTTGACACTTTAGAAAATGTCCACTTTGAGCCTTACAATGTTTAGAGCCTAGTAGAAACCACCTTTGCAAATAAAACTATCTTTTGCATGCTTGCATGCATGACTTAGTTTCTATGATTTTATGTGTGATGAATTGTTTGATTATGGTTTGGAATGCTAGTTGAATTTGTGTTTGCTTGATTGATTTGTAGTGAAGTTAGAAGAGTGTGAGATTAACAAGATCAAGAAGTGAACCAACATTCCCTACCAAAAACGCAAGTTACACTATCATCCAAAGTCCTACTATTTTCATTATACTTAGTGGATTTTGAAACATGCATGAAAAGGATTTCTATACTATATGCTATGCTAAATCCTAATAGGATACCCTTATACATTCCTTAGTGAAAACAATGTAGTTGTAAAATGCTTAGCCAAGCTACATATTTTGAGAAGCGATACATGTTGAGATTTTATGAAGTTGAGAAAAGACTTATGTTTTAAATAATAAAACAAGTACTCAATGAACCACCTAGGTGGACAAGGATACTCAAGTTTTAGACAAGGTGACAACAATAGGAACCGTGTTTATATGGCAATCTCTTTTGTTGTGCACCAGATGAAAACCACCCAGGGACTTAGAGATTGAACATGTTTCTCCAACAGTGGCTTCCGTGTACAGCCACATGCTATTATGGCTCTGGCTTAGTCAACTACATTGGGAAGACCCATGCATTGGTATTCAGGTTTACTGGAAATGAGGGAACTAGGAACCCTACATTGGTGCCTGAAGACAAGCTAGCATTGTGTATGGGAGGACCCTATGGAAAGACTTCGTCACATTCTCAATCTGCCAGTACTCCATCTTGGTGAGTACTTATCCAGCGGCCACTGGTGGCAACAAGATGAGAGTGTGTCATGTGGGTAAAGTGTACAACTTCTGCAGAAGATAATAAAATCTAAGTACTTAGCCGTGTCCCCGGTTATGGACAATACTGAGCAACTAAAGGCTTGAAGCTATGGGAAATATCGACATTCCAATTTCTAAAAGAGAAACTTTAAAGTGACAACAAGAGGCTTGAAGCACTTGGGGTGTACCAAGGAGCTCAAGAGATTTTGATAAAACTTGAAGCACTTGGGGATTTACCAAGGAGCTCAAGAGATTTTGATAAAAACTTGAAGTACTTGGGGTGTACCAAGGAGCTCAAGAGATTTTGATAAAAACTTGAAGCACTTGGGGATTTACCAAGGAGCTCAAGAGATTTTGACAAAGACTTGAAACACTTGGGTATTTACCAAGGAGTTCAGAAAGATTTTACAAAAGATCAAAACTATTTTGAAAAGATAGGATAAATTATTGCTTTCTGCAAATGAGCCTTGAACCCTACTTAGCCAAATATGCATGTAATGATAGGAACCTCTTATATTCAACATAGTAGTGAAACTTGCCAATACAATTCAAATGTATTGACCCTTGTGGCTGTAACTTGTAATGTTGCAGGTTTGATTGATATTAGTGAAGTTGATTGATTAGGATTACAAAGTCTACAACCAGCATGTTTGCCTGTGGAACTTTGAAGATGAGGGACCCCATGCTCATAGATATTCTGCTGCAATGTAATGTAATAGCCAAATGAGCTATGTAAGATGTAATAAAATTATGTTATTCCTGGTTATAAAGTTATATTATGACCTTTGTTCCTTGATATTACATCTTAACTGTGGATGCAAGCTATTGATCCAGGGACTAGCATTATATACACAGGGATCTCTACCTTATTAAAGGTTGGGACCTCTACAGATGGTATCAGAGCATTGTGTTGCCTATAGGATTTGTAACCCTAGGATTGGACAAAAACTCTTAGAAAAATAGGAGTTGTTCCAAAACTTATTTACCAAACAAACTTGTAAACTCTTTCCTCAACCATTTTGGTTTTGATTCTACATCTCTTCCATTCCAACTTGATGGACAAACCTACCCCATGACCAAGGACTTCACCATGTGCAAAGGACATCTTCAACTCTAATGACTTCAACTTCTTCAACTCTAATGACTTCAACATCTTCAACTCTAATGACTTCAACATCTTCAACTCTAATGACTTCAACATCTTCAGCATATTCACCAAGGACTTCAACCTTGGATATCACTAAGGACAAGTGAGACAAGAAATCTTGCTCAAGATTTGGAGACTAAGGAAACACAACTTAGAAGGAGCCATCCTCACCTTTGAAGTTTTGTGACCAAGAGTTTTTCCTAAGGAAACCATGATCTCATGCAAGAAGAATCAACCAAGAAGGATGGAAAGATCACAAGTGAACCATATAGATGGACCACCATATTTTAGTTAAGTCAAACACACCAACTTATGTGGTGTAACAAAAATATTTTGTTGCCTAAAAATGTGCTTGAACCTTGTTGTTTGAGTGAAATGTTTGACTTGTGATTGCTTGCGCATTGCTTGAGTGAATTGTGATGTGTGTGATTAGAATTGATTCCTTAGAGATATCTTGCCTATTCTAATATCCATTCAACCCAAACAGATGACTACTCCAAGAGACTCCAACATCAAGGTTGATGACAACAACACCAACCAAGAGGACAACATGAGAGAACTCATATCAACCCAAAACCAGTTGAACCAAATGACATCTCAATTCATAGCCAACACCAGTGGGGAAGATCCAACCCTGCAAGGATTTTTGGAAAACCAAGCTCAAATGTTGCATAAGGTGACATATCAAATGCTCAACATGGAAAGCAACTTTTCCAAAAGTGTTTGTGACAACAAGGATGGCAAGGATGTTATTCTAAAAGGAACCAAAGCTTGCAATATTTGTGGAGACAAGGATCACACTTCCAAGGAGCATGGAGATCAATGCCCCAACTGTGAAGAGAAACATCCAGTTGGCCAATGTCCCACCTCTGAAGCTACTTGTTACTTATGTGAAGGAAATAATCATGTCCCTATCCAATGCCCCATCTATTCCATAGTTGAACAAACGAAACAAGGTGGAGTGCAACAAATGATTGCAAACTATCAAGAAGGATCCAAGTCTACCAAGAAGAATGAGGACAAAGGAAAAGCTCCACTTATACCTCCATGCAATACAACCCAATTTAAAGGACCAAAGAAGAGGCATATGAATTATCCAAAGAGCAATAGAAGGTCCAAGAAACAAGTAGACATTCCTACCTACAAGATAACATATGAAAAACATGAACTAGATGCACTCCTAGCTTTGGAGAAACCCAAGGAAAAGAAGGACAAAAGCTATGTGAAATGTCATCATTGTAAAGAAATGGGACACTATTCCAGTGAATGCCCAGAGAAACAGAAGTATAAGGAGATTGGTCAAGTATGGTGCAATAACTGCAAAGAGCTAGGCCATTATGCAGCAACTTGTCCACAAGAGACACATGAAGAACTCAAACTTATCACATGTTTCAATTGCAAAGAACCAGGACATTATGCAAGCAATTGTCCAGAAAAGATGAAGAACAAGATAATCAAGCCTATGAAGGATCTCAGCCTTGTCACATGTGTCAAGTGTGGAAACAAAGGACACTATGCAGATGTTTGCCTAGAGAAGTTTCCCCAAGATCCCAAGCAAGCCAACATGTAACTTACTTGGAAATTTTTTAAGGGTGGTAGTACCCTAGATGCTTTGAGCCAACTTGTAACCCTAGCCTTCCCAAATCTCGGGACGAGATTTATTTTAAGGGTGGTAGCCTGTCACATCCCAAGATTTTTCAAATCTTGTAATGTGAAAAATAAATGAATAAAAATAAAACTTTGTTGATTTTCAGGGTGAGAAGAAACTTTTTGAGTCCAATTGGAAACTTTCAAAGCCTATTTGGATCAAATAAAATCCTAAAGGGATTTGAAAAGATAAATAAACAATAAAGATAAAAATATTTGAAATTACTATTTTTTGAATCTTTTAATAAAAAGATTTGGTTTTCAAATGAAAAGGTAGAAATATAAATAAGGATTATTTTATAGAGCCAAATTAAACCTTGGCCAAGCTTTTGAAATAAAACATTTTGTTTTGATCAAAAGAATAAAGATTTATTTAAAGAAAATATTAGGGATTTATTAATACCCAATTTTGTTAAAGTAAATTCTTTCCCTTTTTAATAAAACATTAAAACTTATTAATTTATTTTAAATAAGTTTTCCAAGTATTTTATATTCTCAAATAAAACTACTGAAGTGTTTTTGTTTTATATTTAGATTTCAAAAGAGATAAAGTTTTTTTAAAACAACTTCTATTTGAATTAAATAACTAAGGTCCATTTTATTTAATTATTAATGGGTCCTAAAAAGAATAAAATTATTTTATTTTAGGACTTGGTTTTGTGTTGTTAAACAGAACCAAATTCAATTGAAAAGTGTGGTGGAAGTTGATTGTTTTGAATGTTTAATTTGTTTGTTTGAATTTCAAAACAGAAAATAGATTGGAAAAAGGAAAAGTTTCAGAACAAAAAAATGTGTAAAAGACACAACAACCGGCCAAATAACAAGCCCAACAGAAGCCCACCCCACTCTCTCATGAAATGTTTTTCCACACACAGCACCTTTGAATCGCATGTGTACCCTCTCCCTCTCTTTCTTCCTCGCTGACGAGACAACCCCACCGCCAGCTCACTCTCTTCTTCCTCGCGCAGACCCCGCCCTGCCATTGCTGCCATTTACGCCGGCGATGAATACGCATTGAATACGCCCTTGAATCCTCCCAGTAACCGCACACATTTAAACGCCTGCGTCTTTCCTCCCCTTCCCCTCAAACCCCGCTGCAAGTGAGCCTCTAGGCTGCCCCAATTCGAGCCCGCACCCTCGCTGCCCCGACGACCTTCCCCGGCCAATTCCGGTGAGTACACGCCGCCCCCTCCTCTCTTGTTCACGCTCACTGGATCTCCATCACTTTGCGCATCCACTGACCCTAGCCACACTTCCTCTGGTGACCCAGGCGCTGAAACCACTCGATCGAGCCGCTGCTCGCTTCTCCGTGAAGTTTTCCTGGTAAGAACCAACCACCCCGAGCCCTCTCAATCACGCACGCATCGTGGCCTTGACCTTGCGCGTCTAACCATGCTCTATGTTTGCCCCCTCGAGAACCGTAGCGCCGTCCCCGACGACCACCAGAGCCGTCTGACGCCGACGATGTCTCCGGCGAGAGATTAATCCCGCCCCGGTGCGCCCCTCGCCTCCTCGCAACCACGTTGAGAATCGCCACGATCCCCTGAGAACGGTGAGCACCTCCCCCTCTCTCTTTGCTTCTTGCATCGCCAGTACCGCCACCGTCTAAGCGTCGCCGCCGCCAGCCGCCGCACAGCGCCGCCCGTTGTTGACCAAGCAGCAGTGTCCGTAGGATCTAGATCGGACGAACGCGATAGAAGCTAGACGAAGGGGTAAGTAGCATCTCATCACCGTGCGATCTGTTTAGATCCAACGAACCACAGAACGTGATCCGCGCGAACCGGTACCGCCCAATGAGAACACGCCGCGTGGCACTAGTTGTTTTAAAACATATTTTTGAATCAGATTGATTTGCAAATTTGTAACCCTTGTAACTTTTGACCCACACGTCCAAAATTTGCAAATTTTATATCAATAGAATCAGTGGAACAAGCCCTAGCCAACCATGCAATTTGTTTAGTAAAAAAAGTTTCTGTTAGATTGTTTGTTTTTGCAGAAACATTTGTATGCTTGTTTAGTTTATAGAAATTATTCCAAAATGATTTTAAGGATGAAATCTTTGCAAATTGGTTTGTGGTGAACCTACTGACCCTAGGAACCAACCTATGGATTTAAAAATGTATTTGGTGAAGATTAGGATTGAATAATTGAATTAGCCCATTTCTAACCAAATAAAAAGATTGATTTTGTTATGGAAATGACTTTTGAGAAAAACCTTTGGAAAATGTTTTGATTCAAAGCTACTGACCCTAAACACCAAGTTTTGTGAACTAACAAATTGTTTGGTGAACAATATAAATTTTTTGCTTTGCTAAAAACATTTTCCACCACATAAAAATGATGATTTGGTTTAAAAATGGTTTTTAGATAAAACCCTTTTGCAAATGGTTTTGACACTTTAGAAAATGTCCACTTTGAGCCTTACAATGTTTAGAGCCTAGTAGAAACCACCTTTGCAAATAAAACTATCTTTTGCATGCTTGCATGCATGACTTAGTTTCTATGATTTTATGTGTGATGAATTGTTTGATTATGGTTTGGAATGCTAGTTGAATTTGTGTTTGCTTGATTGATTTGTAGTGAAGTTAGAAGAGTGTGAGATTAACAAGATCAAGAAGTGAACCAACTTTCCCTACCAAAAAGGCAAGTTACACTATCATCCAAAGTCCTACTATTTTCATTATACTTAGTGGATTTTGAAACATGCATGAAAAGGATTTCTATACTATATGCTATGCTAAATCCTAATAGGATACCCTTATACATTCCTTAGTGAAAACAATGTAGTTGTAAAATGCTTAGCCAAGCTACATATTTTGAGAAGAGATACATGTTGAGATTTTATGAAGTTGAGAAAAGACTTATGTTTTATATAATAAAACAAGTACTCAATGAACCACCTGGGTGGACAAGGATACTCAAGTTTTGGACAAGGTGACAACAAGAGGAACCATGTTTATATGGCAATCTCTTTTGTTGTGCACCAGATGAAAACCACCCAGGGACTTAGAGATTGAACATGTTTCTCCAACAGTGGATTCCGTGTACAACCACATGCTATTATGGCTCTGGCTTAGTCAACTACATTGGGAATACCCATGCATTGGTATTCAGGTTTACTGGAAATGAGGGAACTAGGAACCCTACATTGGTGCCGGAAGACAAGCTAGCATTGTGTATGGGAGGACCCTATGGAAAGACTTCGTCACATTCTCAATCTGCCAGTACTCCATCTTGGTGAGTACTTATCCAGCGGCCACTGGTGGCAACAAGATGAGAGTGTGTCATGTGGGTAAAGTGTAAAACTTCTGCAGAAGATAATTAAATCTAAGTACTTAGCCGTGTCCCCGGTTATGGACAATACTGAGCAACTAAAGGCTTGAAGCTATGGGAAATCTCGACATTCCAATTTCTAAAAGAGAAACTTTAAAGTGACAACAAGAGTCTTGAAGCACTTGGGGTGTACCAAGGATCTCAAGAGATTTTGATAAAACTTGAAGCACTTGGGGATTTACCAAGGAGCTCAAGAGATTTTGATAAAAACTTGAAGTACTTGGGGTGTACCAAGGAGCTCAAGAGATTTTGATAAAAACTTGAAGCACTTGGGGATTTACCAAGGAGCTCAAGGGATTTTGACAAAGACTTGAAACACTTGGGGATTTACCAAGGAGTTCAGAAAGATTTGACAAAATATCAAAACTATTTTGAAAAGATAGGATAAATTATTGCTTTCTGCAAGTGAGCCTTGAACCCTACTTAGCCAAATATGCATGTAATGATAGGATCCACTTATATTCTACATAGTAGTGAAACTTGCCAATACAATTCAAATGTATTGACCCTTGTGGCTGTAACTTGTAATGTTGCAGGTTTGATTGATATTAGTGAAGTTGATTGATTAGGATTACAAAGTCTACAACCAGCATGTTTGCCTGTGGCACTTTGAAGATGAAGGACCCCATGCTCATAGATATTCTGCTGCAATGTAATGTAATAGCCAAATGAGCTATGTAAGATGTAATAAAATTATGTTATTCCTGGTTATAAAGTTATATTATGACCTTTGTTCCTTGATATTACATCTTAACTGTGGATGCTAGCTATTGATCTAGGGACTAGCATTATATACAGAGGGATCTCTACCTTATTAAAGGTTGGGACCTCTACAGATGGTATCAGAGCATTGTGTTGCCTATAGGATTTGTAACCCTAGGATTGGACAAAAACCCTTAGAAAAATAGGAGTTGTTCCAAAACTTATTTACCAAACAAACTTGTAAAATCTTTCCTCAACCATTTTGGTTTTGATTCTACATCTCTTCTATTCCAACTTGATGGACAAACCTACCCCATGACCAAGGACTTCACCATGTGCAAAGGACATCTTCAACTCTAATGACTTCAACATCTTCAACTCTAATGACTTCAACATCTTCAACTCTAATGACTTCAACATCTTCAGCATATTCACCAAGGACTTCAACCTTGGATATCACTAAGGACAAGTGAGACAAGAAATCTTGCTCAAGATTTGGAGACTAAGGAAACACAACTTAGAAGGAGCCATCCTCACCTTTGAAGTTTTGTGACCAAGAGTTTTTCCTAAGGAAACCATGATCTCATGCAAGAAGAATCAACCAAGAAGGATGGAAAGATCACAAGTGAACCATATAGATGGACCACCATATTTTAGTTAAGTCAAACACACCAACTTATGTGGTGTAACAAAAATATTTTGTTGCCTAAAAATGTGCTTGAACCTTGTTGTTTGAGTGAAATGTTTGACTTGTGATTGCTTGCGCATTGCTTGAGTGAATTGTGATGTGTGTGATTAGAATTGATTCCTTAGAGATATCTTGCCTATTCTAATATCCATTCAACCCAAACAGATGACTACTCCAAGAGACTCCAACATCAAGGTTGATGACAACAACACCAACCAAGAGGACAACATGAGAGAACTCATATCAACCCAAAACCAGTTGAACCAAATGACATCTCAATTCATAGCCAACACCAGTGGGGAAGATCCAACCCTGCAAGGATTTTTGGAAAACCAAGCTCAAATGTTGCATAAGGTGACATATCAAATGCTCAACATGGAAAGCAACTTTTCCAAAAGTGTTTGTGAAAACAAGGATGGCAACGATGTTATTATAAAAGGAACCAAAGCTTGCAATATTTGTGGAGACAAGGATCACACTTCCAAGGAGCATGGAGATCAATGCCCCAACTGTGAAGAGAAACATCCAGTTGGCCAATGTCCCACCTCTGAAGCTACTTGTTACTTATGTGAAGGAAATAATCATGTCCCTATCCAATGCCCCATCTATTCCATAGTTGAACAAACGAAACAAGGTGGAGTGCAACAAATGATTGCAAACTATCAAGAAGGATCCAAGTCTACCAAGAAGAATGAGGACAAAGGAAAAGCTCCACTTATACCTCCATGCAATACAACCCAATTTAAAGGACCAAAGAAGAGGCATATGAATTATCCAAAGAGCAATAGAAGGTCCAAGAAACAAGTAGACATTCCTACCTACAAGATAACATATGAAAAACATGAACTAGATGCACTCCTAGCTTTGGAGAAACCCAAGAAAAAGAAGGACAATAGCCATGTGCAATGTCATCATTGTAAAGAAATGGGACACTATTCCAGTGAATGTCCAGAGAAACAGAAGTATGAGGAGATTGGTCAAGTATCGTGCAATAACTGCAAAGAGCTAGGCCATTATGCAGCAACTTTTCCACAAGAGACACGTGAAGAACTCAAACTTATCACATGTTTCAATTGCAAAGAACCAGGACATTATGCAAGCAATTGTCCAGAAAATATGAAGAACAAGATAAACAAGCCTATGAAGGATCTCAGCCTTGTCACATGTGTCAAGTGTGGAAACAAAGGACACTATGCAGATGTTTGCCTAGAGAAGTTTCCCCAAGATCCCAAGCAAGCCAACATGTAACTTACTTGGAAATTTTTTAAGGGTGGTAGTACCCTAGATGCTTTGAGCCAACTTGTAACCCTAGCCTTCCCAAATCTCGGGACGAGATTTATTTTAAGGGTGGTAGCCTGTCACATCCCAAGATTTTTCAGATCTTGTAATGTGAAAAATAAATGAATAAAAATAAAACTTTGTTGATTTTCAGGGTGAGAAGAAACTTTTTGAGTCCAATTGGAAACTTTCAAAACCTATTTGGATCAAATAAAATCCTTAAGGGGTTTAAAAGATAAATAAACAATAAAGATAAAAATATTTGAAATTACTATTTTTTGAATCTTTTAATAAAAAGATTTGGTTTTCAAATGAAAAGGTAGAAATATAAATAAGGATTATTTTATAGAGCCAAATTAAACCTTGGCCAAGCTTTTGAAATAAGACATTTTGTTTTGCTCAAAAGAATAAAGATTTATTTAAAGAAAATATTAGGGATTTATTAATACCCAATTTTGATAAAGTAAAGACTTTCCCTTTTTAATAAAACATTAAAACTTATTAATTTATTTTAAATATGTTTTCCAAGTATTTTATATTCTCAAATAAAACTACTGAAGTGTTTTTGGTTTTATATTTAGATTTCAAAAGAGATAAAGTTTTTTTAAAACAACTTCTATTTGAATTAAATAACTATGGTCCATTTTATTTAATTATTAATGGGTCCTAAAAAGAATAAAATTATTTTATTTTAGGACTTGGTTTTGTGTTGTTAAACAGAACCAAATTCAATTGTAAAGTGTGGTGGAAGTTGATTGTTTTGAATGTTTAATTTGTTTGTTTAAATTTCAAAACAGAAAATAGATTGGAAAAAGGAAAAGTTTCAGAACAAAAAAAATGTGTAAAAGACACAGCCCAACCGGCCAGCCCAACAGCAAGCCCACCCCACTCTCTCTCGCGAAACGTTTTTCCACACACAGTCTCGCACCCGCGAAGTCGCAGACAGGTGGACCCTCTCCCTCTCTTTCTTCCTCGCTGACGAGACGACCCCACCGCCAGCTCACTCTCTTCTTCCTCGCGCAGACCCCGCCCTGCCGTTGCTGCCATTTACGCCGGCGATGAATACGCATTGAATACGCCCTTGAATCCCCCCAGTAACCGCACACATTTAAACGCCTGCGTCTTTCCTCCCCTTCCCCTCAAACCCCGCTGCAAGTGAGCCTCTAGGCTGCCCCAATTCGAGCCCGCACCCTCGCTGCCCCGACGACCTTCCCCGGCCAATTCCGGTGAGTACACGCCGCCCCCTCCTCTCTAGTTCATGCTCACTGGATCTCCATCACTTTGCGAATCCACTGACCCCAGCCACACTTCCTCTGGTGACCCAGAGCGTCGGCAACCACCTCGACTAAGCGCCGCCGCGTCTGCTTCTCTCTCCGGTGAGTTTTCCTGGTAAGAACCAACCACCCGAGCCCTCTCAATCACGCACGCATCATCGCCTTGACCTTGCGCGTCTAACCATGCTCTCTGTTTTCCCCCTCGAGAACCGTAGCGCCATCCCCGACAACCACCAGAGCCGTCTGACGCCGACGACGTCTCCGGCGAGAGATTAATCCCGCCCCGGTGCGCACCTCGCCTCCTCGCAACCACGTTGAGCATCGCCACGATCCCTTGAGCACGGTGAGCACCTCCCCCTCTCTCTTTGCTTGCTGCATCGCCAGTACCGCCACCGTCTGAGCGTCGCCGCCGCCAGCCGCCGCACAACGCCGCCCGTTGTTGACCAAGCAGCAGTGTCCGTAGGATCTAGATCGGTCGAACGCGATAGAAGCTAGACGAAGGGGTAAGTAGCATCTCAGCACCGTGCGATATTTTTAGATCCAACGAACCACAGAACGTGATCTGCGCGAACCGGTACCGCCCAATGAGAACACGCCGCGTGGCACTAGTTGTTTTAAAACAGATTTTTGAATCAGATTGATTTGCAAATTTGTAACCCTTGTAACTTTTGACCCACACGTCCAAAATTTGCAAATTTTATATCAATAGAATTAGTGGAACAAGCCCTAGCTAACCATGCAATTTGTTTAGTAAAAAAAGTTTATGTTAGATTGTTTGTTTTTGCAGAAACATTTGTATGCTTGTTTAGGTTATAGAAATTATTCCAAAATGATTTTAAGGATGAAATCTTTGCAAATTGGTTTGTGGTGAACCTACTGACCCTAGGAACCAACCTATGGATTTAAAAATGTATTTGGTGAAGATTAGGATTGAATAATTGAATTACCCCACTTCTAACCAAATAAAAAGATTGATTTTGTTATGGAAATGACTTTTGAGAAAAACCTTTGGAAAATGTTTTGATTCAAAGCTACTGACCCTAAACACTAATTTTTGTGAACTAACAACTTGTTTGGTGAACAATATAATTTTTTTGCTTTGCTAAAAACATTTTCCACCACATAAAAATGATGATTTGGTTTAAAAATGGTTTTTAGATAAAACCCTTTTGCAAATGGTTTTGACACTTTAGAAAATGTCCACTTTGAGCCTTACAATGTTTAGAGCCTAGTAGAAACCACCTTTGCAAATAAAACTATCTTTTGCATGCTTGCATGCATGACTTAGTTTCTATGATTTTATGTGTGATGAATTGTTTGATTATGGTTTGGAATGCTAGTTGAATTTGTGTTTGATTGATTGATTTGTAGTGAAGTTAGAAGAGTGTGAGATTAACAAGATCAAGAAGTGAACCAACATTCCCTACCAAAAAGGCAAGTTACACTATCATCCAAAGTCCTACTATTTTCATTATACTTAGTGGATTTTGAAACATGCATGAAAAGTATTTCTATACTATATGCTATGCTAAATCCTAATAGGATACCCTTATACATTCCTTAGTGAAAACAATGTAGTTGTAAAATGCTTAGCCAAGCTACATATTTTGAGAAGAGATACATGTTGAGATTTTATGAAGTTGAGAAAAGACTTATGTTTTATATAATAAAACAAGTACTCAATGAACCACCTGGGTGGACAAGGATACTCAAGGTTTGCACAAGGTGACAACAATAGGAACCATGTTTATATGGCAATCTCTTTTGTTGTGCACCAGATGAAAACCACCCAGGGACTTAGAGATTGAACATGTTTCTCCAACAGTGGCTTCCGTGTACAGCCACATGCTATTATGGCTCTGGCTTAGTCAACTACATTGGGAAGACCCATGCATTGGTCTTCAGGTTTACTGGAAATGAGGGAACTAGGAACCCTACATTGGTGCCTGAAGACAAGCTAGCATTGTGTATGGGAGGACCCTATGGAAAGACTTCGTCACATTCTCAATCTGCCAGTACTCCATCTTGGTGAGTACTTATCTAGCGGCCACTGGTGGCAACAAGTTGAGATTGTGTCATGTGGGTAAAGTGTACAACTTCTGCAGAAGATAATAAAATCTAAGTACTTAGCCGTGTCCCCGGTTATGGACAATACTGAGCAACTAAAAGGCTTGAAGCTATGGGAAATCTCGACATTCCAATTTCTAAAAGAGAAACTTTAAAGTGACAACAAGAGGCTTGAAGCACTTGGGGTGTACCAAGGAGCTCAAGAGATTTTGATAAAACTTGAAGCACTTGGGGATTTACCAAGGAGCTCAAGAGATTTTGATAAAAACTTGAAGTACTTGGGGTGTACCAAGGAGCTCAAGAGATTTTGATAAAAACTTGAAGCACTAGGGGATTTACCAAGGATCTCAAGGGATTTTGACAAAGACTTGAAACACTTGGTGATTTACCAAGGAGTTCAGAAAGATTTTACAAAAGATCAAAACTGTTTTGAAAAGATAGGATAAATTATTGCTTTCTGCAAATGAGCCTTGAACCCTACTTAGCCAAATATGCATGTAATGATAGGATCGACTTATATTCTACATAGTAGTGAAACTTGCCAATACAATTCAAATGTATTGACCCTTGTGGATGTAACTTGTAATGTTGCAGGTTTGATTGATATTAGTGAAGTTGATTGATTAGGATTACAAAGTCTACAACCAGCATGTTTGCCTGTGGCACTTTGAAGATGAAGGACCCCATGCTTATAGATATTCTGCTGCAATGTACTGTAATAGCCAAATGAGCTATGTAAGATGTAATAAAATTATGTTATTCCTGGTTATAAAGTTATATTATGACCTTTGTTCCTTGATATTACATCTTAACTATGGATGCTAGCTATTGATCTAGGGACTAGCATTATATACACAGGGATCTCTACCTTATTAAAGGTTGGGACCTCTACAATACATGTGTGTTTAATGAACAAACAGAAAGTTCCTAGTTATGCCTCTCTCATAAACTAGTTCGTTGATTAACAAGATGATCATAGTTTCCTGATCATAGACATTGGATGTTGTTAATAACGAGATCACAACATTAGTGTAATGGTGTGATGAACATTCATCCGAAGTATAGCATTACGATCAAAGTCATTGAGTTTATATTGCTATAAACAACTTACGAAGTAGTCCTAATCCTTAGACCATGAGATCATGCCAATCACTAACACCGGAAGAGTTTCTTGTTGACATCAAACGTCACTCCGTAACTGGGTGATTATAAAGATGGCTTCAAAGCTACTAAAGTGCTATGTTGAGAATCATGGATCAAGAGTGGAATTTGTTCATCCCGATGACGGATAGATATGCTATGGGCCCTCTCGGTGATATCACATTGGTTAGCTTGCCAGCAAGTGATTTGATCACTAGAATGTTATATCACGGGAACGAGAAAAGAGTGCATGTTAGTAACAAGATCAAACTAGGTATGGAGATACCGATGATAGAATCTCGGACATGTAATATATCGTGAAACAAAGGGATTAAGATACAAGCGTAAAAGGTTCCGACGATCACAGGAAAAGTCATCGTTGAATGTGTGGGAGTCAGTATGGATCTCCAGGTCCCGCTACTAATTATTGATCGGAGAAGGGTCTCGATCATGTCCGCATTATTCGCGAACCGTAGGGTGACACACTTGAGGGACACTGGCATCCAGTTGGAGCAAATGTTTCATGCCGAAAGAATAAACAAGCGCACGAATTTATTTCACTAGATACCGAAACAGGTTTTCGGGTGAAATTGCATAAAGTGGTTATGCATGTGAAATAGAATTCTAGAAAGGGGTTATTTGTGAATGTTTGTCATTAAATTAATTGACAAAATTCTGAATAAAATAAAAGAGTTTTATTTAATGAGAGTTTGCATTAAATTTGGTGGAAATTTAATGGGAATTTGAGTGGATTTTTGAGTGGAGAAAATTGAAGGGCCATTTTGTGAGTGGAGTGTCCACCCACATGAATGAGGGAGAGGTGGGGGCACCCTCCATGGCCGGCGGCCATGCCCCCTTGGGCTGCCCCCTTCCGCTATATAAGGAGCCCCTCCTCTCACTTCTCACTCACACCTCCTCGTGAAGGATCTCTCTCCCCTTCTAGAATTTATCCCCCATGGCCTCGGACTAGCGAGATACATGTTCCCGGTGGCTATTCGGCAAGAAAGGGTTGTGCTTCCGCTGCATTGCTGGAGCGAGGAGGCGGAGGTTGCTCGGTGTCTTGTACGTGTGTGCGAGCACGGATGCGCTACTGCTTTGCGGCGCTAGGACTTCCTCTAGATCTTGAGATCGTCTACATCAACCACGAGTTGAACTCTTTAAGCTTTGTCGGTCTTCAAGGGTATGTTCTCTACGGATATACATCCGCTTGTTGTTTGTATCTAGTAGATAGATCTTGGTACATAGTTCCCATCGTAGGAATTTTTTTGTTTTCTATGCTGCGAACCCTACACATTATCTATCACATTGCGTGATAAACCCTTTGTGAAGGGATCTTCCAGGTTCTTAGATGTTTGGATATAGTCCAACGCAATAACCCCGGAGTTTCTCAGTTTCCTGACAGATTTCAATCTCCTCTTCACATGCCTTGATGACTTCATTTTATCCTTAGAACTGTTTACTTTGACGATCACAGTTTGATTATCACAGTTCATCGGTATGGCGGGTATTGGTTTTTCAACCACATGTACGTCCATCAAGAGCTCACGAAGCCACTCTGCTTCAACAGTGGCTGTGTCTAATTCTGTGAGTTCTGCTTCCATAGTTGACCTCGTTAAGATGGTCTTCTTGCAAGACTTCCAAGAAACAGCGCCACCACCAAGTGTAAACAAATAACCACTTGTGGCCTTAATCTCATCAGCATCAAATATTTAGTTTGAATCACTATAACCCTCAAGTACCCATGGATACCCAGTATAGTGAATACCATAACTCGCAGTGCCTTTCAAATAGAGCAAAACTCTTTCAAGAGCATGCCAATGATCATCTCCAGGATTTGACACAAATCGACTCAGTTTGCTTACAACAAAGGATATGTCAGGTCTAGTAGCGCTGGCTAAATAAATGAGTGAGCCAATGATTTGAGAATATATCAATTGATCTTTAGCATTCCTTCGATTCTTTCGAAGTAGCACACTCGGATCATAAGGCGTTGAAGAAGAATTGCAGTCGCTATACCCAAAGCGACTCAATATCTTTTCCACATAGTGAGACTGAAGCAGTGTAATCCCACCATTGTCATCCTTTAGTAGCTTGATGTTTAAAATTACATCAACCACTCCCCAGTCCTTCATCTCAAAGCAGCGAGATAGGAACTTTTTTACCTCCTCGATAACAGCGAGGTTGGTCCCGAATATAAATATTTCATCAACGTAGAGACACATAATAACTCCCTCGCCCCCACCATGGCGATAGTACACACATTTGTCAGCTTCATTTACAACAAAGCCTTCAGCAGTTAAAGTTCTTTCAAACTTCTCGTGCCACTGCTTAGGAGCTTGCTTAAGACCATACAAAGACTTCACTAACTTACACACCTTTCCTTCTTGACCATCTACTACAAATCCGTCAGGCTGCTCCATATAAATTTCCTCATCTAGCTCTCCATTTAGAAAAGCTATCTTAACGTCCATTTGATGAACGAGAAGACCATGTGAGGCAGCCAAGGAAAGTAGTACTCAAATAGTGGTCAATCTGGCTACAGGTGAGTAGGTATAGAAGAAGTCTTCACCTTCATTTTGGGTATAACCCTTAGCCACAAGACGTGCCTTGTACTTTTCAATAGTACCATCAGGTCTAAGCTTTTTCTTGAACACCCATTTACATCCTACAGGTTTACACCCATAAGGACGATCAGTGATTTACCAAGTACCATTAGCTAAGATGGAGTCCATCTTGCTTCGGACAACTTCCTTCCAGTAGTCAGCATCTTGAGATGCATAAGCTTCTGAAATGGAAGTGGGAGTATCATCCACAAGGTACACAATGAAATCATCACCAAATGACTTTGCAGTCCTTTGTCTCTTGCTCCTTTTGGGAGCTTCATTGTCATCCTCCATAGGATCATCAGAGTGTTCTATCAGCATAGTGGGTTCAGGAATTATAGAAAATTCCTGACTAGATGAACTAGTCATCTCCTAATTTGATGAGCTAGACATACCTTTCATAGGAAAGATGTCCTCAAAGAAAGTCGCATAATTCGACTCCATAATTGTACCAACATGCATGTCGGATACCTCAGATTTTACTATCAAAAATCTATAGCCAATGCTATGAAAAGCATATCCCAGAAAAACACAATCAACGATTTTTGGTCCAAGCTTTCGCTTCTTGGGTATTGGAATATTGACTTTCGCCAAACAACCCCAAGTTCGTAAGTAAGAGAGTTTAAGCATATCCCAGAAGAACCGCACTCTAACTGATTTGGTTAACGCACTTGGGGTTGCTTTGGCTTGCGGGGTTGCTTTGCTTGCACACAAACTTGGCACTTAGAACCTTTGACAGTGGTAAATTTCGGAATTAAACTCATATTGGCTAGCCGCGTCATGCAACCAAAGTTAATGTGACAGAGTCGTGAATGCCAAACATTGGACTCATTATCACTACAAACATGATTAATAACTTTAGTACATGAGTCTGACAAAGACAAGCGGAACAGACCTCCGCACTCATAACCCTTTACAACAAATTGTATATACTTAGAAATTACAACTTTATTGGACTCAAAAACCAACTTAAAGCCATGTCGACATAAAAGCGATCCGCTTACGAGATTCTTATTGATGGAGGAACGTCGCACATTCTTCTTGAGACGGTCTTCCCCGAAGTAAACTTCAGATTTACCGTACCAACACCATGAACAGAGGCACGTGAGCCGTTTCCCATCAGCACGGAAGAGGTCCTTGCGACTTGATAAGAGGAAAACATGGAAATATCAGAACATACATGTGTATTAGCACCCGTGTCTATCCACCAATCAGGAGAATGACATACTGAAAGGATAGTAGGTAAAATACCGTACCCAGCATCCTTCATCTCAGTATCGCTAATAATAACATTAGCGGCCTTGCCGCTGTTTCCATGTTGACGCTTGTCAAAGCGATTAGGGCAGCTAGGAGCCCAATGATCAGGATCACCACAGACGTGGCAAGAGCCTTTCCTCTTATCATTTTTCTTCTTGAAGTTGGTTGAGTGTTGGCCTTGTTCTTTCCATCAAACTTTCCCTTTCCTTCAGTTTTGTTCTTATTCTTAAACTTGTGGGATTGGAAGTTTTTCCTCTGCACTAAATTGGCAGTAGAACCTCCCTCAAGTCCTAGAGCAGTTTTGTCCTTTGCTCTCGCCTTCTCTTCCACATGAAGAGACCCAATGAGATCCGTAACGGAAAACTCTTGTCTCTTATGTTTCAGAGAAGTAGCAAAGTTCCTCCACGAAGGAGGAAGCTTGGCAATAATGCCACCAACCACAAATGTGTTCGGTAAGGAACACTTGAACTGCTCAAGTTCTTTGGCAAGTGATTGTATCTCATGAGCTTGCTCAACGACGGAGCACGCATCAACCATCCTGTAGTCATAGAGTTGCTCCATGACATACATTTCGATGCCGCCGTCGAGACCCCAAACTTGGCCTCGAGCGCTTCCCACGCGTCCTTGCCATTATCAAATGACATATAAGGGTCAACAATGTTGTCCCCAAGAACACTGAATAAAGCCGCCATAAACATGGTATCGGCTTTCTTAAAGTTTGCTTCCTGCTCAGTAGAAAGATCTCCTTCAGGCTTGCCAAGTGTGGCGCTATAGCAGTTTAGGTTTTCAAACCAGAGAACTGCTCTCTTGCGCCATCTCTTATAGTGCATGCCATCAAAAGGAGGCGGCCTAGTAGCCGCGGCTACACCAGTGGAATTCAGTTTCCTATAATTAGGTTTTTGGATTGTTGGAAATTGAAGCAATAATCCATATGATTTAATCAGAATAATAAACTGATAAATCATGATCATACAAACGGTACTAAAGCCAATTATGCAGATCAACAAAGTAGATGAACAATTTACATCTATAGGAGATAAACCTATCACATCTACACCAAACGCTAGAACAAAGAACTCTAGCATAATCCGAAAGAGAGAAATCGAGATCACATACAATGTAGGCTGAATAGCAGCCGCAGCGGTTGCAGCAGCGTCGCCCATGTTGATGTTGTCGAAGAGGTCGCTCACGTCCGGGAAGAAGTCGTCGTTAGGGAACTCGCCGTCGGACGACGTCGTGGTTGCCAGTAGTCGCCCTTGAGCGCTCCCCAAAAACCTGATCGTCCCTCACCCGTACAGGTTCACGAGAGGCGGGGTTCCAGAGGCCTACTGTCCCGATCTGCGGTGCACGCCGCAAGCCGGGATGGGGAAGACGAAAGCGGCGGCACAAGGTTCTGGAGGGTAGGCACGTGTGTGGATTGATACGGTTTAGCCCGGACGCTTATATAGTGCAGGTTAGGAGGATCGTGGGCTCAGCCCACGTCTGAGTCGGTAATAGCCACTTCCATAAAAACTGGAAACGGCTGTAATTAACGTGTCCGTTAAAGACTCATAATCAGTTTTCCCAACCAGCAAAATAAATCTCGTCTCGGCGGGATTCCCGCAACCCACAACCCGCGGCGCGCGCGTGTCGTGACGAGGCGTGGCGAGGCGGGCGGCGTCGGAGGAGGAGTGCGCGAGGGCTACTCTTCTTGTCACACCTTAGTGAGTGGTGCAACTCTCTACTATATAAGGTGGTCCAACTCCCTTCAACTAGCAATGCGGGACTAAACTTTAGCACCACTAGCACAGCCATATGTTGCCATGTACAAGTGGCCAAAGAGAATTTCAGAATTTGTCTAATGGGCCAACAGCCCAATATACACCAAATTCCAACACTTCAGGCATGCCATCCTTACAGATCTAGAAACACGTTTATAGTTCTCACTAGAAACCGTGGACAATTTTAACTCATTGTTCAGTGATTCACACTTAATCACTCTTGAACTTTTTCTTCTCACTAAGAACTTGGATCATGTTATGTTGAGTATTCATCATGGTCTTTAAGACAGAAACAATATCATAACATAGTGGATGTTACACATCCCATTCTTTCTTTCAATCATCGATACTTATACTTAACGATTTTCCTAATTCAAATGATTTAGGACTATTCCTTAATCAGTTCCTATTATAATTTTTTTAGAATATCTTTTAGGAATACATTCCAACATAATGTTATATGGCATTAATCTCCTAAGATATCATGTCCATTATACTTTAAATTTTACCCTTACAAATCAACATTTATTTGCTCTTCAGGCCTTATTCTTATTGTGTCATATAAACATATGAATTATGTCTAAGCTCCCACTCAAAATATGTCACCTTCATATATGAGTCTGACATTTTACATTGCTCCCACTAAAAAATATGTCATTCACATATTATTTTAGAAAGACTCTCTAGATACCAATTAATTTTATACAAATTGCATATCTTCTAAATATTTTGAACAACTTCAAAATCTCTTGATAAATTCTTCCAAGACATATTTTGGCGAATCGTGCTTTGTTTTTTAAGACTCACACCTTTTCCGTATGAATTTGCATTCTTTCGAAAATATCAAGTTACTCCTTCACTTTACAAGATTCAGTAACATTTTACTTTCTAATCTTAAGTGAAAATTTCTTCTAGAATTTCTTGTAATTTCAGTTTACCATCAATTCCTTTGTAGTTCGTAGGTATGCATTGTCCAAATAATATGACAAGTGATTCACAAATGTATCCACACAAGGTGTAGGGTGTATTTGCGAATCCTACTTCTTTTGTGATAGCACAACTGAAACACAATGATCATTATCATTGATTTCTTTCTTTAATGTGAAGAGTCACGTTCCAAAACATATTCCATTGTGTTTCTCAACACTCTGGTGCAGGGTCATAGACCTTCATCATAATCTCACTTTCTTCCATTAAGAACATTGTCGAGAAACACACATTCTCGAGAACGTATCAAACTTTTAGCAATACTAGTTTTGCCTTCTTTTGGTTTTAGTCATGGATGTATTTCAAAGTTTTAAATGAATACTCTACAAGGACTTGTTCGCTATTGTTTTGGTTTTATCAATTAACTCCAAAAATTTCACGAATTCTTGATTGTTTACTTTATTCTAAATGAGTGTTCGCTATTTCTAACTAATGATATTTACACACTAACACTACCTCATTTTATTGGTGCCACCTTTTTCCCACTTACTATCAAATATTATGTTGTGAAACATATTTCATAATTCCTTTATTACAATAATGTTGAATTTCATTACTATTGATCAAATCGTAGTGATTTTATTCTCTTTTATTTTCAATACTGTTTGATGTTGAAACCTTTGATCAAATCAAATAATTTCATGCTCTTGTTTCATTTGGTAAACTCTTTTACTTAATTCAATAGTTAATAGATGATAATTACCACTTTGTCAAAATAGGGTAGATCGAACATGTATTTTCTTTCAACAATTCACCAAACAATTTGTATTCTATAATACGCGGTGTTTTAGTTATCTTGTCGATCATGGGCCTGACTTGTATGCGACAAGAGATCTAATATCCACATCTTTCACATACTATCATGACAACCTTTGAATTTTAAATAATGGTTTCATTCAAAATGAATATATAATTTAGTTCAGTATTTCAAGGCATTTTAATTTTTTACAAATGTTCATGCATTATCAATTAGTTTCTGTAAGATCCCTCCCTTATAAAGGTAAGGATCCCTGTGATTGCAATGCTAGTCCCTGGATCAAATGCTAGCATCCACAGTTTAAGATGAAGTACACAGAAACAAAGGTCATTATTAAATCGTCATTCCAGAGATAACATAGTCTTTTACAACTCCATGGCCATAGGCCTAATACAAGAGTTTAATCATAACAATATAAATAAAGTCTTCATCTTCATGTGCCATAGGCAAGAATGTTGAGTGTAGACTCATAACCCCTAATCATCATCAGAGTAACCTGCAACATCACAAGTTACAGCCACAGTGGGTCAATACTTTGGAATAGTATTGGCAAGTGATACCTTAATAAAATATTAGCATCTAGTTACTATATGAATTTGGCTAAGTGTAGCTTAGGCTTGCTTTGCTCAAAATTGGTTTTACCTATTAGTTGAAAACTCTAAGTTTTTCTTTGACAAAACTTTCCCAAGGAACCACCAATAGAAATTGGTGAACCTTCACCCTTGTTCAACCACAAGTTTTAACTTAGAAAATTGGGATGAGGAGATTCTTGATAGCTTTCATGTCTTGATGCTCAAATTTTCCAATACCAAGGACATGGCTAAGTACTTAGATTCTTCCATCTGCAGAGGTTGTGCACTTTCCCCACAAGATTTGATTTTCACCAAGACAGGACCTTTCAGAAGCCTTCCCTTAGACCAAAATGGACGCGCTCCAACCTATCATTCCCCTACCACCAACTGTCCATTTGTCTAAGTTATTGCAACCTATATGATCTAGGCAGAGCCCATAATTCTATGTGGCTGCACTAGAAGCTTCTTAACATTTGGCATCTCAAATCCCTTTGTTCCTGGGTGGCTTTCCACAAGTGTGATACACAAGGTAACCATAGAAATGGGCCTTGTGTAACCACTCAACACAAACCAATCTTTCCATTCCACCCAGGTGTTTCATTCATGTAGTTGTTTTATTAAGCAAAACACAAGTCAAAGACTTAGAAATATTTCTCATAGCATGATTATACTCCACCCTTGGTTGCTATTATCTAGGATAAGCATGGCAATAACAAGTATCCTAACTTAAAGGAAATTCTAACATTTCTACAACTACTAGGATTTCCCAAGCATAGCATATAGATACTTAGCAAAATAATCATGCAAGTCCTATACAAAATATTTCTAATGCATAGGTAAAAATATATGGATAAAAACATTAAGCACCACTTGCCTTGTTAGTTTGGGGAGTAGCAACAATCTTCACAACCACAATCACTATTAGCACCAAAATCTACACATAAAATGATGGCACCAAATTCACATATCAAAAATATACAAGCAAAAATATATGAATGCATGCAAATGCCATGTGATGATTTTCTACACCAAACAAGACAAGTATACAATACTGAATCATAAACAAGACCAAGACACACTAAATAAACTTTATTTGATCTTTAAATCATTTTTCAAATCATTTCTATACTCAAAATAAGCCTATAAATGTCTCTGCAAAAATAACCAATTTTACAGAAGCAAAACATTAAACACATTGCATAAATGGATAGCATTCTTTTTCCTGATTCCAATGATATAAAATTTGCAAAATTTGAACGTGTGGATCAAAAGTTATGAATTTTGCAAGTTTGAACAACTAATAGAACTAATTTCTCTTTTAAAACTAAACTCAGGCCACGCGGCGTGTTCTGATTGGCTCGTACCGGTTCGGCCGGATCGATCAACATGGGCCGCACGATTTAAGTGAAAACACACGGCCAGATCTAAAACGTACCCCTTCGATAAGTGATCTATTCGCGTGCGCTGGATCTAGATCCTACGGTCGTTCATCAAACGACCAACAACTGGCGGCGCGCAGCGACGGTGAGCGGCGGCGCGCTCGGTCTATGGCGTTGCGGAGGCTACTATAAGCGAGGAAGAGAACGGGGAGGCTCACCAGACTCGCAGAGACGTGCCGGAGCTCAACGTGGCAGTGGTTTGTCAAGGGGTGCACGGACACAGCGACAGGACCTCGTCGGAGTTGTTGGCGGCGTCGGGTGCTTGCAGATGAAGATGTTGCCGAGACTCTAGATCGCCCTAGCACGAATCAGATGGATCAGCAGGTGCGCAAGGCCATGGCGAACATGCCAGCATCAAAGAGAAGGCAAGGGGCGGTCGGGTTTTACCTAGATTGCTCGTCGGAGTCGAGCAGTGGTTTTGACGCTTGCGGGTGTGGACGGGATCGACGACCTGGATCACGAGAAGGCAAAAGAAGGGCATCAGGATATGCGCAAGATTGCAGTGACTGTACTGGCGAAGTTAGGAGTCAGGGACGCGGAGATCTCACCGGAATCAATCGTCGAAGCTCGTCGGGACAGCGGCGGAGTTTGGTGAAATCTGGGCAGCCTGGTGGCGAGGAGAGGGTGCTGTGTGGGGGGGGGGGGGAATGGCCGGGGGGGGGGGGGAATTAAGTAGCCAGGAGCGGGGCGAGAATTACTCTTTGAATCAATGGGAATTAATGAGGTTTTAAACGCGGCGTCTCAAGCGGTGGTAACGGGCAGAGCAAAGTTGATCACAAGACGTGATTACGGGAAGAAGATGCTGACGTGGAGAGGGGCCACTAGTCAGCGACTGGTTGGGTTGGTTCGGCATGGGTGAGAGAAAGAGCAGAGGGAAAATGCCCCAGGTGGGCTTAGTGGGCTGGGTTCGTTGCTGGGACAAAATTGCAGCGCCGGCCTTTTCTGCTTTTCTTATTCTTTTTCTTTTTATATTTCGATTTTCAGGAAACATTTTCAAATGAATTCAAATGTGTTTGATTTCAAACTTTTCCTGGATTTTTATAAAGTTAAAATTGTACACATTTGGTTACAGAACAATGTTGTACACTTTAAAATAATTTGGCACTTTGGAATTTTAAAATAAACAATGTTTTTACCCATTGTTTATTAAAGACAAAGAAATGGTTTAAATTTGTTTCTTTGTTTTGAAATCTTTGTCCAAGCTTTGGAAATTATCAAACAAACATCATTGGTTTAAATCAAACAATCTCTCATATGAGAGTAGCATTGGATCAATGCTTTGCTTACATAAAATAATAAGCATTCAAATGCTTCTGTTTTTGTAATAACTTTGAAAATGATCCTAATATGATTCATGAATGCAAGGATGATATGCAAAGCTTTGAAAACATGATTTTAGGACAACTCAAATAATTCACACATATTTAAAAAACAACATATGAACATGAATAGGTGTCATTCATAAAAGTAGAACAACTAATTTGTTACAAACTCATATGAATAACCGTTTCGCGAAGTGCAAGAAACACTAATAAAGTTCATATTCCATTGATTACAATAATTATCCAAAAACGATAAGCTAAATGATAAATGTTGAGGGAGAGTGTCGTCGACCATCATCATCATGCTTGCCATCAACACGCAACATCACCTCCTCTCCCGCAAGAAGCTCTCATGCAGTAGGAGTTGTTTTCATAAAACAGAACAAGTATTAGATAATTCAATGCTACAATAAGTGTTTGCAAGATTCTAACATTTATAAAAATTTATATCATATATATATTTGTCATCGATGACCTCTCCAGCAATGGGTTCAACTTTCATGTTTCTAAAACGTGATATGAACTCTTGGAAATCTTGTATTTCCCCCATCACCTCTCATTATGCAGGTCCGGGCATGTCCTTGTTAGGCCCATAGTGGGCCCTTCCTCCCATAAGAGCAGGGTGTAACACCCCTCCCAGAAGAGCAGGGTCTAACACCCTAGCCTCTCCGGACCAGCGATTGTCACTCTTGGAAGCTCAATAAGATTTCTAGACTAACCCCACACACCAACACTAGTATTTTATGCGCACTTTGTCCTCTCTCGTGCCTCTAGGCCAAGCACGCTTAACCTCAGTGTTCTTTTCAGATGATCTTCCAGAAAAGAAGTTGCAACTTGTTGGTATGGGTATACTATCAATCTTATTAATCAATGTGCCAGGGTCTCACATACACCAACCCTTAGAAGATCACGCCATCGTCGATCAACCACAAGCCAGGAACGTCCCCTCATGGCACACATATATGCATCCAGTGTCAGCAAATGTGCCATGCCGTGTCTACTCCGGGCCACACACGCCATGCTCCACATGTCTTCCACTGACCCACACACGCCCATGTAACCGCGAGGGGCAGCTCTGATAACATTTGTAACACCCCAGCCTCTCCGTAACAGTGGCTGTCACTCCTGACAGCTCAATAGGATTGATGTCTACACACTTCTATTCTTGTAGACAGTTGTTGGGACTCCAAGTGCAGAGGTTTGTAGAACAACAACAAGTTTCCCTTAAGTGGATTACCCAAGGTTTATCGATCTCAGGGAGGAAGTGGTAAAAGGTATCCCTCTCAAGAAACCCTGCAATCAATATACAAGAAGTCTCTTGTGTCCCTAACACACCCAATACACTTGTTAGGTGTATAGGTGCACTAGTTCAGCGAAGAGATAGTGAAATACAGGTGGTAATGGTGCCAGAAAAGAACTTATGACTTGTTGTTGACGTGGGAGAGACTAAAGGCAAAGTGAAATAAAGATGGAAGCAAGAAAACATGCAAAAGATCTAGATGCAAACGGTGTTTCAATGCTTAGAAATAAGGCCTAGGGATCATACTTTCACTAGTGAACACTCTCAATAAATATATTCTCTTCGTGATACTACCCTGAACTACTCTCCGGTTGGACACTCTAATCCATTGTAGGGCTATAAAAACACTCCTCAAAGTCCGCCTTTCCCAATCTAGATAACCCCACACTGTCACCTTGAGCGCTAGATGGTTCCAACAAACACCACAATTTCATAAACACAACCAACTCAAAATATAACTCATGATAATTATATATGTAACCTAGCTTAAGTGCCACACACGGCGTGCACGCTGCCACTTTCACACACGTGGGGAAAAGCATAGATCTATTAAAGCACGATGAGTATTTATGTAGACTCTATCCTAAGTGCCACCATGGCATGCACGCTGTCACTTTCACACACATGGGGAGAGCAGAGATCTATTGAAGCACTTGAGTAGCAGAGCATATCTACTTGATTACAAAGCTCATGACCACAACAAGATCATGCATAGAGAGAGATGAACACATAGATACCGGTAGAGCCCTTAGCCTCGAGGAAGAACTACTCCCTCCTCATCATGGGAATCAGCAACGGTGATGAAGATGGTGGTGGATATCGATGGAGATGGTTTCGGGGGCACTTCTCCGTCCCAGCAGGGTGCCGGAACAGAGACTTCCAGTCCCCCAAGTCTCCCCTTCGGTGGCGGCAGCGCTGCAGAACTTTTCCTGGCTTTTTTGTCGATGATCTAGGGTTTCTGAGTCGGGGGCTTCTTATAGGCGAAGGAGGCAAGGTCGATGGAGGTCCAGGGGGCCCACACCCCCTATGGGCGCGGCTAGGGTGGGCCCCGTGCCCACCTAGGGTGTTCCACCCTGGTGTCCTTCTCCGTCTCATCTTTGATTTTCCGTATCGTTCAGGGAAAAATATGAACTTTGGCTTTTGTCCCGTCCGATTCCGAGAATATTCATTTTTAGCTTTCTAAAACCAAAAACAACAGAAAACAGGCAACTCGCACTGTGGCATCTTATCAGTAGGTTAGTTCGATAAAGTGTATAAAAATACCTCAAAGTGTGGACAAAACATTAGCAAAGTGGATACTAAACAAGCATGGAACATCAAAAATTATAGATACGTTTATAACGTATCAAGGATCTCTAGACTAACCCCACATACCAACAATAGTCTTTTCTGCGCACTTTGTCCTCACTCGTGCGCACCCGGTACTCACTTCCCGGTCGGTCACCCATCCTCAAATTTCTCTAGGCCAAGCACACTTAACCTTAGAGTTATTTTCAGATGAGCTTCCGAAAAAGAATTTGCAACTTGTTGTATGGGTACACTATCAATCCTATTAAGCCATGTGCCAGGGTCTCACACAGAGCTCCATTGCGAGCATGATGCGTGTACTCTATGGCATCCATCCCACGATCGAAAAGAATCGGGACGACGTGGATAGAAGTTTGGGCCGAAGCAATCACTAGTATAAACACATTACTTAGAGACGTCAATTTCCTATAGGCCTCAGACGGTTTCTCGTTTTGGCTCAAGCGCATAGCTTCTAAGAGCACACAACATGAGCCAGTTTTCCTTTGTGTCTCTAAGATACGCGGCCTTAGACAGTGCAAAAGGGGAAATGCCTCTAATACGTACGAGCTGTAGATGGCCAATATTTCTAACCGCTTGTAAGAGCTCCTCAACCTCAGAAGGCCTATGCTAGGGACCGTATCCAATAGTCAGGCGACCTGAGTTAGATTCTAACAAAGACCATCTCCAGAACTAGTGTGCTTCGAAGCGGCTTTTTAAAGTGACCGTCTCCAGTGTGTGTAAACCATTTTAAATAGTAGCATGCTAACTCGAACTCGATCATAGATGACATGACACATAATCATGATTCATCAGCCATATAGATAGATTAACTCAAGAACTTATAGCAACTCGATCATGGTAACATTAGCCAGATAGTTGGGGAATCCATAAAAATTTAGCCATTACATATTATGGCAGTACATAAAAGGTGTAGTCCATAAATTAATCATAATAGCATAATTAGTACTCTCAAACAAACTAGCATTGCATTTATAATGGGCCGCCCGGTGGAAGTTTTGAACCAGAATATGTGCCTCTCCATTATATTTTTCATCAGAACAAAAAAGGACAATGCTATCTCCAGTCGTTAAGTCGCCAAGATTGCATTTTACCTAGCTCCTATCTTTATCCTAACCATCTTTGGATTTTTTCTACTCATTTGCCAAACATGGACATCAATAGGTTCATCAAGGCGATTCTTTAGATATTTTCTTGTGAACTCAGCTCCAAATGTCTAGGAAAGTATAGAGAATTGAAGAATTAGCATGTTGTGATTACTAGAAGTATTTAAATATCACAAGGTAGCTTGTTGATATCATGATCAAGAATTTAATTATCATCTTACCAGCTTGCACTTATTTTTCATGACAGATCAATAGGGCATCATGTTGACATAAAAATTGGTGTCCCCCTTGTGTTGAGGCCCTGATGCAACAACACATAATAATTTCAATGCGATGGAATATTAATGTCTACCGTCTAAATGCATACAAAACATATGACTGCAATTTTGATCTTTTTTTGATACCTCTAAACTCAATCCTCTCAATGGGCTCTTCATCTGATGACTAGAATTCAAAACCACCAAAGCTAATGCGAAAACTGTCGTTGCTAGAGAGCATTGTTGCATCGTCACTGCAGGTTCCCATATGTTAAATAGATACAGACCAATGAAGTGACAGTTAAATCTCTATTGCTAGAAGGGCAACGAACAATGAGGAATCATTAAATAATTGCAGATTTTGAGATTTATATAAGGGGAAAAGAGTTAGGACAGATGCATGCCGACTGGGGGAAGCTCTCTGACGATGTTGTCGGGTGTTTGCAGCTCGGTAACCCTGAACCTTAAAATCGAGAAGCAAATTGACAAATTCGATGGAAAATTTCCTAAATTGAAGCTACTAATTTAGGGTTTTTGGGGTTTGGTTTTCATGCATACCTACCTGGACGATGAAGGGGTCCTCAGAGATGAGGGAGAGCGTCCACAACACAGGGGACCGGAGGCGGCGGTGCTGGAGAGGCATGGGACCGGAGGCAGCGGTGGTGGAAAGGGAGGGGACCGGCGGCGGCGGTGGTGTAGAGGCACAGGACCGGCGGCGGCGGTGGACAATGGTTTGGGCGAGCGGGGAAGAAAAAATGGGGCATAGATCTAAAATATGTGTCCAAATATTTTTAGATATTTTCCTCCAAGTACTAGCCTCAGACGTCTGCAAGTGGAAAACGTCTCTAAGAACATCCATTCTCCGAATATTTCATATTTTGCCGCCAAGAAACTTTCATAGCTAAGACGACTAGTAGTTTGGAACAAACATATTCGGAACTCCGGATATATTTGGAACTCTAGCATTTGATTATTATATAATTTGAGAAATATTCATAATTTAAAATCAAAGAAATGTGTGTATACATGCTTGCTAGAGTGAAACTGAGTCCCCTAAGACTAAATGAGGTTCATAAATTGAAGAAAATAATTGGCGTAGTACAAACCTTGGATCTTATCCTGAAAGGCATGACGACTCCTATTGCATGCGCTTGGGGACAGAGAAATAAGGTTCAAGTGTTTTGGATTTGACTAATTCAAATATCTAATCACGAAGTAAGATAATTTGGTTTCTTAATTATGATTTCTTCATCAATATAACCATTTTAAATGTATTCTTTGAAGGACGTCTGGTTGAGTGAATATTTGGAAATCCGAATATATTTAGTACTTTGGAATTCGTTAATCCAAAATTTAGAGAATAATTCATAATTTAAAGGCAAAGGAAGGTATTTACACATGTTTGCTAGAGTGGAATTGAGTCCTAAGAGTAAATGAGGTTCATCGAAGAAAATATATGGCATAGTACCTTGAATAACCTGAAAAATTGAGTACTAAGGAAGGTTATATTGTTGTGTGCGTACTAACCTAAATTCTGTGCCTTGGGTAACCTGGAAGATATATGACCAACTCGTATAGTGTTATCATGCGCTTGCTGCAGAGCAATAAGGTACAAGTGTTTTGAATTTGAACATGATCAAATTGAAGGAACTCCATATAATGGTTACCCACTTCCATCCTTATTAATTCAACCACCAGAGACTACAGATATAGATCAGTGCGGTAGCATGATCAGTAATATAATTGAACACGAGAAAATTGAAGGAACTCCATATAAATGAGTAGATTAATATATAAACAAGTTACTTATAATAGTTCAACCACCAGATATTACATATGTAGATATTGTCTTACATGCAACCATAGGTAATATTTAACTTAAACAAAATATAAGAAGGAGCGGCGGCGCAGTAGGGACACGGAGCCGCCTTAGCAGGAGCATCAGCCTACTCAAGGGCAAGCATGCCAGTCTTGATATATTCTTGGAGGAATTTATTGTAGGCTGCATGCTGCGCCAAGGTCTTTGGCTGGTACGTTCGATATTGGCCTTCGCCAATGTCCAGTGTGTGCTGGATCATGTTGTCGATGTCCGTGTTGATGGCTCTGCAACAGAATAGGAAAAACAATTCCCCCTTACGGTGAAAAGGAATTAGCCCCCATAGTAAGCGCCTCAACACGTAGCGGCTCTTGTTGTCCCTAGACTGCTTGCTAGAGTCCACGCTGTCAGAATCGTCCTTTTGATTTTTAAGAACATAATTTAGAACTCATACATATGATTGAATTGTATTACACCTCAAGAATTGACAACATATGTAATAAAATATTAAATTTATATAAAAAAGAATGTATCTAAGCAATAGTTTGATCAGTTCATATACCATTTCATGTATCCAAACAAAATGACAATTAATTGGATCAGAGTTATATGTAGAACAAAGTCTAGGTCCTCATAAATTTCTTCAGGGATGGCGTGAGAGAACCAAGCACCAATTGCACAACCTATATATTGTTCTTGTACATTGACGCGGGTTCGCTAACTCATTCCTAAAAAAATCTGACACCAATGTGTCGCCTCTCTTTTGGGGAAAATTTGAATCATTTGCCACAATAAGAAATTGAAATGTAATCCTTCTTATACACTATGAACGCATGTGAACTCTTTTGGGGGAAATTTCAATCATCGGCCTTAGTGCAAAATTGAAATATAATTCAATATATATGATCACAATTTTTATTGTACATAGTAGCAGAAACAATGCAAATATCATATATAGTTCATATGAATATATAATAAAACTGGGGGCCTCATAAGTTTTTTCATAGATGGGGTAAGTGAATAATTCAAATATCATTGTTCATATGAATGAGAATAAATCTGGGGCCTCATAAGTTTATTTTAGAGATGGAGTTATCGAACCAAAGTACCAATTGCATAACTTATATGGTTGTTGTACATTATTGCCTCAGGTTCACTAAGCCATCCCTAAAAAATCTGACACCATCGATCATATGTGTCTCCCCTTGCACTCTTTTGGGAGAAAAATGAATCATTGGCCTCATTAAGAAATAGAAAAATAATGTACACTATCTAACATATATATGCATGTTGTGTATCGAAATCAACTCTCCAGTAACATATATGCTAAGAAAATGTATATTTACTAGAGGGCATATGAGAAGATCTAAGAAGATGCAAATTTACTAGGTGGAAGATGAGAAGATCTAATCAAATCTCTAAAACAATCGACTCCTCAAACCATATATATTCCCTACATCAAGAAGGCGCGCGACAGAGCAAAAGAATCTGTAGAGGACTGAGCAAATTCTATGTATGAACAGTCAAATCTACAGCTGCAACGACTAGAGAAGCTAGCAAAGTAGTACCTCAGATTTCTCATCGCAGAGCTCCTCCTCGAACTCGTCGCTCACCTCAATTTCTTTGAGGATTTTTCATGGAGGATGGGGTCGTTGATGATGAGCACCGGGTTGACTCCGTCTGCCGCATGCCCCTCAACCAGATCTGCCGTTGGCACTACGACATTGTCGGCCACCTGCTGGTCGACGGCGACTGGCTGGAAGGATCCTGAAGCATCGACGATGAGCAGTATGCGTTCCTAGAGAATCCGCCTCCGCCTACTGCGCCTCCAACTGGCTTCACCTTCGGCTCGTCTCCACACGTACACTTTATGGTGCAGCTAAGGGGGGGGAGGTGGTGCTAGTGAAGGAGCTTAGGCTCATGTGGAAGGTGAAAATTAGGGTTTTGTGACTAGACATATTGGGGGAAAATGACACAAGCTCATTGTTGGGGATATGCTAAATGGGTATCACCATTGCATGTCTCTAATCCGGATAAGCCGGGTGACCCACAGTTGGTAGCAAGGCCCATGGCCTGCTGGGCGTCCCAGTTAGATGGATCCAGAAGGGAGGCCCATGCCGGATAAAGGATGGATATGGAGGAGTGACCAGCGTACCCGGAGGCTTGGAGTGAAAGACACGTTAACTAGTTGTGTACCGTGTAGGACTCTATAACCTATCCGGCTAGGACTTTGCCTGTAACCCTAGGATCTGACGACTATATAAGTCGGACCTGCGGGAGCCTTTAGGGCATGATACAACTCATACCTTGCACAGCGAAGTGATTCCTGTAACTCGGCGTATTGCCATTATAGTGATTTATAGCGGGATTAGGATTCCGCCAGCGTCGTGGGATCTGCACCTAGGTAAGCTGTACCTCATACCCGCCAACCTCCCGCCTTACTCCACGTCTATAAACACGCTCTGTGAGGACCCCACCATGGCGTACTCGCCGGCAATACCACGACACTCTTGGAAGAAGGCCTAGCGGGTTTATATATGAGTGGACACGTCTGGGTATGGACGCGTGTGGGTAGGGGCTACTAAACGATCTCCATTTTCTAATTGCATTAGAAACACGCGCTTGTTGTCTCGGGAACATCCATGCCAGTTTTCAAGACGGGTGGCATAATGGCCCGCCTCAGTAAACCCCTGGAGGCGATTAATATTTCTAACAGGTTGCAGTTGAGTCATATAGGGAGACTATAACTATTATCGTTCGTCCCAGTTAATTGTTAGAGGAGGTTTGTCTTAACGAGAGTGGCTGGGGAAAAGTGGTCCTAGAGACGGTGCTGATTCCCAACCGTCTGAAGTTAGAGTTAGAGGCTCTTAAAAAATTGCGAACGCCTAAGGGTGATGAACATAGCCGGTGGTTTGTAGTTTAGGGTAAACCGTCTCTAGACACAGTCTCTAAGAAATAAGTTTGTACTAGTGAATCCAGCGCTATTATTTCCTCTGATTTGAATTATTTAAAAACATTTTAAAGTTGAGAAATTATTTTTAAGTGCTAACGTCATGTATGAATATCAAATATTTATATGTGAGAAAATAATAATTTAAAACCAATCCTTGTTTACTAGTAGTAAAACTACTGAAATCATATCCCAAATTCTTTATAAGTATCTCAACACAATTTTGAGTTAATCAAGATCTTATGAAGTACTTCCAAAACACCAGGAAGTCATTTGAGATTTGTCCCAAATTGGAAGAACTAAAATATTAAGGCCTACGATGACCAATTGCAAATTAAGTTTTCAACTCATGTGTAGATCAACCCATATGTCCAATTCATCCCAAAGCCCATCTAGTGAAAAATGCCACTTGTCATTATCAAAAATAAATCTTTCATAATGCCACATAGTAAACTTGGGTGAGGTGTCATCTTTACATAAAGGGGGATGAACCTGCACATAAAGCCGAACTACAAGGACAACTGCATAGTTATTAAAGCAGGAGTCAACCATACAAAATAGTGATGTGTCATATTTCTATACATCCTAGGACACTATAAATAGCCATGCACCCAAGTAAGCAAGCCTCACAACTAACCACCCTAGCTTATACAAAAAACAAACACACTCACTTTATAGATAGATCTAGAGGGAACAAGGACACGAGAACTTGAGGAACAACTCAAGAACATGAAGAACAAGGAGGAGGAGCAACTACAAATCTTCACCAAGCAAACATAGGAATCTAGTCTCTAGGATCAAATAGTAGTAGATTAGTGGGTAGAGATAATACTTAATGATGGATGATAAGGAGAGTGATTTGCATATAATATCAAGGAAATATGTATAAAAACACAATTTTGTCCAGAAATGATTCTTTCTATTATCTACACATCACCTAGGCACCCAAATTCATTATATATTTGGTCTAGATACCATCTATATACAACAGTATGCTCTTGTGATCATCAATAAGACATCTAAGAACACAAAGAACCTGAAGAACACACCCTATAATTTAAATCGTAACAAACAAATCAATCTAGGAATCTATCTTTAGATCATATCAGCACATTAAAAATCACTATAAATCAACCCATCAATAAGTCTACTTAATCTAGACTACATTATATATATCTAAATAATCCTATGATAATCAAGAACAAGAAATCATAAGTTCTAAAGTGCATAATAACCATGCATTGTCAATCCATATCTAACTTACTAAATATGTGGAATCTGATGAAACTAAACCCATGATAGCTCCAAATTTCAACACTTTTTACCAATGATTTTCCATTGGTTTTATTCCGGGTTTCGTTGGATTTTATCTTTGAACTAATGTTAACATCTCAAATTAATGAAACCTTGGCTTCTTGTGATGAATTTCAGGTAATGAACATCTTTGGAAGATCTTGGAGCATTTATGAGCTATTTAGAACTAAATAAGAAAATCCCCAATTGAATCCCCCTTCATTAGAGGCGTTTAGGACATGTAATGAACACCGGTACCTTCGGAGCACGCCCATACCGTCCATCCATACGACCCTCCAGTGTATTTGTTATATCAATACAAGCAACTTTCATATTGAGAGAGGACGAAAAACATAACACATCCTCTGAAAACCATTCCAGAAGAGGAGAGATCAGATCTGAAGGAGGAGAAGAACATTGCCTCATTATTCGAAGATCGCTAGCCTCTAACCCATTCACTCCATCATCATTCCCAATTGTAGAGAGAAATAGATAGATTGCCACTTGTAAGATTAAGGTTTGATACTTCGATCTTTCTTGATTTATATCTGATTTGATCTCTAAACAACATTGTGGCTTTCTATGGTAAAGTTGAGATGATTTCCCTTTGCAATATTATTATGCCTTTCATCTATCTTCCTCTCATGTCTGAGTAAATCCCCATAGGCGTGGGAGATGTAGGGGATTATGTGATGTGCCCTCCCTTATTTCCATCCATTTGGGATTATTGTCGTGATTATTATAATGTGATAATGAATATCTATGTTTGCCTAATGCTTGTTGTCTAATTTAAGGGTCTAGATAACATGATCCAGATATCTCATAGATATGAACTTGTTTACGAGCGAATCGGCGAATCCCGAGTAACATAGCCAATAACAATGAGGAGTTAGTACTACTTGAGGATAAAAAAGGAACCATCAAGATTAAAGCCTTGATCCGGTCGAAAAACCTTAATTAATGTGTTGACCATCACTGTGGTAATAGGCAGATGGATCATTGGGACAAGGAGGAATTTGCCATGAGGACTCCTAGTCGGTATACATGTTGCTTGCCTACTCACTTATGAATAAGAAGTACCACAATCACTTATCTCATTTCATCAATTTGGCACATTCACTATCACCATGAAATGTTTCTCTCCGCTCCTAACTTCTCATCTGCAGGAACTCCGAATGATTTCATCATATTTTTACTTTTATGTTATATATCTTTTGCATCTAACTTTACTCAAGTTTGCTCTATTATTCACTCACCATTTCCACCCTTAAACAATTGCAGTCAATTCACTCAAGGCAACGTGAAACCTTGGGTGCGATAGTAATGACGCAATAAAACATTTACCGAAGCTCCTTATTGGGATCGATATAAAAACTAGAATTAATACTTCCGTAAAAATTATGAAACGTGCTCTGACGAACATGTGCACTTGCATGCCATCATCAACCCATTTGCATTAAATCAAATAGATCCAACAACTTGAATAAAATCAACTAAAATTGTTTTGTAACTCAAATGATCATGCCTTGATGAACCCAAATCATTTACATTCTTAATCAAGTTCTTCACCCGAGTGAAAAATAACTTCATCTAAATGTAATAATGCCATGTCTTGTAGTAATGAATGTAATGTTGTTTATTTCATGGGTGAAGTAAACTTAAACTAAATCAAATCCTTAATAAATCACCAACCCAACACTAAAACAAATCCATAAACAAAATTAATGAGGATTTAGTATCGAGGGATTAGAACACATGCATCTCATATATTATGCATCCCAACATGTTGACATCTTTTAACACTAGTCCATACTGAAACAATGATGTTATTCTTCAAATATGGATCTTATCATGGTAGAAGACGCTGATTGCATAACCTGCAATCATAAGGCAAGTCCATTCTTGCATATATCTTATGAGACCAATCTTGTATACCATTTGCATGTTCTTTAAATTATTTTACAAATACCTTTTTGAAAAATTTATTAGCCGCATTCAAAGCAAAATACATTTTTATGAATGAAATGAAATGATCATTGGTGGGAAACGAAATCATGGTTAAGAGACAGGGTTGGGAAGGCATGTGGTGGAGATTCCATAGTATTGGGAAAGTTAGGACTTAACAATAATTGTAGTCAGCGATTCTTAGAGTTGTATAAACCATGCTAATCATAGATCCTATTATGGGATGAGCAACTCAACCAGATCTTGTTCCTTTTGTTGTCCTCGTATATTAAGTCGCACTGTGATCCCAAGTGATTACAGTGGGTGGGAGCTCGCAACGTCCCTATCTTGTGCGGCAGGATAATGACTTAGTATATTTGAAGGGGTGGAGCATAGGTCTATAGGGCCGAAATTCGTTACACAAAGGGTGGACGACGAGGTCATGGGAAATGGTAGTGATAGGATAATCTTTAGACTGGGCCTTAGGCCAAGGAAGTATGAACACGCATATGGAGGCATGTATCCTCAGTTGTGTAACAAGGCAAAATATGTTTGTGGGTAAAGTAGCGCACCTCTCCAGAGTGTATAAATGTGACATGTTACTCCCTATTCTGGAAAAGAACTGCGAACGTAACATGGAAAGGGACACCGTTAAGTCCTATACAACCCGTGAAGGCTGACATGCACAGAATTTTCTAAACTGAAACTCACAACCCGTGTTCGAAAACTGCACAAGCCTAGGATGTCTGATCCACGGTTGTTCATTAAACACCTATATATTTAGAACTTTCTAAGTATGTTGTACTCAGTCTATCTTATTATCCCTTGATAGACCATGGTAAGTAGTTAGCGTAATCCTAAACCAAGAAGACAACAACGGAGAACAACTTCAGAGAACCAAGGAGCAAAGTAGTCAACAGTGTTAGATACTTCAAGCGAAATGGTGGATATCATGTTACACATAGACGAGAATCAATTCCCAAAGATAGGAACCATACCCTTAGATAATGTTGTCAATGCATATTTTCAACTTTAGTTATCTAGATAGGGCTAGAGGTAAATCTAGTGCTAGACTAGTCTACCGGGACGATTCTTTTGGATTTTGGCTTGAAAAGTAACTTACCTTGCGAGATCATCGAGTCATGGAAGTTTCGAGGATCTTCTATGAAGATTTGTGATATGAATATATAATTATACCTTGGACCTATGATGTTTCTGCTATACTACTCTAGTAGGTGTAATATTTGTGGGACGGTGTTCCGTGTGGTAACAACGACCTACACCCAAGTCCCAATCAACCCTCCATCCCACTCTATTTTTTTTCTTCCCTTTATTTTTGACTTGGGCCGCACTTCATGGACCATCAAGCAGATCCACCTAGATGATCGATCGTCTTCATCTTCTTCCTGGACACCTACAGACGTTTCAGCCATGGAAATACCCACATCTTCCCCTCCTTCTCCAAGGTGATTAAGACCCCGAAACGGATCGTCATTGTCACATCCCAAGATTTTCCAAATCTTGTAATGTGAAAAATAAATAAACAAAATAAAATTTTATTGAAATTTAGGGTGAGAAGAAACTTTTTGAATCCAATTGGAAACATCAAAACCTATTTTGATTAAATAAAATCCTAAAGGGATTTAAAAAGATAAACAATTAATAAAGAAAATTTTAAATAATTAGAATCACTATTTTTGGATCTTTTAATAAAAGAATTTTATTTTCAAAAGCAAAGGTAAAATTATAAATAAAGATTATTTTAAAGAGCCAAATTAAATCTTGGCCAAGCTTTTGAAATAAAATGTATTTATTTGATAAATAGTAAAGGTTTCTTTAAATAAAATAATAAGGATTTATTAATATCCATTTTTATTAAAGTAAAGGCTTTTCCATTTTAAATAAACACTAAAACTTGTTAATTTATTTTAAATAAGATTTCCAAGTGTTTTGTTTTCAATTTAAACCTACTGAAAATATTTTGATATTATTTAGATTTCGAAATAGAGTTTTAAAATAAATTAAATCCTATTTGAATTAATGACTATGGTCTATTTATTTAATTAATAATAGATCTTAAAAGAATAAAAGAATTATTTTATTTTGGACTTTGAAATATGTTGATAAACATAATTAAAATTCACCAAAAGTTGGATGGTGATTTGAATTTAAATGGAGATTGATTTATATTATTAAATCTTATTTAATTAAAACTAGAACCTATTTTAAATAATTAAAGGACCCTAAAAAGAATAAATAAATTATTCTAAATTTGACTTTGGAATGTGATGTTAATCAGTATTTGAATCTACACAAATTTTGGTTGAAGTTTGAATTGATTTGTTGCTTGAATTATTTGTTTGAAAATCAAATCAGAATATTCAAACAGGAAAAGGAAAAAATATTTGGTATAAAAAAACGAAAGGTACAGCCCAGCCCACTAAGCCCAACACAGCCTTGCGCTTCTCCCATGGAAAACGCTTTGAAGTCTTTACCCGCTGAGTCTATGACGAGTGGACCCCATCTCTTCTCTTCCTCTCTCACTGTCAAATGGACCCCACTCGACCATGTCATCGTCTTCCTCCCCGCATTGAACACGCCTGGCAGTTTCTGTCGTTGATTTTCTCGGATGAATTCGCGTAAATGGCGCAGTTAATCACCCCCTGACCATGCCTTCTTAATCGCCAGCATTCCCTCTCCATTCCCCCCAGACGCCACACCACCGGAGCCCCAGTGTCCCCTAATCCCCTTCTCTGCTCCGGCTGAAGCCATGAGCGATTCCGGCGAGTCGACATCGCCCCTCGCCTCCTCGAGCACACAAGCGTGACCCCCAGACCCTGGCACACCTCTCTGCATCCTCAGCTCGCTAGCGCGTGCCCCTCATCGTCGGCAAGGACAACACCGTCTCGCCACCGACGACCGCATCCACTCCATGAGCTCGACGCCAAACCCCCGCCCCTCGTGTTCTGGTGAGTACCTCTACAACCCTCGTGACCGCGCATCCTCGATACCTTTCCTCGCTTGCTTGCATCCCAGCGTCTTCGACCATGACCGTGCGCGCGTGGCGGCAAAAGAACTCCGGTGAGCGATTGCACCACCTCGCGCCCTCGACGAGCTATCACCATGTTGAGCTTCAGCGTCCTCCACGAACCTGGTGAGACACTCCCTTTCCTCCCTTGCTTCCTGTAATCGCCATGACGTAGCCAGCGAGCCACTGCCACTGCCGCCCGCCACTAGTTGGCAAGCGTCGCCTGCTGGATTTGATCCAAAGGACATGATAGAACCTTAGCCCGAAGGGGTAAGATCGATCCTGCGCCACATGATTCACTTTAAATCCTGCGGTCCACGTTGCTGATCCAGACGAACCGGTACCAGCGAATAGAAACTCGACACGTGGCCTGGAATCTGTTTTAAAACAGAAACTTGCCTATTAGATGTTCCAATTTGAAAAATTCATAACTTTCAAACCACACGTACAAATTTTGCAAATTTTATATCAATGGAATCAGCAAGACAAGTACTTTCTGACCATGCACTTTTTTTAGTAAATTGCTTTTGTTAAATTGATTGTTTTTGCAAAAACTTGTGTATGCATGTTTAGAATATAAAATTTGTTCTAAAATGAATTTTGAGATGAAATCTTTTGCAAATGGTTTGTTTTGAACCTATTGACCATAGAAATCAATTTGTGGTTTCAAAAACATATATGGTGAAGCAAAAGAATAAACTTTTGATTTAAACCATTTCTAGTCAAATAAAAATAATGTTTATTTATTAAAAATGCTTTTGGAGGAAAACCTTAGGGAAATGTTTTGATTTAAAATATCTGACCCCAAACACAAAGTTTTATGATTTGAAAATGTATTTGGTGAACCCTATAAAAATTATTACTTTGCTAAAGACATTTTCAACCACATAAAATAATGACTTGGTTTAAAAATGGTTTATGAAGTAAAATCTTTTGCAAATGGTTTTGACACTTTATGAAGTGACCATTAGGTGTTTTCAAATGTTTGTAACCTATTAGAAACCATTTCTCCAAATAAAACAATCTTTGGCATGCTTGTATGCATTGCTTTGTTTTTATTATTTATGTGATGTTGCTTGAATGGTAGATTGAAATTGTGCCTTGCTTGATTGATTTGTAGTGATTTGAAGAGTGTGATCATTGCAAAGACAAGGAGTGAACTTATATTCTCTACCAAAAAAAGGCAAGTGATGCTTCATACTTTTGTCCCATTATTTTCACTATGCATTAGTGATATTTCTAAGTAGGACTTGCATGGAATTTTTGCTAAGTATAAACTATGCCATGGGAAATCCTAGTAGATGAAACCTTAGTAGAATTTTCCTAAGTTAAGATTCCTACTACTATCATTCTTAGCCTAGCTAGTAGAAAACAAGGGTGGAATATATATTCATGCTATGGAATATTTCTAAGTCTGTGGACTTGTGTTTTGTCAATAAAACAACTAAGTGAATGAATCACCTGGGTGGAATGGAAAGAATGGTTTGTGTTGAGTGGTTCACAAGGACCATTTCTATGGTTTACCTTGTGTATCTCACTTGTGGATGGCCACCCAGGAACAAAAGAGATTTGAGATGTCAAAATGTTGAGAAGCTTCAAGTGCAGCCACTTGGCATTATGTGCTCTGCATGGATCATATAGGTTGCAATAACTTAGCCAAATGGACAGTTGGTGGTAGGGGATGATAGGTTGGAACGCGTCCATTCTGGTCTAAGGGAAGGCTTCTGAAAGATCTTGTCTTGGTCAAACCAAGTCTTGTGGGGAAAGTGCACCACCTCTGCATAGTGTAAAATCTAAGTACTTAGCCATGTCCCTGGCAAAGGAAAATTTGAGCATCAAGACATGGAAGCTATCAAAAATCTCCTCATCCCAATTTCTAAGTTAAAAACTTGTGGTTGAACAAGGGTTGAAGGACCACCAATTTCTATTGGGAGATGCCTTGGGTGATTTTGTCAAACAAAAAGTTAGTGTTTTCAAATGATAAGGAAAATCTATTTTGAGCAAAGCAAGCCTAAGCTCCACTTAGCCAAATGCATATAGATGATAGTTACCACTATACTACCATAGTATCACTTGCCAATACAGTTCAAATGTATTGACCCTTATGGCTGTAACTTATTATGTTTCAGGTTTGTTTGATGTTAGAGAAGTTTATTGATTCGGATTACAAGTCTACAACCAACATGCCTGCCTGTGGCACTTTGAAGATGAAGGACCCCATGCTATTGTTATATTCTGCTGCATTGTAATGAGATAGCCAAATGAGCTATGTAAGATGTAATAAATTATTTTATTCCTGGTTATAAAGTTGTATTATGACCTTTGTTTCTTGATATTACATCTTATCTGTGGATGCTAGCTATTGATCCAGGGACTAGCATTGTAAACTCAGGGATCTCTACCTTATTAAAGGTTGGGATCCTTACAGATGGTATCAGAGCATTGTGTTGACTGTAGAATTGTAACCCTAGGATTGGACAAAACCCTTTAGAAAATAGGAGTTGTATTTGTTCCAAAACTTATTTACAAACAATCTTGTAAATTCTTTCCTCAACCATTTTTGGTTTTGATTCTACATCTCTTCTATTTCAAACTTGATGGACAAAGCCTACCCCATGTCCAAAGACTTCACCGTGTGCAAAGGACTTCATCAACTCTAATGACTTCAACATCTTCAAGTGATTTCAACCTTATTCTCAACAAGGACTTCAACCTTGGATATCACTAAGGACTACAAGTGAGACAAGAAATGTTACTCAAGACTTGAATACTAAGGAAACACAACTTAGAAGGAACCATCATCACTTTAAAGTTTTGTGACCAAGATTCAAGAAATTCTCCAAGGATACAAAGATCTTGTTCATGAAGAATCAACTAAGAAGGATGGAAAGATCTCAAGAGAACCATATAGATGGACCACCATATTAAGTATAGATCAAACACACCAACTTATGTGGTGTAACAAAATATTTTGTTGCCTATAAGTGTGCTTGAAACTTGTTGTTTGAGTGGAATGTTTGTTTGTGATTGCTTGCACATTGCTTGAGTGAATTATGATGTGTGTGATTAGAATTATTTCCTTAGAAATATTTTGCCATTCTAATCCCAACCCAACCCAAACAGATGACTACTCCAAGAGACTCCAACATCAAGAAGGGTGACATCAACAACCAAGAGATGTACATGAGAGAACAACTACTAGAAAAACAAACCCAGTTGAACCAAGTGACAACTCAGTTTTTAGCCAACAACAATGGATTAGACCCAACCATACAATTTTTTTTGGAAACCTAAACTAATTGTTGCATAAGATGACAGATCAAATGATCAACATGGGAGATAACCTTTCCCAAGGAGTTTGTGAAAACAAGGATGTCAAGGATGATATTTTAGAAGGAACCCAAGCTTGCAATGTTTGTGGAAACAAAGATCACACTTCCAAGGAACATAAAGATCAATGCCCCAATTGTGAAGAGAAACATCCAACTAATCAATGCCCCACATCTCAAGCTACTTGCTTCCTATGTGAAGGAAATAATCACGTCCCTATCCAATGCCCCATCTATTCCATAATTCAACAAAGGAAACAAGGTGGAGTGCAACAACAGCTTGTAAACCCTCATGAAGGAACAACTTCTGAAGGGAATATGCCCTGAGAGGCAATAATAAAGTGTTTATTATGTGTATTCCAAGTATATGATAGATGTTTATTTTTGCATTCTATAATTGTATTAATACGGAAACGTTAATACATGTGTGTTTAATAAACAAACAGAAAGTTCCTAGTTATGCCTCTCTCATAAACTAGCTCGTTGATTAACAAGATGATCAAGGTTTCCTGATCATGGACATTGGATGTTGTTAATAACGGGATCACAACATTAGTGTAATGGTGTGATGAACATTCATCCGAAGTATAGCATTTCGATCAAAGTCATTGAGTTTATATTGCTATAACAACTTACGAAGTGATCCTAATCCTTAGACCATGAGATCATGTCAATCACTAACACCTAAGAGTTTCTTGATAACATCAAACGTCACACCATAACAGGTGATTATAAAGATGGATTCAGAACTAATAAAGTGTTATGTTGAGGCTCATGGATCGAGAGTGGAATTTGTTCATCCCGATGACGGATAGATATACTCTGGGCCCTCGGTGATATCACATTGATTAGCTTGCAAGCAAGTGATTTGATCACTAGAATGTTATATCAGAACAAGAAAAGAGTGCATGTCGGTGCGAGATCAAACTAGGTATGGAGATACCGATGATCAAATCTCGGACATGTAATATATCGTGAAAAAAGGATTAAGATACTAGCGTAAAGGTTCCGACGATCATAAGAAAGTCATCGTTGAATGTGTGGGAGTCAGTATGGGTCTCGAGATCCCGCTTCTGATTATTGATCCGAGAGGGGTCTCGATCATGTCCGCATTATTCACGAACCTTAGGGTGACACACTTAAGAGACACCTACATCCAATTGGAGCAAATGTTTCATGCGAAAGAATGAACAAGCAGAATTTATTTCACTAGATCAAAAAGCAGTTTTGGGTGAAATCGCATAAAGTGGTTATGCATGTGTAATAGAATTCTAGCAAGGGGTTATTTGTGAATGTTTGTCATTAAAGTAATTGACAAAATTCTGAATAAAATAAAAGAGTTTTATTTAATGAGAGTTTGCATTAAATTTGGTGGAAATTTAATGGGAATTTGAGTGGACTTTTGAGTGGAGGGAATTAAAGGAGATTTGTGAGTGGAGTGTCCACCCACATGAAGAGGGGAGGGCAAGGGGGCAGCCCCCATGCGTCGGCCACCCCCTTGGGGTCCCCCCCTCCTCCTATAAAAGGAGCCCCTCCTCACTTGTCTCACACCTCCTCGTCAAGGATCTCTCTCCCCTCTAGAATTTATCCCCATGGTCTCGGACTAGCGAGATACATGTTCCTGTGGCTATTCGGCAAGAAAGAGTTGTGCTTCCGCATCGCTGGAGCGAGGAGGCGGAGGTTGCTCGGTGCCTCGAACGTGTGTGCGAGCACGGATGCGCTTGATTTGGCGCTTAGGACTTCTCGATCTTGAGATCGACAAGAGATCGTTTACATCAACCACGAGTTGAACTCGTTAAGCTTTGTCGGTCTTCAAGGGTATGTTCTCTACGGATATACATCCGCTGTTTGTATCTAGTAGATAGATCTTGGTATATAGTTCACATCGTAGGAAATTTTTTTTCTATGCGCGAACCCTACAAAGGGTATCGAGCGGATCTATGCGTAGATACTTTACACGGGTAGTACACATATGAGTATGTGGGCGATGATGATCATGTTGTTGCTCCTTTGTTGTAATTTTGGATATTGGTGGCATAGTGGGATGAAGCGGCCCGGACAAACTTTACATGTCCTCGCACATGAGACCTGTTCCACGCTTGACATGCAACTAGTTTGCATAAGTGGCTAGCGGGTGTCTGTCTCTCCTACTATAGTCAATATCTATTTTGCAAGCGAGTTGTCAACAATTTGATTATCCTCGTTGTGTTTCATGTTCGTAGGTAAGAACGGTTCTATATCGAAAGCCCTAAGCCACGTAAAACTTGCAATGGATAAATTAGAGGCGTCTAGTTTAGATTGTTGCTGGGCTAGTGTTATGATATGGTAGTGTTGTAAGTAGAAGTATGAGATGATACTCTTACAACACACATAGCGTGTAAAATCCATAGACCTTGTATTTACACATATAGGTATGATAGTGATCATACCACGATGCACATGATAGAGATCATCTACGGGAACCATATCATTTCACTAATAAACATATGATGTTTGATAGCATCTTATATTGATTGTTTAGCGCTTTGTTAGCATAATAAGATGATCCCTCATTTAAATATCAAGATAAGAATGTGTTCTTCCTTTAGTATGCACCGATTATGTTTTCGCCGCCCAAGACATCACGTGATGATCGGGTGTTCTTGGATCCACCATATTTCGGTGTAAAACAGTTACACACGCCAATACTAAGGTTCTAACTTGGCGAGCCTAGCATGTATGACATGGCCTCTAACACGGACCGAAAGGTTAAGCATGAGTCATATAGTTGATATGATGCCCATTTGATGCTCGCTTTGAAGCTATACCGACTCACGTGATGATCGGACTTGGTGTAGTGGATTTGGTTCATGTAATCACCAAAAAGGCACGAGGATGTCGCTTTTGAGTGGGAGTTCATTCGTAATATAGATTAGTTGAACTCAATCTATCATACACTTAGTCTAAACTTTACAAATTCTGTTGTAGATGGCACCACCGCTTTTAATTTCAATGTGTTCATGGAGAAAGAGAAACTAGCAACGAACGGTAGCAACTTTACCGAATGGGCCATGAATTTGAGGATTCTCTCTCTGCACAAAAGCAATATGTGCTAGAAGCGTTAGGCCCCCACTTTAGATGATGCCCTGACGAGGAGAAGAATGTCTATCGACTGTCAGAGGACCACAACTTAGTTCATTGCGGCATATTGTATGGGCTAGAGCCGAACTTCAAAGCATTTCAAAACGTCCATGCATTTGATACAATGGGTGAGTTGAAAATGATTTTCACACACATGTCTGTAGAGAGCTACAACGCTCGTAAAAGTTCTTTAGTCATGATGGAAGAGCACAGCCGTTAGTGAGCATGTACTCAAGATGTCGGTTACCGATAAGCTTGTGTCCTTGGGAATATCGATTCCCATTGACTTAGGCATCCATCGTGTTCTCGCACCGCCACCTAGCTATAAGAGCTTCGTGATGAACTATAATATGCAAGGCATGAAGAAGTCTTTCCCGAGCTTCGCCAATGCTTAAAACCGCAGAAGTGGAGATCAAAAGGAACATCAAGTGTTGATGATCAATAGGAACACTGGTTTCAAGAAAGACAAGAAGGGAAAACGGAAGGAAGTAAGGCGGCAAGCCGTTGCTGCTCAAAAGAAACCCCGAGTTGGACCTAAGTCCGATTCCGAGTGCTACTATTGTAAGGGACCGCCATCGAAGCGAATCGCCCAAGTATCCGCGTATAAGAAGGCCGGCAAGGCAAACAAAGGTATATATGATATACATGTTATTGATGTGTACTTGACTAGTTCTCGCAGAGTAGCACCTAGGTATTTGATACCGGTTGCCACAATATTTGTAACTCGAATCGTGGGTCGCGAACAAGCGACCGCTAGCAAGGGTGAGGTCAAGATGCGTGTCGGCAATGGATCAAGCGTTGATGTGATCGCCGCTTAACGCCGCCTCTCCACTTGCCGCCGGGATTAGTTATAAACTTGAATAAATGTTATCCGGTGCCCGCATTGAGCATGAACATTGTATCCGGATCGTGTTTGATGCGGCGGTTATTCATTTAAACCGAGAACAATGGTTGTTCCATTTATATGAATGAAATCTTTATGGTCATGCACCGATGATGAATGGTTTATTTCTATTAGATCTCGATGATAATGTTACACATATTCATAATGTTGATGCTAAAAGGATTAAACTTAATGATGATATATCCGCATATATGTGGCAATCGCTGCTCAGGTCATATTGGCGTTAAACATGAAGAAGCTCCATTCGATGGACTTTTGGAATCACTTGATTATGAATCATTTGATACATGTGAGCCATGCCTTATGGGCAAGATGACTAGAACGCCGCTTTTCGGTTCAATGGAATGGGCGATGATTTATTGGAAATCATACATTCGATGTATGTGGTCCAATGAGTGTGTCGCCGAGGTGGATATCGTTATTTTGTTACTTACGGATGATTTGATTAGATACGGTTATATCTACTTGATGAAACACAAGTCCGAAACCTTTGAAAAGTTCAAGGAATTTCGTAATGAAGTGGAAAATCATCGTAATAGAAAGATCAAATTTCTACGGTCCGACCGTGGAGGTGAGTATCTAAGTTACGAGTTTAGCACTCACATGAAAGAGTGCGGAATTGTTTCACAACTCACCTGCCGAACACCACAAATAAATGGTGTCGGAACGTCAATCGCATTTTATTAGATATGGTTCGATCTATGATGTCTCCGACGGACTTGCCGTTGTCATTTTGGGGTTATGCACTAGAAACCGCTGCATTCACTTTAAATCGGGCACCATCTAAACTGCTGAAAAGACACCGTATGAATTGTGGTTTGGAAACAAACCTAAGTTGTCATTTCTTAAAGTTTGGGGATGCGATGTTTATGTGAAGAAACTTCAACCGGATAAACTCGAACCCAAAGCGGAAAAATGCGCCTTCATAGGATACCAAAGAAACTATTGGGTATTCCTTCTATCACGCATCCGAGGGCAAGTTTTTGTTGTTAAGAATGGATCCTTTCTAGAGAAAGAGTTTCTCGAAAGGTGTGAGTAGTCAAGGTAGAACTCAAGAGGTTGTGGAACCTTCTTCAAAGTATGGCAAGTAGCGCTTGTTGGGAAGTTGTTCCGGAGTTGGCTCCACCTGCTGAAGAGGGAACTAATGATAATGATCATGAAACTCCGAAGAGAGTATCGAACCTCGCAGTCAAACAGACGCTGCAGCCCCGAGTCAGACGGAAATCCTGCCATGAATTTCATGGTTGATGAAAATGATGACCGCGACGTATGAAGAAGCGATGATGAGCCCGATTCCAACAAACGGTTAGAAGCCATGAACCGAGATGAAATCCATGTATGAAAATCAAGTTTGGAACTTGGTGGAATTACTCACCACCGAAAGGCCGTGGAGAACAAATGGATTTTCAAAAGGAAAACTGATGCTGATGGTAATGTGACCATCTATAAAGCTCGACTTGTCGCAAAGGGGTTTCGACAAATTCAAGGAGTTGACTACGATGAGACTTTCTCTCCCGTAGCGATGCTAAAGTCATTTAGGATTATGTTAGCAATTGCTACATATTTCGATTATGAGATATGGCAGATGGATGTCAAAACCGCGTTTCTCAATTGTAATATTGAAGAAGAGTTGTATATGATACAACCAAAGGGTTTTGTCGATCCTAAGGATGCTAACAAGGTGTGCAAGCTTCAGCGATCCATCTATGGATTGAGGCAAGCATCATGAAGTTGGAATCTCCGCTTTGATGAGGTGATCAAAGAGTTTGGATTTGTCCAAACTTATGGAGAAGCTTGTATTTCCAAGAAAGTGAGTGGGAGCAATGTGGCATTTCTGATATTATATGTGGATGACATATTATTGATCGGAAATGATATAGATCTTTTAAACAGTGTTAAAAGTTATCTAAACAGCAAATTTTCAATGAAGGACCTAGGTGAAGTCATACATATTAGGCATAAAGATCTATAGAGATAGATCTAGGCGCCTAATAGGGCTATCGCAGTACATACCTTGATAAGATTTTAAAGAAGTTTAAAATGGACGGAAGTAAGAAGGGTTCTTACCTATGTTGCAAGGCAAGACATTGAGTAAGACTCAAAGTCCCGGCTTCAGGAAGAAAGAGAGATAATGGACAAAGTCCCTATGCTTCACCATAGGCTCTATAATGTACGCCATGCTATGTACAAGACCGGATGTGGCACATGCTATTAGTTTGACTAGTAGGTACCAATCGGATCCGTGTTCTAACATCGATAGCGGTCAAGAATATCCTTAAGTACTTACGAAGAACTAAGGATATGTTTCTTGTATACGGAGGTGAAGAAGAGATCGCTAAGTGTTATGTCGACGCTTAGCTTTGACACCGATCCGGATGACTCTAAGTCTCAATCCGGATACGTATTTCTCATGAATGGCGGAGCGTTAGTTGGAGGAGCTCCAAACAACCTGTGGTAGCGGATCAACAACGCAGTCGAATATGTTGCCGCTCGTAAGCGGCTCAGAAGCGCTGATGAAGGAGTTCATATCCAACTAGGAGTGGTGGCAAACGCGTTGGACCCAATGGTGATCTATTGTGACAACAATGGTGCCATTTCAATGCCAAAGAGCCAAGGTCTCACAAGCATTCCAAGCATATTAAGCGCCGTTTCACTCCATCCGCGAGCATGTCAAGGATGGAGATATAAAGATTTAGAAGTACATACGGATCTCAATGTAGCATCCGTTGACTAAAACTCTCCCTAGAGCAAAACATGATCAACACCAGAACTCAATGGGTGTTAGATTTATCACTATGTAACTAGAATATTGTCTCTAGTGCCAGTGGGAGACTGAAGGGAATATGCCCTGAGAGGCAATAATAAAGTGTTTATTATGTGTATTCCAAGTATATGATAGATGTTTATTTTTGCATGCTATAATTGTATTAATACGGAAACGTTAATACATGTGTGTTTAATAAACAAACAGAAAGTTCCTAGTTATGCCTCTCTCATAAACTAGCTCGTTGATTAACAAGATGATCAAGGTTTCCTGATCATGGACATTGGATGTTGTTAATAACGGGATCACAACATTAGTGTAATGGTGTGATGAACATTCATCCGAAGTATAGCATTTCGATCAAATTCATTGAGTTTATATTGCTATAACAACTTACGAAGTGATCCTAATCCTTGCACCATGAGATCATGTCAATCACTAACACCGGAATTGTTTCTTGATAACATCAAATGTCACACCGTAACAGGGTGATTATAAAGATGGATTCGGAACTAATAAAGTGTTATGTTGAGGCTCATAGATCGAGAGTGGAATTTGTTCATCCCGATGACGGATAGATATACTCTGGGCCCTCTCGGTGATATCACATTGATTAGCTTGTAAGCAAGTGATTTGATCACTAGAATGTTATATCACAGGAACGAGAAAAGAGTGCATGTCGGTAACGAGATCAAACTAGGTATGGAGATACCGATGATCGAATCTCGGACATGTAATATATCGTGAAACAAAGGGATTAAGATACTAGCGTAAAAGGTTCCGACGATCACAAGAAAGTCATCGTAGAATGTGTGGAGTCGAGGGTCTCCAGATCCCGCTTTTGATTATTGATCCGAGAGGGTCTCGATCATGTCCGCATTATTCACGAACCGTAGGGTGACACACTTAAGAGACACCGACATCCAATTGGAGCAAATGTTTCATGCCGAAGAATGAATGCGCAGGAATTTATTTCACTAGATACCAAACAGTTTTCAGTGAAATTGCATAAAGTGGTTATGCATGTGAAATAGAATTCTAGCAAGGGGTTATTTGTGAATGTTTGTCATTGAAGTAATTGACAAAATTCTGAATAAAATAAAAGAGTTTTATTTAATGAGAGTTTGCATTAAATTTGGTGGAAATTTAATGGGAATTTGAGTGGACTTTTGAGTGGAGGGAATTTAAAGGAGATTTGTGAGTGGAGTGTCCAACCACATGAAGAGGAGGGCAAGGGCAGCCCCCATGCCGCCACCCCCTGGGGTTCCCCTCGTCCTATAAAAGGAGCCCCCCTCCTCACTTGTCTCTCACACCTCCTTGTGAAGGATCTCTCTCCCCCTCTAGAATTTATCCCCCATGGTCTCGGACTAGCGAGATACATGTTACCGGTGGCTATTCGACAAGAAAGAGTTGTGCTTCCGCTGCATCGCTGGATCGAGGAGGCAGAGGTTGCTCGGTTCCTAGAACGTGTGTGCGAGCACGGATGCGCTGCTGATTTGCGGCGCTAGGACTTCCTCTCGATCTTGAGATCGGCAAGAGATCGTCTACATCAACCACGAGTTGAACTCGTTAAGCTTTGTCGGTCTTCAAGGGTATGTTCTCTACGGATATACATCCGCCCGTTGTTTGTATCTAGTAGATAGATCTTGGTATATAGTTCACATCGTAGGAAAATTTTTGTTTTCTATGCTGTGAACCCTACAACTTCTACCAAGAAGGATGAAGGCAAAGTCAAAACTATGCACCATAAGGCCAAATCCAAAGAGATCACAAAGTGTTGCTACTCTTGTGAAGAAGAAGGTCATATCTCTAGTAACCGTCCCAAGAAGAGAGAAAGATTTCCCACCTTTGTGGTAAAGTATGAAGAGCATGAACTAGAAGAACTCCTAGCTTTGGAGAGACCCAAGAAGAAGAAGAAGAAGAAGAAGAAGAAGAAGAAATGCCCCAACCCAAGCAAGAAGGATATTACTCAAGAGCAATGTTACACTTGCAAAGAGATGGGACACTATGCCAATGAATGCCCAGAAAAGAAGAAGAAACAAGGAAACAAACAAGAGGCAATGATACCAAAGGAGAAGAAAGATATCAGCCAAGTGATGTGTTTCAATTGCAAAGAACCAGGACATTATGCAATCAATTGTCCAGAAAAGATGAAGCACAAGATAAACAAGCCTATGAAGGATCTCAGCTTTGTCACATGTTTCAAGTGTGGAAACAAAGGACACTATGCAGATGTTTGCCCAGAGAGATTTCAACAAGATCCCAAGCAAGCCAAGATGTAACCTAGTTGGAAAATTTTTAAGGGTGGTAGTACCCTAGTTGCTTTGAGCCAACTTGTAACCCCTAGCCTCCCCAAATCTCGGGACGAGATTTATTTTAAGGGTGGTAGCCTGTCACATCCCAAGATTTTCCAAATCTTGTAATGTGAAAAATAAATAAACAAAATAAAATTTTGTTGAAATTTAGGGTGAGAAGAAATTTTTTGAATCCAATTGGAAACATCAAAAGCTATTTTGATTAAATAAAATCATAAAGGGATTTAAAAAGATAAACAATTAATAAAGAAAATTTTAAATAATTAGAATCACTATTTTTGGATCTTTTAATAAAAGGATTTGATTTTCAAAAGCAAAGGTAACATTATAAATAAAGATTATTTTAAAGAGCCAAATTAAATCTTGGCCAAGCTTTTGAAATAAAATGTATTTATTTGATAAATAGTAAAGGTTTCTTTAAATAAAATAATAAGGATTTATTAATATCCATTTTTATTAAAGTAAAGGCTTTTCCATTTTAAATAAACACTAAAACTTGTTAATTTATTTTAAATAAGATTTCCAAGTGTTTTGTTTTCAAATGAAACCTACTGAAGAGATTTTGATATTATTTAGATTTCAAAATAGAGTTTTAAAATAAATTAAATCCTATTTGAATTAATGACTATGGTATATTTATTTAATTAATAATAGATCTTAAAAGAATAAAAGAATTATTTTATTTTGGACTTTGAAATATGTTGATAAACAGAATTAAAATTCACAAAAAGTTTGATGGTGATTTGAATTTAAATGGAGATTGATTTATATTATTAAATCTTATTTAATTAAAACTAGAACCTATTTTAAATAATTAGAGGACCCTAAAAAGAATAAATAAATTATTCTAAATTTGACTTTGGAATGTGATGTTAATCAACATTTGAATCTACACAAATTTTGGTTAAAGTTTGAATTGATTTGTTGCTTGAATTATTTGTTTGAAAATCAAATCAGAATATTCAAACAGGAAAAGGAAAAAATATTTGGTATAAAAAAAATGAAAGGAATAGCCCAGCCCACTAAGCCCAACACAGCCCACTGCTTCTCTCCCGCGGAAAACTCTTCGCACCAGAGTGTTTACCTGCTGAGTCTATGACGAGTGGACCCCATCTCTTCTCTTCCTCTCTCACTTTCAAATGGATCCCACTCGACCATGTCATCGTCTTCCTCCCCGCGTTGAACACGCCTGGCAGTTTCTGCCGTTGATTTGCTCGGATGAATTTGCGTAAATGGCGCAGTTAATCCTCCCCCTGACCACGCCTTCTTAATCGCCAGCATTCCCTCTCCATTTCCCCCCATATGCCACACCACCGGAGCCCCCAGGCTGTCCCCAATTCCCCATGCATCGCCCTCTACTCCGCGAAGCCATGAGCGATTCCGCGCCCGACATCGCCTCCTCGAGCACACAAGCGTGACCCCCAGACCCTGGCGCACCTCTCTGCATCCTCAGCTCGCTAGCGTGTGCCCCTCATCGTCGGCAAGGACAACACCATCTCGCCACCGACGACCGCATCCACTCCGGCGAGCTACTGACGCCAAACCCATGCGCCCCTCGTGTTCTGGTGAGTACCTCTACAACCCCCGAGATCGCATCCTCCGATACCTTTCCTCGCTTGCTTGCATCCTGCACTCGTCTTCGACCACGACTGCACACACCGACGACAAAGAAGAACTCCGTGAGCGATTCTGCACCATCCTCGTGCGCCCCTCGACGAGCTATCACCACGTTGAGCTTCAGCGTCACTCCACGAACCTGGTGAGACACTCCCTTTCCTCCCTTGCTTCCTGCAATCGCCGACGCCAGAGAGCTGCAGCCACACCGCCACGCCGCCGCCACTAGTTGGCAAGCGTGCTGTGCGCCATTGGATTTTGATCCAAAGGACACGATAGAACCTTAGCCCGAAGGGGTAAGATCGATCCTGCGCCACACGATTCACTTTAAATCCTGTGGTCCACGTTGCTGATCTAGACGAACCGGTACCAGCGAATAGAAACTCGACACGTGGCCTGGAATCTGTTTTAAAACAGAAACTTGCCTATTAGATGTTCCAATTTGAAAAATTCATAACTTTCAAACCACACGTCCAAATTTTGCAAATTTTATATCAATGGAATCAGCAATACAAGTACTTTCTGACCATGCACTTTGTTTAGTAAATTGCTTCTGTTAAATTGATTGTTTTTGCAAAAACTTGTGTATGCATGTTTAGAATATAAAATTTGTTCTAAAATGAATTTTGAGATGAAATCTTTTGCAAATGGTTTGTTTTGAACCTACTGACCATAGAAATCAATTTGTGGTTTCAAAAAAATATATGGTGAAGCAAAAGAATAAACTTTTGATTTAAACCATTTCTAGTCAAATAAAAATAATGTTTATTTATTAAAAATGCTTTTGGAGGAAAACCTTCGGGAAATGTTTTGATTTAAAATCTCTGACCCCAAAAACCAAGTTTTATGATTTGAAAATGTATTTGGTGAACCCTATAAAAATTATTACTTTGCTAAAGACATTTTCAAATTATTACTTTGCTAAAGACATTTTCAACCACATAAAATAATGACTTGGTTTAAAAATGGTTTATGAAGTAAAATCTTTTGCAAATGGTTTTGACACTTTATGAAGTGACCATTAGGTGTTTTCAAATGTTTGTAACCTATTAGAAACCATTTCTCCAAATAAAACAATCTTTGGCATGCTTGTATGCATTGCTTTGTTTTTATTATTTATGTGATGTTGCTTGAATGGTAGATTGAAATTGTGCCTTGCTTGATTGATTTGTAGTGATTTGAAGAGTGTGATCATTTCAAAGACAAGGAGTGAACTTATATTCTCTACCCAAAAAAAGGCAAGTGATGCTTCATACTTTTGTCCCATTATTTTCACTATGCATTAGTGATATTTCTAAGTAGGACTTGCATGGAATTTTTCCTAAGTATAAACTATGCCATGGGAAATCCTAGTAGATGAAACCTTAGTAGAATTTTCCTAAGTTAAGATTCCTACTACTATCATGCTTAGCCTAGCTAGTAGAAAACAAGGGTGGAATATATATTCATGCTATGGAATATTTCTAAGTCTGTGGACTTGTGTTTTGTTAATAAAACAACTAAGTGAATGAATCACCTGGGTGGAATGGAAGGAATGGTTTGTGTTGAGTGGTTCACAAGGCCCATTTCTATGGTTTACCTTGTGTATCTCACTTGTGGATGGCCACCCAGGAACAAAGAGATTTGAGATGTCAAATGTTGAGAAGCTTCAAGTGCAGCCACTTGGCATTATGGGCTCTGCCTGGATCATATAGGTTGCAATAACTTAGCCAAATGGACAGTTGGTGGTAGGGGATGATAGGTTGGAACGCGTCCATTCTGGTCTAAGGGAAGGCTTCTGAAATATCTTGTCTTGGTGAAACCAAGTCTTGCGGGGAAAGTGCACCACCTCTACAGAGTGTAAAATCTAAGTACTTAGCCATGTCCCTGGCAAAGGACAATTTGAGCATCAAGACATGGAAGCTATAAAAAATCTCCTCATCCCAATTTCTAAGTTAAAAACTTGTGGTTGAACAAGGGTTGAAGGATCACCAATTTCTACTGGGAGATGCCTTGGGTGATTTTGTCAAACAAAAACTTAGTGTTTTCAAATGATAAGGAAAATCTATTTTGAGCAAAGCAAGCCTAAGCTCCACTTAGCCAAATGCATATAGATGATAGTTACCACTATACTACCATAGTATCACTTGCCAATACAATTCAAATGTATTGACCCTTGTGGCTGTAACTTATTATGTTGCAGGTTTGTTTGATGTTAGAGAAGTTTATTGATTAGGATTACAAGTCTACAACCAACATGCCTGACTGTGGCACTTTGAAGATGAAGGACCCCATGCTATTGTTATATTCTGCTGCATTGTAATGAGATAGACAAATGAGCTATGTAAGATGTAATAAATTATTTTATTCCTGGTTATAAAGTTGTATTATGACCTTTGTTTTTTGATATTACATCTTATCTGTGGATTCTAGCTATTGATCCAGGGACTAGCATTGTAAACACAGGGGTCTCTACCTTATTAAAGGTTGGGAACCTTACAGTCATTAATACGAAAAAAGTTTGGAATCAAGTGGAGGTTTCGTTCAGGCCATTAATTTATCATTTTAGTGCCTTAATCTTTCAAATTGACACCATGAACCGAATGTCAAATAACGGCATACACCTTCCGATCTCCCTCTCTAGAGCATATCAAGACGAACCGAAAGGTCCAGCCCGTACCTCTAGTCCTCCTTCTTCACTTCCGTTCCTAAACTTTCTCGAGAGGAGCTCCGTAGAACACACACAAACCATGCCAAGATTAGCCTAAAAACAGAGTTCATCGTCAGATCGTGTCGCCATCGGTGAGTCCCTTGTCAATTCCTTCTACCATAAGACTATTCTTGATGTTGCCTACCTCCAGGACATGATTGTTCATCATATTGTTGTAGTTGGCCGTGCCGCAGACGTCGCACGTTTCTCTAGCCGTGGATTGCCGTCACCGTTGGAGACGAACAAGCTCTAAATCACGTCCAGTAGCACTGCCTTGACATCCTCTACGCCGTGCATATCTTCTTCAACTCCGGATACTTTTCTAGCAACGGGAACGCCGTGCCCGCAAATCCGGCGAACTTCTCCAGCGATTTATTCCGGTGAGCCATCCTGGACCATTAGATCTTTATCTAAAGGTCATCATAGATCACTTAAACGAAGGGGTATCCTCGAATTTGAATCTGCCAAGTGTCATATCTATTCCTATTTTCGGATTTTTAGACATAAGATCATAGGAACTTGTAAAAATCATATCTTTAGTTCTGTATATCCAAATTTAGCAAATAATATGTCTATGGATTCACAAAAACGAGTAGAACATAGTGGAGACATAATTTGGTTTTTTTGAGTCTGTTATAATCACGTTTTATACAGAACCATTTGTGGAGTATTTTGAGTATAAAAATTGTTGTATAAATTATTTTTAAGTGAATCCTTTTGCAAATGGATTGTATATTGAACCCTATATAAAGTAAGACCAAAATATAATTTTATTCTAGTATAAATAAGATCGTGGAAATTATTAGTGAGAACGGCCTTTCCAAGTGTTACAAAATATTGCTAATTGCTACAATTGCACAAATGGTTGCATTTGTAATCTTGAAAATATAAAATGTTCAGAAATCACTTAGTAATGTTCAGAACTTTATTATAAAAATTCTTACAATAAAAATTGCCATCTTGCTTGTTTGCATACTTTGCATGAATTTTTGTGTTGCCATTAGTGTTGATCTTGTGTATGTTTTGTCTTGGTTGTTTTGTTTGATAGATTGTGTGGATTGCCAAGTGTGTAACTGCAAAAATTGTACCAACACCGCCAACTACTAAGGCAAGTGTAACTATCATCCATGTCCTACTATTTTCATTGTACTTGGTAGAATTTTTATAGTATGCATGATAGGACTACTATGTTACTATGCTATGAAATGTCCTATTAGGATATCCTTTATATATTACTTAGTGGAAACATCGTAGTTGTAGTATGCTTAGCCTTGCTATAGATTCGGGGTGGAATACCATGTTATGATTATATGAAGTGTTGGAAAAATATATGTTTTATATAATAAAACAAGTACTCAATGAATCACCTGGGTGGAATTGTGGATACTCAGTTGTGAATAAGGTGGCAACGAAGGGAACCATATCTATGGCTATCTTTTTCGTGTGTGCACTAGAAGAATACCACCCAGAGACTTAGATATTGAACATGTTTCTCGTACAGTGGCTTCCGTGTATAGCCACATGATAAATGGGTTCTCGCTTAGTCAATTACATAGTGGAAGACCCTTGCATTGGTACTTATTCAGGTTAACTAGAATTATCTATTGGAAGTACATCCTTACATTGGTGCCTGGTAGACATGCTAGCATTATGTATTGGGAGGAATTCTATAGAAAGACTTTGTCACATTCTCGATATGCCGATACTCCATTTGGTGTGTACTTATCCAACGACCACTAGTGGCGTCAAGACGAGATTGTGTCATATGGGTAAAGTGTACAACTTCTGCAGAAGATCAAATTCTAAGTACTTAGCCATGTCCCCGGTTATAGACAACTCTGAGCAACTAATGCCTGAAGCTATGGAAGATCTCGACATTACAATTTCTCAAAGTAAAACTTGATGGTGTCAACAATGGATTAGAAGCACTTGGAGTTTGCCAAGGAGTTCAGAAAGATTGTTGAAAGATCAAAACTATTTTGAAAAGATAGGATAAAACCATATTGCTTTCTGCAAATGAGCCTAAACTGTACTTAGCCAAATATGCATGTATTGATAGACTCCAATTTATTTCCACATAGGAGTGATACTTGCCAATACAATTCAAATGTATTGACCCTTGTGGCTGTAACTTATCATGTTGCAGGATTACTTGATGATAGTGATGTTTGATGAGTAGGGGTTACAAGTCTGCACCCAACATGTTTGCTTGTGGCACAAGAAGTTGAAGAACTCCATGCTTTACCTTTATTCCGCTGCTTTGTAATAAGATAGCCTATGTCTATAAGATTATAATAAGTATTTATATTTTGGATCATGCGATGTAATATGACCTTTGTATCTTGATATTACATCTTAAACTGTGGGTGCTAGCTATTCGATCCAGGGACTAGCACTGTAATCACAAGGATTTCGAACCAAGTTGGGTTCGGATCCGCTACATTCTGATTTTGGTTCTGGATGAACTGAGTCATCATCTGCATTAGTTGAGTTTGAGTTGTCATCAACTGCTACATCTCGGGGGTGACGTTATTGTTGTTGTTTGGGTTGGGGTTGGCACGACGGGGAGGCATATGTGGTTTCAATAAGGATAAGAAATGAGATACCCATAGATGCTTAACATGCACAATACATCACATAACAACAATCATAAAAATAAAGCTCAAAATAACGTAGAGTTTGAACAAAGTAAAAACAATTTTTTGGAAAGGTAAACACACCATAGCAAGCCATCAACATGTTGGATGGTCATTGCGACTCAATAATCAAAGTATGATATATAAAAGATAGTCGAGTAGTCTACATTACTCCTCCATGTCGACCTCCACGTCAACAAGAGCAAGACCTGCATTCTCCATGGCGGCCTTGCACTCCTCTACACTAGTGGTCAAGGTCTCGATTTTTGCCCTGAGGGCCCTCTTCTGTGAGTGAAGCCTCTCAATCACTCCCTGCTGGGTCTCGAGCTCGAAGTCCTTGGTATCTACCTCAGCCTTCATGTCCTTGATCTTCTTGTTTCTGTCCTGGAATCTTTTCTCCCGATTCTTGAACTTCTTGTCCTGGCTCTCGAATATGGCCTCCATCTCCTTGACGATCTCATCTTGCTCCGCGAAGATCTTGTCCTTCTCCCTCAACTGAACCTGGAGCTCGTCATTGCTAAGCATGACGTTGGTCCTATCAGTGTCAAGGTGTCTAAAAAGGCCCTGTAGGTCCTGGAGGTAGAGACGAACTAGCTCAATCGTCTCTCTAGTAGCACCCTCATACACCAATGCCTCTCCCTCCTTGTCACGTCTCCCGAATGGGTGGAAGTAGAGGCCTCTAAGCTCAGTAGAGTGGCATCCGCAGAGGCGTTCGAGTAGCTCCTGCATGACTACATCTAGACTCTTATCCTTATCATCGTGCATCAGCTTGAAGAAAATCTTCTCCGTGAGTGGCTCCGTCTGTCATCCCGACTGCGAGACTCTAAAACCCCAAAGATCCTTCCTCTCAAACTTGGTGAGCTGAAATGCCTTGATACTAGGAAGTGGGAGGTTCAGCACACTAGTAAACTGCACGATATGTAAACCAAAACAAGTTCCATTGAACTCCTCGGCAGTGCTGATCTTGAATCTAGTCATCTAAGGTAAGATAGAAAATATTAGGACAACACAAGTAGAAGAAACAAGACAATAGGATGAAAACAAAAGCATACATCATCCATAAAACATACAAGTCATGGCATACAAGTTTATCACAACACTAGGGTTCAACATAACTTAGACAATTTTTTGTGAAAATACGACAAGTGTGGTTGTCCAACTAATGGAGTACGTTACAATTTTCACTCACTTGACAGGATAGCTATTAGGGCATCCCTAGAGGCAATTTGTCGATCTTGTTCACAAGATTCTAATTCTAAGTCTATGATGTCTTCTGTTAAACGTTGGTTGGCAGCCTCTAAGTCTTGGGTATGCTTCTTTTCCTCTCTAAGGTCATTTTGAGTGTTGAGCATTCTACACTTGAGCCTATCACCAAGCTCCTTGACGTCATTCTGAGCTGCATTTCTTGCGAGTCAAAGAATGTTGTGTGCATTTCAGAGTTGGTGACCATGCAGAATCCCGACTCTTTGTGGTTGTCTTCCTTGTTTTTGTACAAGTGAAGTTGCACCCACCAATACTCTTCTCCTTCATCCATCACAGGGAATCCCTTGTACACAGCTGCACCATGTATCCCCATGGTAACCATAAGGTTCTTGAGTGCTTTGGAAAACTCCGACTCACACTCGAAAGTCATGTGTGGTCCCTTCTTGAAGGATTCGTTGATGGAATTCATCTACAAATAGAGATGAGAAAGAAGATTAGAAAAGTTTACGAGAAGAAAAAACAAGTGTTGAATTGTACAAAGTGTTGTAGTTTTCCTTAGTGGTTTCTTAGTCTAATCCAACCTACGGTCATAATCCTACAGGCAACACAGTGCTCTGATACCATCTGTAAGACCCCACCTTTGTAAAGGCAAAGGTCCATATGATTGCAATGCTAGTCCCTAGATCAAATGCTAGCATCCACAGTTTAAGATGAAGTACACAAATACAAAGGTCTTTATTAAATCGTCATTCCAGAGATAACATAGTGTTTTACAACTCCATAGCCATAGGCTAGTACAAGAGTTCAAACTTAAGTAAATAAAGTAAAGTCTTCATCTTCATGTGCCACAGGCAAACATGTTGAGTGTAGACTCATAACCCTAATCCTCATCAAAGTAACCTGCAACATCACAAGTTACAGCCACAGTGGGTTAATACATTGGAATAGTATTGGCAAGTGATACCTTAGTAGAATAATAATTTCTAGTTTCTATATGAATTTGGCTAAGTGTAGCTTAGGCTTGCTTTGCTCAAAAATATGTTTTGCCTATTAGTTGAAAATCACTAAGTTTTTGTTTGACAAAAACTCCCAAGGAACCACCAATAGACATTGGTGAACCTTTACCCTTGCTCAACCACAAGTTTTTAACTTAGAAATTGGGATGATGAGATCCTTGATAGCTTCAATGTCTTGATGCTCAAATTGTCCGTTGTCGGGGACACGGCTAAGTACTTAGATTTTTCCTTCTCGAGAGGTGGTGCACTTTCCCCACAAGACTCTACATGCATCGAGACGAGATCTTTTAGAAGCCTTCCCTTAGACCAAATGGACGCGTTCCAACTGTAGAGGTCCCAACCTTTAATAAGGTAGAGATCCTTGTGTTTACAATGCTAGTCCCTGGATCAATAGCTAGCATCCACAGTTAAGATGTAATATCAAGAAACAAAGGTCATAATATAACTTTATAACCAGGAATAACATAATTGTATTACATCTTACATAGCTCATTTGTCTATTACATTACATTGCAGCAGAATATCTATAAGCATGGGGTCCTTCATCTTCAAAGTGCCACAGGCAAACATGTTGGTTGTAGACTTGTAATCCTAATCAATCAACTTCACTAATTTTAAGCAAACCTGCAACATTACAAGTTACAGCCACAAGGGTCAATACATTTGAATTGTATTGGCAAGTTTCACTACTATGTAGAATAATAAGTGGATCCTATCAATACATGCATATTTGGCTAAGTAGGGTTTTAGGCTCATTTGCAGAAAGCAATAATTTATCCTATCTTTTCAAAATAGTTTTGATTCTTTTGTCAAATCGTTCTGAACTCCTTGGTAAATCCCCAAGTGTTTCAAGTCTTTGTCAAAATCTCTTGAGCTCCTTGGTAAATCCCCAAGTGTTTCAAGTCTTTGTCGTCACTTTAAAGTTTTTCTTTTAGAAGTTGGAATGTCGAGATTTCCCATAGCTTCAGGACTTTAGTTGCTCAGTATTGTCCATAACCGGGGATATGGCTAAGTACTTAGAATTTTTATCTTCTGCAGAAGTTGTACACTTTACCCACATGCCACAATCTCATCTTGTTTCCACCAGTGGCCGCTGGACAAGTACTCACCAAGATGGAGTACTGGCAGATTGAGAATGTGACGAAGTCTTTCCAGAGGGTCCTCCCATACACCATTGCTAGCTTATCTTCAGGCACCAATGTAGGGTTCCTAGTTCCCTCATTTCCAGTTAACCTGAGGACAATGCATGGGTCTTCCCAATGTAGTTGACTAAGCCAGAGCCATATTAGCATGTGGCTGTACATGAAAGCCACTGTTGGAGAAACATGTTCAATCTCTAAGTCCCTGGGTGGTTTTCTTTTGGTGCACAACACAAAGAGATTGCCATCGACATGGTTCCTTTTGTTGCCACCTTGTCCAAAACTTGAGTATCCTTGTCCACCCAGGTGGTTCATTGAGTACTTGTTTTATTATATAAAACACAAGTCTTTTCTCATCTTTATAAAATCTCAACATGTATATCTTCTCAAAATATGTAGCTTGGCTAAGCATTTTACAACTACATTGTTTTCACTAAGGAATATATAAGGGTATCCTATTAGGATTTAGCATAGCATATAGTATAGAAATCCTTTTCATGCATGTTTCAAAATCCACTAAGTATAATGAAAATTGTAGGACTTTGGATGATAGTGTAACTTGCCTTTTTGGAATGTTGGTTCATTTCTTGATCTTGCTACTATCACACTCTTCTATCTTCACTACAAATTAATCAAGCAAACACAAATTCAACTAGCACTCCAACCAATATTCAAACAATCAAACACACATAAAATATTAGAAACTAAGTCATGCATGCAAGCATGCAAAAGATAGTTTTATTTGCAAAGGTGGTTTCTACTAGGCTCTAAACATTGTAAAGTCCAAAGTGGTCATTTTCTAAAGTGGCAAAGTCATTTGCAAAAAGGTTTTATCTATAGGCCATTTTTAAATCCAATCAATATTTTATGTGTTGGAAAATGTTTGTAGCAAAGCAATAATTTTATATTGTTCACCAAATAAGTTGTTAGTTCACAAAACTTGGTGTTTAGTGTCAGTAGCTTTGAATCAAAACATTTTCCAAAGGTTTTGTTCCAAAATCATTTCCATAACAAAACCAATATTTTTATTTGACTAGAAATGGGCTAATTCAACTAATCAATCCTATTCTTCACCAAATACATTTTTAAATCCATGAGTTGGTTCCTAGGGTCAGTAGGTTCACCACAAACCGATTTTCAAAGATTTCACCCTTAAAATCATTTTGGAATAATTTTTCTAACCTAAACAAGCATACAAATGTTTCTGCAAAAACAAACATTTTTTCAGAAGATTTTCACTAAACACATTGCATGGTTGGCTAGGGCTTGTTCCACTGATTCTATTGATATAAAGTTTGCGAATTTTGGACATGTGGATCAAAAGTTACAAGGTTTTCAAATTTGCATCTAAATCAGATTTCAAATTCTATTTTAAATCAACTAGTGCCACGCGGCGTATTCTTATTGGGCGGTACCGGTTCACGCGGATTGCGTTCTGTGGTTCGTTGGATCTAAACAGATCGCACGGTGCTGAGATGCTACTTACCCCTTCGTCTAGCTTCTATCGCGTTCGTCCGATCTAGATCCTACGGACACTACTGCTTGGTTAACAACGGGCGGCGCTGCGCGGCGGTGACGCTCAGACGGTGGCGGTAATGGCGGTGCAGGAAGCAAAGAGAGAAGGGGAGGTGCTTACAGTGATCGCGGTGACGCTCTGATGCTCAAGGTACGGTCAGCTCGTCAAGGGGCGCTCTGATTCCAGCGAGATTTCTCGCCGGAGTTGCGTCTGACGACGGTCACGCTCTGTCGTTGTCGGGGACGGCGCTACGGGTCACGAGGGAGCAAATGGAGTGCATGGTCATACGCACAAAGACACGGCGATGATGCGTGCGTGATTGAGAGGGCTCGGGGTGGTTGGTTCTTACCAGGAAAACTCGCCGGAGAAGGAAGCAGACGCGGCGGCGCTTAGTCGAGGTGGTTGCCGACGCTCTGGGTCACCAGAGGAAGTGTGGCTGGGGTCAGTGGGTGCGCAAAGTGATGGAGATCCAGTGAGCATGAACTAGAGAGGAGGGGGCGGCGTGTACTCACCAGAATTGTTCGCGGAACTCGCCGAAGCAGTGAGGGTGCAAATTCGATTTAGGGCAGCCTGGTGGCTCTGGTCGAGTGGGTTCTAAGGGGAAAGGAAGAGGAGTTGCTGGCGATTAAGAGTGCGTGGTCGTAGAGAGGATTCATTGTGCCATTTACACGTATTGATTCGAGCAATCAACGGCAGGAAACGGCAAGAAGGAATCAGCGCGGGTTTGAAGACGATGAACAGTGGTGTGGGGTCCCGCTGCCGATGGGGAGAGAAAGGGAAGAGGGCCATCGGTCGGTCTCAAGGGTGGATTTTCTGGTGAAAACGTTTCGCGAGAGAGAGTGGGTGGGCTTGCTATTGGGCTTGTTGGGCTGGCCAGCTGGGCTGTGTCCTTTACACATTTTTTTGTTCTGAAACTTTTCCTTTTTCCATTTCTATTTTATGTTTTGAAATTCAAACAAACAAATCAATCAACAAATCAATTCAAAAATCCTCCAAACTTTGCATTGATTTTTGGTTCTGTTTAATAACACAAAACCAAGTCCTAATAATAAAATAATATTTTTATTTTAGGGCCCATTAAATAAAATGGACCTTAGTTACTAAATCAAATAGGATTTGATTTATTATTTAAAACATCCATTTGAAAACTAAATATTATCAAAACCAAATCAGTAGGTTTTATTTGAAAATATAAAATACTTGGAAAACTTGTTTAAAATAATTTAACAAGTTTTGATGTTTAATTAAAATAGTAACACCTTTATTTTTAATAAATTTGGATATTAAATCATTATTATTTTATTTAAATAATCCTTTACTATTTTTATCAAATAGAAATACTTTAGTTCAATAGTTTGGCCAAGGTTTAATTTGGCTCTAAAATAATCCTTATTTAAATTTCTACCTTTTCATTTGAAAACCAAATTTTTTTACTAAAAGATCCAAAATAGTAATTCCAAATAATTTATCTTTATTGAATATTTATCTTTTTAAATCCCTTTAGGATTTTATTTGATCAAATAGGTTTTGAAAGTTTCCAATTGGATTCAAAAAGTTTCTCCTCACCCTGAAAATCAATAAAAAATTTATTTTATTCATTTATTTTTCACATTACAAGATTTGGAAAATCTTGGGATGTGACACCAACCTATCACCCTACCACCATCTGTCCATCTGCCTAAGTTATTGCAACCTATATGATCAAGGTAAAGCCCATATGCCATGTGGTTGCACTAGAAGCTTCTAAACACTAAGTATCTCAAATCCCTTTGTTCTTGGGTGGCTTTCCACAAGTGTGATACACAATGTAGACCATATATATGGGCCTTGTGTAACCACTCAACATAACCCAAACATACCATTCCACCCAGGTGATTCATTCACTTAGTTGTTTTATTAGGCAAAAACATAAGTCAAAGACTTAACAAAATTTCCATAGCATGTATATAATCCACCCTTGTTTTCTACTAGCTAGGCTAAGCATGATAGTATAACAAGTATCTTAACTTAGAGAAAAATTATACCAAGACTACAACTACTAGGATTTCCCATAGCATAGCATATAGATACTTAGCAAAATTTCATCCAAGCCCTATACAAAATATCACTAGTGCATAGTCAAAATAATGGGACAAATACATGAAGCACCATTTTCCTTGGTAGTTGGGGGAGTAGCAACAATCCTCACAATCACAATCACCACTAGCACCAAAATCTACACATAAAATGATAGCACCAAATTTACATCAAAATAATCAAGCAAAAATATATGAATGCATGCAAATGCCATGTGATGATTTTCTTAAACCAAACAAGACAAGTAAACAGTACTAAACACAAAACTAAAAATTTATAGTCTAAATAAACTCAATTTGGCCTTATAAACATTTCCAAAATAATTTATATAGTCAAAATAAGCCTATATTTGTCTCTGCATAAAATTCCATTTTTACAGAAGCAAAACACAAAAATAATCCCACAGTAGTGTAGGATTTATTTTTGTGAATACATTGATATATTATTTGCATTTTTGGATAAACAGAACTCAAGATATGAATTTTACAAGTTTAAACTCTCAAAAATTCTTTTCTGGATTAATTTAGACATCACGCAGACACGCAGCACGATTTGATTGTTCCATACCGCTTTGGCCGGATCGATCCATATGAGCCGCAGGATCTAATTAAAATGTACGAGCCAGATCGATCTATACCATTTTGAGTAAGTGACCTATTCTGGTCCCCTAGATCTAGATCTAACGGTGCATGTTGCTTTGACCAAAGAGTGGCGGCGTGAATGGCCAGAGCGGCGATGACGCTCATGCCGGCGGTGAACTGGTGGCGCTAGGGGGCAAGTGGGGAAGGTGCAGGTCATTACCGAAGCGCGGAGACGAGGTGATGACGATGGTCAACGAGGTGGAGGCGCGGGTGTGCGAGACAGTCGGGAATTCCTCGCCGGAGGTGAGGGCGGCTTCGGGTGTGCTCGGGCGTTGTCGTTGGTGGTGCTACAAGGCACGGGAAAGCAAGTAAAAGGCGGTGTTAGACGCGCACTGGGGCGGTGAGTGTGCGAGCGTGAACCAGAGAGGACGGGGAGGGCTAGGTTTACCGTATTTGCTCGCCGGAGTGGAGCACGTCGTCGGGTACGCGCGGTCATCGACGAAGACGACGCTGTAAGCCACCAAAAGGGAGCCCGCGAGCAGTGTTAGACGTGCGGAAGTGTGGCAAACACGACAGCAAGATCAGGAGGGCAAGGGGCGGGGAGTTATCACCTGAATTGTTCGCCGGAGATGCTCGGTACCGCGGCGAAGTGAGCTTGAACATGGGCAGCCTGGGGGCTCTTTGCGGGTGTGGCTTGAGGGGAAATGTGCGAAAGGAGGAGGGGATTAAGTAGAGGGGATCGGGGGAGAGAATCGCTCACCGAATCAATGAAATTAAGCGCGGCGGTGATAGGGAGAAACGGCAGCGGCGAGGTGGTCATCGACGCTGATTGAGGAAGAAGGGGGGTGACGTGGCTACGGGCCCTAGTCGTTAGTGAGTGGGTGTTCGATTGCGGGGTGAGAAACAGAGGGTGCGAGGGGTTCTTCCTGTAATGGAGTTAATGTTAGTGGTGTCAATGAAGGTCACGCGCAGTTTTATTTTTTTTCCTTTTTTCTTTTCTTTTTCTATTTGCTTTTTCAAAATTGAATTTCAAACCCTAATTCAAACAGGTTTGAATTCAAACCTTCTCTAAATTTTTATATAGTGAACATTATACTCTAAAGTGTGACAAACACCCTTGTCCACTCAAAAACACTTTGGCCCTTTGCAAAATAAAATAAAACCATGCCACGTTTGATTTAATAAAATGGGCATAATAATGGTTTTATTTGGAGTTTTGACTTGAATTTTTTTTGTGTAAGTCAAGAATGCTATGAATTCATAAATGCAATGCATGATTTTGTAATTCATGAATTTTGGGATGTTACAGGCACGACGATGGATTGGAAGAATGGCATTGTGTAGTTCGTCATCTCTGCCACGTGGCAAGCATAACCCGCGCAAGATTCTTGGATGGCCTTGATGTTCTGTGGGTTACCCTTATCGTCCTCGTTAGTGATGCCCTTGGTAACTTACCATGGTGAGGGCGGTCTGTTCAATAGTCTGTGCATAGGAAATCTTCCAATCTTCGATGAGCTTTGGAATCTCCTTCACCATGTCCCTTACCTCAAGAACTGGCATTTTTTGCAAGCCGGAAAGTCTGATCGACTCGCTAGCCTCTTCAAGAGTCTGGCGGAATTTGAAAAGAACATCTCCGACAAGTTTTATGCGCTCGATGCGGGGTTCATAGGAAGAAGAATCGTAAAGATGCAGAGGATATGGGAAAGAACCAAACATCAAATTTGACTCAAAGAAAGTCAAAAATCAAGGGAAGAGTGAAAGTCGGACATCTTACCTAGCACACAATGGTTCCACTGAGAACGCTCCTCTCGAAGACTCTTCATCTCTACTTCTTTGGCCCGGGCTAGATCTTGCTGACTCTCAAACTTCTTCTTAAGATCATCAAGTTGTTTATCTCGGAGGGCCACAAGCCTCTCGAGCCTCTCGGTCTCCATATTACTTTATTCCAGGACAATGCTCACAGATTTCTCTGATTCAATCTTCAGCTTCTCAAGCTCATCCCGGAGTTCAGCATTTTCTATTTTTAAGGCCTTGAAGTTCTCGGTCTCATCCACCATTTTGATGGATTCACTTAGCAATTCTGCAAAGGAAAAAATTAACAGTCAGCTAAAAAGTTGGACCATGAAAAATATTACCTTCCGCCTCATCCTTCTCCACCTATAGCTTGGCATTCTCAAGACACAAAGTCTTAATCTCCTTTTGCTTGTTACAGATATTCTTGAGTAATTCCTGGTTGGAAGATGCAACTTTCTGTAAGTTAAAGATGGAATACTGTCAGATAGCTACTAAGACTTGGGCTACACCTTCAACTAAGTCAAAATACAGCACAAGCCTTGGGGGCTACACTATATCGTTCTTTTGCATCCTGTAAGCATCAACTTGGATCTAATGCTATGATGTTTATCCAACTTTATGCTTGGGGGCTAGAGAATATGATAATAAATACTGCAGACGAGATTCAGAAAACTTACAATATGCTCCAAGTGCAGCTTCTCAAATCTATGCTTGGGGAGAAACGCTTGTTGCTGGAATCTTGCTAGATTCGATTTTTGCATCCCGGACCAAAATTTGGTCCAGGATATTCACCAGCTTCACATCCTCCGTCTCCTGGATCTCTGCCTCTAGAGTAAGGGTTTGCTTCTCGAGACTGGACTGTTGCAGCTTGAGAATCTCTTCCTTCTTCCGCTTTAGGCCAAAGGCAGCAGAGCTGGCCATTTTATCCACCTTTCCTATTGATATTACCATGGGATCATTACCCTTGGCGGGTTCACCCTTGTAAGATGCCTGGCTACCAACGGTAACCAGGGCTTGCGAGGTTATGCTGGCATTAGGAATGGCAGAACCAACATTTGGAGATCTGGAAACCTCTAGTGCTGATGTCTGGGTATAGCTTGGAGTCGGAGGAGGCATGGCTGGAGATATGACAAGCTTCTGTTGGTGGAGTTGCTTGCCTGGCTTGCTTTCTAGCTTCGTCTTGCTCTCCAAAAAAGACTTAGCTCTGAAACACATAAAACCAAATATTAGGTGTGCTTCGAAAAGAAAGAAATGTATAAACTACTACAAGATTGATAATATGCTTACCTTTTAACCACTGGAAACACTTGGGTGCCAGCAGTAACAACAACATAGTTGGCCTTGTGCTTATTAGCGGCAGAGGTAGGAACTTCCCGTACCTCGTCATCCTCGGTTGCCTCCGAATCGTCTGAAAGATGGCCCTCTAGAGGAGCCAGCTCAGACTCGGGGAGTTTCTTGAGCTGATAAGTTAAAAATCATCGGTAAAAATAGAGTCGGAGGAAAAGATAGAAAAGAGCAATGAAATGTGAAACAAAGTCGAAATATTTACCGGATTCAGGGGACGGTCGGCTGTGAACATCTTCATGGAGATTTTGGGAAGTCTCCTCTCCACTCTCTCCTTGATCAAAAATTGCATCCGGGTCTAGTAGTCCTTTGCAAGAATGCAATTCGAACTGACCCTTAGGCTGTCTTTCCGGTCTCTGGTGACCGTGTGTGATACGTTGGAAACGTATCTATAATTTTTTATGCTCCATGCTTGTTTTGTATCTACTTTGATTTGCTTGTCTACACTTTGAGGTGCTTTTTACATGTTTTCTGGTACTAACCTATTAACAAGTTGCAACAGTGCGCCTGCTTGCTTTTTGGTTTCAGAAAAGTTAGTAAAGAAATATTATCGGAATTGGACGGGACAAACGTCAAAGTCAATTACTTTCCGTGGGGAACAAGAAGTCTAGAGGAGAGCCGAAGGGGCCAGCCAGGGGGGCCAAACCCACACCAGGAGCAGGTGGGCCTAGCCCCGTGCCTGTCTAGGGTTTGGGCACCCTAGTCGCCTCCTCGGTCTCCCACTTCGCCTATAAGAAGCCCCCGATGCAGAAACCCTAAGTACCCGATCAAATATCCATGAAACCGTCTGTAGCCACCACCACCATCGTCCCTAGATCGGGGGGATCTGAAGTTCTTCCCGGCACCCTGCCGGAGGGGAGATCATCCCGGAGGCCTTCTCTCCGGTATGATGTGTGAGTAGTTCCACCTTGGACTATGGGTCCATGTAGCAGCTATATGGTTGTATCTCCTCCTTTCTGCTTTCATGTATAGATCTTGTGAGCTCCGTTCATGATCAAGATCTAATCTATTTGTAATCATGCATGTTGTGTTTGCGGGGATCCAATGGATCTTGAGATTATTATGTTGGTTTTATTAATGGTTTTGTCTTTATGATTCTATCATGTCTGTGTTATTTGTGATCTTGCATGCTCTCCGTTGTTAGTAGCTATCTTGGCCAAATAGTTGCTAGTGACTCCAAGAGGGGGTATTTATGCTCGATAGTGGGTTCATGCCTCTAGTTTCCAAGGGAAGTAACAATAATATCTTCGGTTGTAGATGTGCCGTTGCTACTTGGGAGAAAACAACGGTCTCTTGTTCATGGAACATGTGGACTGTTTACCTTACACACTTTGCTTAAAGCAGTTGTCTGTTGCTTGCAACTTAATACTGGAGGGGGTTCGGATGATAACCTGAAGGTGGACTTCTAGTCATAGATGCAGTTGGATGGCGGTCTATGTATCTTGTTGTATTGCCCAATCGAATCTCATAGGATCTTTCTGACTAGTAATTGCATTGTTATGCCTTGCTCAGTTCCTGTCAATTGCCTTGGTGTAATTTGTTTACCCTTCATGCCATGTTGTTTATCTAAGGAGAGCACCTCTAGTGACCTATGGACCCCGTTCCAATCTTTACCATTAATACATCTTCTATTGTTACTTGTTTACTTGCTGCAAACCATTACCTTCCACACCATACGTTTAATCCTTTCTTACAGCAAACCGGTGAGCTTGACAACCTCACTATTCGTTCGGGCAAAGTCTTGAGTTTGTGTTGTGCAGGTCTCCTCGTTGCCTGCAACACCTGTGTGACATTTCCTTCCTCCTTCTGGTTCGATAACATCGGTCTCAACTGAGGGAAAACTTGTTGCTTGCTGCTTCACACCTTGCTCTTGGGGTTCCCAACAGGCTGTGCGTAGACAGTCGTCAGTGTGCATTAGGCGATCTCCGTGATACTGCAAAGGATAAATCCGGTGATCCAGCCAGCGGTGGATCAAGCCGGATCCACGGAGGCCCTTATTCTTCATAAAGAACTCGATCCGCCTCTTGGCAAGGATCAAGTCCTTAGATAGTTCCTGCGCTTCAGCGTCCCATGACTCTTGTGGGGAGAAACACCGTCGACGAAGGCTGGAAGACCTTTCGCCTTGTTTGGAGCCGGAATATCCTTATTATAAAAGAAGGTTCCGGCCCATCTTCTAACTGACTCGCTAGCATTAATCCTAGGATACACTCGGTTTCTACTAAGGACTAAGCTGAGAGTGTTGGTGATGTAAGGAACATCGACATTGATAGAGTTCTTCCGGGTACCATGGTAGCACCGGAAAAGAGTGAGACTTGGTTGATGCAAAAAAAAACCTCGCTGAGAGCTGCATGAGCGCTAAGCTCAAGCAAGGAGTTGGGGGAGATTATGAAGTTGCACACCATAATATTGGAGGACTTCGGTGAAGAACTCCGACGGTGGAAGACTGAGGAAACGGTCGATGTGCATGCCAAAGAGTACTCGCTCGCCGTCGCGTGATGCCGGAACGGCACCTCCAACATCACCCTGCCATGTGCCGGCGATGAGGTAACCCTCGTCCTCCATGACTTGGATCTCAGCATTGTCCATGATGCTCGGGACCCAAAGGCCCCGCAGCTTCCTCTCGTCCATCGCCACCGTTCTTGCCACCGCTGCTCCGGAGCTAGATGGCGCTTCCATCTTGCCGGAGTGGACCAATAATTGGTGGAGCTAGGAGATTTTTCGGTGTGTAGATGGTAATAGGTGCGGAGTTCCCGAGAAGTATGAGGAGCCAATGGATAAACGGCGAAGAATGAATCTTGTGGAGTGATACGTCGTAAACGTATCTATAATTTTTGATGTTCCATTCTTGTTTAGTATCCACTTTGCTATGTTTTGTCTACACTTTGAGGTAGTTTTATACACTTTATGGAACTAACCTATTGACAAGATGCCACAGTGCTAGTTGCCTGTTTTCTGCTGTTTTTGGTTTCAGAAAGCTAAAAAATGAATATTCTGAGAATTGTACGGGACAAAAGCCAAAGTTCATATTTTTCCCTAAATGATACGGAAAATCGAAGATGAGATGGAGGAGGACACTAGGGTGGCCACACCCTAGGTGGGCGCGGGTCCCACCCTAGCTGCGCCCACAGGGGGTGTGGGCCCCCTGGTACTCCAACGACCTTGCCTCCTTCGCCTATAATAAACCCCCGATTAAGAAACCCTAAAGAATCGACCAGAAAGCCATGAAAAGTTCCGCAGCGCCGCCGCCACCGAAGGGGAGATTTGGGTGACATAAAGTCTCTGTTCCAGCACCCTTCCAGGATGGGGAAGTGCCCTCGAAGGCATCTCCATCGATCTCCACCACCATCTTCATCACCGTTGTTGATTCCCATGCTGAGGAGGGAGTAGTTCTCTCTCGAGGCTAAGGGCTCTACCGATAGCTATGTGTTCATCTCTCTCTATGCATGATCATGTTGTGGTCATGAGCTTTGTAATCAAGTAGATCTGCTTTGCTACTCAAGTGCTTCAATAGATCTCTGCTCTCCCCATGTGTGTGAAAGTGACAGCGTGCACGCCATGTTGGCACTTAGGCTAGAGTCTACATAAATACTCATCGTGCTTTAATAGATCTATGTTTTTCCCCACGTGTGTGAAAGTGACAGCGTGCACACCATGTGTGGCACTTAAGCTATATTATATATATATATATTTGTTATGAGTTATATTTGGAGTTGGATGTCTCTATGAAATTGTGGTGTTTGTTGGAACCATCTAGCGCTCAAGGTCACAGTGTGGGGTTATCTAGATTGGGAAATGCGGACTTTGAGGTGTGTTGTTATAGCCCTACCATGGATTAGGGTGTCCAACCGGAGAGTAGTTAAGAGTAGTATCATGAAGAGAGGATATTTATATGAGAGAGTGTTCACTAGTGAAAGTATGATCCCTAGGCCTTGTTTCTAAGCATTGAAACACCGTTTGCATCTAGATATGTTACATGTTTGCTTGCTTCCTTATTTTTGCCTTTAGTCTTTACCTCACCGTCAAGTCTTTTTCTGGCACCGTTACCACTTGTATTTCACTATCTCTTCTCCGAACTAGTGCACCTATACACCTGACAAGTGTATTGGGTGTGTTAGGGACACAGGAGACTTCTTGTATCCTTATTGCAGGGTTTCTTGAGAGGGAATGCCTTTGACCAATTCCTCCCTGAGTTCGATAAACCCTGGGTAATCCACTTAAGGGAAACTTGCCGCTGTTCTACAAACCTCTGCAATTGGAGGCCCAACAACTGTCTAAAAGAATAGAAGTGCGTAGACATCAGGGAGATGGATTTCCTCTCTCTTATTAACCTCTGTGCCAAGATTCGCGTTAAAACCACGCAATTTACGCCACGTGTATAGGAGAGAGGGAGGTAGCTTCCTTGCGACGCCTCCACCCCCTCGATTCTCGCATGGGCATTGAAACGGTGCTCTGTTCTGTAAAAACGGACCCACCAACGGTCATGCTGACAGGACTCTTGTTAGTGACAAGACCTGGTCTGAAAAGTTGTTAGACAGCTCGCCGCTGTTTAAGATCCAGCTCATGTTTTGAATCGAGCAGGTAAAGACTGGAGTCAAAAGAAAATATATCCGACTCAGATGACTCGGAATCCTACATTGTTGATAGAATTTTTTGGGAACCCTTCAAGATTCTCCAGATGAAGAAACCATAAAGCTAGACGATTTATCCGACTTTGGATCTTGGAGACTTCCGGGGGCTACTGTTGGGGATATACTTTCCGGTATACCCATAGGACTTGCTGACCAGGGTGGCCCACCAATGGGTTAGATCTTTGCTTCACGGGCGGCCTAGTCAGGGAAAGAAGAAGGAGTCCAATCCGGCTATGACAAGGACCAGAAGACTTACCGACTTAGGCATGTAGTATTACTTGTAGTCCAAGCTGTATCTAGTTACCGACTCTGTAACGTAGCCGGATAGGTTTCTCCTATAACCCTAGGCCCGGTTGACTATATAAACATGCCCTATGGGAGCCTTTAGGGAAAGACAATCTCTACAACCACAACCAACTCTCATAGGAGAACCTCTCTTATAATCCTCTATAACATACGGCTCTCGCGATATATTACTAGGTTGCTAGAAGGAGTAGGATCCGATCACCGCAGTTGGATCTAAACCTGGGTAAACTTGTCTTCACCGCTCCCGGAACACTGTACGTCTCACACCCCATCTTCTCAATGCCGTTGGGACCCCCTATGGAGTACTTGTCATCAATCCGATGACAGCCACGTTCGCACCCAAACCATGGTTTGGAAATAGTATACTCTATAGGTTGCTAGGATAAATGAATTTAAGATGATTTGTAACAACTACTACTAGGACTGGAAAAAAACTAGAACAAAAGTAAAACTAAAAATGATGTGAATGCAATGGGATGAAATATTAATGCTATGATTCCTCAAGTAATGTTGTGTATACCGGTGTGCATGATAAGTGCTTATGGAATAGCTATAAACTATACTTGTGGCGGTCCCTCAAATACCGCTGTCTCCTATTGTTAGTAAGTGGCAACTATACAACTCAATTGTCCACACCCTCTTCGGACATGGGTCATCTCGTAAGAGAATGGTGTATTAAGGTAACAAGACCAATCAAGGTAAAGCAGAGCAAAGGCATTAAGTTCTATGGACAACCGTACTCCTAATCAAGTGTGCTAGTCACAAGATATCTCGTTTGTCACTTTGGGGTCAAGCAATTCACAACACTATACCTATCTATATCATGAGTGATCTTGGGGAATTTTGGGCGATGCATCCTAAGCTGCTATTGCCTCCGCAAATCACTTATAGAAAATAGCCTTATTAGTTCTACCCATGGAAGAGCAGAGACTAATGATAAGTTTTGTGACACTCCATGAATCCCTAGTAAATTCCTAAACAATGCATTGGACGTCTCCAATCAATAGAATAATATCATGAATAGAATAATATAAAGAGAAAGCACAAACATATTAATTAACAAGAACACACCACACTTCAATTACTCAAATCATCATAACATTAATAAAAGGGGGTTCAAGCCATGTTACAACCCATCACGGAGACCATGATGGGGAAGTATGAAGGAGTAGCGGCGATGGAGATGGTGATGATGACGCGGTGATGGTGGCGTCGGCGTGGTGATGGAGGCGTCTTCCTTCTCCCCCTCTTCTTGCTTGGATGGCTTGATGGTGTTGATGGAGATCGGATCTTGGTGAAGCTATAGAGGCTATGGAGGTGGCATGGCGGTAGGGCGCCGCCGTGGAGGCAGTAGATGGGATCTAGATCTTGTATATGGTTGGTGGTGGTTTCCTCCTCTCTCCCTTGACACCTCCCTCCTTTATATAGGCCCTGGGGTGCCCTAGGGTTCCCCCAATACCGTCATATGACTTAGGGAAGGTTCCGGAGCTTCCGGGGACGAAATCTCGTCGTTTGTGATTTTTTTGGCAACTATACGGCGGGAGCTATGTAGCACACCGGGTAAAACCACTACTAGAAAATTGTGTGCTAATTAAGACTTTGTGCATCATCATGACATCATCATGCATATTATTTTTTCCTCAAACTATTTTACAAAGTCTATTTTCGTTTTCCTAGATACCCCCGTCTTATTTCAATTCAAACCCCTGGATCCTTCCGGATATTTTGTTTGCCTAAATATTTTATAAAATTAAATAAATAAATATAACTATAAAACTATTTTACCTGGGGGAGGTCGCCACCGGCTAGGCCCAGCTGGCAGCAGCCTACTACAAACCCTAACTCTAATCCTACCTATACCCAAACCCTAACCCTACTCCCTATCCCCATCCCTCCAGCCGCCGCCACTCCCAACCAAACCCTAGATTGCCACCTACCCGACCCACCCCACGCCGCTGCCGCACTCACCCGCGCGCAGCAGCAAGCACACACACACGGTATGCATCCAACACACATACACTAAAACACACACCCTCGGCCACCACACACCACCCAGCACACTGGTACACGCACACGTTGGAAGCATGCACCCACCCACCCGTAGTCAACGAACCTCCCCTAGCCTCACCCCGCAATCACCAGCCCCACTCTGCTCTGCGTCCTCCCTACGTGTCCTACCCTGACGCTTGATTTGCGTCCTCTCTCCCCTTCCTCGCTCGCATCCCCGCCGCCACCAGAAATCCTCCCTACCGATCACCCCTTCCACCCCGTCGAGCTCCTTCGCCCCTCCTATCTTCCTCACCGGTCTGTCGTCGCCAACAGATGCCTTCCGCGGTGCCGGACCTCGCCGCCTTCCCGCGCTGCTTCCCTGACCCTGCCTCCTCCGCGGCCTCCCTCCTCCTCGTTGCGTCGCCACGGCAGGCCTAGTCCTCGATCCGCCGGTGCCCCCTCCGCGGTCGCCCATCCTTGACCTTCCTCTGCACCTCACCCTCCATGGTCGCTCCTTCCCTTGTAGGTCACGCGTTGCCTCCTTCCTACACGTCATTTCCGTTCTCACTGCCCGTTCCCTGCAGCATGGTCGCCACCTTTTCCGCTAATGTCCTCCTCCCGGCTCGTGCCCTCTCTGCCCGTGTGTGCTCGCCACCTTGTCCGCTGATGTACTGTTGTTGGCATGGCTCTCCTAGATCGGCCTCATGTTATACTGATGTGGTATTGCTGCTCTTGGCCATGATCCTTTCGGCTCCGGCATTGACAAGTGAAACTTGTGCTACTCAGAGACCATCGGCAAACAAAACGGGAACCATAAGATTGTCGTCATGGAATCGAAGATCTCCTTCCCAAACACAAGTTCGACATCATGGAACAACAAGTACTCCATCACAGACCGCAAGACCGTTCTCGGAGCCGAAGATTGAACCCCGACGCATTCTCCTCCCTCTTTGAAGACCGATCCCTCGAACCGTCCGAAGCACCGAACCAAGATCGCCGAACCCTGATGTGTGAACCTTTTCCGAGCCCTTATTTTTATAAATGACATATACTTGTGCATATTAAATTGTTCATGTCGCATACATATTGGTCTGGGGGCATTATGCCGATTAAACTTATAATTAAATATGGAGACCATATGCGGTATTTTCTAGTGTTATATTGGTCCCATTTAAATTTGTGTAGCGAACCAATGACATAATTTTTCCATGTTAAGACAACATTTAAATTGCGGGTATATAAACAACTAGAACTATATATTTAATTATCTGTCGTGGTGGTATCACGGCATATGCCATGGGTAGGCTAAAGTTAGGGCCGATGGACGTGGAGGAATCCGAGGAGGGATGATGTGGTGAAGACCGCACTCATATGAACAAAGAGAAATACAATGTATATTGGATTGAAGCTCTAAAGTGTGGATAACACCTCATTCTATACATCTAATCTCTTATAATCTTGCCATACTTGTGGCTACAACCATGCTCCTTGAGTTGTATCTCATATCCTTCTATCTAGATCTCTCTATGAGAGTGGAGGAGGAGGAAGAAGGAGAACTCCTAGTGAGCAGAAAGGAGAGGAGCCCTCTGGGCCTTCACTGAACGATCCCGGTGCTCCTTATAAAGGGAGCCAGGGACAAAGCTTGCTCCTCACGCTTGGCATCTGTGTGGCATACTCCTAGCATCTTCTTAGATGCTCAGCATATGCCTTGGCATCTTCGGAGATGCCATGGCATATTCCTCAGCATATTCTTGATGCCAAGGAATATTCCTATCGCACGTGCGTGCGAGCCATGGGCGTCCCAAGATCGACACGATCCTCGGAGTTTGTCCGGCTCGATGGTGAGTCACGAGATATTGTGAAGACATCATAGGTGAATAAAGGGTTGTTTGGGTCATTATACTCGCCCAAACGCCTGGCTAGAAGGAAATTCGGCCCAGCCTGAGGTTGATTCGTCCTGCGAGAGGATGGGCCGAGCCGGATCATCCATCAACCCAGCCGAGGTCGTCCTGGTCCACTTGGACTGAATCTGAGCCCAGCCGGGTCAGTAAAGGCCCAGCCGGGGTCATCCTTGGTGCTGGCCCATAGTGGAGTGCGTCGGCCTGGTGGGGAGGACTCGGAGTGGGCCGAAGCTCCTCGATTGACCCACCGGCGAGGTGGTTTGGCTCACGTGTGGGCGTCGATGGTGGGCTGAATCCGGCCCACCCTGGGGACGCGGCTGAGATGGCGTGGAGAGCGTCGGTGGGGAGGCTCTCCCGCGTGGGGCTGATCGCGCTGGAGGAGCTGGCGTTCCCCGGGCGAGTGGAGGGCGATGGCGGGAGTCTTGGCTAGAGCGGGCGAGGTGATGCTGTGGTGGGCCGATGTTTGGCTGATTCGGCCCATGCGGGAACCTCAGCGAGGCCGGCCGTGGCCGAGGTAGCTAGTTCGGCCCAGAGGGTAATTCGGCTCTTAGAGTTTTAGTTCGCCTGTTCCTTTGTTGGTCTAGTCCAGTAGTGGTGAGGGCTGGGCCGACTTAGTGTTAACTCGGCCCAGACTTGTTTTCTGCCTTAGTATTTTTCTATTGGACTGATGTTGAGTATTATTTTCTCATATACATTTCTTATTGATTCACTTAACTCATCAACTCTGGGGTACCTGGGGGTACACCCCCGACATTAGTCCCCGAGGCTATGTGGGACTCGTAGAGTCGTGCATAGGCTCTATACTTAATATCTCCAGAGTTGTTTATTAGGCCTGTAGACTTTTCATATATCATTGATTTCTAGCCCTCTAAGGTACTGGTTCATAACCCCTTTTGGTTAAGTTTCTGGACTCCTGGCCTTCTTGGGCCGCGGTCTTAACCTCCTCGGGTACGTTTTCAGGACTTCTGGCCTTCTGGGCACTGGTCATAACCCCTTTGGGTAAGTTTTCGGACTTCTGGCCTTCATGGGCATTGGTCTTTTAACCTCTTTGGGTAAGTTATGAGTTCTTGCCTTCTTTGGCATTGCTCTTTTAACCTCATTGGGTATGTTTCAAGTTCTTGCCTTCTTTGGCATTGCTCTTTCAACCTCATTGGGTAAGTGACGAGTTCCTGCTTTCTTGGGCATTGCTCTTTTAACCTCATTGGGTAAGTTCAGACTTCTTGCCTTCTTGGGCATTGCTCTTTTAACCTCATTGGGTAAGTTTATGAGTTCTTGCCTTCTTGGGCATTGCTCTTTTAACCTCATTGGGTAAGTTACGAGTTCCTGCCTTCTTGGGCATTGCTCTTTTAACCTCATTGGGTAAGTTCAGACTTCCTGCCTTCTTGGGCATTGCTCTTTTAACCGCATTGGGTAAGTTTATGAGATCTTGCCTTCTTGGGCATTGCTCTTTTAACCTCATTGGGTAAGTTACGAGTTCCTGCCTTCTTGGGCATTGCTCTTTTAACCTCATTGGGTAAGTTCAGACTTCCTGCCTTCTTGGGCATTGCTCTTTTAACCTCATTGGGTAAGTTTATGAGCTCTTGCCTTCTTGGGCATTGCTCTTTTAACCTCATTGGGTAAATTCTGAGTTCCTGCCTTCTTGGGCATTGCTCTTTTAACCTCATTGGGTAAGTTTAGAATTCCTTCCTTCTTGGGCATTGCTCTTTTAACCTCATTGGGTAAGTTCATGAGCTCTTGCCTTCTTGGGCATTGCTCTTTTAACCTCATTGGGTAAATTCCGAGTTCCTGCCTTCTTGGGCATTGCTCTTTTAACCTCATTGGGTAAGTTCAGACTTCCTACCTTCTTGGGCATTGCTCTTTTAACCTCATTGGGTAAGTTATTATCCGAGTTAACTCATCCCAAATCCGAGTTACTTTACTCAAAATTGACTTTATGTCTTAAGTCTGAGTCATCTGACTCAAATCCGAGTTATATGACTCAAATCCGAGTTAACTCATCCCAAATCCGAGTTACTTTACTCAAAATCGACTTTATGTCTTAAGTCTGAGTCATCTGACTCAACTCCGAGTTATATGACTCAAATCCGAGTTAACTCATCCCAAATCCGAGTTACTTTACTCAAAATTGACTTTATGTAAGTCTGAGTCATCTGACTCAAATCCGAGTTATATGACTCAAATCCGAGTTAACTCATCCCAAATCCGAGTTACTTTACTCAAAATCGACTTTATGTAAGTCTGAGTCATCTGACTCAAATCCCAGTTATATGACTCAAATCTGAGTTAACTCATCCCAAATCCGAGTTACTTTACTCAAAATTGACTTTATGTAAGTCTAAGTCATCTGACTCAAATCCGAGTTATATGACTCAAATCTGAGTTAACTCATCCCAAATCCGAGTTACTTTACTCAAAATTGACTTTATGTAAGTCTGAGTCATCTGACTCAAATCCCAGTTATATGACTCAAATCTGAGTTAACTCATCCCAAATCCGAGTTACTTTACTCAAAATCGACTTTATGTAAGTCTGATTCATCTGACTCAAATCCGAGTTATATGACTCAAATCTGAGTTAACTCATCCCAAATCCGAGTTACTTTACTCAAAATCGACTTTATGTCTTAAGTCTGAGTCATCTGACTCAACTCCGAGTTAACTCATCCCAAATCTGAGTTACTTTACTTAATTTTGACTTACATCCCAAATCTGAGTCATCTGACTCAAATCCGGGTTAACTCATCCCAAATCCGAGTTACTTTACTCAATTTTGACTTACATCTCAAATCTGAGTTACTTTACTCAAAATCGACTTTATGTCTTAAGTCTGAGTCATCTGACTCAAATCCGAGTTATATGACTCAAATCCGAGTTATCTATTTGCCACGATATAGCTTGATTTGGCATGATGATGATAATTTGCCTTTGATATGGATCCGAGATATAGATCCGAGATTAAGCTTTGGGATATGATAATAAGGCTAACCGCTGAGAGATCTGATTCGAGATGTAGATATGAGATATAGATTCGAGATATGATAAGCTGGCCAATAGTCATCCGAGATATGGGATAACCTGGCAAGATGGTGAGATATCAATCCGAGTCATAACATAACCTGGCAATCTGGTGAACTGAATAAATCTACGGCCTGAATCGGGGATATGATTAGTACGCCGAGTCTGAATACCAATCCGAATTATAATATACCCTGGCAAGCTGAATCAAATGTTAGTCCGAATCAGAGAGAATCTACTGAGATGAGTTAAAGGTTAACTCAAAGTATAAACAAATTGACTCCAAGTTATATCCGAATCACCAATAAGCTGGCCGGTAAGCTGAGTTAAAGGACAATCCAAAGCATAAATAAACTGATTCAAATTCTATCCGACTCATAAGTAAGCTGACTCAAATTCTATCTGGATCATAAATAAGTTGATTCAAATTCTGTCCGAGTTATAAATAAGCTGGCTGGGGAGCCGAGTTAAAGGACAATCCAAAACATAAACTAACTAACTCAAAGTCTATCTGAATCGCAAATAAGCTGATTCAACTTATGACTGAGTTAACAGATAAGCTGGCTGGTGAGCCGAGTTAATGGATAATCCAAAACATAAACTAACTGACTCAAAATCTATCTGAATCACAAATATGCTGATTCAACTTATGGCTGAGTTAACAGATAAGCTGGCTAGTGAGCCGAGTTAATGGATAATACAAAACATAAACTAACTGACTCAAAATCTATTTGAATCACAAATAAGCTGATTCAACTTATGGCTCGGTTATAAATAAGCTGGCTGGAGTACAGATCTAAATCAACATAGTGCTCTCTTAATCTAAAGGTGACTCTACGAATAAGTCGACTAGTCCCCGGGTTGAGTTATTTTCTCCCCGGGGTGAAGGATTGAGTGTAGGTGGCTGAGTTATATGGTACTTACAATACTTGGAGAAGTGTTTGGGTGAGTTTTTCTAGGTCATACTGCCCTGCTGAGTTACTTGGTACTTACAGTAAGCTTGGTGTAGTGCTTGAGTCCTTCTTGCTGAGTCTTACATGCTTTGATGAGTTAGACTTGGAGAGCCTCTGTGCTTACCTCTTTATTCTCTGTTGACTTGGTGAAGCTGAATGAGCCCTATGAGGAAGAAAATCGATGAAGGTGCTCCCGTCCGGATGGAAACCCAACCAACGCCACTAAAGGCCCCAAGGTGGGCGCCAAATGTCGTGGTGGTATCACGGCATATGCCATGGGTAGGCTAAAGTTGGGGCCGATGGACGTGGAGGAATCCGGGGAGGGATGATGCGGTGAATACCGCACTCATATGTACAAAGAGAAATACAATGTATATTGGATTGAAGCTCTCAAGTGTGGATAAGACCTCATTCTATACATCTAATCTCTTATAATCTTGCCATACTTGTGGCTACAACCATGCTCCTTGAGCTGTATCTCCTATCCTTCTATCTAGATCTCTCTATGAGAGTGGAGGAGGAGGAAGAAGGAGAACTCCTAGTGAGCATAAAGGAGAGGAGCCCTTCGGGGGCCTTTCTGGGAACGATCCCCCTGGTGCTCCTTATAAAGGGGAGCCCAGGGGACAAAGCTTGTTCCTCACGCTTGGCATCTGTGTGGCATATTCCTAGCATCTTCTTAGATGCTCAGCATATGCCTTGGCATCTTCGGAGATGCCATGGCATATTCCTCAGCATATTCTTGATGCCAAGGGCATATTCCCTATCGCACGTGCCGGTCTGAGCCATGGGCGTCCCAAGACTGACACGATCCTCGCGGAGTTTGTCTGGCTCGATGGTGAGTCACGGTAGATATTGTGAAGACATCTGTAGGTGAATAAAGGGTTGTTTGGGTCATTATACCTCGGCCCAAACGCCCTGGGCTAGAAGGAAATTCGGCCTAGCCTGAGGTTGATTCGGCCTGGGAGAGGATGGGCCGAGCCGGATCATCCATCAACCCAACCGAGGTCGTCCTGGTCCACTTGGACTGAATCTGAGCCCAGCCGGGTCAGTAAAGGCCCAGCCGGGGTCGTCCTTGGTGCTGGCCCGTAGTGGAGTGCGTCGGCCTGGTGGGGAGGACTCGGAGTGGGCCGAAGCTCCTCTGATTCGGCCCACCCGGGCGAGGTGGTTTGGCTCACGTGTGGGCGTCGATGGTGGGCTGAATCCGGCCCACCCTGGGGACGCGGCTGAGATGGCGTGGAGAGCGTCGGTGGGGAGGGTCTCCCGCGCGGGGCTGATCGCGCTGGAGGAGCTGGCGTTCCCCGGGCGAGTGGAGGGCGATGGCGGGAGTCTTGGCGGGGAGAGGCGGTGATCTTGTGGTGGGCCGATGTTTGGCTGATTCGGCCCATGCGGGAACCTCCAGCAGGAGCCGGCGCGGTGGGCCGAGGTAGCTAGTTCGGCCCAGGAGGGTAATTCGGCTCTTAGAGTTTTAGTTCGTCCTGTTCACTGTTGGTCTGGTCCAGTAGTGGTGAGGGCTAGGCCGACTTAGTGTTAACTCGGCCCAGACTTGTTTTCTGCCTTAGTATTTTTCTATTGGACTGATGTTGAGTATTATTTTCTCATATACATTTCTTATTGATTCACTTAACTCGTCAACTCTGGGGTACCTGGGGGTACACCCCCGACATTATCGGACCCTGGTTCCTCTTAATATTGCCTAATTGCATCGCACCTTTGCCATGCCATACATCATACATGCATCATGCCCGACCTTCTGCCATAGTATTAAATATTGCATCCGGTGTTTCTTCTAGTGTTTTGCTTCTTCATGGATTAGGCCGATGAGTTGATGCGAGTGCCGACCCGATCTTCGGATGAACCTTCGGCAATGTTTACCGGCGAGCATTCTCCCTCTTTCTACCTATTTTACATTTCTAGTCTTTATTTCCTCCTGTTGATCTATTGCTATCTGTGTTGCGATGCTATAGATTATGTACCCCTTTATACTTCCCTGCAGCATCTATATTGCCATGGACACCTCCTATTACCTGTTGTTTGGTAGATAGTCGGCCTTGCAAGTCGTCTTCGCTTGCTCAGGTGCTGCTTCGCGTCGTTGATGTTCCACCATTGTTAGGTGGTTGGCACATGCTTAATGGTGGGGATGATCATGGATTTAATTACCGTTTAATAACTAAAATTGAAAGTAGGTAAATAATGTAGGGGCGCCAGTGGGTAATAGAGAATATATGGTTTTTAACCGCTCACTGGTGTCCCGTAGGGCCCCGAGTTCTTGAAACCTGTTCCGAGATCAAGCGCGCTAACCACATGTGGGGTGTGTGGGCACCCCCATCGATTTAGTACCTGATTTCAAAGTACTATACTGGGGCCACAAAGTAGCTTGGGGCTTTATTACTATCATATACTTATGCCATAGTTTACTGCTTTATTTACGATTGCGCGTGGAGCGCCTGTACTATTTAGGAACAAATGTGGAATGTTTTCGTATCGACAAGCCCAGTCACACTTTCGGGTTCCCAGTCGTTTACAACCATTGGCACAAACCCTAGGTCCGTCTCGGAGACCGGCCAACTTTGTTACGAGTAGCTTAGTGGGGTGGCCCCCATGTGCTTGCTTTGGGTCTGGGAAACGTCGTGTCCGAAACTCCGTCGACATACCGTTGGGTGTATGTTTTGTGATCTTGTACCTACCTGATATTACAACAAGGGTGTAGGTGCGTGTGGAAACTTTGGTGCACCCTAGGTTAAATCTTTTAGAAGCCGTATGCCATGGTTATGGACGACTTGGAGCATAGTTCTCGATCATAGACAACTATAACTAAAGTTTACTGTTATAATTTGACTTGCATCTGATATGACTAGTAAGTTGGATAACCATCATGGAATGAATGGATAAAATTGCCAACTGTGTGAGTTTCCTCGGCATGACTTCCTCGTTTGGTATTGAGGGGGAAATACCAGGATGGGTATGATTGGTGGTAGTATCAGGATGGTTCCGAATAGGTCTTTATTATCCCTCTTTGATATCCCATAGTTGCATCGAGTCTCTATAGGTTGTTTAGTGCGTGCTTCGCTGCCGCTTCATTCCACCATACCTATGTAGGCGCGGACCGCCGAATTCTAAGATAAGCTGTGTACTGGCCTCAGTATTGACCGCTCTCTTTTTTCCTTTGCCCTTTGTCGGCACCCCTTTTGTTTAAGTAGGTTTTTAGATCGACGTCGTTAGCAGGGTTACCCTTCAGGCTTGGCCTGGGCAGGGTTATGGACGCCATTGGTTATTCTTTAGGGCTGTTGCCCTAATTTGCATCTTGTCCATACTCGGATGTTGTATCGTTTTGAAGGTGATTTCGATATTTGTACTGTAATTTGTATTCTTGACTCTTTGAGTCGTTATTATATATATATATATATATATATATATATATATATATTTGTTCTGTGGGTTCCATCGTGGACTAATGTGTAATGGTATTACTTCATTTTCCACCCACATGAAAATGTCTGGTGGGCACCTTTGAATCGTTTCTATGCGGGTTTAGTGGGAATCACTAAAACTTGCATAGGGCCGATCCGAGGGTGTTACAAGCTATACGACCGGAATTTTTGCTCCCGCCGTATAATTGGTCGTTAAACCTTCGGGTGTCTTCCAATATTTTGGTCGCCATTTCTTCATACGAACTCCGTTTTGGGTGTTCTTGGGATCGTTGGATTCGTCTCATGAGGGATACAACCCTATGGTATTGGATATTTATTTTGAGAAGTTGGAAAAATTCACTTTTTCAACCTCACAAATGGCTAAGTCTGGTCCTGTAGCTTCTCCATACTATGCTCTCTTTGTTCCTTTTGCCTTTAATTTATCCATAATCATCATCAACACCTACACACATGTCAAAGACAAGGAAGAGGGATAAAATTCTACCTAAACTACTAAATGTGCAAAGCTCATATTGAATTTAATGAAAACAAGTAATCATGCATAGCAATAGTTAGATGGAGCATGATATGATAGGAAAATGACACAATTTATATAGCTAAAAAGTGTTGTATTATCACAACCATCAGCCCCGAGCGGAACTTCCGGTGGTGAATTCATCACCAAAACTTCCGGTAGCTCATCGGAATTTCTGGCGCACACTTTTTCATTCCCTGTGTGTATTTTTGCAGTCTCTATTTGATTCCTTCTTCGAACTTGTGCACGTACCCCACCTTCCGTACATATCTTATGTTTTATTCTTAGGGCTCGGTGGTTCTCGAGGTGGCAAGCGTTCCCGTGTTCCTTTAGGTCCTCCTCCAAATATTGATGAAGAAGATCTGGAAGTTGTGCGCCCCTCAACTCGGAATGCCCAATGTAAATATCTTGCGCCATAAAGGCTGCTTCATGAGGAAGTGTCCTGTTTGGCCTCTCGAGCATCGCTAGACCTGATGTCAACAAGAAGAAGATCTCCAAGTGGCCCTAGAAAGCCTATGAAGCATTTCACAGGGTGGATCCTGAAAGGATTGTATGGGCACCTAGAGGGGGGGTGAATAGGTGGTACTTCAAATTTTACTCTTTTTTAATTTAGGGTTAGACACAAAGGTAAATTCTCTAGATTGTGCAACTATGGTGAATTTACCTATATGTCAATCTAGCACAACCACTAAGCAAGAACAAGATAAGTAAAGTGCGGCAAAGGATAGAAGTAACCGAATTGGAGCACGCGGAGACACAAGGATCTATTTCCCGTAGTTCGTTCCTTTTGAGGGTAAGTACATCTTCGTTTGGAGAGGGGGTGGTTTCAAACCACCAACGCCACGAGAGTCCTCCCTTGTTCTTCGGTGAATCTCACCCCAAGGGGTTCGATTCACTTCTTCCACTATAACGGCAACCTTCGAGGTGTAAGTTGGCACCTTTACAACAAGTTCGAGGCACACATCCACAACTGAATTGGAGGCTCCCGAATGCAAGCAAGTTGTCACAATAATCAAAGACAATCTTGTAAGAACCAAATCAAGAGCTAGGGTTTCCAAAGAAACATTAGAGCAAGGGGAACTCAAGTGAATTAGCGGGAAATGAAGATCTCTCTTGGTGAAGCTATATATCAAGTCCTTCTCCTTTGATTCTCCAAAGATAAATGACTTTGGATGGTTGGATGAAGAGATCTTGGTGATTTGGTGGCTCAAATGGTGGGGTGTTCTTGACTGGAACGAGCACCCTCCAAAGGTAGAAGAAGGGGCCCTTATATAGGCCCCCTGGAACAATATATGTTGGAGGTCACTTTGTTGGAGATATGCCCTAGAGGCAATAATAAATATAGTTATTATTATATCTTTGTGTTTATGATAAATGTTTACATTCATGCTATAATAGTATTAACCAGGAAACATTAATACTTGTGTGATTTTTAAACTAAATCAGAGTCCTTGGTAAAGCCTCTTCATAATACTAGCTTGTTGGTCAATGAATGATTGTGGTTTCCCTATCATGAACATTGAGATGTTGTTAACAACAAGATCATATCATTAGGAGAATGGTATGATTGACATACTCCTATAGATAAGCGTAGCATAAAGATCAAGTCATTTTAATAGTTCAATTGCTATAAGCTTTCTGATACATAGTAACCTAATTCCTTCGACCATGAGATCATGCTTATCACCATCACCGGAAGGATGCTTTGATGACATCAAACACCACACCGTAACTGGGTGGCTATAAAGGTGGCATTGAGTGTTTGGAAAGTATGGGTTGAGACACATGGATCAAGAGTGGGATTTGTCCATCCATATGACGGATAGCTATACTCTGGGCCCTCTCGGTGGAATGTCATCCAATTAGCTTGCAAGCATGTGACTGGTTCAGAAGGGATCACATATCACGGGAACGAGAAAAGAGTACTTATCGGTAACGAGGTTGAACTAGGTATGCAGAGATACCGACGACCAAAACCTCGGATAAGTAAACTATCGTGAGACAAAGGGAAATTGGTATCGTATGTAAGTGGTTCATTCCATCGCAAAGTAATCGTAGAAATATGTGGGAGCCATATGAATTTCCAGATTCCTCTATTGGTTATTGTTCGGAGAAGTGTCTCGATCATGTCCGCATAATTCACGAACCGTAGGGAGACACACTTAAGGATTTGATGTTGTTGAGTAGTTATGGAATGATGAGTAAGAGAACGAATGTTGTTCGGAGTCTCGGATGGGATCCGGCAAATCACGAGGAGATCCGGAATGTTCGGAGAAGGGTACATGAATGTGTAATAACAATGTGGAATGGTTGCATCATGTACTAGGTATCATCGCTGAGCAAAATAAAGGGATAAATCAAATCCTAGTTTGAAAAGTCAAACGCCAATTTGAAAAGTCAAACGGAAAGTTTTCTTGGTGGAGGGAGAGTAGGAAACCTACTTGGGGAGGAAGTCCTCCTCCCTCCACCGCCGGCCAAGGAGGTCGACTTGGGGGAGTACTCCCTCCCCCTTGGCCGCGCCCTCCCACCTATAAAAGGAGGGGCAAGGGTGCCCCTCTAGACCTACACCTCTCTCCACCAAACCCTAACCCTAGCCGCCGGCCACCACCAAGTCGCCGCCACCCTAGGGTTTGCCCTAGCCGCCGAGTTGGGGACCTCCCCTTGCCCTAGCCGCCGTCCTAGCCCTCTCTCCTTGGTGCCTCTAAACCCTAGATCGCCAAGGCCTCTCTCATAGTCCACCATACTCGCTTCGGCTTAAGGCGAAGCCCTGCGAGATCTCCCCTCTACTTCCGATACCATGCCGTCGTGCTACCGGAATCACGAGGAGAGTGCTACAACCTCCGCTGCCTGCTGGAACAAGGGAGAGGAAGTGTCGTGGTATTGCACGGCAGATGCTACTGGGGGTAGCTTACGTAGAGGAAGCAAGGCGACGTAGGAGAATCCAGGAGCGAGATTGGCACACGATGTACCCAGGTTCACGTCCTCTCGGTAGAGGATAACTACGCCCTGCTATCAATCCAGTATATGATCATAGATTGGTTTACAATGGAGCCGCCGTAGGCGGAGGGAGAGACTAGATCTGATCTATTGTGGGAGAGCCTACCCCGTGGGGGTGCCCCTGGTGGCTTTATATATGCAGCCAGTTAGGGTTTACAAGGGTTTTGGTGGGCTACGCATTGAAGTCGCCATCTTGGGCCTCTAGTCGACGCCACTCGCCAGGTCTGCATGCCGATCGCCAGACATGGTAGACCCTTCGGCTAGGTTCCATCGGCTCGATCCAGGTGGCGAATCCGTGGGTATACCCATTGGTATTCCCCATCAGTAGTCCCCAGCGTTGTCGATTCGATGTGGGATTGAGGCAGGGCGCGGAGAGTCTTGACGATGAGTCGTGGCGAATCGGCAACGAGCTCCTGAACAGAGAAAAGAATCGTGAAGCGGGAGGCGGTCGGCGTGAGCCAGTTGGTGATGGCCAGTTGGCGAAAGACGTAGGGTGTCGGTGAAGCCGCCAGTTGCGGCGAGTCCCCGAACATGGAGCGTGCCAAGTCCCCGAGCGCAGCGAGTGGCGAGGTCGAGCGACCAACGAGTGTCGAGTCCCCGAGCGCGACGAGTGGTGAGGTCGAGCATCCGCGGCGGTATGCTGTGGCGCCGAGTCCTAAGCGCGTTACGCGAGGGCGGTCCCCGGCGTGTTGAGTATCGAGGTGAGTCCACGGCGGCAGTCCCGAAGCGTGTTGAGTACGCTGTGGCGAGTCCACGGCGAAGTCCCAGCGTGTTGAGTACGCGAGTCGCGTCGGCGAGTCCCGGCGTGGAGAGTACGCGTGGCGAGTCGCGGTGACGAGTCCGAAGCGTGTCGAGTACGCGAGGGCGAGTCATGATGGCGAGTCCACGGCGGCGAGTCCCCGAGCGTGTTGAGTACGTGAGAGTCCGTCGGCGAAGTCGCCGAGTGGAGAGTACGCGGGCGAGTCCGGTGGCGAGTCCCAGCGTGTCGGTCTGCGAGTCCGCGGCGTCTCGGCGTGAGAGTACGCGAGGGCGAGTCCGCGGTGACGAGTCCCCGAGCGTGTCGAGTACGCAAGGGCGAGTCCGTGGTCGCGGAACCACGCGTACACACAGCATGCCTAGGAGTAGTCCCCGAGGCTCGAGTTGGCTTGTAGAGGCGACTCGAGGCTCTTTAGAGATGCATATGCTGAAAATAGTAGTGGTTGCTGCCGAGCATGGCGAGTGGCGAGGTCGAGCGACCGGCGAGCTCCGAGTCCCCGAGCGCGGAGAGTCCGCGATGATTGCGAGTCCGCGAGGGGAGAATCCCCGATCGTGGCGAGTCCGCGATGATTGCAAGTCCGCGAGGAGAGAATCCGCGATGATTGCGAGTCCACGAGGGGAGAGTCCCCGAGTGTGGCGAGTCCGTGATGATTGCGAGTCCGCGAGGGGAGAGTCCCCGAGTGTGGCGAGTCCGCGATGATTGCGAGTCCGCGATGATGTTGATTGCGCTGTTTCTGTTAGCGAGTCTCTCGCCTTGGCTGGCGATGCATGGCAACTCCAAAGATGGCTCTCGACTTGGCGTTCTTCCTGGACGATCCGAGGCTCGGTTTGCGAGTCCTCGTCCGCAGTACTTGGCCGAGTGAGTCGCACTATCTAAGGTTGAGGAGGACATGGTGCTGTTTGTGTAGCACAGCCATTCGTCTTGGCCCGGAAGGCCAGTCGAGCAAGGCGACTCCAATGATGGCTCTCGGTTAGCGTTTTTCGTGGACGATCCGAGGCTTGTTTTGCGAGTCCTCGTACGCACTACTTGGCCATTGCGAGTCGCTCTATCAAAGGTTGACAAAGGCGAATTGATTTTTCCCGGAGGGAAGAGAAGCCCAGTGGTGAATCCATGCAGCGTGGCATGCGACCCTCTCTGACGACTCGAACGATGAAGGTCCCCTAGCAGGCGCGGCATACGCATTTGACGTAGCGGATGAGGTCGCACTATGGCGAAGTCGACGCGGCGGACATGGGGTCGACGCGGCGGATGGAGGTCGCGCTATGGCGAAGTCGACGCGGCGGACACATGGTCGACGCGGCGGACGGGGGTCGCGCTATGGCGAAGTCGACGCGGCGGACAGGGGTCGCGCTATGGCGAAGTCGACGCGGCGGACACAGGGTCGACGCGGCGGACGGGGTCGCTATGGCGAAATCGACGCGGCGACACAGGGTCGACGCGGACGGGGTCGCTATGGCGAAATCGACGCGCGAACAGTGGTCGACGGCGGACGGGGTCGCGCTATGGCGAAGTCGACGCGGACACAGGTCGACGCGGACGGGGTCGCTATGGCGAAGTCGACGCTGCAGGTGAGTCCGCAAGCGGTCCCCGAGCCTAGCGAGTCCGCGTTTAAGCGTGTCGCGTTTGGCGAAGGTCCGGAGCATGGCGGTAGTGGTAGCGAAGCTTGATCGGACCATCGGTCGGATGGAGTGGCGTTGGAGTTGCTTTGGTGGGCGTGTCCGCGACTGGCGAGTCCTCGAGCCTAGCGAGTCCGCGTTTAAGCGTGTCCGCGTTTAGGCGAGTTCCAGAGCGTACGAGTTGCGCGAGGGCGATTCCGTGATCGTGGCGAGTCCGTGATGAGCTGTTTTGTGTTTGAGTGGAAGGATTCGATGCAAGATCTTCTTTGGACCCCTTACACGCAGTCAGACATTAATTTGTGGAATTGATAAAATATTATGGAATAATCAGGTAAGGCGGCAGGAACTCGATTTAGAGAACGGAACTAATCATAGCCTTAGACGGATCAGAATAATATCACCTGGTTTTGTGCTTTCCATGCGATGATTTTTTCATTGAAGCTGATCTGATCTAACTTTGCGCACTCGGTTGTCGCGTTTGCGCACTCGGTCTTGATGGAGGCGAAGTCAATCGTGACGCTGGTATTTAACGGCGTAAGCCGTAGTTGAGGTTGTAGTACGCCCACGGACTGCATCAGTAAACAGTACTTTGATCCGATTCAATGTTCATGGTTAATTCTTCAAACAGTGCGTACAATTAATATTGATGCAAAATTAGGCTCGAATAGAGTAAGCGATTGGCCAGCAATCAAAGAGAGAGAAAACTCATCTGGATATGCAGCAGGTCATGTACGCTCAGGCCTGTTATTTTCAACTCGGCATCTGCATGCGTGGTGTCAGGTTTGTTGGTAGCTGAATCAAATTGGCCGGCCTCTGACATATGAATCCTCGGATTATGCAATCCTGCACTCGGTGGATTACAAACAAACATGCATATGAGATTAATCAAAATAATACTATAATAAACTGGCAGAGATTGAATAGAAAACTCAAACACCATATCAGATCGTGCGTGTGTTTGACGTGAGATTTCTCGCGTTGGCGACTACAGGTGCCTGTTCCGAGAGCGTACGTATAGATTCTCCCATCAATGTGTATCAGGAACATGCAAAGAAGATGTTAGATCAAGTGAAATAAATCAATTAAAATAATAGGGAACGATGAAATCGAATTGGAAAACCATGAGCCGCCATGGCCACGTGCGGTTCAGCGTGCACGTCGGAGATGAATTCTTCTGCCATTCGCGCAATCAGACCTAATTTGGCCGTTGTTGATGCTAAGGGATCCCGCCCGGATTATCACCCTCCAAACACCGCTTGCCCCACGGTGGGCGCCAACTGTCGTGGTATTGCATGGCAGATGCTACTGGGGGTAGCTTACGTAGAGGAAGCAAGGCGACGTAGGAGAATCCGGGAGCGAGATTGGCACACGATGTACCCAGGTTCACGTCCTCTCGGTGGAGGATCGCTACGTCCTGCTATCAATCCAGTATATGATCATAGATTGGTTTACAATGGAGCCGCCGTAGGCGGAGGGAGAGATAGATCTGATCTATTGTGGGAGAGCCTACCCGTGGGGTGCCCCTCGTGGCTTTATATATGCAGCCATTAGGGTTTACAAGGGTTTTGGTGGCTACGCATTGAAGTCGCCATCTTGGGCCTCTAGTCGGCGCCACTAAATGCAGGTCCAGCATGCGCCGATCGCCATTGGTAGTCGACCGCTCAGGGCTAGGTTCCAGTCGGCTCGATCCAGCTGGCGAATCCGCTTCGTGGGTATACCCCAATTGGTATTCCCCCATCAGGAAGGTCTTCATCGAGTACCGAACGTGTGACCGACTGCGGGAGCGCTGCCGGAACGCGGCGCCGGAAGGATCATCTACACGGTCTTGAGATCGGCAAGAGTACGACTACATCACCCACGAGAATATGCTCTCGTTAAACACTTTGGAATCTTCGAGGGTGAGTTATTCTATCGACTCGTTGCTACAATCTAGTAGATAGATCTTGGCTTGTTTGTTTGTATGCGGTAGAAATTTTTTGTTTTCCATGCTACGAACCCCTACAGTGCAGAGCCGTGTCTATATGTAGATATGTTGCACGAGTAGAACACAATGGTCATTGTGGGCGGTGGTGTTTTTATTATCAATTGCTTCTTGTGTACTTTGCATCTTGCGGTATGATGGGGTGAAGCGGCCCGGGCTAACCTTACATGACATAGTTCATGAGACTTGCTCCACGCTCAACATGCAACTTGTATTGCATAAGTGGCTTTGCGGGTGTCTGTCTCTCCCATTATAGTATAGATCTAATTTACAACGGGCACTTGATAGTTCAAACATAACCGTTGTGGTTCTTGTTCGTAAGTTAGAGCGACACTTATTGAAAGCCCCAAACCACGTAAAATATGCAAAGAAAATTAGAGGCGTCTAACTTTGTTTTGCAGGGGTGTGTTGTGATGTGATACGGCCATGATTATGATTATATTTGATGTATGCAATGTTCCTTATTATAAGTTTGCAACCAGCAGGAGCCATATGGTTGTATTTAATTTCTGTTAAGACCCGTGTGTCTATTCAAAGTAGTTGTAATAGTTGAAGCTGGTGGACGACAACCATGGAGCAGCGTCATTGACCTTGATGCAATGCCAGTGATGATGGAGATCATGTTCGTGCTTGAAGATGGAGATCGGAAGCACAAAGAAGAAAGGCCATATCATATCACATATTATGAATTGCATGTGATGTTAATCCTTTATGCATCTTGTATTGCTTAGTTAACGACGGTAGCATTATAAGATGATCCCTCATGCACATAAATTTCAATTTCTAAAGTGTTCATCCTTAGTAAGAACCATTCCTAAAGCTTGTTGTTTCGAAGCACCACGTGATGATCGGGTGTGTTAGATTCTGCGAGTGTATACAACGTGAGAAGCCAGATTTGCTCATGCGGAAGCTAAGGTTTGATCTTGACGAGCCTAGCATGTACAGACATGGTCTCGGAACACAGATCACCGAAAGGTAAAGCATGAATCATATAGTAGATATGATGAACATGTCGATTGTTCGCCATTGAAGCTACATCAACTCTCGTGACGATCGGTTTTGATGTGGTGGATTTGGTTCGTGTGATCACTAAAACAATGTGAGGGATATTGTTTTGAGTGGGAGTTCACCTAGATTAATTTAACTATTAATTAGAACTCAATTTGTCATAAACTTAGTCTAAACTATTGCAAATATGTTGTAGATCAATGGCGGCCCCTACCATCAATTTTAATGCGTTCCTAGAGAAAGAAAAGTTGAAATTACGGATTAGTTCCGCAATTTGAGGATTGTCCTCAATGCTGGTAATTTGACCTATGTCTGGATGCACTGGGTGACCGCTGCGGTGATGCTACCGATGAAGTAAAGAACGTTTACCTCGCTCGGAAGAATCAGTACTCCACAATTCAGTGTGCTATCTTGTATGGTTTGGAATCGGAGCTTCAGAAAAGGTTTGAGAACCATGACCCACATGATATTGTTCGTGAACTCAAATTTATATTTGAGACTCATGCGGCAGTTGAGAGTTATGAGGCTTCTGAAAAGTTCTTTAACAGCAAGATGGAAGAGGGCAACTCCTTCAGTGAGCATGTGCTTAAGATGTCTGGGCACACAAACAAACTCCAAAGCTTGGGTATAGTGATTCCTAATGCTTTGGGGATTTACTGTGTCCTCCAATCACTACCACCAAGTTACAAGAACTTTGTGATGAACTACAATATGCAAAGCATGAACAAGCGTTGCGAACTCTTCTCCATGTTGAAATCTGCGAAGTGGAGATCAAGAAAGAGCACCAAGTGTTGATGGTCAATAAGACCACCAAATTCAAGAAAGGCAAGTCTAAGCAAAGGAAACTTCAAGAAGGGTGGTAAGAAAGTTGCTGCCGTGAAGAAGACCAAGGCTGGACCTAAGCACGATCTTGAGTGCTTTACCGCAAGGAGAGGGTCACTAGAAGCGGAATTGCCCAAAGTACTTGGCGGATTTGAACGGCAACATCAAGAAGAAAGGTATATCCGATATACATGTTATTGATGTGTATCTCACTAGTACTCGTAGTAGTGCACGGGTATTTGATCTTGGTTCGGTTGCTCATATTTGTAACTCAAAGCAGGTCTTTGCAGAATAAACGGAAGCTAGCGAAGAACGAGGTGACGATGCGCGTTGGAAATGGATCAAAGGTTGATGTGATCGCGGTCGGCACGCTACCTCTTGATCTACCATCGGGATTAGTTTTATACTTAAATAATTGTTATTTGGTGCTTGCGTTAAGCATCAACATTATATCGGGATCTTGTTTATTGTGAGACGGTTACTTGCTTAAGTCCGAGAATAATGGTTGTTTGATTTATATGAGTAATATGTTTTATGCACATGCACCTTTGATAGATGGTCTATTCTTATTGAATCTCGATAGTGGAAATACACATATTAATAACATTGAAGCTAAACGTTTCAAATTGAGCGATAACTCGACCTATATGTGGCACTATCGTCTTGGTCATATTGGAGTGAAGCGTATGAAGAAACTCCATTCCGATGGACTTCTTGAATCACTTGATTTCGAATCACTTGAAAGATGCGAAGCATGTCTGATGGGTAAAATGACTAAGACTCCATTTTCTAGTATGATGGAGCGAGCTACGGATTTATTGGAAATCATACATACCGATGTGTGTGGTCCAATGAGTGTAGCATCGCGCGGTGGTTATCGTTATGTTCTTACCTTCACGGATGACTTGAGTAGATATGGGTATATCTATTTCATGAAATATAAGTCCGAAACTTTCGAGAAGTTTAAGGAATTTCAAAGTGAGGTAGAGAATCAACGTAACAAGAAGATTAAATTTCTACGTTCTGATCGTGGAGGTAAATATCTAAGTTACGAGTTTGGCGAGCATTTGAAGAAATGCGGAATACTTTCACAATTGACACCGCCGGGAACACCACAGCGTAATGGTGTGTCCGAACGTCGTAATCAAACTCTCTTAGATATGGTTCGTTCTATGATGTCACTTACAGATTTACCGCTATCATTTTGGGGTTATGCATTAGAAACAGCCGGATTCACTTTAAATAGGGCACCATCTAAATCCGTTGAAACGACACCGTATGAATTATGGTTTGGGAAGAAACCTAAATTGTCGTTCCTTAAAGTTTGGAGTTGCGAAGCCTATGTAAAGAAGTTACAGCCGGACAAGCTTGAACCCAAAGAGGAAAAATGCGTCTTCATAGGATACCCGAAGGAAACTATTGGGTATACCTTCTATCATAGATCCGAGGGCAAAATCTTCGTTTCCAAGAATGGATCCTTTCTAGAAAAAGAATTTCTCTCGAAAGAAGTGACTGGAAGGAAAGTAGAACTCGACGAGGTTGTTGAATCTTGTCTCGAACTTGCGAGTAGCGCAGCACCGGAAGAAATTCCTGTGGTGCCTGCACCAATAAGAAAGGAAGCTAATGATGATGATCATGAAACTTCGGTTGAAGTTGCTACAGAACCTCGCAGGTCAACTAGAACTCGTACCACTCCTGATTGGTATGATCCCGTTATGAGTGTCATGTTGGTGGACAACACTGATGACCCTGCGACATATGAGGAAGCGATGATGAGCCCAGATTCCAATAAATGGCAAGATGCCATGAAATCCGAGATTGGATCCATGTATGAAAACCAAGTATGGACTTTGGTGGACTTACCAGATGGCCGAAAGGCTATCGGGAACAAATGAATTTTCAAGAAGAAAACAGATGCTGATGGTAATGTTACTATCTATAAAGCTCGACTTGTCGCAAAAGGGTTTCGACAAATTCAAGGAATTGACTACGATGAGACTTTCTCACCAGTAGCGAAGCTAAAGTCTGTGAGGATTTTGTTAGCAATCGCTGTATATTACGATTATGAGATATGGCAGATGGATGTCAAAACAGCGTTCCTCAATGGATACATTGATGAAGAGTTGTATATGATGCAACCCAAAGGTTTTGTCGATCCTAAATATGCTAACAAGGTATGTAAACTTCAACGGTCCATATATGGATTGAAGCAAGAATCCCGAAGTTGGAATCAACGTTTTGATAAGGTAATCAAAAGTTTTGGTTTTATACAAACTTATGGAGAAGCTTGTATTTACAAGAAAGTGAGTGGGAGCTCTGTAGCATTCTTAATACTATATGTAGATGACATATTGTTGATTGGGAATGATGTAGACCTTCTTAATAGTGTCAAAGAATATTTGAATAATAGTTTTTCAATGAAAGATCTTGGCGAAACAGCTTACATATTAGGCATAAAGATTTATAGAGATAGATCGAGACGCCTAATATCATTGTCACAAAGTACATATTTGGACAAAGTTCTAAAGAGATTTGGAATGGAAGATAGCAAGAAAGGGTTCTTGCCCATGTTGCCCAATACGACCTTGAGTAAAACTCAAAGTCCAGCAACGGCAGAAGATAGAGAAAGGATGAGTAAGACTCCCTATGCCTCAGCCATAGGATCTCTATTGTATGCCATGCTATGTACTAGACCCGACATTGCATATGTTGTTAGTTTGACTAGCAGATATCAAAGTGATCCAGGAGTGGATCATTGGACAAGGGTCAAAAACATCCTGAAGTACTTGAGAAGAACTAAGGATATGGTTCTTTCTTATGGAGGTGATGAACAACTCATTGTTAATGGTTACACTGATGCTAGTTGGAACACCGATCCAGACGATTCTAAATCTCAATCTGGATACGTATTTATTTTGAATGGTGCAACAGTTAGCTGGAGGAGTGCAAAGCAAAGCATTGTGGCGAGATCTTCAACTGAATCGGAATACATAGCTGCTTCGGAGGCTTCACAAGAAGCGATATGGATGAAGGAGTTCATTACAGAGCTCGGTGTGGTTCCAAGTGCGCTGGACCCAATGTCTATCTACTGTGATAAAATGGGCGCCATAGCCAATGCGCAAGAACCAAGGTCACACAAGAAGCTGAAGCACATCAAGCTACGTTTTCACACTATTCGAGAACATGTCCAAGATGGTGATATAAAGATTTGCAAAGTACACACAGATCTGAATGTGGCGGATCCATTGACTAAACCTCTCCCGAGGGCAAAACATGACCAACACCAAACTGCCATGGGTGTTCGGTATATTACCATGTAATCTAGATTAGTTGACTCTAGTGCAAGTGGGAGACTGTTGGAGATATGCCCTAGAGGCAATAATAAATATAGTTATTATTATATCTTTGTGTTTATGATAAATGTTTACATTCATGCTATAATAGTATTAACCAGGAAACATTAATACTTGTGTGATTTGTAAACTAAATTAGAGTCCCTGGTAAAGCCACTTCGTAATACTAGCTTGTTGGTTAATGAATGATTGTGGTTTCCCTATCATGAACATTGAGATGTTGTTAACAGCAAGATCATATCATTAGGAGAATGGTATGATGGACATACTCCTATAGATAAGCGTAGCATAAAGATCAAGTCATTTTAATAGTTCAATTGCTATAAGCTTTCTGATACATAGTAACCTAATTCCTTTGACCATGAGATCATGCTTATCACCATCACCGGAAGGATGCTTTGATGACATCAAACACCACACCGTAACTGGGTGGCTATAAAGGTGGCATTGAGTGTTCGGAAAGTATGGGTTGAGACACATGGATCAAGAGTGGGATTTGTCCATCCATATGATGGATAGATATACTCTGGGACCTCTTGGTGGAATATCATCCAATTAGCTTGCAAGCATGTGACTGGTTCACAAGGTATCACATATCACGGGAACGAGAAAAGAGTACTTATCGGTAACGAGGTTGAACTAGGTATGCAGAGATACCGTCGATCAAAACCTCGGATAAGTATACTATCGTGAGACAAAGGGAAATTGGTATCGTATGTAAGTGGTTCATTTGATCGCAAAGTAATCGTAGAAATATGTGGGAGCCATATGAATTTCCAGATTCCTCTATTGGTTATTGTTCGGAGAAGTGTCTCGATCATGTCCGCATAATTCATGAACCGTAGGGAGACACACTTAAGGATTCGATTTTGTTGAGTAGTTATGGAATGATGAGTAAGAGACCGAATGTTGTTTGGAGTCTCGGATGGTATCCGGGATATCACGAGGAGATCCGGAATGGTCCAGAGAATAAGATTTATATAAGGAAAGTCCTGTTTCGGAGTTGGGGAATGATTCCGGTGTTTTCATCGGGAATGTTCTAGAAGGTTCCGGAAGGTCCGGCATTCCGGAGGAGAAGGGTACATGAATGTGTCATAAAAATGTGGAATGGTTGCATCATGTACTAGGTATCATCGCTGAGCAAAATAAAGGGATAAATCAAATCCTAGTTTGAAAAGTCAAACGCCAATTTGAAAAGTCAAACGGCAAGTTTGCTTGGTGGAGGGAGAGTAGGAAACCTACTTGGGGAGGAAGTCCTCCTCCCTCCACCGTCGGCCAAGGAGGCCGACTTAGGGGAGGACCCCCTCCCCCTTGGCCGCGCCCTCCCACCTATAAAAGGAGGGGCAAGGGTGCCCCTCTAGACATACACCTCTCTCCACCAAACCCTAACCCTAGCCGCCGGCCACCACCAAGTCGCCGTCACCCTAGGGTTTGCCCTAGCCGCCGATTTGGGGCCCTCCCCTTGCCCTAGCCGCCGGCCTAGCCCTCTCTCCTTGGAGTCTCTAAACCCTATATCGCCAAGGCCTCTCTCATAGTCCACCATACTCGCTCCGGCTTAAGGCGAAGCCCTGCGAGATCTCCCCTCTACTTCCGGTACCACGCCGTCGTGCTACCGGAATCGCGAGAGTGCTACAACCTCCATTTTCTGGAACAAGGGAGAGGAAGGTCTTCATCGAGTACCAACGTGTGACCGATCATGGAGCACCGCCGAACGTGGCGCCGGAAGGATCGTCTACACGATCTTGAGATCGGCAAGAGTACGACTACATCACCCACGAGAATCTGCTCTCGTTAAACACTTTGGAATCTTCGAGGGTGAGTTATTATATCGACTCGTTGCTACAATCTAGTAGATAGATCTTGGCTTGTTTGTTTGTATGCGGTAGAAATGTTTTGTTTTCCATGCTACGAACCCCTACACACTTAACCCGGACAGTTTGACCGAAATGGCCTGGACAGTCTGGCCCCAACGGACATTCCGAACGAACCCTGTCGGTCACTCTGGCCTGGCAAAGTTTCCGACCAGTGTCCAGGAAAAGTCCGTGTAGTGTCCTAAGTTGGTCTCTGGATGACTCAGGCGCCTCGAAAATCCACTGGCCAGACACTCCGTTGCGATCCAGCCGAACATTCCGGCCTAGCCGGATACTCCGGTTGAGATCGGCCAGACAGTCCGGTCCAAATGCTTTCTCCTGATCAACTGATACTTGGGGAACTCGTTTACCTTAGTGAGCCATAATATTGTTTAGCTACAACTATATATATATATATCCTAAAACATTTAACAGCTGATTAAACATGTCCAAGTGTTGTCAACAAACATTAAAACAAGTATGAAGGGAATAAATGCCCTTTCAATCTCCCCATTTTTGGTGTTTGATAACAACCTAAGGATTTTCATAGAATATATACAATAAGTAAATGATCAGTGCATCAAATGGTTTACAAAATATAGGAGAGCTCCCCTAGATGTGTGACCATTTTATAATATGCTTTTAAATGCAAGATCACACAACCTAGGATCAACACTCTCACTATATATTATAACCAAACCAAGATAAGACATGATAAATAGTATAGATACTAGAAAAATATGCTAGGCACAACATAGTCTCTAGCGAAACCGGGTACACATGTCTTAGCACACACAACGGAGTTCAACACAACATAGTTCACAACCAAATAAAATAAAGACACGAAGCTTCAAAGAGGCATATCGAAATAACGTGAAGCTCGTGTACCCATGAAAATCCCCGGTAGCAACCTAATAAAGGGGCTACTTCTCCCCCTTTGGCATCGATACGCCAAAAAGGGAAAAGAGCACTAAGAAATCGTCCCAAACCAACTCTAGCCAGATTGAACATATGGGGCTTGCTTACAAGACTGCTACTGACCTATGAAAACAGATGAATCCACTTTCACAAGTAGCTTGCTCAGAATGCTGGCTTCCTTTTCACCCCCAAGATTGGGGGCCGGGGGGTTGATGAAACGAACGGAAGTGCTGAAGTGAAGAAAAGCCCCAATTTTGGCCACAGAAGTCATCTGCGGCGGCGTCCTCATTGTCATCCTCATCACCGTCCTCATCATCATAATCATCATGAGCCAAACTCTGGGTGACCATAGGAGAGACTGCCATCTGACGCCTTCTGCTGTGAGGGGTCAACATCCATGGGCTGGTTGATTCTCTTGAGTTCCTTCATGACATTCCTATTGGCCTTGTATGTGTCATACTTTCCATGGCGAATGTCAATGTTCTGACACAGGAGTAGCTTCTTCCACCAAGAGGCCTTCTGCACTTCCTCTCTAGAGGTGTCAAAGAGATAAGCGTTTCTAGCATGCTTCATGCGAGGGCCACGGGTCACAACTTCATGCACCTCCTCAGACTCATCATCACTGTCAGCATCATCTGCATCCACATCATCCTCAAAAATGTCCTGAGCAGGGGGATAGCCACGAGGAGCCTTGGAGGAAGGGGCATCCTTTCTCTGAATCTTGGCAGGAAGGTGCGGGACAAGCTCATCGTATAGCAAGGGGGTTGCTGGAGTTTGGGCATCTATGAGCTTCATCACATAAGGAGCAAACAGAGGACACTTCTTGTCTATAATGCACTTGTACAAGTCTTGATAGATGAAGTCCATGACATCAATAGCACCACTTGGATGGTTTGGGACATGAGTATACACTGGGTGAGCATGGGCCATAAGATTGAGTTTTGCACCTCTCATCTCATCCTTGTTGCTCGCCTTGGGAGTGAGAGTGTGACGGAACATGCGAAGCAAAATGTTGTAGATGAGCTTGATATTGGTGGTTTGGCCAACCACACCATGTTGAGGGTAAATAGGGGCCAAACTTTTCTTGTCATAGGCATGTCCATGAACATGCATCCTAACACCACTGGGAGCATTGGGATTGAAAGGAAATCCAAGAATCTGAGCAAACTGAACCATGTTGGAATGACACCTAGTAGTGCCAGACATCTACTCAAGGGGAATATCCATAGTGTCCCCAAAGACAACCGTGGCATAGAACTGCTGGACCAACTCAATGTTGTAGTCTTCTCTTGCTTGAAAGATGGTTTGCAACCCCATCTTCTTAGTCACCCAAAGAGCATCCTGAAAGTACATATGAGCACGAAGCTTCTCAAGATCCAACCACTGCATAGGGCACACAAGAGTCCTGAAACCACAAAACACCTCAAAATAGAGGAGGAATTGTTCATTCCTCCAGAAGCGATCATCACCAGAGGTGCATGGTAGAGAATAGAACTGATATATTCTCATCTCCACAAACTCTTTAGTGCCCAAATGTGCCAATGTAGTCAAGGATTCGAATTTCATTCGCTCTGCTCATCCCTTTTCAGTTTCTGGATCTTTTCTTGCTTAGTCGTAGCACGGTCACGTGCTGACTGCCTGACCACAACAGGATCCATGTGCACATCTCTCTCATCATCATATCGGAACTTGCGAGGAGGATCCTTTTGACCAGCCTGAGACCGGCGAGGACGAGAACCACCTGTGAAATCATAGGAGGGAGGGAGAATATGGGGTAAGCACATTTGTCCAGGATATACAAACAAATAGAAGTAGTTAAAGTAATACAGAAACTGTTCTGGATGAATACTGTCAGACTGTCCGGAGGGATCACTCCGGAGACTCCGCCTGGGCCAAACATTCCGGCTGGACCGGAGTGTACGGCACGTACATGTCGGAGACTCCAGCTAGAGCCTTGGTGATTCCTCGGGCAGTACGAGGAGGGTTCAACCAGAGCAGATCAACATTGCTAGTACTACTACTAGGATGAACATTGCACGCATATATGATTAATCCAAGGATTTAGGCAAGAAAGACCCCTCAAAATTTTATCTAGGGCAAGCGTAGAGATGGAGAAGGGGAGGAGCACTACCAGCATCCATGGAGGTCTTCACCGTAGGGGAAAGGATCCCAACGGTGAAGGGAAGGCAATGGTCGGCCGCAACAGCTGGATCCGGGGTGGAGGAGCCCTCCCGGTGGTTCTCCTGGTCGGGGGAGAGCAGTTTGGGGCAAGAGGGAGTCAGGGAGGAGAAGGAGGACTGAACTGTCCACTTCTCCCCGACCCCTTTTACGAGTTTGAGATTGCTCGGGCCAGAGTGTCCGGCCCATCTGGAATGTGTGTTCTAAATCAAGCAGAGAGTCCGGGCTTTCCAGAGACTTCAGTTGGTTTAGGGCGGACAGTCCGGGCCCCTTCGACCAGGAAACCCAGAAACAAATATTTGGACAAATGTGTGGCAAGATGAGCATGTTTTCAGATGAGGATAGCCCTGGGATTTAGAAGATGTACTATGAATAACCAAGAAACCATATATATCAATAAGATGTCAAATTAAGCTCCAAATGATATGAACCAAGAACCAACTCTTCAACAAGAAGAGGGCGGTGGACGAGGCCACCATGTTAGAGTTTGTGGCATGACACCGCGAAGAATTATCCTTGGTTTCATAGACACTACTCATCAATGAATCTCACATATCACAAAATTATATTAAGAGAATTGATTTTCTTAATGTTGGCATTATGGGGGGAGGGATAGCCCAATGTATTAGGACCGCACTCCCCCTATCTCCATGCCTGCACCTAAACCAAATACGAGTCAAGACATAGGTGAGTATGCAAGGTAATCAAGTCAAGCTCCTTGAATCTATGATATTTAGTTCATTCCTCAAATATCAAAACCTTGCTTCATCAAGTGGCTTCGTGAATATGTCAGCAAGTTGGTCTTTGGTTGACACATAGGATAGCTCAATATCACCTTGAGCAACATAGTCTCTAATGAAGTGATGACGAATCTCAATATGCTTTGTCCTTGTATGATCCACCGGGTTGTAGTAAATCTTGATGGCACTTGCATTATCACATAGAAGAGGCACTTTGTCACAATGGACACTATATTCCTTTAAAGTTTGCATCATCCATAGCAATTGGGTGCAAGCACTAGCAGCTGCCACATATTCGTCTTCGGAAGTGTAGAGAGATATACAATTTTGCCTCTTAGAAGACCAACATACCAAGGACCTACCAAAGAATTGGCAAGCCCCAGAGGTTGATTTTCTATTATCCTTATCACCAGCCCAATCTGAATCCGTGTATCCACAAAGAGAGAATGTTGAGCCCCTAGGATACCAAATACCATAGTTTGGGGTATGAACCAAATATCAAAAGATTCGTTTGACCGCCATCAAATGGCTTTATTTAGGAGCCGCTTGATATCTTGCACACACCCCTACACTCAACACAATATCGGGTCTAGATTCACAAAGGTAAAGGAAAGAACCATTCATAGACCGATATACCTTTTGATCCACGTCTTTACCATTTGGATTTAGTTCAATATGACTCTTCATGTTGAATCTCTTGATCATGTCTTGAGTATACTTGGCTTGGATGAAGAAGGTTCCTCCTCTTACTTGCTTGATCTCAAAACCAGGAAATACTCTCAATTCTCCCATCATAGACATCCGGAACCTATTAGTCATAAGCTTTGAGAATTCATCATTAAAGCTTTGTTAGATGAGCCCAATATAATATCATCAATATATATTTGGCATACGAAAACCTCCCCATTGACCTTCTTAGTAAAAAGAGTGGGATCAATTTTCCCAACCTCAAACCCACGGTCTAACAAAAACTCTCTAAGGTGCTCATACCACGATCGTGGAGCTTGTTTGTGCCCATAGAGCGCCTTATCAAGTTTATAGACATGGTTTGGGAGGTTGGGATCCTCGAACCCCGGGGGTTGCTTTACATATACCAACTCATGAAATGGACCATTAAGAAAATCACTTTCAACATCCAAAATTGCAATTTAAAGTTATGATGTGCCGCATAAGCAAGAAGGATACAGATGGACTCAAGGCAAGCCACGGGTGCATATGTCTCTCCATAATCAATGCCTTCAATTTGATAAAACCCTTGTGCAACCAATCTTTCCTTGTTCCTCACAAAAATTCCATGATCATCTTGCTTGTTGTTGAATATCCACTTAGTACAAAAATAACATTGCGGCAATCTTTGGGATTTTCAACTAACTTCCATAGTTTGTTTCTTGCAAATTTTTTGAGCTCTTTATGCATTGCTTCCAAGCAATCTAAATCTTCAAGAGCTTTCCACATCTTCTTTGACTCCACCATGGATATATGTGCTTGATGTTCACCAAAAATCTTCAATTGAGCTCGAGTGGACATCCCTCTTCTTAGATCACCAACCACATTCTCAAGAGTGTGGTCTCTTAATTCCAACATTATATCCACTCTAGATTTGCGACGAGTTTCGATCTCCTTGTTGTTCCTTGTAGGGATATCTTCATCATTTTGGTCCTCGTCTTGACCATTAACTTGACCTTGATCATCATTGGAATCATTCTCTTCATCAAGAGGCAAAGATTGACCTTGGTATTGATCAGGCGTAGTGTTAGAAGGGTGTGAAGATGATCTTGTTGTTTATTGTATAGACCTTCCTTGAGAAATTGATCGAGCAGGGCTGGACAAACCTGTTAGAGGAGAGGCAGGATCATTCTCCCTATATATTTCTGATTGGTCAACATGGTGAGGGTTCTCAGCTTTTCTTTGGCTTGGGTCATCATTTGCCTCAATATTAGGAGCTTGTTGATGTTGTGAAGATGAGGGCTCCACTTGACTAGAGCATAATTCTTCTCAATCCTCCACAAGGGGTTCCTCAACGGGGCGGATGAAACCCACACCCATTATTCTTATGGCATCTTGAGGCATTTCAACATCTAGATCACAAACATCAACACGTCCGGGACCATCAAATTCTTCGAAAACCACACTACAAGATTCTATGATAGCTACAGAGAGCTTATCATAGACTCTATAAGTGTGGGATTCCAGACCATAGCCAACAAAAATACCCTTTAATGCTTTGGAATCAAATTTGGACAAATGAACACCCTTTATGCGATAGAAACACTTACAACCGAACACCTAGAAGTATGAAACATTGGGCTTGTTACCGGTAAGAATTTCGTATGGAGTCTTGATCAATTTTTTGCGGAGGTAGAGACGGTTTGATGCATGGCATGCGGTGGAGATTGCTTCAGCCCAAAAGCTGTATGGAGATTTAAACTCCGCCAACATGGACCTAGCCATATCAATAAGAGTCTGGTTCTTCCTCTCAGCTACACCATTTTGTTGCGGGGTATATGCAGCGGAATATTGGTGTTTTATCCCCTCATCACTAAGAAATCCATTCAAGGTATAGTTCTTGAACTCGGTGTCGTTGTCACTTCTTATTACCAACATAGGGACATTGTTTTGATGTTGTACCATGTTGATGAAGTCGATGAAGTTTTCTTGGGTCTCACTTTTCAGCTTGAAGAAGTATACCCATGTATATCTTGAGAAGTCATCAACAATCACCAAGCAATATTTCTTCCCACCAAGACTTGCATGAGATGGAGGACCAAAGAGATCCAAATGAAGGAGCTCCAAGATCCTCTTGGAATTGATGTAGTTCATTGGCTTATGGGGAGAATCATGCATATTTCCTTCAACACAAGCCCTGCACACACGATCTTTGGAAAAACAAACATTTTCTTTTAGTCCAACAATATGGACACCCTTGTGGAGACTTTGCAAAGTTCTCATGTTGACATGGGCTAGAAGGTGATGCCATAACTAGACCACATCGGCCTTTCCGAATAGGAACATCACACTTGTAGTGGATTTCCCCGAAAAGTCCACCACATACAAGTCATTTTTGACGTACCCAACAAAAGCAACCTTTAGAGTCTTGATCCACAAGAGGACCACTATTCATCATCAATAAATACGGCAAAGCCCATCTTTCCAAGAGCACGGACTGAAATTAAATTATATCCGAGGGTCTCAACAAGCATGACGTCCACGAGTGTAATATCATGAGCAACCACAACCTTGCCAATACCCATTACCTTAGACTTTCATTTGTCGGCATAAGTGACGGTTATTTGATCATGATTTGGTCTCATCTCCATCATAATTGTTTTGCTTCTGGTCATATTACTTGTGCATCCACTATCAAGCACCCACTTTGACCCTCCGGAAGCATAGTTCTCCGTTCCTCTTTCCATAAGGAAAGTGTCGTTCTTATTGGAGATATTCTCATTTGGAGAGTCCAAGAGAGAGAAAGTGGGAGTAGATGTAGTGTCAATAGAAGACACACCACTTGATGTTTCCTCTTCATCATCTTCATTATCGGAGGAGAATTATTCATGTGTTATCAACACAGTTTCACCCGACTTCTTGTTGGAGGGATTCTTCATGATGAAAGTCTTCTTGAAGGGAGCCTTGGAGTTTTTCTTTAACACAAGTTTACCCCCATGATCTTCTCTTTTCTCATAGGGACAACCGGCAGCAAAGTGATAGCAGTCACCACAATTAAATCAAGTTCTCAATTTTCAGCCTTTGTCTCTTCTCCCATTTGGGTTGCTTCTTTGTTGCATCTCCATCTTGGCCTTGGCGGGGTCTTTCCAAAAAATTCTTGCATATAAGGTCATATACTCACCATGAGAAACCTTGACATCTCCAGCGTGTCTCATAGACAAGCCTTCATCACTTTCTTATTCATCCACATACTCCACAACCTTGGCTTTTAAGGCAAGGTTGACGCCATTGCTCATTCCAAGGGATCGAGCACGGGCATTTTTGGCATTATTGGCAGCAACCTTGAAAGTGGTGATCTCTTGCATTACTTCATTGGAGGTCACGAGATGGTAGTTGTGTCTTCCTTGTAGACTCTTCAAGTCGGTGGGCTCAAAGGGCATGAGTGCACTCACATACTTCCTTTTTATCCAAGCATCATCCACATATGAGGCACCAACATTCCTAAAAGCAGTGGCAGTGGATTTGAGTCTCTGATACATGTCTTCATGGTCCTCATCATCCTTTGTATAGAAACCTTTGGCTTCATTGCTCAATGCATCATATCGGTTCCTTCTAATGCTCTCATTTCCAATAAACAACTCAACAAGAGCATCCCAAGCTTCCTTGGTCGTTTTGAGGTGTTCAATGTGAGGGAAATCTTTTGGCCCCAACCCTTGTTGTATCATGTGCAAAGCGGTGGCATTGAGTTGACTATTGACAACTTCTCTTCTTATCAAATTGTCTGGATCCACAATTTTGAGTCCATCTTCAATAATGTTCCACAAGTCAATGCAAGAGATACGCACATGAGATTTCATTAAAACTTGTCATTGAGCAAGAGTATGTGAAACTAGCTTAGGTGGTTCTCCTCTATTGTTTATATGTGGGTGAGGGATAGGTGGGTCGGAATAGTACCAATTGGGAACCTCATGGTGCTCTACCTTCCCACCATCCTTTTTGGTGGAGGAATTAGTGTTGTCATTATCCCCCACCACCACAACAGTGGGTAATGCCGAGGAATTCCCTTTTGGAAGTGGTGGAACTTCCTCTCGAGGAGGAGGAGGAGGTGGTGGTGAGGCAAATTTATCTTTAACAAGTTCCTCAACTAGGTCACGCAATTTTTTGATTTTGTTGCCCAGGGAGGAGCTCAAGATTGATTCCAAATTCTTGAGATCCTCCATGGACACCGTGTTACTAGCCTCACCACCTTCTTCTCCAACTTGGCTACACATTTACTCTTAGGTGGTAAAGCCCGAATAAATAGCCGACGCTCTGATACCAATTGAAAGGATCGTATGGGCACCTAGAGGGGGGTGAATAGGTGCTACTTCAAATTTGACTATTTTTAAAGTTAGGGTTAGACACAGAGGTAAATTATCTAGATTATACAAATATGGTGAATTTACCTATATGTCAATATAGCACAACCACTAAGCAAGAACAAGATAAGTAAAGTGTGGTAAAGGATAGAAGTAACCGAAGTGGAGCACGTGGAGACACAAGGATTTATTTCCCGCAGTTCCTTCCTTTTGAGGGGAAGTACATCTGCGTTTGGAGAGGGGGTGGTTTCAAACCACCAACGCCACGAGATGCCTCCCTTGTTCTTCGGTGAACCTCACCCCAAGGGGTTCGATTCACTTCTTCCACTATAACGGCAACCTTCGAGGTGGAAGCCGGCACCTCTATAACAAGTTTGACGCACACATCCACAACTGAATTGGAGGCTCCCTAATGCAAGAAAACTGTCACAATAATCAAATACAAGCTTGTAAGAACCAAATCAGGAGCTAGGGTATCCAAAGAAACACTAGAGCAAGGGGTCCTCAAGTGAATGAGGGGAAAATGAAGATCTCTCTTGGTGAATCTATAGATCAAGGCACCCTCCTTCAATTCTCCAAAGATCAATGACTTTGGATAGTTGTATGAAGAGATCTTGGTGATTTGGTGGCTCAAATGGTGGCGGTGTTCTTGACTAGAACAAGCAGCCTCCAAAGGTAGAAGAACGGGCCCTTTTATAGCCCCCCTGGAAAACTAGTCGTTGGAGGTCACTTAACCCGGACAGTCCGGCCGAAATGGCCCGGAGAGTCTGGCCCCACCAGACATTCCGGCTGAACCCTGCCGGACACTCCGGCCTGGCAAAGTTTTCGGCCAATGTCCGAGCAGAGTTTGGGTAGTGTCTGAAGTGGGTCTCTGGATGACTCAGGCACCTCGAAAAATCCCTGGGCCAAACACTCAGCCGGACATTCCGGCCTAGCCGGATACTCCAGCTGAGATCGGCCAGACAGTCTGGCCCAAATGCTTTATATTGATCAGCTGATACTTGGGGAACACTTTTCCCTTAGTGAGCCATAATATTATTCATCTACAACTATAGATATATCCTGAAACATTTAACAGTTGATTAAACCTATTCAGGTGTTGTCAACAAACATCAAAACAAGTATGAAGGGCATAAATGCCCTTTCATATCCCTATAGTGTTCCTCGTGATCCTCTTGTTGTGGATCCCTTTTTGTACACTCGTCGGCAAGAGGACATCTTTACAGAAATATATGCCACTAAGCAGAAGTTCGTTGTTGCCCCCCCCCCCCAGAAGTATATCAATGTGGTGCATATGGAAAGCAAGTTCTAGTATTTTTGGAGAAGCTCTAGAGTGGTGTAGGAAGTTTGCGTTGATCAAGATCATGGAGAACCGTCAGAACTATGATGAGGGGGCCATTTCTTAGTTTTACGCCACCCTTCACATGGATGGGCACCCCGTGTATGTCACTATGAAGTGGATAACTAAAGAAAATCTGTTGACTGCCAAGTAGTCTGAATTAGCTGCTCTTCTTGGCTATCCCATCTTACCAAGCAAGGGGGCTAATGGTTGGCATTGTCACTTTGGTAAGGCCTCTGAACCTGGGGTGTTAGAGCCTCTCTACATTTAGGGTTGGGGTGTGTTTGGGCAGACTAATCACCTCCAGGAGGTATATGATATTATGCGCAATGTGTATCAGAACACCATTTCTCCCAAGGCTGGCAACTTCAATCAGATTCATGCTTTCTATATTGATCTCTTGTACTAGACTTACCGTCACCGTGATTCAGATCAGAAGCTTGATATCATGAACTACATCTTCCATGAGATTTGTCTTGCCTTGATTGAGAAGCGCTCTTGCCCCTATGCCCCCTACATTCAGACTCTTATCAATGCCAAGTGGAGGGAAGTTACTGGTACTCGCTTTCCACAAGATATCATCATGTAGGGGGTCCCAATCTTTAATATGATAGGGCCTCCTGTGTTTAACAATGCTAGTCCGTGGATCAATAGCTAGCATCCACAGTTAAGATGTAATATCAAGAAACAAAGGTCATAATCTAACTTTATAACCAGGAATAACGTAATTTTATTACATCTTTCATAGCTCATATGGCTATTACATTTCATTGCAGCGAAATAAATATAAGCATGGGGTCCTTCATCTTCAAAGTGCCACATGCAGATGTTGGTTGTAGACTTTGTAATCCTAATCAATCAATCTTCACTAAAAACAATCAAACCTGCAACATACAAGTTACAGCCACAAAGGGTCAATACATTTGAATTGTATTGGCAAGTGATACTATGGTAGAATAGTGGAATCTATCATCTATATGCATTTGGCTAAGTGGATTTGAGGCTTTCATTGCTCAAAATAGATTTTTCTTATCATTTTGAAAATACTAAGTTTTTGCTTGACAAAATCATTTTTCTCAATCAAAGATTGAAGATCCTTTACAAGGCATCATCCAATCAAAGATTTAAGATTTCAAACAACCCTTGTTCAATCCACAAGTTTTAACTTAGAAATTTGAATGATGAGATTCTTGATTGCTTCCATGTCTTGATGCTCAAATTGTCCTTTACCAGGGACATGGCTAAGTACTTAGATTTTACACTCTGCAGAGGTGGTGCACTTTACCCACAAGACTTGGTTTCCCAAGACAAAATCTTTCAGAAGCCTTCCCTTAGACCAAAATGGACGCGCTCCAACCTATCAAACACTACCACCCACTGTCCATTTGGCTAAGTTCTTGCAACCTATATGATCATGACAGAGTCCATATTGCCAAGTGGTTGCACTTGAAGCTTCTCAACATTTGACATCTCAAATCCCTTTGTTTCCTGGGTGGCCATCCACAAGTGTGATACATAAGGTTCACCAGTCCCCTGGCCTTGTGTAACCACTCAACATATCCCAATCTTTCCATTCCACCCAGGTGATTCATTAACTTAGTTGTTTTATTAAACAAAACATAAGTCCTCAGACTTAGAATATTTTTCCATAGTGTGAATATATTTTCCACCCATGTTTTCCATTAGCTAGGCTAAGCTTGGTAGTAATAGGAAATTTAACTTAGGAAATCCTACTAAGGATTCATCTACTAGATTTTCCTATAGCAAGATCTATACTTAGCAAAATCCATGCAAGTTTACTTAGCAAAATCTCTAATGCATAGTGAAAGTATTGGGATAGAAAGTATGAAGCATCACTTGCCTTTTTGGTAGGGAATGGTAGTTCACTCCTTGATCTTGTTAGTCTCACACTTCACTACAAGTCAAACAAGCAAACACTAATTCAATTTACATTCCAAACCAATAATCACTCAAACAATTTCACACACACAAGACAATGGAAACCAATTCATGCATGGGAGCATGCACAAGATAGTTTTATTATGCAAAGGGGTCTCTATGGGGTTTCTAAACTTTGTAAGATCCAAATTGGTCATTTACCAAAGTGGCAAAGTCATTAGCAAGAGGGTTTTGTCCAAAAACTATTTTTAAATCCATTCATCATTTCATGTGGTGAAAAATGTTTTATTAAGGCAAAACTCTTAAGTTGTTCACCAAATGAGTTGCTATTGCAAAGCTTGGTGTTTTTTGGGTCAAGGTTTGGTCCAAACTATTTCCTTAAAGTTTTCTTTCCATAAACATTTTTATAACAAAAACCATTCTTTTTATTTGGCTAGAAAATGACTAAGTCAAGTAATCCAACCTAAACCTTACAAAAATCATTTTTAATACCAAGGGTTGGTTCCTAGGGTCAGTAAGGTCACAACAATCCAATTTGCAAAGGTTTTATCCTTAAATTAAATTTTAAACAATTTTTATACTCTAAACAAGCATACAAATGAATCTGCAAAAATGAGCAAACAAACAGATACTATTTGCTAAACTAATTCCACAGTTGGCTAGGGCTTGTTCTCCTGAATCCATTGATATAAAATTTGCCAAATTTGGACGTGTGGTTTGAAAGTTACAATGGTTTGAAAATCATAACATAATCAGATTTCAAATCTGTTTTTAAACCAACCAGGTGACACGCGGCGTTATTCTACTGGTTGATACCGGTTCGGCCGGATCGGCATCGTGAACCGCAGGATCTAACTGGAAACGTGCGGTGCAGATCGACGCATACCCCTTCGCTCACTTTCTTTCCTAGCCGCTGGATCAAGATCGGACGGCTTCTTTGCTGACCAAGGACTGGCGCTGATGACAACGGGCGGCGGGCGGCGATTAAGCGGCGCTGGCGAGGCAAAGCGAGGAGGAGCAAGCTCACCGAGGTCGCGAGGATGAGGTGATGTTGTTCGTGTGGTCGTCGTGGCAAGAGGCGCACGGGGACGGGCAGGATTTCTCGCCGGAGTTGGTTCTGGCGACGGACGCGCGCGGTCGAGGTCGAGGACGACGTTGTGGTCCACGGGAGGACAAACGGAGGACTGGTTTAGCTGCGCAAGACCATGGCAAAGATGTGTGCATGATCTAGAAGACACGGGGTGGTCGGAATTTACCTGTGGGCGTCGTCGGAGTAGAGGCGAACGGCGATGCTGAGGTTGTCGTTGGCGAGGCTCGGGGTGTCCGTGGTGAGCAGGTGGTACGGGAGGAGGTGTGCAGGGTGGGAAGCTGCTAGGGTGCTCGAGAAGGCAGGGGTGGTGTCTGGCTGAATTGGCGGAGGCGGTGGTGAGCCGAGCGATCGAGGAGAGATTGTGGCGGCCTTGGGCGTGCTCGGGGAGGAGAGGAAGCGGAGGAGGAGAGGATTTATCACGTGATCACCGAGAGGTTTAATCGTGGCATTAAGTCAATTCGACGTGAAATCACCGCCAGGAGCAGGGAGGAACGGTCGGCGGGGTGGAGGAAGAACGAGTGCCAAGTCGGTCGGTCGATTGGGAAAGAGACGAGGAGGAGGTCCACCTGCCAGTGAGGGTGTGGGTTAGGTTTGCGGTGGAGAAAAAACGGTTCGGGGGAGGAAGGAGCTGGGTTGTTGGGCTGTTGGGCTGGGCCTTGTTGGGTTGCTGTTGTTTCTCTCTTTTTTTTGTACAGAAACTTTTTCCTTTTCTAGTTCTATTTACTGATTTGAAATTCAAACTAACCATCCAATCAACCAAATAAATTCAAACAAACACCACACTTCACAACTTTTGGACTTGATTTTGTTCAGTATCAAAGACCAAAAATTCTAAAATAAAAATAATATTTTAATTCATTTTAGGATCCATTCATTAATTAAATAAAATGTACCTTTAGTTATTTATTTAAATAGGGTTTGATTTAATTAATAAAATCACCATTTTAAATCCAAATATTTTCAAAACAAAATCAGTAGGTTTTATTTGGAAATAAAGAATATTTGGGAAACTTTTAAAACAAAATAACCTTTTATTTTAGGGTCCATTAATAATTATATATAATAGACTTTCATTATTAAATCAAATAGGATTTGTTTTATTGAGATATTTATTTTGAAATCTAAAAATAAAGCCAAAACACTTTAGTAGGTTTTATTTGTGAATATCAAATATTTGGGAAAACTTATTTTAAATAATTTAATAAGTTTTGATGTTTCAAATTAAATTGGTAAAACCTTTTATTTAAATAAAGTTGGATATTAAATCCTTATTAATTTATTTAAATAAAATTTTGCTAATTTTATTTAAAATAAAATGTTTTAATTCCCAAAGTTTTGGTCAAGGTTTAATTTGGCTTTATAAAATAATCTTTATTCATAAATCTTTTATTTCTTTTGAAAAACCAAATCTCTTATTAAAGGATCCAAAATAGTAATTCCAAAATATTTTAATTTCCTTTATTAAATGTTTATCTTTATGAATCCCTTTTAGGATTTTATTTAATTCAAATGGGTTTGAAGTTCCAATTGAATTCAAAAAGTTTCTTCTGGCTCTGAAAATCAAACAAAGTTTTATTTTATTCATTTATTTTCACATTACAAGATTTGGAAAATCTTGGGATGTGACACATCACTTGTCATGTTGAGGAGAAGCTTCGAGTGATGAAGAATGAGCATCCTAGGACTCAAGCTAAAAAGGAAATTGTTATTTGGAAGACTGGGACTGCTCGGGCTGGTGCTTCAGGGCATGCAGGATCTAGTGTTGGTAGTCATGCAGAGAGCTCCCCTCTCCCACTGAATTGAGAGGCAGGCCTCTTGGGCAAAAAAGCTACTGAACAAAGTGAAGAAGACTTTTTGCTTCATGCAAGACCGTGAGTATCAAGCCTATGTTGATAGGAGGCACAGTACTTAGAGGCAGAAGGCTATCAAGACGTCTCTCAACATTCCTTGCTCCCTAGAGTCGAGCTCCTTCACAACGCCCAAGGATCAGTGGGTCAGTGACAACTGCAAGTTGTCAGACTCAGAGGATGAAGTCAATGGTCCTCCTCCGCCTACTTGGTTCGATGCCACCTAGTTCCCCGAGCCTCCTCCTCCTCCGGTCTCTAGTTGGGGCGCATAGATTGTTCATTCTTACCTTTTTGGCATCTTGATGCCAAAGGGGGATAAAGATCTATATTAGGTTGCTACATGATTTGCATGGGCCTAGTCACGAGCTCGTTCTTTCTTTGATATTTCTTTTCTCGTGAACTTTTCCTCGATTATGTGTATTTGTGCACCTCGTTTATCTGTGTTACCTTGTGTATGAGACTATGCGATATGTTATGCATGCAGTTTGCTTATGGCTGGTTGTATATGGTGTTGGATTTTCTTTTGATATCATATCCTTTAGTGCTTCTCACAACATATGTGACTATCTGTTGGTGCAAAGGTATGTCTATATCTATCCATTTCCTTGCACTTGTGTTGTCTTTGTAATGGTAAGGGGGAGCCATCTCTATGTGTGTGCTTGTTGCATTCCATAAGCATTTTCGCTATTCTTGCACACACCTAGGGGGACCCTCCTTACATTTCAAATAATTAAGCTACTTTGTTCCTTTATGCAAATCTTTTGGGGTTTTCATTAAACACCAAAAAGGGGGAGATTGAAAGGATCTTGTTTTCCCTAAGTATTTCAGTGTTGATGACTATCCCACATGTAGTTTAACTGTGTGTTTGAGTTTCAGGATATTTTATTTCTTTGAAGCTCATGGACACCTCTCTTGGGATATCGTGAAGACGGTGGACTTTGTTTTATCTTTATATTTGTTTTTTGCTTTAGGTTGCCGTACTATCAAGAGGGGGTCCACCTCAGATGGTTGTGGGAAACCACCTGTTCTTGCATAAACCATACTTGCACCACCAAAGCCATCTTATTTTCCAGCGAGAGAGTGATCCGTGGAGGTGTTTGTGATGTTACTATCATGACCGAAAGTTCTGGCCAAGTGCCGAAAGTTTCGCTTAGGGGACTCTACGGGGCTGGGTATGGCGTTATTTCCAGCCCAACTTCTGGCAGAAGTTCCGCCCCGTGCTCAGAAAAATTATGTATTGAAGTGATCTAATTGGCGTAACTTCGACCGGAAGTTTCGGCCTGTAGACCTAGTCAAGCCTGATCGGAATCTGCGATCGGAACTACCATAGCTGCTTCTGCGAAGTCCTCGACCAGAATTTCCGCCTAGGCGCCAGAAGTTTTGGTCAAGTGGTTCACGACCTAGAAAGTTCCGCTCCAGGTTCCATTCCAAGTTCCGCTCATGCTCAAAAACCTTCTGTATGGAAGTGTTTTAATTGGCGGAACTTGCACCGAAACTTGCTCCGGAAGTTCCACCAGAAATTCCAGTCAAGCTGACCGGATATTTTGGTTGCACTTTGGAGCGTCCACCGACATTTTTGAACCGTTGGAGGTATGATGAGCGGAAGTTCCACCCTTCCCACCAGAAGTTCCGGTGGAGTCACGAAACAACCAAATGGCTCCTTTCGAAGGACCCTATTTAAGGCACCCTTCTTCTTCCTCATATCTTAACGTTTTAATAGTCTCTCTCCTCCATTAATACTAGAGCTTAATCTCCCTAGATCTCTCTCCCTAGCCACTCAAACCTCTTGATATTTTGAGGAGTGGGAGAGATGACCTAGATCTACACTTCCACCAAAGAAGATTTGATTTCCCCCACCTATCCTTTGCGGATCTTGTTTCTCTTGGGTTCTTGGAACCCTAGACGGTGTAGGACATCCTCGGAGCTAAGGGAATGCATTGTGAAGCTCCGCGGTGTCGTTGAGGGCCTCCAATTGAGTTGTGGAGATTCCCCCTCAACCTTGTTGTAAAGGTTTCGGTTGGCGCCTTCAAGGTCACCGGTTAGTGGATTGTAAGGCCGCTTTTGTGGTGGTGCTCACCGGAGAAGAAGGTGAGGCCTTTGTGGTGCTCAGGTGACCTTGTGTGGCCCCAAAACCTCTCCAACATAGACGTAGCTTCCTTGGAAGTGAACTACGTGAATTACATCTCCGCCTCTCCTCGCCAGTTTACTCGCTCCTCTCCTTTACTACTTGTCCTCTACCGTTCTAGTGTTTGTTGTTGGTTCTCTAGCATATAGGTTGCTCATGTAGTTGCATATCTAGAGAATTTTTCTTCTTTCCAAGCCTAAACTTGATTAACAAGATAAAAATTGGTAGTCTCCTATTCACCCCCTCTAGTCGACCAAAGTTGGTACTTTCAACCGAGAACAACTTCTCGGTCGTTCACCCATCCTCAATTGCTCTAGGCCAAGAATGCTTAACTTGGAGTTCCTTTGAAGATGAGCCCCGAAAATAAGTTGCAACTTTCTAGTATGAGTATCCTATCAATACTATTAATCCATGTGCTAGGGTATTAGAATCTTATTGTGTCTTTGATGTTAGAGGTTTTACCAGTTCTTATATTAAGGAGGTTTCATACCTCTCCCCCTTGGTATTTTCTTCCTTGCATTCTACACATAATTATATTTCCAAAACGTTGGTTTCATCCCATTTAGAGTTCGGGTACTCGATTTATTGTATTTTTGGTTCAAAAAATTTCCTACGGGTGTTAGTACCACTATTTGGCCGATAGTACCGCTAGGACATTTTTTCCGCCAGCAATACCAATGGAAGAACCATGTCACTTCCGCCCATACCATGTCACCGTTCTATTTGGATGATTTTTATTTACCAGAAGTAACCCAAAAGTGCGGAGGTAGTTCTCTCGCTGGTAGAGCGGTACTATCGTGCTAGTTCTGGGTCAGTATTGCTGAGGGGTGTCACCGTCCAGTCACTTCTCGGGTTAGATCAATTTTATTACGGAGGTGAAGCGATAGTACTGGCACCCAACTTTGTTGGTAGTATCGCTGATTTGGCTATAGTATCGGTGACGAGGATCGATCTCGTCAATGCCCATTGTTATGAGCTTGGGTTTTGGAGAAGATGGGGGTGTTGGAGATCGCGGAGCGGTTAACAAACAAGCAACCAGGGGACACGAGATTTACCCAGGTTCAGGCCCCGGAGGGAAAACCCTACTCCTGCTTGTCTGCTCTTGATTATGGCAGAACCGAAAGTTACAAGGGTGTGCAGATGCAATCTGGCGTGGAGGTGTGTATGCAGCGATATGAGAGAGATCCTCCTCGTCGTGCCCTCCTAGAATTTATATAGAGGTAGGCAGGTCCCGGGCATAGATCGAGTCAGTTATAGGTTTAGGGTTTGCCCCTTTGAATATTCTATCTGTTCTAGTCTTGCTCTCCAAGGATCCAAAGACGTCATGGGCTTAGGCCACCCGAAAATCTTCATGGACCGCGTATATTCTTGTGGGCCTTCCTTGGGCTGGACCAGGTATGCTAATGTCGTGTACCCATAGGGTATAACCATGTCAGTATCCTCCGAGTGTTTAGTTGAATCACAGATTCGGCTGAGGACTCTTCAATCTTTCGGGTGCAGCTGTTCTTGTTCATCATAGAATGATTTTACTATGTAGGTATTGTTGATGCGTGTGCCTGACTCTCCCGATGGATTTTTCGGTTGGACACCTTTGAGGTTTTTCGGTTTCTCCATGGCCATTATGGCCCGGATTTTTCGGGTTCGCCTCAATCCCTCGCTGGGAGATGAAGTAGCCAAGCAGTTGGACAGATGGGACACCGAAGGCGCACTTTTCTGGGTTCAACTTGATCTTGTAGCGATCAAGGTTGTCGAACGTCTCGCGGAGATCGTCGATCATTGTCTTGGCCTCCCTTGTTTTGATTACTATGTCATCGACATATACTTGTATATTGCGGTCGATCTGAATCTTCACGCATGCATGTATGCACCGTTGGTACGTGGAACCTGCGTTCTTCAGCCCGAAGGGCATTGTGTTGTAGCAGAACACTCTGAACGGCGTGATGAACGCCGTTTTCTCCTGGTTTTCGACCTTCAGTCGAATCTGATTGTAGCCTGAGTAGGCGTCGAGGAAAGAGAGTTTTCTCGCATCCTCTAGTTGAATCGATAATATGATCGATCGAGGGAGAGGGAAGTGATCCTTCGGGCAGTGCTTGTTTAGTGATGTGAAGTCCACGCACATCCTTAGGATGTCCGTGTCCTTTTTAGGGACCATCACAGTGTTGGCCAACCACTCGCTTTCCTTGATCTCCCTGATGAAATCAGCGTCGAGCAGTCTGTTGAATTTGACTCCGATGGTTCGGCCCGTGGCTCGGACAATCGTCGGATGGATTGTTTGACGGGCTTGGCATCTGGGAACACATTGAGTAGTGCGTGGTCGGCGAATTCCCTGGGAACTCCTGGCATGTCCGCAGGACACCAGGCAAAGATTTCCCAACGCTCATAGAGGAATTTGACGAGCGCGCTTTCCTATGCGGGGCTGAGGTCGTTGGCGATCAGCGCCGTCTTGGAGGCGTCTGTCGGGTGGACTTGCACCTTCTTCGTGTTGACTGATGAGTCAAACGACATGTCAGGTGCGTTCTGCCTTGAGACTGGGGGTGCCCCGTTGTCTGTCACCTCTCGGAGCCTTATGAGCTCCTCCTACATGACGAATGATTGGGAGATTATGTTGAAGTCCCTGTCGCAGTGATCCAACCGGGTGAAGCTCCTGTGGACCGTGATGACGCCCCTAGGTCATGGCATCTTGAGTAGCAGGTACGCATAGTGCGGTACTACCAGGAACCTTGCGAATGCCACGCGCCCGAGGATGGCGTGGTATTGTGATGGCCAATCCACCACTTCGAACTCGAGTCGCTCGCACCAAAAGTTATCGGTCTTGTCGAAGATGACATCGAGCCATATCTTTCCCAGGGGGAATATGCCCTTTCCTGGGACAATATCGTGGAATGTTGTGTCGAATTGTTCCAGGCTACACAGCGGGATCCGCATTCCTTCTAAGGTGCTAGCGAACATTAGATTAATGCCACTGCCGCCATCCATGAAGACGTGGCTCATCTCGAACCCTCCGATCTGCGCCTCGAGCACCATGGAAGCATGACCTGGGCGAGGGATCTGGCAGGGGTGATCCGAATGGCTGAATGTGATGCAGGACTCCGAACCGCTGAGGTACTCAGGGATGGCGAGTGGAGCGGTCACAGCCAGGCTGACTTGGCGGGTGATCTTCTTTTGCACCCTGTTTGTTGGGCGCCCCTTTTGGATCATCAATGACCCTTTCGGCACGGGGTACCCGTTTTCGCTGTTGTTCTGCGCGGGTGCGATCGGGTGATTCGAAGGTCCCACGGGTGGTGGTGGGGGAGATCCGTGGGCGATGTCACCTGGTGCGGGTGCGTGTCCGTACCCAGAGTTCGGGGCTTGCTGTCTCATTTGGGACATGCTCTCACTGAGTTTCTGGAACTTGCGACAATCTTTGAGCATGTGGTTGGTCTTCTTTTTGCCATCCTGCTTGTCGAGGTAGAAGTGGATGGTGCATGGGCCCGACAATTTGTCGTATCCCGAGGGCTCGTCGTCGCGGCCGCGGCATTGCCACGTTTGCATTGGGCGTCCTCCATCGCGGAAGTTGTTTCCACGGTATCTGTCGCTGCTGCAGTTGCTTTCGTTGTGGCGGTCGGTGTAGCCAGCCACGACCATGTTGGGTCCATCGCGATCGTCGTAGACGCGCGATCTTCGCTTTCTACGGCGCTCGGGTCGGCGACCGTAGTCGTCTTCCTCCATCGAATGTGCTCGGTGGACGGAGTCCTCGCCATTTGCCCACCTGTTGGCGATGTCCATGAGGTGGTCGAGTGTCTTGGGCTTAACGCGCCTAAGTTCTTCCTTGAAGTCTTGGTGTTTGACGCCATATTTGAAGGCATCGATTGTTCTCTCCTTGGAGATGTGTGTCGTGGAGTTCTTGATGTTGGACCAGCGTAGTATGTACGAGCGAATGGATTCGCCCGTTCGTTGGGTGCAGACCCGCAGATCTTCGACTGAGGATGGCCTCTTGCTGGTACCTTTGAAGTTTCGGATGAAACCGCCGATTCCTCCGGCCGGATGGATCCGAGGATAGGCTGCTAAGCGGATCCGGCTGCACTGTCATTGCGGTGAAGGCATTGCAGGGCGGTGTTTTTGTTGCCGTCGTGCATCTTGACGGACAACAGGTGGTCGCTGAGCCACGCCTTAGGGTCCTTCGTGCCGTCAAACTTCGGAGTGTCCGAGGGAAGCTTGAAGTTCATCAGCATCCGTGTCTGCCGAACAGATCTGCTGAAGCATCGAGCCCCGCAGAGTTCTCCTTCGTCGTCATCCTCCTCGGATTCGGATGAGCATACGCGCTTGGCGCGTGCTTTGTCGATCTTGCGCTGAGTGAGTTCGCTTCGAGCGTCGTAGTCACGGCTGGGATGTCGCGAGATTTTGTGTCATCGAGGTATATTGTGTTCCTCCTCGTCGTATGAGGGTGTGGGGTTGCGGTTGAATCTGACCGCAGCCTTCTTTTTCGGCTCCGCAGGAGCTTCCCCGTGGAGCGCAGCTCTATCGAGTCTGGGTCTGGCCAATGCGGAATTGTGCATGGCCCTCTTCGGGTCCCCTATCGGAGGTGGATGGGACGCAAGGTATGTGGTGTAGGGGTTCGTAGCATGGAAAACAAAAATTTTCTATCGCATACAAACAAACAAGCCAAGATCTATCTACTAGATTGTAGCAACGAGTCAATGGAGGAACTCACCCTCGAAGATTCCAAAGTGGTTAACGAGGCGGATTCGTGGGTGATGTAGTACTCTTCCCGATCTCAAGATCGTGTAGACGATCCTTCGGCCACGTTCCTGGCGCTTCCGCGATCGGTCACACGTTATACTCGGCGAAGACCTTCCTCTCCTTGTTCCAGCGGCGGAGGTTGTAGCACTCTCCTCGCGATTCCGGCGACACTGGCGTGGTACCGAAGTAGAGGAGATCCATGAGGCCTTCTTAAAGCCGGTGCGAGTATGGTGGAGCTTATGAGAGAGAGAGGATTAGTGGCCTAGTAATTAGACACACCAATTAGAGGGCTCTAAACCAATTAGAAGGCTCTAAAGCTGTTGGCTAAAGCAATTAGAAGCTCTAAACCAAAACAGCTCTAAACGGAGATCTAGAGTAGAAAGTAAGCGTCTATGGGAGGAGCCCTGCCTCCTTTTATGGGAGGAGGTCCTGGCGCGCCAGGAGGGAGGAGTCCCTCCCAAGTCGGCCTTGGCTGGGCGCCGGCTGGAGGAGTCCTACTCCTCCTCAGTTGGTTCCAACTCCTCTTGCTTGTTTCCCAGTTTCTTGTTTTGGCGTTTGACTTTCAAAGCTGGACATTTGACTTTTCTGTTTTAGGATTCAATTTAATCCTTTATTTGGGACACAATAACACTTAGTACATGATGCAATCATTCAATGATCAATGACACATTCATGTACCCTTCCCCAGTGCTTGGGACAATCCGAACCTTCTAGAACATTCCATGAAAACACGGAATCATTCCCGAACTCGAAGCGGGACTTTCCTTATATGAATCTTATTCTCCGGACCATTCCGGATCACCTCGTGATATCCGGATCCCATCGAGACTCGAACAACATTCGGTCTCTTTCTCATAATACCATAACTACTCAAACAACGTCGAATCCTTAAGTGTGTCTCCCTACGGTTCGTGAATTATGCGGACATGATCGAGACACTTCTCGAACAATAACCAATAGAGGAATCGGAAATTCATATGGCTCCCACATATTTCTCGATTACTTTGCGATCGAATGAACCACTTACATACGATACCAATTTCCCTTTGTCTCACGATATGTTACTTACCCAAGGTTATGATCGTCGGTATCTCTGCATACCTAGTTCAACCTTGTCTTGATAAGTACTCTTTTCGTTCCGTGATATGTGATCCCTTGTGACCAAGTCACATGCTTGCAAGCTAATTGGATGACATTCCACGAGAGGGCCCAGTATATCTATCCGTCATGTGGATGGACAAATCCCACTCTTGATCCATGTGTCTCAACCAATACTTTCCGAACACTCAATGCCACTTTTATAACCACCATTACGGTGTGGTGTTTGATGTCATCAAAGCATCCATCCGGTAAAGGTGATATGCATGATCTCATGGTCGAAGGAATTAGGTTACTATGTATCAGAAAGCATATAGCAATTGAACTAATGAAATGACTTGATCTTTATGCTACGCTTATCTATAGGAGTATGTCCACCATATCATTCTCCTAACGATATGATCTTGTTGTTGATAACATCTCAATGTTCATGATAGGGAAACCACAATCATTAATCAACCAACAAGCTAGTGAAGTATAGAGGCTATACTAGGGACTTCAAATTAAGTTTACAAAACACACAAGTATCAATGTTTCCTTGTTAATACTATTATAGCATGAATGTAAACATTTATCATAAACACAAAGATATAATAATAACTACATTTATTATTGCCTCTAGGGCATATCTCCAACAGTCTCCCACTTGCACTAGAGTCATCTAATCTAGATTACATGGTAATATACCGAACACCCATGTCAGTTTGGTGTTGGTCATGTTTTGCCTTCGGGAGAGGTTTAGTCAACGGATCATACATTCGGATCTGTGTGTACTTTGCAAATCTTTATATCCCCATCACGGATATGTTCTCGAATAGCGTGAAAGCAGCTTGATATGCTTGACTTCTTGTGTGACCTTGGTTCTTGCGCATTGGCTATGGCGCCCATGTTATCACTGATGAATAGACATTGGGTCAGCGCACTTGGAACCACACCCAGCTCTGTAATGAACTCCTTCATCCATATCGCTTCTTGTGAAGCCTCCGAGCGACCATGTATTCCGATTCATTGAAGATCTCGCCACGCTTTGCTTTGCACTCCTCCATAACTTCTTTGCACCATTCAAAATAAATCATTATCCAGTTGTGATTTAGAATCATCCGGATCGGTGTTCCAACTAGCATCGGTGTAACCATTAACAACGAGCTGTTCATCACCTCCATAAGAAAGAACCATATCCTTAGTTCTTCTCAAGTACTTAAGGATGTTTTTGACATTGTCCAATGATCCACTCTGGATCACTTTGATATCTGCTAGTTAAACTAACGGCATATGCAATGTCGGGTCTAGTACATAGCATGGCATACATTAGAGATCCTATGGGTGAGGCATAGGAGTCTTACTCATCCTTTCTCTATCTTACGCGATGTCGGACTTTGAGTTTTACTCAAGGTCGTATTGAGCAACATGGGCAAGAACCCTTTCTTGCTTTCTTCCATTCCAAATCTCTTTAGAACTTTGTCCAAATATGTACTTTGACAATGATATTTGGCGTTCGATCTATCTCTATAAATCTTTATGCCTAATATGTAAGCTGCTTCGCCAAGATCCTTCATTGAAAACTATTATTCAAATATTCCTTGACACTATTAAGAAGGTCTACATCATTCCCAATCAACAATATGTCATCCACATACATTATTAAGAATGCTACTGAGCTCCACTCACTTTCTTGTAAATACAAGCTTCTCCATAAGTTTGTATAAAACCAAAACTTTTGATTACCTTATCAAAGCGTTGATTCCAACTTCGGGATGCTTGCTTCAATCCATAGATGGACCGTTGAAGTTTGCATACCTTGTTAGCATCTATAGGATCGACAAAACCTTTGGGTTGCATCATATACAACTCTTCATCAATGTCTCCATTGAGGAATCTTTTTTGACATCCATCGCCATATCTCATAATCATAATATGCAGCGATTGCTAACATAATCCTCACAAACTTTAGCTTCGCTTGGTGAGAAAGTCTCATCGTAGTCAACTCCTTGAATTTGTGAAACCCTTTTGCGACAAGTCGAGCTTTAGACGATAACATTACCATCGACATCTGTTTTCTTCTTGAAAATCCATTTGTTCTCGGACCTTCCGCCATCCGGTAAGTCCACCAAAGTCCATACTTGGTTTTCGTACATGGATCCAATCTCGGTTCATGGCTTCTTGCCATTTATTGGAATCTGGGCTCATCATCGCTTCCTCATATGTCTCGGGGTCATCGGTGTTGTCCACCACCATGACATTCATAACGGAATCATACCAATGCAGGTGTACGAGTTCGTTGACCTCGAGGCTCTGTAACTTCAGCGAAGTTTCATGATCATCATCATTAGCTTCCTCCCTTATTGGTGCGAGGCACCACGGGAACTTCTTCGGTCTGCGCTACTCGCAATTCGAGAGAAGGTTCAACAACCTCGTCAAGTTCTACTTTCCTTCGGTCACTTCTTTGAGAGAAATTCCTTCTCTAGAAAGGATCCATTCTTAACAACGAATGTTTTGCCTTCGGATCTATGATAGAAGGTATACCCAATAGTTTCCTTGGTATCCTATGAAGGCGCATTTTTCCGCTTTGGGTTCAAGCTTGTCATTTGTAACTTCTTTACATAGGCTTCCGCATCCCCAAACTTTAAGGAGCGACAATTTAGGTTTCTTCCCAAACCATAATTCATACGGTGTCGTTTCAGCGGATTTAGACGGTGCCCTATTTAAAGTGAATGCTGTTTCTAATGCATAACCCCAAAATGATAGCGGTAAATCTGTAAGTGACATCATAGAGCGAACCATATCTAAGAGAGTTCGATTCTGACGTTCGGATACACCATTCTGTTGTGGTGTTCCCGGTGTCAATTGTGAAAGTATTCCGCACTTCTTTAAATGCTCGCCAACTTCGTAACTTAGATATTCACCTCCACGATCGAGCGTAGAAATTTAATCTTCTTGTTACGTTGATTCTCTACCTCACTTTGAAACTCCTTAAACTTCTCGAAAGTTTGGACTTATGTTTCATGAAATAGATATACCCATATCTACTCAAGTCATCCGTGAAGGTAAGAACATAACGATAACCACCGGCGATGCTACACTCATTGGACCACACACATCGGTATGTATGATTTCCAATAAGTCCGTAGCTCGCTCCATCATACCGAAAATGGAGTCTTAGTCATTTTCCCATCGGACATGCTTCGCATCTTTCAAGTGATTCAAAATCAAGTGATTCAAGAAGTCCATCGAATGGAGTTTCTTCATACGTTTCACTCCGATGTGACCAAGGCGACGATGCACATATAGGTCGAATTATCGCTGATTTCAAGCGTTTAACCTCAATGTTGTTGATATGTGTATTTCCACTATCGAGATTCAATAAGAATAGACCATCTATCAAAGGTGCATGTGCGTAAAACATATTACTCATATAAATCGAACAACCATTATTCTCGACTTAAACAAGTAACGTCTTGCAATAAACAAGATCACGAGATAATGTTCATGCTCAACGCAGCACTAAATAACAATTATTTAAGTATAAAACTAATCCCGATGGTAGATGAAGGGGTAGCGTGCGACGCGATCACATCAACCTTTGATCCGTTTCCCACGCGCATCGTCACCTCGTTCTTCGCTAGCTTCCGTTTATTCTGCGACTTTGTTTGAGTTACAAATATGAGCAACCGAACCGATTATCAAATACCCGAGCACTACTACAGTACTAGTGAGATACACATCAATAACATGTATATCGGATATACCTTTCTTCTTGATGTTGCCGTTCTTGAGATCCGCCAAGTACTTTGGGCAATTCCGCTTCCGGTGACCTTCTCCCTTGCGGTAAAAGCACTCGGTTTCGCTTGGGTCCAGCCTTGGTCTTCTTAAATCGGCGTGGTAGCTTTCTTACCACCCTTCTTGAAGTGTCCCTTTGCTTAGACTTGACTTTTCTTGAATTTGGTGGTCTTATTGACCAACAACACTTGGTGCTCTTTCTTGATCTCCACTTCTGCAGATTTCAACATGGCAAGAGTTACGGCGTCTTGTTCATGTTACGCATGTTGTAGTTCATCACAAAGTTCTTGTAACTTGGTGGTAGTGATTGGAGGACACGGTAAATCCCCAAAGCATTAGGAATCACAATACCCAAGCTTTGAAGTTTGTTTGCATGCCCGGACATCTTAAGCACATGCTCAGCGGAGCTGCCCTCTTCCATCTTGCGGTTAAAGAACTTTTCGAAGCCTCATAGCTTTCAATTGCATGAGTCTCAAAATTAATTTGAGATCCTCGACAATATCATGTGGGTCGACTCTTCAAACCTTTTACGAGCTCCGATTCTAAACCATACAAGATAGCACTTGAACTATGGAGTCTTGATTCTTCCGAGCGAGGTAAACATTCTTTACTTCATCGGAGCGTTGGTTGCAGTGGGTCACCAGTGCATCCACATAGGTCAAATTACCATTGTGAGGACAATCCTCAAATTGCGGAACCAATCCATGAAGTTGCTTCCATTGTTTTCAACTTTTCTTTCTCTAGGAGCATTAAAATTGATGGTAGGGCTGCCATTGATCTACAACATATTTGCAATAGTTTAGACTAAGTTTATGACAAATTGAGTTCAAATTAATTAATGAAATTAAACTAGGTGAACTCCCACTCAAAACAACATCCCTCACATTGTTTTAGTGATAACACGAACCAAATCCACTACATCAACACCGATCATCACGAGAGTTGATATAGTTTCAATGGCGAACAATCATCATGTTCATCATATCTACTATACGATTCATGCTTTACCTTTCGTAATCCGTGTTCGAGACCATATGCATACATGCTAGGCTCGTCAAGATCAAACCTTAGTTTACGCATGAGCAAATCTGGCTTGCTCACGTTGTATACACTTGCGGAATCTAGAACACCCGATCATCACGTGGTGCTTGAAACAACAAGCTTTAGCAGTGCTAACTAAGGGTGAACACTTTATGATTTGAAATTGATGTGCATGAGGGATCATCTTATAATGCTACGTCGTCTACTAAGCAATACAAGATGCATAAAGGATTAACATCACATGCAATTCAATATATATGTGATATGATATGGCCTTTCTTCTTCGTGCCTCCGATCTCCATCTTCAAGCACGAACATGATCTCCATCATCACCGGCATTGCATCAAGGTCAATGGCGCTTCTCCATGGTTGTCGTCCACGGCTTCAACTATTACAACTACTTTGAATAGACACGAGTCTTAACATAAATTAAAGACAACCATATGGCTCCTGCCGGTTGTCGACTTACAATAAGGAACATTGCATACATCGAATATAATCACAATCATGGCCATATCACATCATCACACACCGCAAAACAAAGTGAGACGCTGCTACTTTCTTTGCATATTTTACGTGGTTTGGGGCTTTCAATAAGTGTCGTTCTAACTTACGAACAAGAACCACAACATTGATACTAGCATTGTTGATCACCCGTTGTAAATTGGATCTTAACTATGCTAGGAGAAACATGCACCATAAAGCCACTTATGCAATACAAGTTACATGTCAAGCGTGGAGCAAGTCTCATGAACGATGTCATGTAAGGTTAGCCCGGCCGCTTCATCCCAACATACCGCAAGATGCAAACACACAAAAGCAATCTACAATAAAAGCATCAACGCCCACAATGACCATTGTGTTCTACTCTGCAACAGATCTACATATAGACACGGCTCGATACCATCAGAGGGGTTCGTAGCATGGAAAACAAAATATTTCTATCGCATACAAACAAACAAGCCAAGATCTATCTACTAGATTGTAGCAACGAGTCAATGGAGGAACTCACCCTCGAAGATTCCAAAGTGGTTAACGAGAGCGGATTCTCGTGGGTGATGTAGTCGTACTCTTCCCGATCTCAAGATCGTAGACGATCCTTCCAGCCACGTTCCGCAGCGCTCAATGGTCACACGTTCGGTACTCGACGAAGACCTTCCTCTCCTTGTTCCAAAGAAAGCGGAGGTTGTAGCACTCTCTCGATTCGAAGACAACGTGGTACCTGGAAGTAGAGGGAGATCCCAGGCTTCGCTTAAGCCGGTGCGAGTATGGTGGAGCTTATGAGAGAGAGGATTAGTGGCCTAGTAATTAGACACACCAATTAGAGGGCTCTAAACCAATTAGAAGGCTCTAAACTGTTGGCTAAAGCAATTAGAAGCTCTAAACCAAAACAGCTCTAAACCGGAGATCTAGAGTAGAAAGTAAAAGCGTCTATGGGAGGAGCCCTGCCCCTCCTTTTATGGGAGGGAGGTCCTGGCCTTGGGAGGGAGGAGTCCCTCCCAAGTCGGCCTTGGCTGGCCGGCTGGAGGAGTCCTACTCCTCCTCCGTTGGTTCAACTCCTCTTGCTTGTTTCCCACAGTTTCTTGTTTTGGCAGTTTGACTTTCAAACTGGACATTTGACTTTTTCTGTTTTAGGATTCAATTTAATCCTTTATTTGGGACAGCAATAACACTTAGTACATGATGCAATCATTCAATGATCAATGACACATTCATGTACCCTTCCCCGAGTCTTGGGACAATCCGAACCTTCTAGAACATTCCCGATGAAAACACGGAATCATTCCCGAACTCAAACGGACTTTCCTTATATGAATCTTATTCTCCGACCATTCCGGATCACCTCGTGATATCCCGTATCCCATCCGAGACTCGAACAACATTCGGTCTCTTTCTCATAATACCATAACTACTCAAACAACGTCAATCCTTATGTGTCTCCCTACGGTTCGTGAATTATGCGTACATGATCGAGACACTTCTCGAACAATAACCAATAGAGGAATCTGAAATTCATATGGCTCCCACATATTTCTCGATTACTTTGCGATCGAATGAACCACTTACATACGATACCAATTTCCCTTTGTCTCACGATATGTTACTTACCCAAGGTTATGATCGTCGGTATCTCTGCATACCTAGTTCAACCTTATTCTTGATAAGTACTCTTTTCTCGTTCCTGATATGTGATCCCTTGTGACCAAGTCACATGCTTGCAAGCTAATTGGATGACATTCCACCGAGAGGGCCCAGAGTATATCTATCCGTCATGTGGATGGACAAATCCCACTCTTGATCCATGTGTCTCAACCAATACTTTCCAACACTCAATGCCACTTTTATAACCACCACATTACGGTGTGGTGTTTGATGTCATCAAAGCATCCATCCGGTAAAGGTGATATGCATGATCTCATGGTCGAAGGAATTAGGTTACTATGTATCGTAAAGCATATAGCAATTGAACTAATGAAATGACTTGATCTTTATGCTACGCTTATCTATAGGAGTATGTCCACCATATCATTCTCCTAACGATATGATCTTGTTGTTGATAACATCTCAATGTTCATGATAGGGAAACCACAATCATTAATCAACCAACAAGCTAGTGAAGTATAGAGGCTATACTAGGGACTTCAAATTAAGTTTACAAAACACACAAGTATCAATGTTTCCTTGTTAATACTATTATAGCATGAATGTAAACATTTATCATAAACACAAAGATATAATAATAACTACATTTATTATTGCCTCTAGGGCATATCTCCAACATGTGGTGTCTGCCATGATCGCAGCTTGGGGCGTCTTAGGGATGACATTGTCGTTGGCGTCCATCTCCATGAAGGACGTGTTGAGGGTTCGGGTCAACTCGCGACGTGCAGCAGGGTCCATGTTATCTACACGAGAACGATGCTTGTGGGCGTTGTTGTCGTGCGAGATGGAGCCGCCAACGGCGGAGAGCGCAGCTTGCCGCGCGCTAGACTCCGAAGCCGCTTGCTTGTGTTTGTCGAGTACTTCTTGCATCTTCACCTGTTTTTTGTGCTCTTCGATGAGGAGCAGGTGGTATGCCATCAGTAGGTCCCGTGAGGCACCCACGGGCAGGATCTTGTTGCTCGCCACGGCTTCGCGTGCTTGGTTCCATCCTTCCTCGCTGAGGTGGATTGCCCGTTTGGCGCCAGGGTCGTCCCCGTTGGGTGGGGGAGGGGGATTGGTTCCTCCTATTTTTGCCATTTCTACCCTACGGGTTGGGTGGCGGTATGTGAGCACCCGAACTTGGTGGTTGTTGCTCCATGTCGCTTTGGATGACCATGACGCATTGGTAGCGTCCGCGGGTCGGATCGCTGCTGCCGTAGCTTTCGGATCCGGAACCGTAGGTTCCTTCATCCGATGGAGGATCGCATAGATCTTTAACACAAGTTTACCCCCATGATCTTCTCTTTTCTCATAGGGACAACCGGCAGCAAAGTGATAGCGGTCACCACAATTAAATCAAGTTCTCAATTTTCAGCCTTTGTCTCTTCTCCCATTTGGGTTGCTTCTTTGTTGCATCTCCATCTTGGCCTTGGCGGGGTCTTTCCAAAAAATTCTTGCATATAAGGTCATATACTCACCATGAGAAACCTTGACATCTCTAGCGTGGCTCATAGACAAGCCTTCATCACTTTCTTATTCATCCACATACTCCACAACCTTGGCTTTTAAGGCAAGGTTGACGCCATTGCTCATTCCAAGGGATCGAGCACGGGCATTTTTGGCATTATTGGCAGCAACCTTGAAAGTGGCCATCTCTTGCATTACTTCATTGGAGGTCATGAGATGGTAGTTGTGTCTTCCTTGTAGACTCTTCAAGTCGGTGGGCTCAAAGGGCATGAGTGCACTCACATACTTCCTTTTTATCCAAGCATCATCCACATATGAGGCACCAACATTCCTAAAAGTAGTGGCAGTGGATTTGAGTCTCTGATACATGTATTCATGGTCCTCATCATCCTTTGTATAGAAACCTTTGGCTTCATTGATCAATGCATCATATCGGTTCCTTCTAATGCTCTCATTTCCAATAAATAACTCAACAAGAGCATCCCAAGCTTCCTTGGTCGTGTTGAGGTGTTCAATGTGAGGGAAATCTTTTGGCCCCAACCCTTGTTGTATCATGTGCAAAGCGGTGGCATTGAGTTGACTATTGACAACTTCTCTTCTTATCAAATTGTTTGGATCCACAATTTTGAGTCCATCTTCAATAATGTTCCACAAGTCAATGCAAGAGATACGCACATGAGATTTCATTAAAACTTGCCATTTAGCAAGAGTATGTGCAACTAGCTTAGGTGGTTCTCCTCTATTGTTTATATGTGGGTGAGGGATAGGTGGGTCGGAATAGTACCAATTGGGAACCTCATGGTGCTCTACCTTCCCACCATCCTTTTTGGTGGAGGAATTAGTGTTGTCATTATCCCCCACCACCACAACAGTGGGTAATGCCGAGGAATTCCCTTTTGGAAGTGGTGGAAGTTCCTCTCGAGGAGGAGGAGGAGGAGGAGGTGGTGAGGCAAATTTATCTTTAACAAGTTCCTCAACTAGGTCACGCAATTTTTTGATTTTGTTGCCCAGGGAGGAGCTCAAGATTGATTCCAAATTCTTGAGATCCTCCATGGACACAGTGTTACTAGCCTCACCACCTTCTTCTCCAACTTGGCTACCCATTTACTCTTAGGTGGTAAAGCCCGAATAAATAGCCGAGGCTCTGATACCAATTGAAAGGATCGTATGGGCACCTAGAGGGGGGTGAATAGGTTCTACTTCAAATTTTACTCTTTTTAAAGTTAGGGTTAGACACAGAGGTAAATTATCTAGATTATACAACTATGGTGAATTTACCTATATGTCAATATAGCACAACCACTAAGCAAGAACAAGATAAGTAAAGTGTGGTAAAGGATAGAAGTAACCAAAGTGGAGCACGTGGAGACACAAGGATTTATTTCCCGCAGTTCCTTCCTTTTGAGGGGAAGTACATCTGCGTTTGGAGAGGGGGTGGTTTCAAACCACCAACGCCACGAGAGGCCTCCCTTGTTCTTCGGTGAACCTCACCCCAAGGGGTTCGATTCACTTCTTCCACTATAACGGCAACCTTCGAGGTGGAAGTCGGCACCTCTATAACAAGTTTGAGGCACACATCCACAACTGAATTGGAGGCTCCCGAATGCAAGAAAACTGTCACAACAATCAAATACAAGCTTGTAAGAACCAAATCAAGAGCTAGGGTATCCAAAGAAACACTAGAGAAAGGGGTCCTCATGTGAATGAGGGGAAAATGAAGATCTCTCTTGGTGAAGCTATAGATCAAGGCATCCTCCTTCAATTCTCCAAAGATCAATGACTTTGGATGGTTGGATGAAGAGATCTTGGTGATTTGGTGGCTCAAATGGTGGCGGTGTTCTTGACTAGAACAAGCAGCCTCCAAAGGTAGAAGAACGGGCCCTTTTATAACCCCCCTGGAAAAGTAGTCGTTGGAGGTCATTTAACCCGGACAGTCCGGCCGAAATGGCCCGGAGAGTCCGGCCCCACCAGACATTCCGGCCGAACCCTGCCGGACACTCCGGCCTGGCAAAGTTTTCGGCCAGTGTCCGAGCAGAGTTTGGGTAGTGTCTGAAGTGGGTCTCTGGATGACTCAGGCACCTCGAAAAATCCCTGGGCCGAACACTCAGCCGGACATTCCGGCCTAGCCGGATACTCCAGCTGAGATCGCCCAGACAGTCCAGCCCAAATGCTTTCTCTTGATCAGCTGATACTTGGGGAACTCTTTTCCCTTAGTGAGCCATAATATTGTTCATCTACAACTATAGATATATCCTGAAACATTTAACAGTTGATTAAACCTGTTCAGGTGTTGTCAACAAACATCAAAACAAGTATGAAGGGCATAAATGCCCTTTCATATCCCTATAGTGTTCCTCGTGATCCTCTTGTCGTGGATCCCTTTTTGTACACTCGTCGGCAAGAGGACATCTTTACAGAAATCTATGCCACTAAGCAGAAGTTCGTTGTTGCCCCCCCCCCCAAAAGTATATCAATGTGGTGCATATGGAAAGCAAGTCCGAGTATTTTGGAGAACCTCTAGAGTGGTGTAGGAAGTTTGGGTTGATCAAGATCATGGAGAACCGTCAGAACTATGATGAGGGGGCCATTGCTTAGTTTTACGCCACCCTTCACATGGATGGGCACCCCGTGTATGTCACTATGAAGTGGATAACTAAAGACCATCTGTTGACTGCCAAGTAGTCTGAATTAGCTGCTCTTCTTGGATATCCCATCTTACCAAGCAAGGGGGCTAATGGTTGGCGCTGTCACTTTGGTAAGGCCTCTGAACCTGGGGTGTTAGAGCCTCTCTACATTTAGGGTTGGGGTGTGTTTGGGCAGACTAATCACCTCCAGGAGGTCTATGATATTATGCGCAATGTGTATCAGAACACCATTTCTCCCAAGGCTGGCAACTTCAATCAGATTCATGCTTTCTAGATTGATCTCTTGTACTAGACTTACCGTCACCGTGATTCAGATCAGAAGCTTGATATCAGGAACTAAAACTTCCATGAGATTTGGCTTGCCTTGATTGAGAAGCGCTCTTGCCCCTATGCCCCCTACATTCAGACTCTTATCAATGCCAAGTGGAGGGAAGTTACTGGTACTCGCTTTCCACAAGATATCATCACTTGTCATGTTGAGAAGAAGCTTCGAGTGATGAAGAATGAGCATCCTAGGACTCAAGCTAAAAAGGAAGTTGTTATTTGGAAGACTGGGACTGCTCGGGCTGGTGCTTCAGGGCATGCAGGATCTAGTGCTGGTAGTCATGCAGAGAGCTCCCCTCTCCCACTGAATTGAGAGGCAGGCCTCTTGGGCAAAAAATCTATTGAACAAAGTGAAGAAGACTTTTTGCTTCATGCAAGACCTTGAGTATCAAGCCTATGTTGATAGGAGGCACAGTACTCAGAGGCAGAAGGCTATCAAGACGTCTCTCAACATTCCTTGCTCCCTAGAGTCTAGCTCCTTCACAACGCCCAAGGATCAGTGGGTCAGTGACAACTGCAAGTTGTCAGACTCAGAGGATGAAGTCACCGGTCCTCCTCCGCCTACTTGGTTAGATGCCACCTAGTTCCCCGAGCCTCCTCCTCCTCCGATCTCTAGTTGGGGTGCATAGATTGTTCATTCTTACCTTTTTGGCATCTTGATGCCAAAGGGGGATAAAGATCTATATTAGGTTGCTACATGATTTGCATGGGCCTAGTCACGAGCTCGTTCTTTCTTTGATATTTCTTTTCTCGTGAACTTTTCCTCGATTATGTGTATTTGTGCACCTTGTTTATCTGTGTTACCTTGTGTATGAGACTATGCGATATGTTATGAATGCAGTTTGCTTATGGCTGGTTGTATATGGTGTTGGATTTTCTTTTGATATCATATCCTTTAGTGCTTCTCACCACATATGTGACTATCTGTTGGTGCAAAGGTATGTCCATATCTATCCATTTCCTTGCACTTGTGTTGTCTTTGTAATGGTAAGGGGGAGCCATCTCTATGTGTGTGCTTGTTGCATTCCATAAGCATTTTTGATATTCTTGCACACACCTAGGGGGACCCTCCTTACATTTCAAATAATTAAGCTACTTTGTTCCTTTATGCAAATCTTTTGGGGTTTTCATCAAACACCAAAAAGGGGGAGATTGAAAGGATCTTGTTTTCCCTAAGTATTTCAGTGTTGATGACTATCCCACATGTAGTTTAACTGTGTGTTTGAGTTTCAGGATATTTGATTTCTTTGAAGCTCATGGACACCTCTCTTGGGATATCGTGAAGACGGTGGACTTTGTTTTATCTTTGTTTTTTTCTTTAGGTTGCCGTACTGTCAAGAGGGGGTCCACCTCAGATGGTTGTGGGAAACCACCTGTTCTTGCACAAACCATACTTGCACCGCCAAAGCCATCCTATTTTCCAGCGAGAGAGTGATCCGTGGAGGTGTTTGTGATGTTACTATCCTGACCGAAAGTTCTGTCCAAGTGCCGAAAGTTCCGCTTAGGGGACTCTACGGGACTGGTATGGCGTTATTTCCAGCCCAACTTCTGGCAGAAGTTCCGCCCCGTGCTCAGAAAAATTATGTATTGAAGTGATCTAATTGGCGTAACTTCGACCGGAAGTTCCTGTCTGCAGACCTAGTCAAGCCTGATCGTAATCTGCGATCGGAACTACCATAGCTGCTTCTGCGAAGTCCTCGAACAGAATTTCCGCCTAGGCGCCAGAAGTTTTGGTCAGGTGGTTCACGACCTAGAAAGTTCCGCTCCAGGTTCCATTCCAAGTTCCGCTCATGCTCAAAAACCTTCTGTATGGAAGTGTTTTAATTGGCGGAACTTGCACCGAAACTTGCTCCGGAAGTTCCACCAGAAATTCCAGTCAAGCTGACCGGAAATTTTGGTTGCACTTTGGAGCGTCCACTGACATTTTTGAACCGTTGGAGGTATGCTGAGCGGAAGTTCCACCCCTCCCACCAGAAGTTCCGGTGGAGTCACGAAACAACCAAACGGCTCCTTTCGAAGGACCCTATTTAAGGCACCCTTCTTCTTCCTCATATCTTAACGTTTTAATAGTCTCTCTCCTCCATTAATACTAGAGCTTAATCTCCCTATATCTCTCTCCCTAGCCACTCAAACCTCTTGATATTTTGAGGAGTGGGAGAGATGACCTAGATCTACACTTCCACCAAAGAAGATTTGATTTACCCCACCTATCCTTTGTGGATCTTGTTTATCTTGGGTTCTTGGAACCCTAGACGGTATAGGACATCCTCGGAGCTAAGGGCATGCATTGTGAAGCTCCGCGGTGTCGTTGAGGGCCTCTAATTGAGCTGTGGAGATTCCCCCTCAACCTTGTTGTAAAGGTTTCGGTTGGCACCTTCAAGGTCACCGGTTAGTGGATTGTAAGGCCGCTTTTGTGGTGGTGCTCACTGGAGAAGAAGGCCGGTGAGGCCTTTGTGGTGCTCAGGTGACCTTGTGTGGCCCCAACACCTCTACAACATAGATGTAGCTTCCTTGGAGGTGAACTACGTGAATTACATCTCCGCCTCTCCTCACCAGTTTACTCGCTCCTCTCCTTTGCTACTTGTCCTCTACCGTTCTAGTGTTTGTTGTTGGTTCTCTATCATATAGGTTGCTCATGTAGTTGCATATCTAGAGAATTTTTCTTATTGCCAAGCCTAAACTTGATTAACAAGATAAAAATTGGTAGTCTCCTATTCACCCCCTCTAGTCGACCAAAGTTGGTACTTTCAACCGGGAACAACTTCTCGGTCGTTCACCCATCCTCAATTGCTCTAGGCCAAGAATGCTTAACTTGGAGTTCCTTTGAAGATGAGCCCCGAAAATAAGTTGCAACTTGCTAGTATGAGTATCCTATCAATACTATTAATCCATGTGCTAGGGTATTAGAATCCTATTGTGTCTTTGATGTTAGAGGTTTTACCAGTTCTTATATTAAGGAGGTTTCACACCTCTCCCCCTTGGTATTTTCTTCCTTGAATTCTACACATAATTATCTTTCCAAAAAGTTGGTTTCATTCCATTTAGAGTTCGGGTACTCGATTTATTGTAGTTTTGGTTCAAAAAATTTCCTACGGGTGTTAGTATCACTGTTTGGCCGATAGTACCGCTAGGACATTTTTTCCGCCAGCAATACCAATGGAAGAACCATGTCACTTCCGCCCAGACCATGTCACCGTTCTATTTGGATGATTTTTATTTACCAGAAGTAACCCAAAAGTGCGGAGGTAGTTCTCTCGCTGGTAGAGCGGTACTATCGTGCTAGTTCTGGGTCAGTATTGCTGAGAGGTGTCACCCTCCAGTCACTTCTCGGGTTGGATCAATTTTATTACGGAGGTGAAGCGATAGTACTGGCACCCAACTTTGTTGGTAGTATCGCTGATTTGGCTATAGTATCGGTGACGAGGATCGATCTCGTCAATGCCCATTGTGATGAGCTTGGGTTTTGGAGAAGATGGGGGTGCTGGAGATCGCGGAGCGGTTAACAGACAAGCAACCAGGAGACACGAGATTTACCCAGGTTCAGGCCCCGGGGGAAAACCCTACTCCTGCTTGTCTGCTCTTGATTATGTCAGAACCGAAAGTTACAGGGGTGCGCAGATGCAATCTGGCGTGGAGGTGTGTATGCAGCGATATGAGAGAGATCCTCCTCGTCGTGCCCTCCTAGACTTTATATAGAGGTAGGCAGGTCCCGGGCATAGATCGAGTCAGTTATAGGTTTAGGGTTTGCCCCTTTGAATATTCTATCTGTTCTAGTCTTGCTCTCCAAGGATCCAAAGACGTCATGGGCTTGGGCCACCCGAAAATCTTCATGGACCGCGTATATTCTTGTGGGCCTTCCTTGGGCTGGACCAGGTATGCTAATGTCATGTACCCGTAGGGTATAACCATGTCAGTAGCCTCCAAGTGTTCAGTTGAATCACAGATTCGGCTGAGGACTCTTCAATCTTTCGGGTGCAGCTGTTCTTGTTCATCATAGAATGGTTTTACTATGTAGGTATTGTTGATGCGTGTGCCTGACTCTACCGATGGATTAGGGTCAGTTAATTGTCTTAGGACAAAACAACACGATCTTCTTCAGATTCGAGTCCCTCAACTTGAACCCAGAACAGATGCTGGCGTAATTTGACTTAGGCCGTTGAGGTCTTACAGGAGTCAAATACCAGCAGTTTTCGAATGATGAACCCAACGCGTCCGTCGGGATTTTCATCGCGCATGTTGGCACGGATTTTTACTAGCAGAGCGCAGTCAGGTGCGTTACCAGGCCATCAGATGGTATCTGTAGGTCTTATCTTTGCGTCGTAGACACAGCATCCGAAATTTTATCACCGCGGAGGTGTTTCGGGTGGACAAGGAGGATGTTACTCACTTAGCGTTTGTCGGGGCAAAGTTGCCAAAAAGTTTTTGCATTCTGATCCAAAGGATCGCAGTCGAAGAATTCATAGGGTGCGTGACTAGCGCTCCCTATGGGAGTAGCCCCCGAGTGTCTGTTCGAGTCGTAGACTCGGCAGACTTTAATTCGATCGTGGGCTTGGATCCAGGGACACAATTTTTTCGGATGCTTGAATCAATCCTTCCTATGGGAGTAGCCCCTGAGTCCATAGTGGAGTCGTAGAATCGACGTAGGACTCGAAGAATAGATCATTGGCGTGGTACGTTATTCATGCTTCGGGTGCACGGCCAGCGCTCCTGATAGGAGTAGCCCCCGAGTAGTTGCTCGAATCGTAGATTAGAGTGAGTACTTTAGCCGTTTAGCCGAAGGTTTTTAACCGTTGCCAGTATGGCTTTAATGATGTCAATGCTGACGATCGGTGACCTCAAGCGTCTGCGGCACCAGAGGTGACGTGACTGGACGAACGTGGGTCCCACTTTCTGACTTGGAATTGACTGGTCACACGCGACGTGGTGAGAATTATGGCGTCTCCTTGATTCCCGTGCGTAGTGGTAGACGTGCGAGCGACGGTTCGCTGCTGTGCTGACATGTGGATGGTTGGATTTGATGCTGGCGTTAGGGCTTCCAGATGAACGGTCCCTGTTCATCGTCTTCGTCCTAATAACTGTGGGGAAAAATTGTGGTCTGTTTTCGCCGTAGCCACTTGCTTTCTACTGCTTCCATTTTCTTGAGATTTTCTTGCCGCGCGCTGGAAATTCTCCGATCGTTTCCCTCTTCTTTCCTGCGCTCGCACCGCCGTCGTCATCGTGCTGCAATGGTGAAATCAAAGAAGACCTCCACCAGTGCTGCTGCCGGCGGCAAGAAGGGCACTGCCGCCATGCGTGTCACCGATGGTGGGTGGCGGCGCACGGAGACGCGTGAGGGCGACCTGCACAAACTTTGTGAGTGGGGCCTAATCCCGCAGGACAAGGAGGCCGTCAAGATCTCTGGCGAAGAGGTAATTCCCCGTCCACCCGCAGGGTTTTGGGTAATCTTTGTCTCATTCGTTCTTCGGGGCATTTCGCTCCCAGTCCACGATATTCTCTGTGGACTATTGTTCTTCTATGGTATACAACTCCACCATCTGTCGCCCAATTCTCTTCTCCACATCGCCTGTTTCATCACTTTTTGCGAGTGCTGGCTCGGTATCGAGCCACACTTTGGCCTCTTCCGGAAGCTCTATTCCGTGAAGAGGCAGTCCGGCTCTGACGGAGTTTATCTGATCGGTGGCTGTATCATTTCCCTTCAATCCAATTTTCTCTTCTTTTCTTTTTCTATGTCTGAGTACATCCAATACTGGCAGAAGAGGTGGTTTTATATCCGCGATTCCACAGTGGACGGGCAAGACTTTGGCCTTGCCCCTTTCGACTCCACCCAGAAAATCCAGCCGAAGAGGTCCTAGAAGAACCACATCTTGGAGGGTGAGGTGGAGGATATAGAGGATCTCTACCGTCGGGTGGAGGACCTCCAGGTGATTCCGGAGAAGGAGGTGAACGGTGTGGATATCATCCGCACCTTCCTCAAACGTCGGGTGCAGCCACTCCAGGCTAGGGCGCACCCGATGTTCCTTTATTCTGGCCGCCACGACCCAACGAGAATTGTGGCCGAGGAGCTCTCCAAGGGGGACCTTGACAGAGTCCTTAGGCTGCTGCTGAAGTACAAGTCCGACAAGGACCTTCCAGGGAAGTCGCGGACCCCTCCGTTCAGTGCTTCTCGGCCCGTTCCACAGGTATAGATCTAGGACGTGCGCATAGCGCTATTTTTGAGTGTGTTTCCTTTGCAATTATCTTTTCTGAAAATTTGTCTTCATTATGCAGGAGTTCAAGGTACCTGGCATGGTGCCTCCACTACCCGAACGGTTTTCGAATGCGCCGGACAACGAAATCATGGACTTCGTGTCCGAGCTTCCCCTGGCGCAGTCGCCTACTAAGGAGGCTCTCGAGGGGCAGACCCGAAAGAGGGCACGGAGCTCGAGCGAATCTTTGAATGCCTCGACCCCGCCAACGCCTAGAGACCCGTCGTGCCTTGTCCATCGCAGTGGAGGTGATGGTACCTCTTCCTCCCCCATCCCTGTCGTACCTGTGCGGGCTGTTGCACCGTAGCCGCCGGCGAAGAGGAAGAAGGAAGAGAAGAAGGGCAAGAGGGCCTTGCCTATTTTTGACTTGAGCGATATGGACTCGTAAGTTCCTTCAGATGCCTTTTGCTACCTTTTCTTGTTGTTTTTCTTGTATTTTACTGGTGTTTTCCTTTGCAGCCACTCCTCTAAGGGCTCTTTTAGCGATGCCACTCAGGATATGGTAGGGGAGTCGACGATGACGCCTCCTCCCTCTCAGACGTTGGCCACCTCTGGGGGCGCTGCTCCAAACCCCTCTCCATAGGAGGCTCGGGTGATTGCCTCCCAGAAGACTACAGCCGGACCTTCGGAGTCCCCATCTGAGCATGTAAGCGTTTTCTTTCTCGTTGTGGGGGGAGCCCCGAGCGTTTTTCATGTGTTTGAACTTTTGCCTCATTTCTTGGGCGTAGCCCCCGAGCCCTTGACTTGACAAGTTGTTTCTTCTTGCAGCCTTTTGTGCAAGGTGCCAACCAGCTGGTGAAGCAGCACCTGGCGTTGGAGGCCAACCTGCGGCAGCTTCAAGGTACTTCCAGAACTCATCCTCTATTTTTTCATATGTTTGCTAGCTTGTTGAGCTCACGTATGTTCTTTGTTGCTTTTTGCAGATGAGACTAGCACTGCCCTCCGTGAGTTTGATGCTCTCAAAAAGAGCCTTGGGCGAGCGTGTAGGGTTCGCAGCATAGAAAACAAAAAAATTCCTACGATGTGAACTATATACCAAGATCTATCTACTAGATACAAACAACGGGCAGATGTATATCTGTAGAGAACATACCCTTGAAGACCGACAAAGCTTAACGAGTTCAACTCATGGTTGATGTAGACGATCTCTTGCCGATCTCAAGATCGAGAGGAAGTCCTAGCGCCGCAATCGCTAGCGTCGTGCTCGCACACACATTGAGGCACCGAGCAACCTCTGCCTCCTCGCTCCGATGCAGCGAAGCACAACTCTTTCTTGCCGAATAGCCACGGGAACATGTATCTCGCTAGTCGAGACCATGGGGATAAATTCTAGAGGAGAGAGATCCTTCACGAGGAGGTGTGTGAGACAAGTGAGGAGGGGCTCCTTTATAGGAGGAGGGGAACCCCAAGGGGTGGCCGCCGCATGGGGCTGCCCCTGCTCCCCTCTTCATGTGGTGGACACTCCACTCACAAATCTCCTTTAAATTCCCTCCACTCAAAGTCCACTCAAATTCCCATTAAATTTCCACCAAATTTAATGCAAACTCTCATTAAATAAAACACTTTTATTTTATTCAGAATTTTGTCAATTACTTTAATGACAAACATTCACAAACCCTTGCTAGAATTCTATTTCACATGCATAACCACTTTATGCAATTTCACCAAAACGTTGGTATCTAGTGAAATAAATTCCTGCGCTTGTTCGTTCTTTCGGCATGATACATTTGCTCCAATTGGATGTCGGTGTCTCTTTAGTGTGTCACCCTACGGTTCGTGAATAATGCGGACATGATCGAGACCCCTCTCGGATCAATAATCAGAAGCGGGATCTGGAGACCCATACTGACTCCCACACATTCAACGATGACTTTCTTGTGATCGTCGGAACCTTTTACGCTAGTATCTTAATCCTTTTGATTCACGATATATTACATGTCCGAGATTCGATCATCGGTATCTCCATACCTAGTTTGATCTCATTACCGACATGCACTCTTTTCTTGTTCCCGTGATATAACATTCTAGTGATCAAATCACTTGCTTGCAAGCCAATCAATGTGATATCACCGAGATGGCCCAGAGTATATCTATCCGTCATCGGGATGAACAAATTCCACTCTCGATCCATGAGCCTCAACATAACACTTTATTAGTTCTGAATCCAACTTTATAATCACCCTGTTACGGTGTGACGTTTGATGTTATCAAGAAACTCTTCCGGTGTTAGTGATTGACATGATCTCATGGTCTAAGGATTAGGATCACTTCGTAAGTTGTTATAGCAATATAAACTCAATGACTTTGATTGTAATGCTATACTTCGGATGAATGTTCATCACACCATTACACTAATGTTGTGATCCCATTATTAACAACATCCAATGTCCATGATCAGGAAACCTTGATCATCTTGTTAATCAACGAGCTAGTTTATGAGAGAGGCATAACTAGGAACTTTCTGTTTGTTTATTAAACACACATGTATTAACGTTTCCGTATTAATACAATTATAGCATGCAAAATAAACATCTATCATATACTTGGAATACACATAATAAACACTTTATTATTGCCTCTCAGGGCATATTCCCTTCAGAGCGGAAAAGAAAGCCGAAGATGTCGTTGGTGCGAAGGAGCGCCTCGAGCAGGAGCTAGCCGACGCGGCTGTGGCCAAGGAGAGCCTGCAGCAGGAAGCCACAGACCGCGAGGAGCAGCTCGCTACCGCCGCGGCTTCGCGCGAGAAGTTGATGGCTGCTACCAAAGCTATTTCAGGTGAGTGATTTCGCCTTTCTTTGGTTTTTTCGGCTGCCGTGTCCCTATGCCTTTGTTTTATTCTTACTATTCTTTTTCCATTTCTCCAGATGCCGCAGGAATTGAGTTCAACTGCAGTGCCCTGGAGCACGGTAGTGCTTTGGATGATGCTACTGCGGCGGTCAAAGACCGTTGTAGTACTGTGGTTGGCTCTCTTGCCAAAGCTAAGGAGGTCCTCGGGAGCTTCTACAAGGAGCTCGTTCCCAAGGACGTTGCCCTTGAGGATGTCGACTTGTTGGAGTATGCGTTGTCAGTGGATGCGCCTGCAGCCTATAAGCGTAAGCAGAAGGGCATCGTCGCGTCCATGGGGCTGGCGATGGCCATGGCGTCCGGAGCGGAGCTGGATATTCATCAGGTCACCTCCCAGATGCCAACGGCCCCCGACGATTCCGAGTTAGCCTTCGCTCTCTTCGCCGCTCGCTGCAAGCGCTATGGTGCGAAGCTTATTGACCTCCTGGCAGAGTATGCGGTGAAGCAACAGGAGGAGGTCAAGGGCAGGCGCTCTGGCTCCGAGGCCACTCAGGATGCAGCTGCTTAGGCTTTATCTTTGTAGTTCTAGGATAGTTACCTTCTACCTTTGCTGTAATATCTTGATGAACACTTCCTGTGACACGCGGTGGCTTTTGTTGTATATAATGAGCCTTCGAGCTGTTACCCAATCGTGTGTTGTTTATATCCTTTCTGTTTTCCTTAGGAACCTTCGGGTGATGACCCCATCGATACTTCGTCTGCTCCGCAGCCGCGACCATCCTTGGATGATGCGTCGCAGCTTGTTTTTTTACGTGATCGTATCCGCAGTCTTGAGAAGGAGTTTCTTAGCATCCGAGGTCATGCGGACGTTTGGAAGTCAAAGGCAGAGCGAGGTGCCGCCAGAGAGGAGTATCTGATGGGGGAGCTGCGGCAGTTGGCCGAGCAGCTGCAGTGTAAGCTTCTTTGAGTTGCTGCTCATTTTCGGATGCGCCATTGTTGCGGGTCATCTTACTTTGTAGTTGTTGCAGGTGCCAACCTTGTTCCCAGGGAGGAGAAGTAGCGCGTTGCGGTTCGGATCAACTGCCTGACCCAGCAAGATATGGAAGTCGGTGGCTTTTTCTGGATGGATCGCGACCGTGCCACGGTCCTTGCGACTGTGCAGGATCGTGCTCACCAGGTATCACGAGTGTTGCGGCAGGTGAAAACTTCCTTGGCGTCGATTCTGCACGTCATGTTTCCCCTGGATGAAGCGCCATCGACTCTTTGGGGCTTGCTAGCGAAGTTTCGAGACGTGCGTCACGTCAGGGAGTTGGTGCGGCACCAGTTAGTTGCGGGAGTGAAGGCTTCCCTTTCCCTCGTGTGGCTGCATCGCCCGGATGTGAATCTTGCGGCTGTGGCGGCTGGGCCGCCACCTCGACCAGATGGTGGCCTATGGGATATACGCCCGCACTATGCAGCCGTGATGCAGTATGCCGAAGAAGTTGTAGATCTCTTTGAGCACCGTGCGCAGGTGATTCCTCAAAATAGGTAGGACCTGTAAAAAAGATATATGTAAAACTTGTATGTATTCGACAGGGCGTGTTGTTCCCTTTGATGTAAAGGTTGATTGTATTTGGCACGTGGTGCTTGTTTGTATACATGCCCTTTTCGTTAGCCTGACATGATCAGCTACTCAGGTGTACATGCGTTATTCTCAGTCAACGAAGTTGTGAGGTGAGGGGGAGACCCCGAGTCTGTTGTAGCATAAAGAAATGCGAGTAAAAGATAAATTTTTGGGCGAGACACTTAGCTTTATTCATATCGTAACGAGGAGGTACATTGTTCGGCTAAGTAGCCTTGGCTGAGTAGCCTTATTGAAAGTAAAAGGGGGGTAGCTAGGGGTAGAAGCGTCGCAGTTGGGCGATGTTCCATGGGTTGGAGTATGCGACTCCAGACTCCACGTGCTTGAGGCGATAGGCTCCACCTGGGATGACTTCGGTGATGACGTATGATCCTTCCCAGGGTGACTCGAGCTTTTTCTGCCGCTCTTGCTTGAGTCGTAAGACGAGATCTCCTTCGACGAAGGACCTTGGTCGTAGCCGACGGCTGTGATAGTTGCGGAGGCTCTACTGGTAGACCGCCGATCGAGCCGCGGCGATGTCGCGTGCCTCGTCGAGTGTGTCGACGACGTCTTCGAGTGTGGCCGTCGATTCAGCTTCGCTGCAGGCAACACGGCTTTGGCTCCGTGCACCATGAAGAAAGGCGTGTAGCCAGTTGAGCTGTTTGGCGTTGTGCGCAAGCTGCAAAGGACGGAGGGTAGATCTTCTGCCCATGCTCCCGCAAGTCGCTCGAGTGGGCTCAGTAGGCGCTTCTTGATGCCGCCGCCTACGAGGCCATTGGCCTTTTCGATCTGCCCATTGGTTTGCGGGTGTGCCACGGAGGCATAGGATATGTTGATCCCGAGGCCTTCGCAGAAGTCCTGGAATTCTTTGGAGATGAAGTTCAACCCGTTGTCGGTGATGATGCTATGCGGCACGCCGAACCGGTAGACTATGAATTGGAAGAGCTTCACAGCCGTTTTACCCTTTGGTTAGTAACGGGCATGGCCTCGATCCACTTGGTGAACTTGTCGACTGCGACCAGGAGGTAGATGTGGCCTCCTTTCGAGGACTTGGGCAGTTTTCCTATCATGTCGAGGCCCCATTGGGCGAAGGGCCAGGCCAAGGGTATGGGCCTGAGCTCCGATCCTGGTGCGTGTAGTTTGTCTGCGAACCTCTAGCACCCGTTGCACCTTTGGATGATGTCCTTAGCGTCGTTCATGGCCGTAGGCCAGTAGAACCCAGCTCGTAGAGCTTTGGCGACGAGGGCGCAACTGCCCGCGTGATGGCCGCAGATGCCCTCGTGGATGTCTTGCAGGATGGTTTTGCCGTCACCGATGGTGACGAACCTTTGGAGTACACCCGAAATGCTGCGCTTGTACAACTCGCCATTGATGATGGTGAAGGCCTTGGACCGGCGAGATATGCGTTGGGCATCTATCGGGTCATCGGGCAGTTCCCGATTTATCAGGTACTGCAGGTATGGATGTGTCCATGTTTCTTTGATTGCCATGACCTGCATCAGGTTGACCACTGCGACCTCTGTGTCGAGCTTTTCAGGTCCTTCCTGACCTTCGGGTAGCGCAGCCCCCGTGTGCTCTGCCTCTTCGGGTGATCCCTTAGGGAATTTCCTTTTGATGGATGGCACACGGATTTGTTCAAGGAACACACCTGGTGGCACCCGTGCGCAAGTGGAGCCGATATTGGCGAGTCTGTCGGCTTCTTCGTTGCTTTCTCTTCCAACGTACCGAAGCTCGCAGCCGTCGAAGTCTCCTTCGAGTGAGTTGTAGAGTGCGCGGTACGCGATCATGTTGGTGCCGTGTGCTTCGCACTCGTTCATCGTCTGTTGGACGACGAGGTTCGAGTCACCGTAGATGACCAGGCGCATTGCACCGCAGATCTTGGCCATCCTCATGCCATGGATGAGGGCCTCGTATTCAGCTTCGTTGTTGGAAGATCGAAATTTCATCCGAAGGACGTACTTCATCTTGTCGCCCTGCGGGGATGTTAGTATGACCCCGGCTCCTGCTCCGGCCTCACGCTTGGAGCCATCGAAGTGCATCTTCCATGATTATGTCATGTCTAGGGTGTCCGGCAGCTGCAGCTCCATCCAGTGGACGAGGAAGTCCGGTAGGACCTGCGATTTGATCGCATGGCATTTCTCGTAGACTATGACTAGAGGGGATAGCTCGATGCCCCACAGGGCCATGCGTCCTGTGGCTTCCGGGTTGTTCAGGATGATGTTCAGAGGTGCCTCGTTGACAACCATCATGTGATGCTCCTGGAAGTAGTGACTCGGCCGACGAGCTGTCATGAACACGCCATAGGCAAGTTTCTGGTAGTGAGGGTACCTCTATTTTGTTGGCGTCAATACCTCGTTGAGGTAATAGATAGGGCGTTGGACCCCATGAGTCTTGCCATCTTTGGGTCGTTCGACCACGAGTACGGTGCTTACCACATGATGTGTGGTTGCTATGTACAGCAGTAGAGGCTCGCGTTCCTTTGGCGTGACCAGGACGGGCGAGGTGGAGAGGAGCCGCTTCAGATCTTCTAATGTGTCGTCGGCTTTAGGTGTCCACTCGAATTTGTCTGCTTTGCGTAGCAGCTGGTAGAAAAGCAGGGCCTTATCACCCATGCGGCTGATGACTCTGCTCAGCGTCGTGATACTTCCAGCTAGCTGTTGGACACCTTTGAGGTTTTTCGGTTTCTCCATGGCCATTATGGCCCGGATTTTTTTCGGGTTCGCCTCAATCCCTCGCTGGGAGATGAAGTAGCCAAGCAGTTGGACAGATGGGACGCCGAAGGCGCACTTTTCTGGGTTCAACTTGATCTTGTAGCGATCAAGGTTGTCGAACGTCTCGCGGAGATCGTTGATCAGTGTCTTGGCATCCCTTGTTTTGATTACTATATCATCGACATAGACTTGTATATTGCGGCCGATCTGACTCTTCACGCATGCCTGTATGCATCGTTGGTACGTGGAACCTGCGTTCTTCAGCCCGAAGGGCATTGTGTTGTAGCAGAACACTCCGAACGGCGTGATGAACGCCGTTTTCTCCTGGTTTTCGACCTTCAGTCGAATCTGATTGTAGCCTGAGTAGGCGTCAAGGAAAGAGAGTTTTCTCGCATCCCGTAGTTGAATCGATAATATGATCGATCCGAGGGAGAGGGAAGTGATCCTTCGGGCAGTGCTTGTTTATGTCACAGTGTTGGCCGTGTCCTTTTTAGGGACCATCACAGTGTTGGCCAACCACTCGCTTTCCTTGATCTCCCTGATGAAATCAGCGTCGAGCAGTCTATTGAATTTGACTCCGATGGTTCGGCCCGTGGCTCGGACTATCGTCGGATGGATTGTTTGACGGGCTTGGCATCTGGGAACACATTGAGTAGTGCGTGGTCAGAGAATTCCCTGGGAACTCCTGGCATGTCCGCAGGACACCAGGCAAAGATTTCCCAGCGCTCATAGAGGAATTTGACGAGCGCGCTTTCCTATGCGGGGATGAGGTCGTTGGTGATCAGCGCCATCTTGGAGGCGTCTGTCGGGTGGACTTGCACCTTCTTCGTGTTGACTAATGAGTCGAACGACATGTCAGGTGCGTTCTGCCTTGAGACTGGGGGTGCCCCATTGTCTGTCACCTCTCGGAGCCTTATGAGCTCCTCCTACATGCCGAATGATTGGGAGATTATGTTGAAGTCCCTGTCGCAGTGATCCAACCGGGTGAAGCTCCTGTGGACCGTGATGACACCCCTAGGTCATGGCATCTTGAGTAGTGTACGCAAAGTCTTGATCTTGCCGAGAACCTTCTGCGAATGCGCCCGAGGATGGCATGGTATTGTGATGGCCAATCCACCACTTCGAACTCGAGTCGCTCGCACCAAAAGTAATCGGTCTTGCCGAAGATGACGTCGAGCCATATCTTTCCCAGGGGGAATATGCCCTTTCCTGGGACAATATCGTGGAATGTTGTGTCGGATTGTTCCAGGCTGCACAGCGGGATCCGCATTGCTGCTAAGGTGCTAGCGAACATTAGATTAATGCCACTGCCGCCATCCATGAAGACGTGGCTCATCTCGAACCCTCCGATCTGCGCCTCGAGCACCATGGAAGCATGACCTGGGCGAGGGATCTGGCGGGGGTGATCCGAATGGCTGAATGTGATGCAGGACTCCGAACTGCTGAGGTACTCAGGGATGGCGAGTGGAGCGGTCACAGCCAGGCTGACTTGGCGGGTGATATTCTTTTGCACCCTGTTTGTTGGGCGCCCCTTTTGGATCATCAATGACCCTTTTGGCGCGGGGTACCCGTTTTCGCTGTTGTTCTGCGCGGGTGCGATCGGGTGATTCGAAGGTCCCACGGGTGGTGGTGGGGGAGATCCGTGGGCGATGTCACCTGGTGCGGGTGCGTGTCCGTACCCAGAGTTTGGGGCTTGCTGTCTCATCTGGGACATGCTCTCACTGAGTTTCTGGAACTCGCGACAATCTTTGAGCATGTGGCTGGTCTTCTTTTTGCCATCCTGCTTGTCGATGTAGAAGTGGATGATGCATGGGCCCGACAATTTGTCGTATCCCGAGGGCTCGTCGTCGTGGCCGCGGCGTTGCCACGTTTGCGTTGGGCGTCCTCCGTCACGGAAGTTGTTTCCACGGTATCTGCCGCTGCTGCGGTTGCTTTCGTTGTGGCGGTCGGTGTAGCCAGCCACGACCATGTTGGGTCCGTCGCGGTCGTCGTAGACGCGCGATATTCGCTTTCTACGGCGCTCGGGTCGGCGGCCGTAGTCGTCTTCCTCCTTCGAATGTGCTCGGTGTACGGAGTCCTCGCCATTTGTCCACCTGTTTGCGATGTCCATGAGGTGGTCGAGTGTCTTGGGCTTAACGCGCCTAAGTTCTTCCTTGAAGTCCTGGTGTTTGACGCCATCTTTGAAGGCATCGATTGCTCTCTCCTTGGAGATGTGTGCCATGGAGTTCTTGATGTTGGACCAGCGTAGTATGTACGAGCGAATGGGTTCGCCCGTTCGTTGGATGCAGGCCCGCAGATCTTCGATTGAGGCTGGCCTCTTGCTGGTACCTTTGAAGTTTCGGATGAAACTGTACGCCAGTTCCTCCCAGCTTCGGATGGATCCCGAGGATAGGCTGCTGAGCCAGATCCGGGCTGCGCCTGTCAGCTGCAGCTGAAGGCATTGCAGGGCGGTGTTTTTGTTGCCGCCGTGCAGCTTGACGGACGACAGGTGGTCGCTGAGCCACGCCTTAGGGTCCTGCGTGCCGTCAAACTTCGGAGTGTCCGAGGGACGCTTGAAGTTCCTCGGCATCCATGTCCGCCGAACAGATCTGCTGAAGCATCGAGACCCGCAGAGTTCTCCTTCGTCGTCATCCTCCTCGGATTCGGATGAGCATACGCGCTTGGCGCGTGCTTTGTCGATCTTGCGCTGAGTGATTTCGCTTCGAGCGTCGTAGTCATAGCTGGGACGTCGCGAGATTTTGTGTCATCCAGGTATATTGTGTTCCTCCTCATCGGATGAGGGTGTGGGGCTGCGGTTGAATCTGACCGCAGCCTTCTTTTTCGGCTCCGCAGGAGCTTCCCCGTGGAGCTCAGCTCTAACGAGTCTGAGTCTGGCTAATGCGGAATTGTGCATGGCCCTCTTCGGGTCCCCTATCGGAGGTGGATGGGACGCAAGGTATGTGGTGTCTGCCATGATCGCAGCTTGCGGCATCTTAGGGATGACGTTGTCGTTGGCGTCCATCTCCATGAAGGACGTGTTGAGGGTTCGGGTCAACTCACGACGTGCAGCAGGGTCCATGTTCTCTACACGAGAATGATGCTTGTTGGCGTTGTTGTCGTGCGAGCTGGAGCCGCCAACGGCGGAGCTCGCCGCGCCGCTAGACTCGGCCGCTTGCTTGTGTTTTCGGTACTTCTTGCATCTTCACTGTTTTTGTGCTCTTGATGAGGAGCAGGTGGTATGCCATCAGTAGGTCCCGTGAGGCACCCACGGGTAGGATCTTGTTGCTCGCCACGGCTTCGCGTGCTTGGTTCCATCCTTCCTCGCTGAGGTGGATTACCCGTTTGGCGCCAGGGTCGTCCTCGTTGGGTGGGGGAGGGGGATTGGTTCCTCCTATTTTTGCCATTTCTACCCTATGGGTTGGGTGGCGGTATGTGAGCACCCGAACTTGGTGGTTGTTGCTCCATGTCGCTTTGGATGACCACGACGCATTGGTAGCGTCCGCAGGTCGGATCGCTGCTGCCGCAGCTTTCGGATCCTGAACCGTAGGTTCCTTCATCCGATGGAGGATCGCATAGATCTGAGTTGCAGCTGCTGTTGTCGTATGACTCATCTGTCGATGTTGACGTGCGTATCACGGGATGCGGAGCCCACGAGGCGGGCCTGATCGATGGCAGTGGCACCCGCTCTGGGAGGCGGAGAGTGTCGGTCTGTCCCACCTGGAAGCAGGAGCTCCCGAACAGGATCTCGAGCCCATCGCCTACGGGCTCGAAGTCCTTCATGGTGGCTGGCGAGTGGGCGGTGAAGTCGAAAGAGTTGAAGAGGATATGGCTCTCCGTCGTCAAGGAGTTGTAGGTCGCTTTGGTCGTGACCGTCACGATCGCACAATCAGCGCCCCCGATTCCCACGGTCGGCGCCAATTGACGAGGATCGATCTCGTCGATGCCCATTGTTATGATCTTGGGTTTTGGAGAAGATGGGGGTGCTGGAGATTTCGGAACGGTTAACAGACAAGCAACCAGGGGACACGAGATTTACCCAGGTTCAGGCCCCGGAGGGAAAACCCTACTCCTGCTTGTCTGCTCTTGATTACGGTGGAACCGAAAGTTACAGGGGTGCGCAGATGCAATCTGGCGTGGAGGTGTGTATGCGGCGATATGAGAGATATCCTCCTCGTCGTGCCCTCCTAGCCTTTATATAGAGGTAAGCAGGTCCCGGGCATAGATCGAGTCGGTTACAGGTTTAGGGTTTGCCCCTTTGAATATTCTATCTGTTCTGGTCTTGCTCTCCAAGGATCCAAAGACGTCATGGGCTTGGGCCACCCAAAAATCTTCATGGACCGCGTATATTCTTGTGGGCCTTCCTTGGGATGGACCAGGTATGCTAATGTCGTGTACCCGTAGGGTATAACCATGTCAACCGGCCTGGTACTAACCTCTCACTTCCACATAGATTTGTCCATTGGAATGAGTTGGTGATAGTACCAACATTTTGGTGCTAGTACTAGTTATGTGTGTGGCTAAAATGGTCGGTTTTGAAGAGCTCTTTAAAAGGAGCTCATCTTTCCCATTGTTTGGTGTCAGCTCTTGTACTCTCTCTCATCCTCCTTTATTGACTTCAAGAGCTCACCCTTCCTCCCTATCTCTCCATTATTTGTTGATATTTTTGAGGGATTTCAAAGAGAAGATCTAGATCTACAATCCTACCCACCCAAATTCCTTATTGTGAAGGAAACCTTGGGATCTAGATCTTGGAGTTCTTTGTTGATTTTCTTTGTTATTCCTCTCTTATTATTTTAATAGCTTTTGTAGCTTTGGTGAAATTTGGGAGTGAAGGACTTGTCATTGTATTAGGTGCATCAATTTGAGTTATCTACAAAGAATCGATTGGTGAAAGCATTTGATCTTGTTACACTTGGGTTCTTGGAACCTGGAGCTTGTGACTCCCGGAGTTTGTTCCTCTTGGGTTCTTGGAACCCTATACGGTGGTGTGGCCTTGGTGCTGATTCTTGGGAGCCTGCAATTGAGTTATGGATATTTCCCCAAGCTTGTACGGGTTCTGTGACCACCATCAAGTGTCCCATAGTTTATCTTGTGCCCGCCTTGGTGATTTGCATACTGTTGGAATTATGCCCTAGAGCCAATAATAAAGATGTTATTATTATAATTCTTGTTCATGATAAAGTTTATATTCCATGCTAGAATTGTATTAAGCGGAAACTTTAATACTTGTGTGGTTCGTGAACAACACCGTGTCCCTGGTACGCTTCTATGGACTAGCTCATTGATCAATGATGGTTAAGGTTTCCTAACCATAGACATGAGTTGTCAATTGATAATGAGATCATATCATTGGAGAACGATATGATGGACAGACCCAAACTAAGCGAAGCAATTAGATCGTATCATCGTGTTCATCTTTGTGAAGCTTTTCCTATGTCAAATATTGTATTCCTTAGACCATGAGATAATACAACTCCCTGGTATCGGAAGAAAGCTTTGAGGTCATCAAACGTCATCCTATGAGAGGGTGATCATAAAGGTGTCTCGGTGATCGGAAAGTATCATTGGGTTGTATGTATCGAGATGGAATTTGTCCCTCCCAAGTCGGAGAGATATACTTGGGCCCACTCGTAATCGATATCAACACCGCTTGCAAGAATGTGGTTAAGGAGTTAATCACAAAGTGATATCGGATTACGGAACGAGTAAAGTACTTCTGTGAAACGAGATTGAACTAGGTATGACGGCACCGATCGAATCTCGGCAAGTAAAATATCGCGAGACGAAGGGAATATATATATGGGATTGATTGAATCACGGCATCGTGGTTCATCCGATATGATCATCGATGAATGTGTGGGAGTCCATATGGGTGCCTGACCCACTGTTAATTATTGATAGAAGATCATGTCTGCATATTCTCGAACCCGAGGTCACACACTTAACGTGTCTCGGCTAGGATAGATTGGATAATTGGTTTATGAGTTTTTGTTGGTCTCGGATGGGATCTGGGACATCACGAGGTTCAGTGGTCCGGAGAATAAGATTCATATAAGGCGGTGCAGTTTTGGAGTTCGAATTGTTAGGGTTAATCGTATTGCAGGAAGCTTCTAGAACCTTCCGGAAGGGGACCAACGTGGCCCCACCTTCCGGGAGGGGGCATGGGCCTATGAGGGAGTGTCCTGGCCGCATTGGGCCAGGGGCACAAGGCCCCATAGGGCCCAGCCAATCCTAGAGAGTTTAAAGTCGTTTAAACTAGAGATAGGATTTCTAGAAGGAGGGAGAGTCCTTGCCCCCACCTCCCTCCTTGGCCTTGGCCCAAGGCTTGGAGGAGGGAAAGGATGCCCCCTCTATATATAGAGGGCTGGTGCGCCCCCTCTCCCCCACACACCTTGCCTCCAACCCTAGTTGCCTTGCTACCCTCCTCTCTCCCTCCCGACTGTTTGTAGGCGAAGCCCTGCAGCAGAAATTCTCCATCATATACACCACGCCGTCGTGTTGTAGATCCAATCTATCTCTCCACCATACTTGCTGGTCCGAGGAAGGAGGAGACGTCGAGGTGCTGCACGTGTGCATCTCACGGAGGCACCGCCACTTGTGGTGCTAGATCGGATCGGATCGCGAGGAGGAGAAGCGAGTACGACTACATCACCCACGTTAGGCAGGAACGTTCATTGCGAATCTTCAAGGGTATGAAGATCTAATACAATCTCTCGTTGATTGCATCTCCTAGATTAGATCTTGGCTTTCCTCCGTCGCATCCAGAAAATTTTGATTTACTATGCCGCGAAACCCTTCGGGTATCGAGCTAGATCTATGCGTAGATGTGTTTCACAAGTAGAACGCAACATGGTTGTTGCGTTGCTGATGTTTTCTGCAAGCCTCTTGTTTGTGTTCTTCTTATGGCGGGATAGTGAGATTGAAGCGGTCCAGCCAACCTTACGCGACGTCGTCAGAGACCGGCTCCGCACTTGATGTGTGGCTTCTTCCACACATGCGGTGGTGGATGTCGGTTCTCTCACTATAGTTGTCATGGGATTAACACCGGAGTTTGGCAACCATAATATCACCGTTGTGGCTTTCCGTAGGTAAGAATCGTTCTTAGCATCTACTCCCATAAGCCACGTAAAACATGCAACAACAAAGTAGAGGCGTCTAACTTGTTTTTACAGGGAGTGTTTTCTGTGATATGGTATGGCCCAAGATGTGATGTGTATAATGTATGCGATGATCATGTTTTGTAATGTTTCACGACTTGCATGTCGATGAGTACACAACCGGCAGGAGCCATATGGTTGTCTTTATAATTGTGTATGACCTGTGTTTCAACTTCTTATACGCCATGTAATAGCTTTACTTTATCGCTAAGTAGTTAGCAATAGTTGTAGTTGCTATTCGTGGTGGAGGCAATCATGGTGGAGTGATGGAGATCATGCCGGAACGCACAAGATGGAGATCATTACGCGAAGATTGGCTATACCATGTCACATAAATTTATATGCATGTGATGTTTATCCTTTTATGTATCTTATTATGCTTAGATCGCGAAGGTAGCATTATAAGATGATTCCTCACTTAATGATCAAGAAAAAAACTGTGTTCTCCCCAAGTATGCACCGTTGTGAAAGTTCGTCGTGTCCAAGCATCACGTGATGATCGGGTGCTATAGACTCTACGCTCACATACAACGGGTGCAAGCCAGTTTTGCACACGCGGAAATACTTGGGTCTAGCTTGACGAGCCTAGCATGTACAGACATGGCCTCGGAACACAAGAACCGAAAGGTTAAACATGAGTCATATGAATGATATGATCGACACTTTGTTGTCCACCATTGAAACCACATCTCTTCTCGTGATGATCGGATTAGGTGTGGTGAATTTGGATCGTGTTCACTAAACAACTTGAGGGATGTTGAATTTAGTGGGAGTTCATCTAGTAATTTGATTAAGTTGAACTAGTTATCATGAACATAGTCTAATTTGTACTTGCAAATACTGTAGATCACATGGCCAAGTCCAACTTCAACTTCAGTGTTTTTGCTGAGAAAGAAAAGCTTAGAAACAATGGGTCTAACTTCACCAATTGGTTCCGCAATCTAAGAATCATTACTGCAGCGGACAAAGGACTATGTCCTTGGGAAAGCGTTAGGTGACCCCTAAAAATGCGCTTACCGGTGATGAAAGCTGTCTATCGATCAAGAAAGATGATTATGGTGTGATTAAGAGCACCATGTTGTTTGCTATGAAACCGGAACTTCAAAATCGTTTCGAAGAGTATCACGGGCCCTTTGAGATTCTCGAGGAGCTGAAAACCATGTTTCAGACTCAGGCCCGTTCTGAGAGATATGAGATCTCCGAGAAGTTCTTTAACTACAAGATGGAGGAAGGGAGTTCCGTTAGTGAGCACGCCATTAAGATGACGGGCTACACTCAACTCCTTGAGCAACTGGAATGCATGATTCCAGAGGAGCTCAAGATTGACAGGGTTCTGCAATCACTCCCTCCTAGCTACAAAAGTTTTGTAGTGACTCATAATCAGATTGGCTCCACTGATACGATCACCGAGCTCTTCGCAAAGCTGAAGGCTGCGGAGGTGGACATCAAGAAGGATAATCATGTGTTGATGGTCAACAAACCCTCCTTTAAGAAAGGTAAGGGAGCAAAGAAGCCCTTCAAGAAGGGCGGCGGCAAGCGCAATGCTCCTGCTGAGAAGAAGCTCAAGTCTGGTCCTAAACCGGACACTGAGTGCTTCTATTGCAAGGACAAGGGTCCTGAAGCGCAATTGTCCAAGTACTTAGGACAAGAAGGTGGCACCATCAAAGGTATATTTGATATACATGTTATTGATGTTTTCCTTACTAGCCCTCGTTGTAGTGCACAGGTATTTGATACGTTCGGTTGCTAATATTTGTAACTCAAACAGAGCTACGGAATAGACGGCTTATGAGGATGAGGTGACGATGCGCGTTGGCAACGGATCAAGAGTTGATGTGATGGCCGTTGGCACTCTCTCCTTAGTTTTACCTTCGGGATTAGTTTTAAACCTTAATAAATGTTATTATGTGCCTGCGTTGAGCATGAACATTATTTCTGGTTCGTGTTTATTGCAAGACAGTTATTCATTTAAATCGGAGAATAATGGTCGTTCTATTTATATGAGTAACATATTTTATGGTCATGCACCTCTTGTGAATGGTTTATTTCTTCTAAATCTCGAAAGGGATGAAACACACATCCATAACATTGAGGCTAAGAGATGCAAAGTAGATAGTGATAATACTACTTATTTGTGGCACTGTCGTCTAGGTCATATTGGAGTAAAGCGCATGAAGAAACTCCATTCTGATGGACTTTTGGAGTCTCTTGATTTTGAATCATTTGACACATGCGAACCATGCCTCATGGGCAAGATGATCAAAACCCGTTCTCCCAGATGATGGAGCGAGCAGCGGACTTGTTGGAAATCATACATACCGATGTGTGCGGACCGATGAGTATTTCGACAGCGGTGGATATCGCTATTTCCTCACTTTTACCGATGACTTAAGTAGATATGGGTATATCTATTTAATGAAACATAAATCTGAAACATTTGAAAAGTTCAAGGAATTTCAGTGAAGTGGAGAACCATCGTATGTAAAGATTAAATTTCTACGATCCGATCGTGGAGGTGAATATTTGAGTTATGATTTTCTCACGCATCTTAAAGCAAGTGGAATCGTTTCACAACTCATGCCACGAACACCACAAGCAATGGTGTGTCGAGCATGAATCGAACCCTATTAGATATGGTCCGATCAATGATGTCTCTCTTGATTTGCCGTTATCGTTTTGGGGTTATGCATTACAAACCGCTGCATTCACTTTAAATAGGATCCATCTAAATCCGTTGAGACGACACCGTATGAACGTGGTTTGGTGCTAAACCTAAGTTGTCATTTCTTAAAGTTTGGGGATGCGAAGCTTACGTCAAGAAGTTGATGCCGACAAGCTCGAACCCAAAGCGGAGAAATCGTCTTCATAGGATACCCTAAGGAAACTATTGGGTATACCTTCTATCACGAACCGAAGGCAAAGTGTTTGTCATGAAGAACGGTTCCTTTCTTGAGAAGGAGTTTCTCTCGAAAGAAGTGAGTGGGAGGAAAGTAGAGATTGACGAGGTTATTGAACCTTCTCTTGAATTGGAGAGTAGCGCAACACCTGAAATTGTTCCAGTTCCGCCTGCACCAACAATAGAGGAAGCTAATGACAAGGATCATGAAGCTTCGGACGATGTCGCCATCTTGAGCGTCGCAAGTCGACAAGGTCGCGTGCCCCTCCTGAGTGGTACGGCAACCCTGTCTTGACTGTCTTGTTGGTAGAAGACAGTGAACCTACGAACTATGAGGAAGCGATGATGAGCCCAGACTCTGAGAAATGGCTGGAAGCCATGAAATCCGAATTGGGATCCATGAGCGAAAACCAAGTATGGACTTTGGTGGACCCTCCTAGCGACCGAAAGGCCGTTGAGTGCAAATGGATCTTCAAGAAGAAAACAGACGGATGGTAATGTTACCGCTATAAAGCACGGCTTGTAAAAGGTTTTCAAAAGTTCAAGGTGTTGACTACGATGAGACTTTCTCTCCGTGGCGATGTTTAAGTCCATTCGATTTTATTAGCAATTGCTGCGTTTCATGATTATGAAATATGGCGATGGATGTCAAGACTGTTCCTCAATGGCAACATTTATGAAGAGTTGTATATGATGCAACCCGAAGGTTTTGTCGATCCTAAGGATGCGATAAAGTATGCAAACTTCGTTCCATTTATGGATGAAGCAAGCATCTCGGAGTTGGAACCTTCGTTTGATCAAGTGATCAAGAGCTTTGGATTTGTTCCAAATTGCTCTGACGAAGCTTGTATCTACAAGAAAGTGAGTGGGAGCTCGGTGACGTTTCTGGTACTATATGTGGATGACATATTGATTATTGGAAATGACATCAACATGCTTAACGATGTGAAGAGTTATTTGAACAAGTGTTTTTCAATGAAAGACCTAGGTGAAGTTGCTTATATATTGGGCATCAAAATCTATAGAGATAGACAAAGACGCTTGATAGCTTTAAGCCAGAGTACATACCTAGACAAAGTTCTGAAAAGGTTCAGAATGGATAAGGCAAAGAAAGGTTCAGTGCCTATGTTGTCAGGTAAGATATTGAGCAAGGTTCAGTGTCCAGCTACGGTAAATGATAGGGAAGCTATGAGCAAAGTGCCTTATGCCTCGGCCATAGGTTCCATCATGTATGCCATGTTGTGTACTAGACCGGATGTGTCCAATGCTCTTAGTTCGACGAGATATCAAAGTGATCCAGAGTGGAACCTTTGGACAGCCGTAAAGAACATCCTAAAGTACCTAAATAGAACTAAAGAAATGTTCTTAGTCTATGGGGTGATGAACAATCGTCGTAAAAGGTTACGTCGACGCTAGTTTTGACACCGACAAGGATGATTCCAAATCTCAGACAGGATACATTTATATTTTGAATGGAGGAGCTGTGAGCTGGAGAAGCTGCAAGCAAAGCGTGATCGCGGGATCTACAGTGGAAGCGGAATACATGGCTGCTGCAGAAGCGTCAAGTGAAGGAGTTTGGATCAGAAACTTCATCACTGAGCTTGGCGTGGTTCCAAGTGCATTGGACCCACTGGAGATATTGTGTGACAACACTGGTGCCATAGCACTTGCTAAGGAACCAAGATATCATCCGAAGACCAAGCATATCAACCGCAAGTTTCATATAATCCGAGATTATATAGAAGATGGAGATCTGAAGATTAGCAAAGTACATACAGATCTGAATGTCGCAGATCCATTGACTAAACCTCTTCCACGTGTAAAACATGATCAGCACCTCAGTGCCATGGGTGTGAGATTGTTGCCAAATGTAAACTAGATAATTGACTCTAGTGCAAGTGGGAGACTGTTGGAATTATGCCCTAGAGGCAATAATAAAGATGTTATTATTATAATTCTTGTTCATGATAAAGTTTATATTCCATGCTAGAATTGTATTAAGCGGAAACTTTAATACTTGTGTGGTTTGTGAACAACACCGTATCCCTAGTACGCTTCTATGGACTAGCTCATTGATCAATGATGGTTAAGGTTTCCTAACCATAGACATGAGTTGTCAATTGATAATGAGATCATATCATTGGAGAATGATATGATGGATGGACCAAACTAAGCGAAGCAATTAGATCGTATCATCGTGTTCATCTTTGCGAAGCTTTTCCTATGTCAAATATTGTATTCCTTAGACCATGAGATAATACAACTCCTGGTATCGGAAGAAAGCTTTGAGGTCATCAAGCGTCATCCTATGAGAGGGTGATCATAAAGGTGTCTCTCGGTGATCGGAAAGTATCATTGGGTTGTATGTATCGAGATGGAATTTGTCCCTCCCAAGTCGGAGAGATATACTCGGGCCCACTTAATCGATATCAACACCGCTTGCAAGCATGTGGTTAAGGAGTTAATCACAAAGTGATATCGGATTACGGAACAGTAAAGTACTTGCGTGAACGAGATTGAACTAGGTATGACGGTACCGACGATCGAATCTCGGGCAAGTAAAATATCGCGAGACGAGGGAATATATATATGGGATTGATTGAATCTGGCATCGTGGTTCATCCGATATGATCATCGATGAATGTGTGGAGTCAATATGGGTGCCAGACCACTTGTTGATTATTGATAGAAGATCATGTTTGCATATTATCGAACCCGCAGGTCACACACTTAACGTGTCTCGGCGCTAGGATAGATTGGATAATTGGTTTATGAGTTTTTGTTCGAGTCTCGGATGGGATCCGGACATCACGAGAGGTTCCGGAGTGGTCCGAGAATAAGATTCATATAAGGCGTGCAGTTTTGGAGTTCGGCATTGTTAAGTTAATCGGTATTAGTGAAGCTTCTAGAACCTTCCGGAAGGGGACCAACGTGGCCCCACCTTCCGGGAGGGGGCATGGGCCTATGAGGGAGTGTCCTGGCCGCATTGGGCCAGGGGCACTGTGGCATCCCGCAAAAACCACTACTAGAAAATCGCGTTATTTTTGTGCATTGCATCATCATGACATCAGTATGCATGCATGTTTTAACTAAAACTATTTTCGAAGAGCCCCTCTTTGTTTTCTAGATATTCCCCATCTTCATTCAAATATAAAACGCTGGTGTTTCCGGATATATCTGTTTGTATAAAAACAATTTACAAAAGCATTTTAAAATAAAATTTAAATATTTTAGTGGGGGAGGCAGCCACCGGCCAGGCCCAAAAGGCCCAACCGGCAGCCACCTACCACCCCACTACAAACCCTAAACCTAAACTACCCATCTAACCCTAACTCCACACCCCTGTAGCCCCCCGCCGCCACACAGCGTACTCGTCGCACCCCTTGTCCCTTGGCAGCACGCACACCACACACCAAACGCAACACACACACACACACACACACACACACCACACCCCCACCAACTCCTGGCCCCACGCCCACGGGATCCAGCGAGAACCTCCCACCCCGACCCTGCTCCCCTCCCGATCGGGATCCCACCTATCGGTCGCGTGACCCCCACCCGCTCGCGAAGCCCCGACCCTCTCGCCCCGCTCTTCGCTCCTCTCCTCCTGCAATCTTCGCCGCCAGATCCCGCCGCTCGAGCCAAGCTCGCGCTGGCATGCCAATACCGGCCCGAGTGCCCGTCGTCCCCGCCATCCTCTTCCTCTCTGGATCGACCCACCGCCGCAGCCGCCGCCCTACCTCGAGCCCCGCCTCCTTCGCCGCCATGACCCGTCGCCGCCTCCACGCCGCGACGCGCCCCCGCCGCTTCTCCTCGACCTTCCCGACCGGAGCGCCCCTCGTTCCTCCTCCCCGCCGCCATGCCCGCGATCGCGGCGCGTCGCTTCTGTCACCAGTCGCACCGCTCGCCGAGTTCGTCGCCGACCCTGCCTCGTGTCTTCTGCCGCCTCGGCGTCGCCGCCTCTCACGCTGCGCCGCTGCGTGCCCTCGGCGCCGCCCACCTCCACGTTCCTCGCCAAGACCGCCTCGGCGCCTCTAGCCCGGAGCTCCACGGCTGGCCCTCGTCGGCCTCGCCTCCGTCGAGCCGTGCACACCCCCGCCATCCTGACGCCGGTCACCGCCCCTGCAGCCTCGTTGCATCGCCGACCTCCGACCGCGTCGCCCTTTTCCGAGCATGCCGCCTTGCTCTCACTTCATCGCATGCCCAGTTGCGATCTGACGGTGGTTGTTCGGTCAGATGTATGCAAGGATCTGTTTTGTTTCTTGCTAACCTTGTTCTGACAAAAGACCACTGAAACTTGTTTTCCCAAGTTGGATCGCAAGGTTCAAACCGGTGTCATCAAGATCTTCTCAGAACGCATAATCCTCCTTCACCGAACCCCAAGTCCAAAGCTCAAGACCGAACCAAACCCCATTGCTCGACATGGTCTCCTTCACGGATCCGAAGACCTCGATCCCGAAGATCCCAAGACCGAACCTCGGAAAACCCTCGGAACGACAAGATCGCCTACACGGACTCGAGTACCCCGATGCCCCGATCCGAAGACCAATCCTGGCGAGACCGAACCGGAACCACATCGAACCAAGATCTTCGGTCCGAGATGTGTGATTCCCTTCCCGAGCCCTAATTTATAAAATGATATTGATCTTGTTGCATATAAAATTGTTCATGCATGCATATTTGTGTGTGGTTTGGGGGCCTTATGCCGATTCACCTAAAATTAAATATGGAGTCTATATGCGGGATATCTTTATCTTATTCCGGACTTCATTTAAATTGGTGCATCGAACCGTTGTCATATTTTGCCATGATAAGACAACATTTAAATTGCGGGGTATCTAAACAACATGAACCTAGTAAATAATTGTCGGGACCCCAGTTCCGCTTAATATGGCCTAATTGCATCGCACCTTTGCCATGCCATACATCATACATGCATCATGTCCGATCTTCTGTCGTAGTATTAAATAGTGCATCCGGTGTTTGTGCTAGTGATTTGCTTCTTCACGGACTAGGCCGATGAGTTGATGCGAGTGTCGACCCGATCTTCGGATGAACCTTCGACAATGTTTTCAGGCGAGCATCTCCCCCTTTCTACCTATCTTACTTTTATAGTATTTATTCCCTCCTGTTGATCTATTGCTATCTGTGTTGCGATGCTCTAGTTTTCGTACCCGTGATATCCCTTGCAGCCTTATATTGCCTTGGACACCTCCTATTACCTGTTGTTTGGTAGATAGTTGGACCTGCGCGTCGCAGTCGCTTGCTCAAGTGCTGTTGCGTGTCGTCAAGTACCACAGTTGTTGGAGTATAGCCGTGTGTTTATTGTTGGAGATGATCAAGACTTTAATTACTGTTTAACAACTAAAATTGAAGTAGGTAAATGCAAAGGCACAGGTGGGCATTAGATGTTATTTGGTTGTTAACCGTCCACTTGTGTCCCGTAGGACCCCGAGTACTTGATACCTGTTCTTTGAATATTCGCGCTATCCACATCCAGGAGGATTATGGGACCCCCCTGAGCCAGAGCTTGATTCATTCTTATTTCTTGGGGCCACAAACTAGTTTGAGGTTTTATTTACTATCATGTACTTATGCCATGCTTTACTGCTTTATTTAAATTGCGATGTCGCACCTGTCTTTTTAGGATCGGGACACGATTTCGGTATCGACAAGCCCGATCACACTTTCGGGTTCCCGATCGTTTCTGACCGTCCACCCAAACCTTGAGTCCGTTTGGTCACTAACTTCGTTATGGTAGCTTAATGGGGTGGCCCCTGAAATATTTCAATCTGTGATTGCTTTGTCGTGAAGGCCTCGTTGGGTTTTGATTTGGTTTTTCCGAGGTTGATCGAGTGTTGTTATTTGTGCACCTGGGTAAAACTTTCTGAAAGCCGTCTCCGCGGTTATGGACGACTTGGAGCACAGTATCTCGATCATAGACAACTATAACTAAAGTAGTGCTATAAATTTGAATTTATAATGACTAGTAATCAGCTTCACTATAATGGAATGGCTAAATAAAACTGCCAACAATTGCTTGTTTAGGTTGTCGCTTGCTAATTGTATCTGACTAGTAAGTATTGCAACTATAACGGAATGGCTAAATAAAAGTACCAACAACTGCAGGGTTTTGGGATATCTCATGCTAATTGTATTTGACTAGTAAGTGTCGCAACTACAACGGGATGGTTAACTAAAATTGCCCACTGCTTATTATATCAGGATGACTATCTATACTTGACTAGTAATTGCTGCAACGATAACTGAATAAATAAAACTGCCAACTGTGTGAGTTCCTCGGTTGACTTCCTCGTTTGGTCTCGAGGGGGAAACACCAGGATGGGTTTGTTTGATGGTAGCATCATGTTGTTTCCGAATAGGTATTTCTTATCCCTCTCTGATAGCCGTCAGTTATATCGAGTCTCTATAGGTTGTTTAGTGCATCTTCTGGCTGCCGCCATCCACCATACCTATGTAGGCGAGGACCACCAATTCTAGCCTCGCTGTCTTGGCCTCAAGATCTTGACTCTCTCTTTTCCTTTGCCCTTTGTCGCACCCTTTTGTTTAAGAAGGTTTTGAGGTCGGCGTCGTTAGCGTGGTTACCCTTCCGCTTGGCACAGGCAGGGTTATGGACGCCATTGGTTATTCTTCAGGGCTCTTAGCCCCATTTGCATCTTGTTCGTAGTCGGACGCTGTATCATTTTCAAGGTGATTTGGATCTTTGTACTGCATCTCTGCATTCTTGACTCTTTGAGTCGTTGTTGTATATATCTGTTCTGTGGGTCCCATCGAGGACTGTTATGTAATGTTATTACTTCGTTTTCCACCCGCACGCAAGTGCCTGGTGGGCACCTTTGAATCGTTTCTATGCGGGTTTTGGCGGGAAGCGCTAAGACTTGCATAGGGCCGATTCTGAGGGTGTTACAGAGTGGTATCAGAGCCCAGCAGTTACGATACCCCACAAGTCCAGCCTGTAGGATAACCTAGCTAACGGCCGAAGTAGAGTGTCAAAACTATTTTTGCAAAATCGGTTGGATAGATCTGATTAGGTCTGATTTTACTCCTTACCCCTCTGCTTCTCTCCTCTCACCTCTGCGCGTTTTGAATCCGCTCCCTTCTCTTTCTTCGAGTCCGAGAATTCGTGGTTGGGTTTTAAAGTACCTTGAGGTTTCGCTTCCTCTTTTGGTAACGGTGTTTCTACATCCGGTCCTCCTGCTATCTGAGTGGTCCTTTATCTGTGGTACCATCCTTTGTTCCTTGTTTGTGCCTCCCAGTGTTTTCCGACGTTACGACATCATCCACGCCAGATCCGATGCAGAGTCTGCATCACTCCTTTGTTTCCGAACCTCGCTTGTCGAGATCTACAATCTGAATTCTGAGAGTTGGTTGCATAATTTCCTATTCATGTGTAGAGCAATGCTTTGAGTGCGGGATGGAGTCGCGACCATACCACTACTCTTATCATTCGCTCTTGCGCATTGAATGGTGAATCATTGCAGTTATACTCCTTCCGCGGAAGTTAGAGGCGGCTTACCCTTTTGAGACCTATACCTTCATCTTTGTTTCTCCGGAGTGTTCTCTCGACGAATGGGGAACAATCCTTGTTAGTGGTGTCGCGAAGGATCAGATCGTCGGCCTTCTTCCCTGTACCATGAGGCGGATCTCGAGGGCGAGATCCATTGTTAGTGGTGTCGAATTATGGCATCCCGCAAAAACCACTACTAGAAAATCGCGTTATTTTTGTGCATTGCATCATCATGACATCAGTATGCATGCATGTTTAACTAAAACTATTTTCGAAGAGCCCCTCTTTGTTTTCTAGATATTCCCCATCTTCATTCAAATATAAAACGCTGGTGTTTCCGGATATATCTGTTTGTATAAAAACAATTTACAAAAGCCTTTTAAAATAAAATATAAATAAAATTTAACTATTTTAGTGGGGGAGGCAGCCACCGGCCAGGCCCAAAAGGCCCAACCGGCAGCCACCTACCACCCCACTACAAACCCTAAACCTAAACTACCCATCTAACCCTAACTCCACATCCCTGTATCCCCCCGCCGCCACACAGCGTACTCGCCGCACCCCTTGTCCCTTGGCAGCACGCACACCACACACCAAACGCAACACACGCACACCACACCCCCACCAACTCCTGGCCCCACGCCCACGGGATCCAGCGAGAACCTCCCACCCCGACCCTGCTCCCCTCCCGATCGGGACCCCACCTGTCGGTCGCGTGACCCCAGCTTCATGGCCCGACCTCGCCCGCTCTTCGCTCCTCTCCTCTCGCAATCTTCGCAGATCCATTGCTCGAGCGAGCTGTGGCCGCATGAGTACCCCGGCCGAAAGTGCCCGTCGTCCCCGCCGCGAGTACCCCGGCCTCCCACAATACTACGACTAAACGGTCGAATTCCATCGAGTGCCTCTCTAGGACGCCACAGAGTGAGCTCCTCCGCCAAACAGAGCCCTTGCCGAAGAAAGTCGCAAAGCTTGTGCATTGTTGATATTACCAAGAAACTGCCAGCCACAGCCAAGACACATTCCACCAGGATCTAGCGATCCAACAAGTATCAGCTGGGAGCATTGCCCTTGACCTCAGCCTAAACCGAATCTGTTGTTGGCGTAACGGCTACCTCTTAGCAACCTCAACAGACTCAAGAGTGCAGTCTTCACTAGCCCACCCTCAAGCACAGAGGCCAACCCACCACCGCACATCCGGAGGCATGCTCGCGACGCCTAAGGAATACCGTCGTCACGCAAGACACCGCGATACCACTCGAGTGGCCGGCACGCCAACACTGCAAGATGCCTCCTATGAGGCCAAGAAGCGAGATTCATGACGAAGAAGTACAGCCCGAACCAGAGTTATGTCCCCAAGACGACGCCTCCACGGAGGGTATGACGTCAAATACGCCTCCGTCGCTCGATTTGGCAAGCCAAATCTAAGGTTTTCACCCAGGACATGAGACCCTAGGCGAGGGAGGTGCCAAAACTCCTCAGTGACGCCTCAAAAGGAAACAACGCAATCAGGCGTCGCCATCACCGGCCCTAGAAGGCAGGGCTTTCGCATGGAGCATGGTCCCCCAACACCACAACCGAACACCATCCATTCCTCGCCGAGAGCTCCCGTGCTAGCCCTTCCCACCTGCAATTGACCCTCTTCTATTCTTGAATAGATGTCCCGCCGGCAACACATCTAGCACGCCAGATCGGGGGCAGCCATGCCCACATGGGGACAAGTCGCCTAAGTGGGGATCCACCAAGCCGCAAGCGGCATAGGTGTCATCATGGGAGGACCCACCGGGAGGTATGCACACAACCGCCTCAGAGATGCATCGCCAGCCAACCAACACCTCCTACCTCGTCGCCAGCACCACACGGACACCTCGAGCCGCCACACCAAGATGGCGTTGGGCTCAACTCAACCCGGTCAGGTCAGAGCAGCAGCAACCCTGCGCTCAGAGCCGAGGAGGACGGGCAGGTTGGCGGGGGAAGGGGAGGGTGGCTACATCCAGGCGTAGGGGGCCAGACTGGCCAGGGCCCGCCCGACCCAGTTTAGGCCCGAAGGGCCCAGATCTAGGCCGTCCAACCCGCGCCGCCATGGCCTGCGCCACCACCAACCGCTAACGCCATCGTCATTGCCAGCGACGTCGCCGAATCACCCATGGTTGCTCGGTGGAGCAACCTACTACTCACGCGTGAATTTGCAGCTCCGCCGCGTCCTCTCCGTTGCAGGAAGAAGCCGGCCCCAGGACGCCTACCGTCGCTGCGCAAGTTCCCAGGGCCCCGCTCGCGAGCCTGCCTCCATCCTCTCCGGTGTGCTCCGCCTATACATGGGCATTTTCTGGGCCAGGCCGGGCCTGACCAAGCCCGCCCGTGAAAATCCTAGGCCCGAGCCCGGCCCGGATGTCGGGCCTAAAAATCGAGCCCGAGCCTGGCCCGTGTTGCACATTTTCTGTCGGGCCTTGGGCCAGGCCTTTTCCTATTTTGTGTTTTCCTCCTGCCCGAGCCCGGCCCATGCAAGTTTCGGGCCGCAGATCTGGGCCCAAGCCCGGCCCGCGGGTCTCAAAAGCCTGGCCCGTCGGGCTTTTTTTGGGCGGGCTGCCCACGCCCCCGTATAGCTCCTCCGCCACTTTGCTGCTCTTCTCCGCGCTCCGCCGTGCTTCTTACCGCCGGGAGCAGGTCCCTCTAGACCCCCAATCTCCTGGCCGTGAGACGCTGGGTCCACGCAGCCCCCTTCACCCGGCGTCGCGTGCGGCTTTCGGGCGGTCGCCTCCGGGGACGGCGAGGGGAGGGGGAGGGGGTGTCGGCGGCCGGCTGGGGTTAGGCAGGCGATGCGAGGGGAGTGGAGCGTCCATGTTGTGGCTTTCATTGATGAGATGGTTGCTTGGCCTCCTTTAATGACTTTAGGATGGAGACTTATGATCATCTTGTAAGCTATCTGCAAAATGCAACGTACCATGCACCAGTATAGGTACATTTAACTCAAATGAATGACGCATTCAACACCATTTTTCCTTATAGCATTTGGAAATCCATAGTATTAAGCATTTTTTAAACATCTTGAAATCAACGAGAAGCAGGCCCTCAGTATGACCACTGTATTACTCCCTTGTGGCAGCATTCTTGGTTCCATCTCGTGTTTACGGATAGTTACTGTCAATGTTTTTCTATATTGGTGATTGCTTCCCCACTTTGTTAATGTTATGCATGATAGAACAATAGAGACCATAGGGGGTTGAAGCGGGAGTACATGCCCCAGCGGGCAGGGCTTGAAGCGGGATTTTCTAGATTATATTCAGAGTATTTTGTATTCTAGTATTTTTTATGTATAATTCCATTAAGTTGTTGGCTAAAGTGTACGTGTTATGCTGCAACGAACATGAGGCTTGTCTTTACGGAATTGTTGCTTTTCTTGCCAAATTCAACGATTCAGGACCCAATCCAACACAGATTGCTCTAGGTGACAAATGTGATGCTTAGAGAGAATTCAGATAGTTCATAGTTAAAACTTGAAAGTGTCTAGCTTTGTTCTATTGGGAGTTAAATGGTGAGTTATATGCGGTAGACAAATTTCTGTTGCGCCATGGCCAGTAAACTAACAAGATCTGCCGTCTTACAATTTATGGGAGAGGGATAGTTGTAAAACTAATCTTTCTGTTGGTTAGTTCACCTGCTTAGTGTTGAGAGAAGCTGTTGTTAACTGTTACTTTCAGCTAATATTGTTTTTAGAGTTTTAGAGTAATGCCAGTGAGTAAACATCTGGTGATGAGGCATTCTGTCATTTGCCACTCGCCTTTTTCTATTTCGCAGATGAAGTACAACTGACAAATTCTGTATACCGGTGATGATTGTTCAGAGGTGAGAGTGCTTCTGCTTAGGCTAGAGTGCATTTGCATAGTTACATTATATATTAGATAATATATGTGAGGGAAGATAGTTTTCCTTCAGACCTACTCCCTTAAATGATGTTTCTTATTTTGTCCCTTGGTATTAGGTGTGCAACGTCCTGTAAATTTTACTCAGGCTTGCTGCAGAATGGTGTAAGCAACGCCGAAATTGTTTTCGTATCAGGTCGGCGAAGGGGTCATGACAAGAGGGATGTCCAGGTAATACATGGGACGTCGAAGACTCAACACTTAGAGTTGATAGTGCGGCTGTTGCCGTGTGGAGATGGTCATGCAGTGTGCGCTTGACTACCTTTTTTTCCTACTTCTTCCTTTGTAGTAAAACACGTCGCAAAATGTTGGGGGTCATGATGTACCAGTCGCTGCTGTGTTATTTTATTCTCCTCAAATGGGTTTACTCGTGAGTGGTCTGTATGTTTCCATAAATTAATGTACTACTACTATGTGATGAAGAAGTATTGAGAAATCGTTGTTGTTGCTACTGTATAAATATTTGACATCCACTTTACAGACTGCCGCTCTTCATGCTGGGCTGTGGCAAGTTAGAGTTTTCAGAACTTTGGCTTACCACATCGACACCTTGATGATCAATTGGTGGATAGGGGTGTGTTTCTGTGATGGCAAACTGTTTTCAGATAAGTACTGTGTTAAGGAGTGGCCAGAAATAACCTCATTTGAACCTTTTTTAGCACGTCTGAGTTCTGACCCTTTTCGTCAGGAAGGACAAACTCTTTGGGCCTCGCTTGGATCGTTGTTTTTTAGTCCGGTGGTTTTCATTTTGTGAAGAGATTAAGAAGGGGATGTCCGTATTATCCGGCAGTTTTGGTTAAAATACGACAATCCAAACGGGGCCGGCGTTTAACATTACGCATCCACTGACGTTTTATTATTTTCTCTTTCATCAGAACCTCTGTTCCACTGTCGCCCAAGCCTGCTATACTACTAGCTCTGATGACGTGGCTGGCAAGCACCGCCATTCCACAGAAAACTTGGTGGCGACACTGTTTGGCCCTTTTTGCTTGGTGGTCAACCGCTCTATTTCCGTTGGCGCCAATTTTTAAATTTCCACCTTGGAAGATTTTTAAATTTCTACCAGAAGATGCCTGAATTTACACTGGAATTTTTGTCAGTCCGATCCACTTCACTGGGGGCGGCCACTCTCCGGCTCCGGGTGCCAGTCACCCACCAGATGTACCCACGATGACACAAATTTTTACTAGCTAGCTTCCCACCTGGATCATCAGGTGAACGAGCAAGTAACTTTTGCCGGGGTCGTGCCGGACGGGACCGGGCTCCGTGTGGCGTGCCAGGGCAAGACGACGCTACCCGGCTGCGCGGACGCGCTGGTCGACCGGCCGACCGGGCCGGGCAATACTCCCCGTGCCACGGAGGGCAGGGCACCCTTCTCTGCGAAAGCAGAACTACGACCTCCTGCTGCGGCACGGCATGGAGATCAGCCGCTTCGGGCACTACCGCCTCCGCGCCATGCGTGCCAAGGGCGCGCGCCGGCAAGGTTCGCCCGGTCATCAGCCACCCCATGGCGCCTCGGCGTAGACCGCTAGCCGGTCGAGGCCACGGCCGGCGCCGGCGAGAATCGAGATGCTGTGGTCCAACATGATGCTCGGCAACGCCTCTGTCGCCAGCACACGCCTCCGCAGCTCCAGGTACGGTGGTCGCCATGCCGAGAGCGGCACAGGCCACCAATGCTGCAGTCGTTTGGCTGGACAGCGACCAGCGCACTACCGCCGACGAGATCGCCGCCGTCTTTGCCTCCACCTTCGGGGCCCTTCATGGAGATGTTACTGTTGTCCGCCACTATCCTGATTCCTGATTCCTGATGCGTTCCCGGTAAGGTTCACACAGACACCCGCACCATTGTGCAGACGCAGTTACCCGCCCCGACCTGCCGTTCGGCAGTGGCGCAGGAGATCAACCTCTTTGGGCACTACTGCCTCCTCGCCGCCATGCCCGTGGCGCGCGCCGCCGAGGTGCGTGCGCCGGGTCATCACTCATCAGCCACCCCCATGGCGCTTGCGCAGTTGCGCGCCTCGGCATGGACCGCGAGCTGGTCGAGGACACGGCCGGCGCCGTCGAGATGCTGCGGTCCAACATGACGCTCGACACCGCCGCCATCGCCAGTCCACGCACTTCCGACCTGTATGGCCTCGACCGACGTCCTCGCGCACGGCCTCCAGGAGTTGTCACCCGTTTCCTGCTGCTTTGCCGGTGGCGCTCTCCGTGGAAGCAGAGGCCAAGACCAGCGTGGTGCTCAAGGTGCTCTCGGCCTCCTCTTGAGGCATCGATATGTCCAAGCTGGAGATCATCAACAACCAAGGAGGGCGCGTCGGAGACCCGCGGCCGCCGGTGATGATCCACGACACGGGCGACCTCGTCCCCTCACGTCCTGCCGCCATCAAGGAGACCAAGAAATTCGCTGTGTTCGTCCGGGTTCTTGGCTGCAGCGCCGCCGATACAAACTTCTACGACCTGCAATGAATAAAACAATGATGCATCCATTATACAGTACTACAGTACAATTGAAGTGATTGAAGTAGCTAGTCCGACACGATCGGATCAGAACTGGACTTGGAAATATCCATTCATTCTAGGACTCGAGCATCGGGTCAGTGGGAAGCTTGCTTTTGCTGCTCACCTGCTGCTACTGCTGCTTAGACTGTCTTTGGTAGACCGGGCCACTTCGAATTCATACTCCCACTTGAGATATCTGAGCTTATACATGCTGGCCTAAGATTTGTGGTGTGTTTGGTTTAGACCGGTTGAGTTGAGATATCTGAACTCATACGACTGTTTGGTAGCCTATATGTGCTGAGATTGGCCCAAAGACTGAAAAATTACAGAACAGTCCAAAGTTTTCAATAGAGACCCCTAAACATAAAAGGGAAAAGCAATCAAGCCCTCGTCTTCACCACAACGCGTGCTAGGAGCTGTTCGCCGCCGGTGGCGAGCGGTGGGGCGCCGGAGGTGGGTGCTGAGAGGTGTGACGACGCGGTGGTAGGAGGCACACGTGGTGGTGGGCGACGCGACCTACTGCGGCTCACGGCGGCGCGAGGAGCTCGGGTCCGAGGCGACGCGATGAGGATATCGGGGTCGGGGCGGCGCGATGAGGAGCTCGGGGACACCGGCGGGAGCGGAGGAGGGCGACGCCGGGGTGGCCAGGTGGTCTACGGCGTCGGGGCCGGCTCTGTCTGGGCGCATCGAGGCGGCGGGGTGGTTGGCGACTGCGGTGCGTCGGTGCGAACGGGAAAAAATGAGGCTGAGGAGAGAGGGTTGGGGTCGGGTGCGGTGGGGCCCACGGCCGCTGCGGGATGGACTCAGCCCGGGCGAGTTGCGAAGCTCGATTTGAGCTTCTCTTCTCAGCCCGGTGGGAGCCCTTTTCGGGGTGAGTTGGGAAGTGCCCGCCTGAGAGAACCGGGCTAACAAACAGCTAAATTTTTAGAAATCTCGATTGAGATGAGAATTGTTGGTTTGGCCCGACCTAACAAACACACCCTTAGTAATTTTTTATAGATGCAATTTTATAGATGCAATGATAAACTTTTGAACCCTGATTTCGCTGTGTGCCTACTAGAAATTAAAGGATGCGTAAGATGGTATTATCAGGATATGATTGCAGATCGCTATAACTTTGTTGTGCTAGATCTGATGGAGTATTTCTTGTTTCCCCTTTCTTATAACGTTACAGGAAGCTAGAAGTGGCTGGAAATTTTCAAAGAGCTAAAAGTGCCACTAAGGTCCATTTAGGACAAGGGCATCTGAAAGGGCATGTATGCCCCCATGTGTGGTTTTGGTAATTAATGACAATCTCTATGGACTAATGTGTAAATTGAATTTCACTTGTAGGTTTGTCCATTGGCATCGCTTGGGCCATGTGTTGGTCTCAAGGTTGGTAGATGAAGAAATGTCCAAGGGCTTTGTGCCCATTGAAATCATGAAGAAAGAAGGAGCTTAAAGGTCGATCAAGGCATGTGCAAAGAGTTGTATCAAGATGGATCAACCTCAAGTAGGGATGAAGAAGGGCGAGCTCAAGATGCGACATCTCTAGAAGATCTTATGCTTGAAGCTTGCCATCCTCGTGCTCATGGAATGTGTTCGACCCTAATTTGTATCAGAATTAGGCTAAGACTCTAATGACAAGCAATGTATATTCATATGTGGAGCTGGTCATTCTCGATGGATCAGCCCAAATGTAAGGCTAGTATGTATCAAAGTGCATGCGCACGTCCGAGCTACCAACATGGACATGATCCTAAGCAAGACGTGAAAAGAAAAAAGGGCAAGGCAGATGGTGCTAGCTCTAGGCGGCGACATACGAGATTGGTTCACCCGCCTTAAGAGTTGGCTGAAGTAGGGAACTCGTCGAACTAAAAAGAGAAGGCGTGGAAAGAAAGTTGAAAAATTGGGTGGTGATATGTAGTCTGCCGGCAGTCTAAAATCTCAACAGCCAAAGGATAAGTCAGAGTTTCGAAGGGCCAAGGGAGTTGGAGATTATGTTCAGGCTGCACGTGGAATCAGTTGCGCCGAAATCTTTGCCAAGCCCAGGTCGCTCGCTTCTCGCGCGATCTAGCCTTGGCAGGGGCATTTGTTCGATGCTAATTTGTACTGTCACGTTAATAGGTGCAAAACATATGATCAGCAGAGCCAGCAAGCTGTGTATGTGCATGGGTGCGTAGAGCTGATCATTCGACCGATCAACTCGACATGTACGTGCATGCAGCTAGCATCTATCCATACCAGCACACACGCAGCTACTTCTCGTGAACCAACGCCTAGTAAATACGAGCTACTAATCATGATTTAATTAATTACTAGTTCACTTTGCATGGTCACGTATAGTCAAAGTTGTAAGGCGTATGTATACGGCTTGGCCGGCCGGCCGGCCGCGTCTTCACGTATTTGTTGGAAACCGGATCAGGAGTAACAGGTTTTATTTTGATCAGCTTGCACCGATCCATGCACCGAAGCTAGCTATCAGATAAACATCAAAGCAAGGGCGTTCAATCGGCCGCGATTTTCCTGGAGGGATAGCGCGTGCAAACGTCGAGATAAGCATGCATGGCCGCCCGGTGCCCGCGATAAGCTCTCTCCGTGGTTATCCATACATGGCTGCTGCCTATAAAAAGGCATACGCCTGACCCAGATGAAAAAGAGAAGACCCCAGACGCTCATACCCGGAGGCCACACGGACGTACTGCTCCACGCAGCTAGAGGAGGAGAAGAAGGAGCTCGTATCAAAAATTAGCTTAGCTCTTCCACACCACAGCCTATCCATCTAATCTCCATTCACCTACCCATTCATCCATCCACATACCCAAAACACCACAAACTAATACAAGCCGGAGAACTCAATCAAGAGCAAGCGACCCATCATGGAGGAGAAGCTCGTCGTAGTGGATGGTAAGAATCATGGTTGATCTTCTCTCTCTTCCTCTCCACAGCTACACGCGCACATGCATCTCGCACGGGGAGCCATGGAGGAATCGTGCAACCGTGCGCAAGTCGAGAGCGCTGGGGCTGCCGGCGCGTAGCTCGCCGCACCCCTCCACCCCAGCAGACGCGTCGAAGACGAAGGTGCCGGGCTGCCGGCGTGTAGCCTGGTACGTACCCTTTCCATGTCGAAGACGGTGCCCAAGCGGACGGTGCCGGGCTGCTGGCACGCAGCTCGTCATACACGCCTCAAAGACGATGCTGCCAGAGCCGCCGGTGGGCAGCCTATCGCGTGCCCACTTCATCTCTACGAGCCACTCCGAAGGTGACGGTGGTGAGGCTGCCGGAGTCCAGCCCGGCGCCATTTCCATCTACGCACACTACGTTGCCCAAGACGACGGCATCGGGCGCGCGGCTGCCGGCATGCAGCCCGACGCCAACTACAACGCCCCCAAGACGGCGGCCCGAGGGCATGCAGCTGCCGGCGTGCATCCGGCGCCACCAAGACGACGGCCCTTGATGGCGCGGCCGCCGGCGTGCAGCCCGACGCCATCTCCAACACCACCGAGAGGACGGCCTCGACAGCGCGCCGGCGTGCAGCCCGGCGCCATCTCCAACACCACCGAGAGGACGGCCTCGACGGCGCGGCTGCCGGCGTGCAGCCCGGCGCCATCTCCGGCGCCACCAAGATGACGGCCCGAGGGCGCGCGGCGTGCAGCCGGCGCCATCTCCATCTCCGCCGCCACCAAGACGACGGACGGGCGCCTGCTGCGGCGTCGGCCGGCGCCACCTCCATCTCTTCTGCCACCAAGAGCACGGCCTCGAGGACGTGAGGCTGCCGGCGTTTAGCCCGACGCCATCGCCATCTCCGCTCTGGTGTGGCACGCCAAAGACGGCAGCCTCGCGACTGGCGGCGGTCCGTAGCGGCGCCATCTCTTCCCCCATCGAACCTTGCGACTACGGCGGCGCCGAAGACGAGACGAGAAGGCAGCCGGCATGCATTCGGCGCCACGTCCATCTCAACGAGCCATGCTGCCTAAGACGGCGATGGGGCTGTCGGCGGGCAGCCCAACCTTTATTCACCTCCTACGGACGCCAACAAGACGACGGCCCCGACGGCGCGCGGCTGCCGGCGCGCAGCCCGGCACCATCTCTCTTCCCATCGAGCCGGGCGCCTTCTTCACTCCAGCGAGGCATGACGAAGACGAGTGATGGCGGGGCTGCTAGTATGCAAGTCATCGCCATCTCCGCCTCCGCGAGCCATAGGCGATAGCATCGGGGTGTCCATCATACAACCCGGTGCTAGCTCCATCTCCGTGAAGCCGGCGAGCATAGGCGAAAGTGCTGCCGACTTACAATCCGGCGTCATACCCACCTCCATCTCCACGAGCCCGTGAGACGACGCTCTTGTCTAGGACGACAACCGTGAACTCGGCATCGGACCGAGACGAGGTGTCGACCACGTTGGCTGCACCGACTTGTAGGCGCGTGTCGGTTTTGCACCGACGCCGATCTCCATCAACGCTTACTCCTGCGAGGCATACCCCTTGCGCACCCCGACGAGGCTGCTGGTCGTCGAGAAGTCCCAGCTGAGCGGACCCATGCTACTCCAACTCCAACTACATCGATGCCGTCAAGACCGACGAGGCACGATGGCGAGGGCGGGCATGGCCGGAGCAAAGGCCATGCTACTCGCGTGTACCGACGAGGACACGGGCTGCCGCCGCCACACACACACCACCACCACATCATGCATGGAACGCGAAGCGCAGCGAAGACGACCACACGGCTTAATCGGAGGTGTCTGCGGCGTAACCGCGGGAGTAATTAACCGGTGCCTTCCGAGGCCCCGGGAACCATGAGATCGCAATCGCCATAGTAGTCAGGCCACGCATAAGCGAGCCACAGGCGCCTTGTATTAGGGATTTGTACTTTGTTTCTCCATGAGAGATTAATGAAATGCATCTCCCCTACCTTTTCTTGTGTACTACGGTACACTGGCACGCCCGCACTTCTTTTCTTTACCCCGGCGCATGAGAAAAACACGCTACCATTCTTCTCCCCTCGAGTAGCCTACGTTCGAATTTTCCAGAACGTTTTTTTCGTATCAAACAGAATGATGAAGACAAGTTCAAAGAAGAGGTTTCCCCATGGAGTATGGAGGATCAATTTGCAAGTCTTCAACTTCATCAAGCAAGAACATCCAAGAAAGGTGTTCCCACTATAGAAGAACAAGTCGGTCTACATCAAGTTCAAGTGGGATGCTCAAGGCAAAGGTATGTTCTTGATAGGGCTTTTATTTTGCCGGTCTCGTATTGTTAGTTGGGAGACCGGGTTTAGGATAGATAGCCGTGCTATCAAGAGGGGCTCTCAAGCGGGTGTCTCGTCTGCATCGTTCGGAGAGAGCTCAAACCTTTGCATTCATAGCATCATCTTTCTTGGTTGTTATTTGGTTCTTGTCCATGAGAGGATCTAGAGCTTGTGGTCACCATCATAACAAGCTCTAGCTCACCATCTAAGGATTTCACTTGCATATCTTATTGCGGTTTTTGATCTTGCAAGTTTTCCGGCTCCACACCTTGGGGGATAGTTCACATATATATTCATGATATTTTCTCCCAAGGTGATACCCAATATTGGTTTCATCCCGTTTGGAGTTCGGATGCAAAAGTTATTGCGTTTCTGGTTTTCTGGTTTCTGGAATTTCCCTGACCGGAAGTTCCGGTGAACCGTGAAGTTCACCAGATTCGCTTTTCAGTTTTGCTCATGATTTTGACCGTTGGCTGTGTGCCACGGAACTTCCGCCTCCCAGGAAGTTCCGGCCAGAGTCATGAATGCCCATAATCGCAGATCTGGGAGCCCTTTAAAGGGCTCCTCTTCCCTGTGGGTACTAGCTTTTCTTCTTGGTTCTTGGCTTTCTCTCTCTCCTCCATTGTCAACCTTGAAGAAGCTTTCCCTCTCCCTTTCCCCTCCTATGATTCTTGCATCTTTTTGAGGGATTTGAGAGAGGAGATCTAGATCTACAATCCCCCCAAGTCAAATCCCTTCTTTGTGAAGGAATCATTGGGATCTAGATCTTGGAGAGTTTTGTGTTCTCCTCTTGTGTTCTTCCTCCCTTATTCCCCCAATAGCTTTTGTAGCTTTGTTGGAATTTGGGAGAGAAGGACTTGCCCTTGCATTTGGTGCATAGGTTTGAGTTCTACTCTTGTGTTCTTCCTCCCTTATTCCCCCAATAGCTTTTGTAGCTTTGTTGGAATTTGGGGGAGAAGGACTTGCCCTTGCATTTGGTGCATAGGTTTGAGTTCTCCTCGGAGATTGGCAGTTCAAGCTTGTGAGCTTGTTTCTCTTGGGTTCCTTGGAACCCTAGGCAGTTAATAATGGTTGGTTTGTTGACCTTTTGTGATCTTGTTGACCTTTTGTGGTCTTGTAGCCTTTTGTGGCGTTGTTGGCCTTTTGTGGCATTGTTGGCCTTTTGTGGCTTTGTTGTTGGGAGCCTCCAATTGAGTTGTGGAGTTAGCCCCAATCTTGTACGGGTTCGGTGACCGCCCTCAAGCGTCCCATAGTGGAGCAAGTGCCGCCTTTTGTGGTGCGCACTTGGGAGAATAGGGTGAGCCTTTTGTGGCGTCGGTGAGTTGCGTGCTTCCGCATCCGGGGTGAGGCCTTGTGTGGCGTTGGGTGAGCATCGAGCCACCACACCTTGAGGTGAGCCATTTGTGGCATTCGGAGAGCATTGCGCCATCGCACCTCTCCAACGGAGACATAGCTTCTTTGGAAGTGAACTCGGAAAACAAATCTTCGTCTCCGCGTCCATCGGTTATCTCTCCACCGAACCCTTTACTTATGCACTTTACATTGTGATAGCCATCGTGCTTGAAGTATTTATACCTTGCTATCACCTTGTTGCTTGTATTGCTTAGCATAGGTTGTTGGTGCACCTAGGTGAACTTAGTGGCTAGGTTTTGTGCTCAATAAATTAAACGTTAGTTTTATTCCGCATTTACTTGATCCTAAACCATAATAATTTTAAAAGCCTATTCACCCCCCCTCTAGGCGACTTCCTTTGTACTTTCAAAGTGTTTACCAAAGTTGGTACGAATAGAGTGACTAAAATTGCTGAAAGGGTAGTGCAGCCTACACAAACAAAGTTTATGCCAGGTAGACATATTTGAGAGGGAGTCATGATTTTACATAAAACTATTCATGAACTATATAGGAAGAAATTGGATGGTATTCTTTTCAAAATCGATTTTGAAAAGGCTTACGACAAAGTAAACTGGTCGTTCCTTCAACAAACGTTGTGTATTCCTTCAACAAACATTGCGTATGAAGGGTTTTGACCCTAAATGGTGTGATTGGATACAACGTTTTATTGAGAAAGGGAGTGTGGGCATCAAAGTTAATGATGACATAGGTTATTATTTTGAAACCAAAAAAGGGTTGCGCCAAGGAGACCTGTTATCACCCATTCTCTTTAACCTTGTTGTGGATATGTTGGCACTTATTATTGCAAGAGCAAAAGAATATGGCCAAGTGAGTGGACTTATACCCCATTTAGTTGATGGTGGTGTCTCCATTTTACAATACGCTGATGACACTATTCTTTTTATGAAACATAATTTAGAGAAGACTCTTAATATGAAGTTAGTCCTTTGCATCTTACCCCATTTAGTTGATGGTGGTGTCTCCATTTTACAATACGCTGATGACACTATTCTTTTTATGAAACATAATTTAGAGAAGACTCTTAATATGAAGTTAGTCCTTTGCATCTTACCCCATTTAGTTGATGATGGTGTCTCCATTTTACAATACGCTGATGACACTATTCTTTTTATGAAACATAATTTAGAGAAGACTCTTAATATGAAGTTAGTCCTTTGCATCTTCGAACAGCTGTCAGGGCTTAAAATTATTTTTCATAAGAGTGAAATTTTTTGTTTTGGAAAGGCAAAGGATGTTCAAACTGATTGTATGATTCTATTTGGATGTGATATAGGTTCCCTTCCTTTTAGATATCTTGGAATTCCAATTCTTTTTCGCAGACTTAAAATGGTGAATGGAAGTCAGTGGAAGATAGGTTTGAGAAGAAGTTTAGTAGTTGGATTGGAAAACTATTCTCTTATGGAGACAGACTAGTTCTTATAAATTCGGTACTAACAAGCCTACCTATGTTTATGTTATCTTTTCTAGAAATACCCAAAGGGGCGAGGAAAAGACTAGACTTCTTTCGTTCTCGTTTTTTGGCAAAACGATGGTCATAAAAAGAAATATAGGTTAACAAAGTGAAATATGATATGTAGGCCAAAAGACAAGGGGGATTAGGAGTGGAAGTTCTAGAATTAAAAAATAAAAGCCTTCTTAGCAAGTGGCTATTTAAGCTTATGAACGAACATGGGGTATGGCAAGAGCTGCTAAAGAATAAATATCTACACTCTAAAACTTTATCTCAGGTTTCAGCTAAACCAATCGATTTACCTTTTTTGGAAAGGTTTGATAAATGTTAAAGAAGATTCTTTTAGGAGGGGTTCTATGTTGATCGGTAATGGCCAAAATACTAGATTTTGGGAGGATACATGTTAGGGGACAGGCCTCTATGTGATCAATACCTAACACTTTACAACATCGTACATCATAAACACGTTACAGTTGCGAATGTTATGAACTCCACCCCCTAAATATAGGTTTTAGGAGGACGCTGTCAGGAAACAAGTGGCAAAGACGATTACACTTGGTGTCTCGTTTAATGCTAGTGGAATTAAACGAGGAGGAGGACGTCTTTAAATGGGAATTAACTACCTCAGGTGCTTTTACTGTTTGATCCATGTATTTGAACTTGCTTAATTGCCATACGGTTTTCTTGAAAAAATACATCTGGAAAATTAAAGTACCACTTAAAATCAGGATTTTTATGTGGTTTCTTTATAGAAAGAAAATTCTCACAAAAGATAATTTGATTAAGAGGAGTTGGCAAGGGCCTTCGTCATGTTGTTTTTGTGATCGGCCTGAAACAATTGATCACCTTTTTATATCATGTCCTTTTGCTAAATTGTTATGGAGGATTATTTTCATCACTTTTAACATACCACCTCCTGCGAATATTACCAATCTTTTTGGCAATTGGTTAAATGGGATTCATAAGGAGGATAAGGGACACATTAGAGTTGGTGTGCGGGCCTTATTATGGGCAATATGGAATGTCCGCAATGATTTTGTCTTTAATAATAAAATTTTCCCATCTTTTATGCAGGTTATTCCTATGGCTACGCATTGGATCCATATGTTATTTTTCCTACAGCCGGCGAATGGGCGCCAGGCCATGGATATTGGGTTCACACGCTTGGAGATGGTTGCACGAGACTTTTACAGCCGTTGTGGTTGGCGGTCTGACAGCCGTTTAGCATAGAGATGTTATTTTGATCTTAGCTCACTTTCAGTGGCTTATTTTTTGAGACTTTGGAAGACATATGAGCTGTAATAATTTGTAAACTCTGCCAATAATGCAATAAAAGGCTGTATGCATAGATTTATGCACAGGCCGGGGTGTCTTCCCCTTTTCAAAAAAAAAGATGTAAATCTAGACAAATCTAAGTTACTTGTTTTGGAACGGATGTACATTTTGTACACAAATGTTTTTTTGTGTGGAAAGGACCCTAGCACTAAAATAAACACACAACAGTGCAAATCATCACAAAAGATACGAAAATTATAAAGAAATCCTCAAAATGCCCTTCGTCTTCAACCTCCAGACCGTGTCTACGGCGCGCCGCCGCTGCCGCTCCTCCCTGAGCCGGCCTAACGTTGTTGGTTGCGGAAGGAAAGTTGCTAAACGGATCTAGAAAACCACATCTGTCGTGGAAGCAAAGAGGGAGAAATAACTGCCGATGAAGGTTCTTGATGATCCATAGATTCCCACAGACAGAAGAAGTCGCTTTGATACTCACACCGGTTGCCAAGATTTGAAGAGAATCAATAGATCCGATGACGCTAACCCTCGCGGGTCATTCATTGACTGTGAATCGGACGCCCACGAGGTAGGGAGAAGGCGGAGATGCCTTATTTCATCGTTGCCTCAATCTCGCCGATGCCGCTAGAAAGAAAAAACCGAGAAACAACAGCCTAAAAAAAGATCTTAGCAAATCTTTCGCCGATCTCGCCTCCATATTAACCGTAGCAGATTTGTGTAGATTTTAATATGGAATAACTGGTATGGAACAAAAAGATCTTAGTAAATCTTTTGTCCCCAAAAATAGAATTTTTTCAAGAAATATGAAGCCACCGTAATTAAGGTGTAGGTGTAGTCAGGCTCGAGCTACACAAGCAAGGAGCGCCGCACGATCCATCTCGTATCCGCATAAATATTTGCACGCGTGGCAATCAACACCGTCGATGAGCTTTTCGACGCTTCCCGTCGTGATGTTGAGCATGAAGGCTCCTTTGTTTTTGCCTTCTCCGACGGTGAACAGCAATGTGCCGCTCCTCTCGCCGAACCACCGTGGCCTAATCGCGGTCGTGCTGGTGACCGCCACAAACTCGGGTAGCTTGATGCGTAGGGCATGGCACTCCCCCTCCCACTCGCCGCCAGCAGCCGTCTGGGTCTCGATATCGACGTAGACGGTCCACGCCATCCTCTCCATCCAGCTCATAAAGGCCCACGAGACGAAGCTCAGGCGCTTCCCGTCCGGGGAGGCGCCCAGCACGTGCTCGCCCTGGTAAACGTGTCCCGGCCGGTAGGGCACGGAGCACACATCCATGGGTTCCGACGGCGCGCCGTTCAGCGGCACCCCCAAGGCCTCGCGGCGCATTGGCCAATAGGCCGTGCCCCCGACCACCACGGCGTGGCCCAGCCCGCGCAGTATGCCGGCGCTCATCCTGACGCCGGGCTTCCTCTCTTCCGGCCCCCAGCGGGGGCCGGCGGCTGAGGAGGAGCAGCAGGAGCGTAGCACGGTGAAGCCGCAGCGGATATAGACGAGGAGCACGCGGAAGAAGAAGTCCGACGGGCGCGCAGGCGCGTCGAGGTCGTCGTCACCGGTGAGTATCGCGCACCCGTAGGTACCGGGGCAGTCGTTTCCGTAAAGCGGTGGGAGCATGGAGACGTCGCCCGTCATGGGGTTGCACACGCTTAGGCTGAGGGCGCCATGGGCGCGCCCCTCGCGCCGGAGCTCGAGGACGACTCGGCCATTGCGGGACGCCACCGGGCGGGCGTGCTCGAACAGCGCGGGGAGCTGGAGATGGGAACCGAGGTGGCGGGAGGCGGCTTCCGTCGGGACGAAGCGCGGCGGCTGCGTGGGGGAGCCGCGGGCCGGTTTGGCGTCCTGGTGGAAGAAGCCGAGGGCGAGGTGGGGGAGGAACTGGTCCGGAGGCGGCAGAGCGCGGGAGATGGCGCCGGCGTGCGTGGCCACGGCGTGGCCCCAGTGCCTGCACGTCGCGCCGTACCGGACGACGTCCGCGGCGGACGAGGACGCGCGGGACAAGATCACGGACAGGACGTCGCCGGGAAGGAGTTGGGCGAGCCCGTTCGTCCTGCTCCGGCGGCCGCAGTGTAGTCCGCGCCCGTGCCGACACTGCAGCCACCCGTTGTATGGTGGTGGCGTCGCGACGGGATGGACGTGGTGGTTCCGTCGAAGCGGCGGCATGCCGTTATTCGATTAGGTTTCCGGCCCTGCCTGCTGGCAACGACTGACTAGTCCGACCATGAGGATAGCTATTCCTTTGTACGCAGAGTGCCCCGTATCTAAGAGCAATCCGAGTCCGACCATGCATCAATCACGTCCCGAGGGTCGATCGATTCATCTCTCCAATATTCCTTCGTATCTAATCTGCAGAGAGCAAGGCGTTCCCCGCCATTACTCCCAGTATTAATTTCGAGTGCTAAAAAAAAGCTTCCTCCGAGACATTTCTTTTATCTTTTTTTACAGATGACACAAAAGATGTACTCTACTAGGCTTTCCGCAAAACTTGGCGTGCGTCAAATTTCTTGACAATTTCAAATGTTTTTCTGGTGACAGAAGCATATGTAGCCAAGATCAAAAGTGAATTGCTGAATACTTTCACTTAAATGTCACTATAGAGAAGACAACTTTTTCCACACTAAGAGATCCGGCACCTAACAAAATACATGTAAGCCTTGGCCAGGGAATGATAGGATCCAAGTTCGCTTACATTCAGACATCATTTTCATCAAAATAAAAGCTTCGTCTTACCCATTAATTAAAAAGAAGGTATCCAATTAATTATCCAAAAATCAAGAGAGACCATACAACAACATAAGGCCACGTCCACTCTTGCCACATGGCCACTTCCACTCAAGACCCGACCATCGCCATGACACGGGTTTGGACAACTAAAGCTGACCTTTTTTTGGCAAAACTAATGTCTCATCTGACCTCTCGAATAAACTATTCAGAATCTAACCCTTGGGCCACGATCAACTAGGATCAAGCCAAAATTGTGCATGTCGATGCCAAGCAAAATTTCCACCAGATTTCCCAAGGGGTTTGGTGCCAATGCAATTGGCGGCGACCTCACTTTGGCTCCATGCCCATTGGTGCTGACCTCTCTTAGGTGCGAGGGACCCTTGGCACCAACCTACACTATTGCCTGCGCTATTTCGTGCACTATTTTAATTTCAATTTTCGGTTAGACTCTAAAGTAGTTTCGTTTGGGGTTAGATGCGGAGTTAGTTTCACCAAAAGGCCCAGGTTTGTAAAAAAAACCAAGTTCTAAGCATGGCATAGAGGTTGGTGTGCCAAAATGTCTGACGCGAGAACTTTGTACGGATGGAGTGGGCTTCAACTTTTGACAGGTACTGGGCTCTAGGCCCACCTAACCTTCGCTCGTCCTCGTGTTTGACATAGCTGCACACGGTGATTCCTATTTGATGCTTCACACGTTCGTCGGCCTTACTACACATACCCCTTTCTTCAATGATTGATACATGGCCGACATGTTAGGTGGTTGTCAGGAGGAATAAGGTGATCGGGGAGGAAGAAGAGCACACGTCCGACCTTGCTGGAGACGGAGACGAGGCGGCTGGCCGCGTCATCGTCAGTGGAGGTGAGGCCTAAAACTTAGGGTTTAGCTAGGGTGCGTGTCTTAGGGGCTCTAGTGCTGCATGGGGAGCTTAGATGGAAGGGCCTAATACTCACCCAGAGACGAAAACGACGCGGCTAGTCGTGTCGTCAGTGGCGGAGGTGAGGCCTAGAACTTAGTGTTTAGGGTGCAGTTTGGTGCAGGGGTTTAGAGGGAAGGTCCTGGACCTCACCAGAGACAGGAACGATGCGGCTGTCCACCACATTGTCGACGGAGGTGAGGCCTAGAACTTAGGGATTAGGGGTTCCGATGGTGGAGGTGTGTCGAGCTGGCAGAGCTGATGCGAAGGAAGAAGAAAAGGGCCCATTCTTGGGCACTTGGTCCCAACCCACAAGCTCAAAGGCAAGACAACTCAAAGCTTTTGACATTTGTCTATCTATATACACTGCTCAAAATCTGCTGAAGAAGCACCGGCTGAGATGGCACAATATAGAAGAGTTTCGCCAGGAGCTAATGTCACCATAAGCAGCAGGTAGCGTGAAGTCTGTGATCGTGATATCTAGGTTGCAGCTTTGGTTCTAGACTGAACAACGATACGAGTGTGTCCACTGGGTTAGCTACGCGAGTTAACTCTACGATGAAAGTAGAGTTTTGACTTCCTATGGTTTTTCTGTTCCTTTGTTTTTCCTATCCTATGAATCAAAAAAATCCTAAGATGTTTTAGCTTTGTGAAGCAATTGTATCTAGACTTCTTTTAGGCCTTGTTTTGTACTAGAGTTTTTGTGAAGATTATAGGGGATAATCCCTACCAAACCCCAAATCTCCACTTCTTGCTAAATGTATGTTTGGTTCTAGAGTATTAGACTAATTCAATCCCCGCTTATCCCCACTTTTCCTTAAGTTTTAATGTATTTATCCAATATTCAATACACTACCCATAACTAGTGGATTGGTGGGGATTGGAGTTTTGTGGAGATTATAGGGGTTTAGGTGAAGGTGAGGGTTTCACCCAATCCCCTTAGGGATTATCCCCGCTAATCCCAACCAAAACACTAATACCAAACAAGACCTTAGTGCATAGGTGTATAGGTTCGTTCAAGTTTGGAGTGAATGTACACACTAAAAAAGTCTAGATACATTTGCTTCACAAAATTAAAACATCTTATATTTTGAAACGGAGGAAGCATGTCCGTCTTTCTATCTGCATGTTGTCTCAACTCTTAACAAAGATGTTCCGACATCGTGTAAATTGAAGTGTTTTGCATTTGTTAGCTGTAGCATGTTGTAGTAGTCCGAGGAAGGACCAACGAGGAGGAAGGTCACACGAAGTTTTTTCTTGAAAATACGGCTGGACATGACAACGGGCATGACTTGAAAAGCATAGGATTCCTCTAAGTGCAGTTGCAAAATGCAAAAGGAAGGGAGACTCATGTCTTCCACAAACAAGAGTATCTTAACGTGTTCCCTCAACGTGTGCACACTCAATTTGTATGAGTCGAGGTATTCGGCGGAAGAATGCAATGCCGATGAGGAGTCGTGCAGCACCAACTTTCATGGCATGTTGATGCAGCAGAGAGAATGCATGGGTTATACTCAACCACTATAAATACGCAGCGCTACATATTGCTTGCTAGTGTGGAAGGTGATATGTCAACTTTTTTTTTGGACAAATGAAATATATTACTGTAATAAAGTACTTCCTCTGTTTCATATTACCTTGCGCGGATCGATGAACAGTGCACACAAAACAAGGTGGCTGATTTCTCTCTCATTTTTCACTTTTTTGCTCCTCTTTTTTTGGGATGTGTAGCTCTGTGTTTACTCTACCCATTCCAAAAATCATAGATTTTTTTTGATGAAAAAGAGAGAGAAATAAGCCGCCTTGTTTTGCGTGATAAACAGTAACACGCAGAGCTTTTTGGAACAGAGGGAGTATCATACTAGAATTAATTATCGATCACGAGTTGTGAGATATTTGGGGATACCAATTCAGCTTGTTGTCCAAGCCTGTCGTCCCAAGGAAGCCTATACAAACTCCGGCATCCCGTCCTTCTCGTCTGGGGTCACGCCTAGTAAGCGGGTTTCCGACTAACCAGCTGAGCTCTCGTCGGGAGAAATGTAGGTTCTATGTGGCTAGTGTTTATGAGAGACCCGCGTGCCAAAAAGTGTTCACGTACATAAAAGAATCATTCGTGTATTTTGGAAAAATGTTCGCCTATTCTTAAGAAACGTTCTTTTACGTGAGAAAAACACTCGCCCATTTATAAAAGAAGTTTCATTGTTAGAAAATTTGTTTGTCTTCAGAAAAGGTGTTTGTGTGTATCATAAACACTACCCATATAGGACGAACACAAATATTGAGCAAATTTATTCCGAACATGGTATATACATGCCTGATTCCGAGGCGGCGTGCTGATCGGTTGCCATAGTTGCGATGTTCAGAAAATTCAGTTACAGCTTCAGTTCCAGAAATACCAAAACACTGTCTCCATGGTTTACAAACTACGCATGGCTATGCCAACACGAACTATGCATGGCAACTTTAATCTATTTCCTTCACTCACAATAATGCAGTGTAGACTGAATCATAGGGTGCCTAGAAGGCTGGAAGTGCAGTTGCAAACTGCAAAAGGAAGGAAGACTCTGTGTTTCTCTTATACATCTTCCTCAAAGAAGGGTAGATTTTAAGAACAGCTTCTCGGTGAGAACTTATGTCATGCATTTCTCGGCCAATGGTCACACTCACCAAAGCTGGAACCTAGATGTTACAGACTTTAAATTTTAATTATAGTACATACTGATAATGCCTGATGATGACATCAGCTCCAGGAGAAGCTCTTCCATATTGTGCCGTCGGTGAGAACGTATGTCATGCATTTCTCAGCCAATGGTCACACTCACCAAAGCTGGAACCTAGATGTGTTACAGACTTCAAATTTTAATTATGGTATATACTGATAACGCTTGATGGTGACATCAGCTCCAGGAGAAGCTCTTCCATACTGTGCCGCCTCAGCCAGTACATCTTTAGCAGATCTTGAGCAGCATATAGATAGGCTAACGTCAAGTGCTTCCAGTTGTGCTGCCTTGGACAGAAGGAACTCAATCAAAAGCATCTCATTGCGCTCACAGATGGCACCCTTTATCCGAACATTTGTGAGATTGGAGAACAAGTCATCAGAACAATGCGCATATAGTGAGTTAATATTTGCTTCCACAAGCTTATCTTCATAATCCATGAACTGTCAAAAATGAGCGATGAGAACTGAATTAGAACTAGCATAGAAGTTAAAAAAAATTCTACCTTTCAAATAATATTTAGCATCATCATACCTCAATATCCAATTCTTCAAGTTTATGAGCATTCTTCACTACACATAAGATATTTACAATGCCAGATGGAAAGCACAGTTGTGTACGGAGTGATAAACTCTTCAAATTTTCAAAGGATGGTGAGAGTCCCTCCAAAGCATCACTCGATGTAAACTGAAACATAAGTGAAACATTAACATAAGGCAAGATGTAGGTGCTGGTAACTAGATTTTTCTAATTGTTCTTCTATTATGTATGTATTAAAATCTTTTGGTGCTTTAGGGGTAATATGAACATAAACTACACTATGATGTATGTTAATGTGAAATCAACTAGGACTTCTGAAACCAGAAAACATATCCAACACAATGAGCTGACACACAAAGAATATCAAAGCCCTCCTATGAGGAGCTTTAACTTTGACCATCAATTAGACTGATAATATACGAGTCATGAGCCTTAAAAATTCTATGGTAAAAAAATCAATATGAATTCAATAGTATAAATTCTATGACGCATATCATACATTTAATTAGTCAAACTTGAACCTCAAAATGTGTGGCATGAACTGACATGGGGGAATTATATAGTGAAAGTACTATTCTAGACACATTCACGTGTTATTTTCAAGTATCCAACTAAGCGTGTGCAAAAACTGAAACCGGCCAAACCAGCCAGTGACACCTTAGTTCATTTTCCTTCACATGTTATTCTAATATTACAAGCACTTACTCACGGGGAATTAATATTTAGCCATTAGTCATAATAATGTAAAACAAAAGGAAGGACATAAATAAACAACAAAGCACGAAACACAAATATCAAGCAATTTTAGTCTGAACATGGTATCTACATGGCCATACATCACCAAGTTATGGAGGGGATGGATCCTCATAATCTCTTGGTTAAGATTAGATCCGATTTGTGGATCACATAATTCATCCGATAAAACAGGACTGTCATGTACCATCAGAAATCAAGCAAGAAAAAAAGAAGAATAGTTCTTCTTGCTTGCCTCCTGGGACAAAAGACGTCCCTTACCTCTCCACAATCCTAGTCTATAACAGAATTTTTCAGATTACACCCACAAGAAAGTCATAACATGCAACAAATATTATCTATATGTCCGCTGGTACCAGCCCAACATTCGCATTTTTTTCAGATTCTACTGCCAAAATAAATAATATGATGGAAAATAATAATAAATATAAACTATATGTTGGCAATTTTTCATATATGAGTCCAAGTCATGTGCATAAGCTAAATAACCAATACCAAAGTTACATAATAAACTGATAAGTGAGATATAAGAATTATCAGACTCCACAGCAAAATCAATATGTTTGATGGCTTATAGAAATTCTATTCATCCACAAAAAAAGTTGTAAATCGTGTCGAATAAGAAGTTAAGCTGCTGACCTGGCCCAACAAACTAAACGACGAACCTGAACACCCCAAATAATAAGTGACTTGGTTGGTTCTGGATTTGGACAGGGATAGGATGTTGTGGGTTCGGTTCCGTATTTGTACAGACAGGGACAGGGATAGGATGTTATGGGTTCATATAAAACCAAAATGATGTTCTATGTTCAGATTATCACCCATTGACAGCAGTATTAACGCATGCTTTGGACCATACAGAATTCGTAGAGTACATATTAGATTGAACTTTACAGTTGAGACTGTGATAGTGAGTCTGTCATGCATATTAGCTATTACTGTGAGTCTGACTAGTGAATATTGACGTTTTGTTTTAACAAATGCCTATTTTCACATATAGTTAGCTGATCTTAGGCTATGCTTCTAAAGCAAGCAATCTGAAACTTTGGCTGGCGACTAGCAATCCAATAATCCATATTTGGTAGGATAACAAAAGAAGACGATTCCTTCTCCCTTAATTAGCTCTTAGTGACAAGCAAATACAGCTATTACTTCATTATATTATCTGCCAATAGACCAAATATGCAGAGAAACAGGGATCAAAAAGGAAAAGAAATTACCGGCATACTGAGCTTGAGCTTCGTAGCTTGATGCAAGGCAGAGATAAGCATCAAGAAATCTCGATCGGCAGGGTAGAATCCAAAGAACAAGCCAGACACATCGGCTACCTCCAGGAACGGGAGAGCACTGAAATGCCAGCCGTAATAATAGTTTTGAGTGACCTGAAGGCGCCGGAGATTGGGCGCATTAATAACCCATTGCTCGAACACTTCATCTTCTTCACCGTCAACCTCGACCCTGGGAATGCTCATGGTGTCAAGCTGCAGGGTTCGAAGCGACGGCGACGAAGAGATCAGTGCCTCCAATCCTCTCGCGCCTTGGGCGAATCCGACTTTGGACAGGCTTAGAGTGGTCAGACTCGGGAACCCCACGAAGGTAGGCGGCGGCGCCTGGATCTTGCAGCCGAGGAGGTCGAGAGTGGCGAGGTGGCGGCAGGAGAAGATGCAGGGGTGGAGCCTGTAGATATTGGAATACTGGAATTCGGCGGAAACGGATCGGACCCCCAGGGCGGCGAGGCGGAGAAGCCAGAGGCTGAAGCGGCCGAAGTCGCGCTCCCGGACGTAGGGGAGGCGGAACTGGTGGACGGGGTGGGCGCAGCGCGCGATGACGCGGTCGACGGTACCTGTGGGCGTCCCGGGGGGCCAGTCGAGGAAGCGGTAGGGGACGGGCTCCCAGCGGCGGCGCCAGACGCGGGAGAGCACGGAGGTGCGGGCGGCGTCGCGGATGGGGAGGCGGGAGAGGATCTCCTCCTGCATCGCCGGCGGGAGGCATTCCAGGATCGGCGCCGCTGCGGTGTCCCGCGACCGGAGCTGCGGCATTTCTCTCTGATGGATGAATAGAATTGACGATTTTTGAGTTTCGATGCCAATTAGTACTGGTAGGAAGCAAGGAAGCGGGAGAGCCGGATGCGTGCCTCGATTGAAGAATGATTCTGGATTTTGCGGTTGACCGGCGGTACACTAGCTAGGCCAGCGAGCGTCATGCTAGCACGTCGGCCGGCCGCAAGGTGGTAGTGGCCATCACGATCCGAAGATGATCCAACAGTACAAGAAAAGCCTTTCGGCCCTTAATCATTCGTTTTTTTTTTGAACTTAATCATTCGTTTTCCTTTGGACTGAGGCAACTGCCATGCGATTCGAGAACGTGGAGCAGCGTCGGGAGCTGGCCACTGACGCGCTGCTGGGCATTTTTTTTTTTTTAACCAACGAGCTGATACAGCTCATACACCATTTGCTCTCAAGATCAGACTCACACTCAAACCTATATAGCCTTGATGCATAGGAAAAGAACAACTACTGAAAGGAAAAGGTCCATTTTAAACCTTAAACTCATATCGTATGTGTTAGCTAAATGGAACCCTGAACTAACGATCCCTGAAATCGGCACTCCCACTTCACTAATCCCGTCTAATTTAAACCTTGGGGGTCCTATTCAAACAGGGATTCGGTGACGTGGCAAGTGGTGGCCAGGATTGTACCGAGGATGAGGGAAGATGGCTGGGTTTTTTCGCGTTCGGCCTGAAAGAAGTTGGGCCGGTCGAGGAAGCGGTAGGGGCCAGACGGGCTCCCAGCGGCGGCGCCAGGCGCGGGAGAGCACAGAGGTGTGGGCGGCGTCACGGAGTTGCAATTCGAGAACGTGGAGCAGCGTCGGGAGGGAGTTGCAACTCAAGAACGTGGAGCAGCGTCGGGAGGTGCTAGTTGGCTCGCTGCATGTATAGTAGTAGATAGTTTTTATTAAAAAAAGGAGTATAATCCATCGGTTGATGCACATATCTTTTCATTAAAAGTTCATCATTCAAATTTATTACAGACGTATGGTTTGCTTAGTGTTGACATAAGAATCAACCAGCGTAAAATACAAAGCATAGTAGAAGTCACGTCGGATTTTTGTGAGGCAGAGGAAAGACAACGGGAGAGAGAAGGTTGGTGTGGCATCCCGCAAAACCACTACTAGAAAATCGCGTTGAATTTGTGCATTGCATCGTCATCATCATGCATTGTTTGCCAAAACTATTTTTGCAAAGCCCATGCTTTAGTTTCCGTATCTGTGATATCCCCTGCAGCCTTATATTGCCTTGGACACACCCTATTACCTGTTGTTTGGTAGATAGTTGGACTTGCGTGTCGTAGTTGCTTGCTCAAGTGCTGATGTGTGTCGTCATATGCCACAGTTGCTGATGTATTGCCGCATGTGGATGTTGGAGATGGTTCTAGTTTTATTTATCGTCACTTTAATTTCTGTTTAACAACTAAAATTGAATAAGCAGAGGCATCGGTGGGTGATAGAAAATATTTGGTTTCCGAACGCCCACTTGTGTCCCGTAAGACCCCGAGTACTTGATACCTGTTCCTTGATTTTTGCGCGCTATCCACATCCGGGAGGTATATGGGACCCCCCTGAGCCAGAGCTTGATTCAGTCTTATTTCTTGGGGCCACAACTAGTTTGCGGTTTTATTACGATCATGTACTTATGCCATGATACTTTCTGTATTTAAATTGTGCGAGGAGCACACTGTACTGTTTAGGTATGCGGAGTGATTACGCGGTATCGACAAGCCCAGCCACACTTTCGGGTTCCCGACGCTTCATGACCATTGGCGCAACCTTGAGGCCGATCGGAGCTTGCTTACTCCGTTATGGATCTACTCAAAGGGTGGCCCCTGAAATATTTCTGAATCGTGATTGTTCACCGTGAAAGCCTCGTTGGGTTTTGATTTGGTTTTTCCGAGGTTGATCGGCGTGTGTTGCTATTGGTGCACCCGGCGGGTAAAACTTTCTGAAAGCCGTGTCCGCGGATATGGACGACTTGGAGCACAGTATCTCGATCATAGACAAGCATAACTAAAGTTTACTGCTATAAATTTGACTTATAATGACTAGTAATCAGCTCCACTACAACGGAATGGCTAATTAATACTGCCCACAATTGCTTGTTTGATTGTCGCTTGCGACAATTGTATCTGACTAGTAAGTATTGCAACTACAACGAAATGGCTGAATAAAAGTACCAACAACTGCTGGGTTTTGGGTTTATCTCATGCTATCTGTACCTGATTAGTAATTGTTGCAACTATCACGGAATGATTAATTAAAAGTGCCCACTGCTTATTTTATCAGGATGATTAATTACACCTGACTAGTAATTGCTACAACGATAACTTAATAGGTAAAACTGCCAACGGTGTGAGTTCCTCGGTTGACTTCCTCGTTTGGTCTCGAGGGGGAAACACCAGGATGGGTTTGATTGATGGTAGTATCATGTAGGATCCGGATAGGTCATTCTCACCCCTCTCTGTTATCCGCCAGTTGTATCGAGTCTCTATAGGTTGTTTAGTGCATGCTGCCGCTGCCGCTTCAGTCCACCATACCTATGTAGGCGAGGACCGCCGAATTCTAGCCTCGCCGTGTACTGGCCTCGATCTTGGCGCTCCTTCTTTGTTTCCTTTGCCCTTTGTCGGCACCCTTTGTTTAAGCAGGTTTTGAGATCGACCGTTAGCGGGGTTACCCTTCCGGCTTGGCACAGGCGAGGTTATGGACGCCACTGGTTATTCTTGAGGCTCTTAGCCCCATTTGCTTCTTGTCCGTAGCTGGACGCTCTATCGTTTCGAGGTGATTTGGATCTTTGTATATTATATCGTATTCGACTCCTTGAGTCGCGTATATATATCTGCTACGTGGGTTCCATCGAGGACTGTTGTGTAATGTTATTACCGCTTTCCACCCGCACGAAAGTGCTGGTGAGCACCTTTGAATCGTTTCTATGCGGGTTTGGTGAATTTTGTCCAAACTTGCATAGGTCCGATCGAGGGTGCTACTGATGGTATCGAGCTCGGGTTGCGATACACAAGTCCAGCCTGTAGGATAACCTAGCTAACGGCCGAAGTAGAGAGTCAAAACTATTTTCGAAAATCGGTTGGATAGTTCTGAATAGGTCTGATTTTACTCCTTACCCCTCTGCTGTTCGCCTCTTACCTCTACGTGTCTTGAATCCGCTCTCTTCTCTCTCTTCGAGTCCAGGAATTCTCGTGGTTGGGTTTCCGTCGTACCTTCAGGGTTTCGCTTTCTCCCTTTTGTAACGGAGGTGCTACGATCATCAATCTGCAAGCGCTCATTGTGCCCTTCATCCGATCTTACATTCTTGAGATCTTTATCCCTATGTGTTCCTTCTTTGGATATCGATTGTCGTGAAAAACATATGAGAAGGGCGAGCTTTGGTGAAGTTGGGGTTAACCTTGAGCATGTGTTGTTCATGCCAATGGAACCACCATGAAACCTAATCAGTGTGTCTTTCATACGATTTCTGGCAACACTCCTTGTTCAACCTCGCTTTGTCGAGATCTTGATCTAATTCGAGTTGGATGCTTAATCCGCGTATTCGTGTGCAGAGTAATGGTATGAGTGTGGGATGGAGTAGCTACCCTACCACTGCTCTTATCATTCACTCTTGTATGTCGAATCAGTGGATCCAGCAATTTCACTCCGTCCACGGAAGTTAGGGGTGGCTTTATTTGTTGATACCTCTACCTTGACCTTTTGTTCCGGAGTGTTCTCTCGGCGATCGAGCAACGACCCTTTGTTGGTGGTGTCGCCGTTTTCAATATGAAGGAGGAACCATCGTTAGTGGTGTCGCGAAGATCTACACGAAGTGAGAAGATGCAGATCGCCGACCTTCCTTCCGGTACCATGAGGCGGATCTCGAGGGCGAGATCCATTGTTAGTGGTGTCGAATTGTGGCATCCCGCAAAACCACTACTAGAAAATCGCTTTGAATTTGTGCATTGCATCGTCATCATCATGCATTGTTTGCCAAAACTATTTTGCAAAGCCCGATTTATTTTCCCAAACGCCCCATCTTTATTCAAACATCAAAACCGAGTCCCCGGAATATTTTGTTTTGGCCGCTATCGGTTTGCAGACGGCCCGTTTAAATCAAATAAAATTTATATTTATTTTGCGGGGCAGTCGAACGGGCCAACCCGACCCGAACGACCACCCCCAGATATTTTAAATCGGTCCACCAACCGCCCTTCCTAAAACCTAAACCTACCCAGAATTCTACCACCCAATCCCTCCACATCACCCCCACCAATCCCCATACGCCACCTCATCTCTCCCCTCTTTCCTAGCCACTCCCTAGCTGCCACTTGTCCCTCCCTCTCTCTCTCCCTGGACCCTCTCAACCCACCAAACGCACACACCCCACCCCCAGACTCACCCTGGCCACACAAACACAGCACACACGCCACAAGAAGATGCCTCAGCACTGCCACCCTGTTTCAGCGTGGGTCCCACCATCCACCACCTCCCCGGCCCCCGCCACCATGCCTTGTGCCTCCCTCTCTCTGTTCTTCTTCCGGCTCGCCCGACGCCTCCCCTGCCGCCGCAACCCCACCGACCACCGCACCAGTGCCTCTCGGGCTCCCCGCCTCCGCCACGACGCCACCTCCGCCTCCTCCGCCTCCGCCTCCACCTCGCTGACGCCTCCTCGGCGTCCGCCGTCGCCGCCCGAGCCGGCCTCGACCCTGCCAAGGCCTCTGCCGCTTCTCCGGCCACGCACGCCGCCGCCCGGCGCCCGCTCCTCCGGCCACCCCTGCCCGGCCGCCGCCGCTCCTCCGTTCTCCGCTCATGCCGGCCCGAGCTCGCCCGCGCGCTGCCGTTCCTCCTCCTGGGAGCCCGAGCTCACTGCGCCGCCTCGCCCGTGTCGCCCCATCGCGGCTCGTCTCCTGCCGCTCCTCGCCAGTCCGTTGTGGCCTGCCCAGCCCCGCCTGCTGCCAGGCCTGCAAAGCCGAGCACCCCCTCGGAACCTCTAAGCCTTTGGCAGGCCTCCGTCGGCCTTCCTCGGCCCTACAACGCTTCGGTAGCAACGCGAGGGGTTGTGTGGCCATGGCACAAACCAGTGCACAACTCCGAGCCGAGACCCCAAGATCTTCACGGATTCGAAGACCGAACCCGCCAACGACAAGGACTCCAAGATCGACATCGAACAGACAGATCCGGTGAACCCCCGACGCCATCCGAGATCTCCATCGACCACAATCCGGAGTACAACGCTCCCTTTCATGGAAACCGAAGCCCGATCCCGGTGTTCCAAGGGCCACGCCAGGAACCGAGCGTGAAGATCGCCAAGATCCGCCGGCGCCGAACCCAAGACCGACATCGCCACCGGGAACTCCGACAAGGACGCCAAGGTCGTTAAACGGAACCCCCAAGTTCAACTCGCCTAGGTCGTCATCGAGAACGCCGAGAACTTCCCCGAGCGAAGGTCCGAGCTCGCTCATAGAACGCCAAGTACCCCGAAGACCGTTCCGCTGAAACCCCAAGATCATCAACGGCACCCGAGCTCGACACCGGCAACTAAGATGGCCCCACGAGACCGTCGACAAGAGACCCCGAACCCCGGAACCCTGAGTTCTCCATCTAGGACGCCAGGATCGTCGCCATGACCCGAAGACCCCGGATGCGCCAAGACCTACCCCCCCGAGTCCGAGAACGACCCCGTCGAACCCTAAACCCTGAGACCGACCCGGACCCCGGAACCCTCGGAACCCCAAGACCGTCGAGACCCCTCAATGTGTGAACCCCTTATCCGAGAACCCTATTTTATAATATAATAACAATTGATGCATATTGAATTGTCATACTCGCATGCATATCTGTGGTTTGGGGGCCTTATGCCGATTCACCTAATAACTAAATATGGGGCCCATATGCGGGAAAATCTAGCCTTATATTGGCCTCATTTAAACTTGTGTAGCGAACCCGTATCATCTTTGGCCATGTTAATACAACATTTAATATGCGGGGTAGCTAAATAACTTGAACCACCTAACAATTGTCGGGACCCCGGTTCCGCTTAATATCGACCTAATTGCATCGCACCTTGCCATGCCATACATCATACATGCATCATGCCGATCTTCTGCCGTGTATTAAATATTGCATCCGGTGTTTCTTCTAGTGTTTTGCTTCTTCGCGGATAAGGCCGTTGAGTTGATGTGAGCTTACCGATCTTGGTTGAACCTTCGACAATGTTTCGAAGAGCATCTCCCTTTCTACCCATCTTACTTTATAGTATTTATTCCTCCTGTTGATCTATTGCTATCTCGTGTTGCGATGCTTTAGTTTCCATACTGATATCCCTATGACCTTATATTGCCTTGGACACACCTATTACATTGTTTGGTAGATAGTTGGACTTGCGTGTCGTAGTTGCTTGCTCAAGTCTTGATGTGTCGTCATATGCCACAGTTGCTGATGTATTGCCGCATGTGGATGTTGGAGATGGTTCTAGTTTTATTTATCGTCACTTTAATTTCTGTTTAACAACTAAAATTGAATAAGCAGAGGCATCGGTGGGTGATAGAAAATATTTGGTTTCCGAACGCCCACTTGTGTCCCGTAAGACCCCGAGTACTTGATACCTGTTCCTTGATTTTTGCGCGCTATCCACATCCGGGAGGTATATGGGACCCCCCTGAGCCAGAGCTTGATTCAGTCTTATTTCTTGGGGCCACAACTAGTTTGCGGTTTTATTACGATCATGTACTTATGCCATGATACTTTCTGTATTTAAATTGTGAGAGCACCTTTGCTTTGTTAGGTATGCGGAGGGATTACGCGGTATCGACAAGCCCAGCCACACTTTCGGGTTCCCGATTCGCTTCTGACCATTGGCGCAACCTTGAGGCCGCCTCGAGCTTGCTTACTCCGTTATGGATCTACTCAAAGGGTGGCCTGAAATATTTCTGAATCTGTGATTGTTCATCGTGAAAGCCTCGTTGGGTTTTGATTTGGTTTTTCCGAGGTTGATCGAGCGTGTTGCTATTGGTGCACCGCCGGTAAAACTTTCAAAGCCGTGTCCGGATATGGACGACTTGGAGCACAGTATCTCGATCATAGACAAGCATAACTAAAGTTTACTGCTATAAATTTGACTTATAATGACTAGTAATCAGCTCCACTACAACGGAATGGCTAATTAATACTGCCCACAATTGCTTGTTTGATTGTCGCTTGCGACAATTGTATCTGACTAGTAAGTATTGCAACTTCTAGCGAAATGGTGAATAAAAGTACCAACAAGCTTTGGGTTTTGGGTTTATCTCATGCTATCTGTACCTGATTAGTAATTGTTGCAACTATCACAGAATGATTAATTAAAAGTGCCCACTGCTTATTTTATCAGGATGATTAACTACACCTGACTAGTAATTGCTACAACGATAACTTAATAGGTAAAACTGCCAACTGTGTGAGTTCCTCGGTTGACTTCCTCGTTTGGTCTCGAGGGGGAAACACCAGGATGGGTTTGATTGATGGTAGTATCATGTAGGATCCGGATAGGTCATTCTCACCCCTCTCTGATAAACGCCAGTTGTATCGAGTCTCTATAGGTTGTTCAGTGCATGCTGCCGCTGCCGCTCAGTCCACCATACCTATGTAGGCGAGGACCGCCGAATTCTAGTCTCGCTGTCTTGGCCTCGATCGACGCTCCTTCTTTGTTTCGCTTTGCCTTTGTCGGCACCCTTTGTTTAAGGTGTTTTGAGATCGACGTTAGCGGGGTTACCCTTCCGCTTGGCACGCAGGTTATGGACGCCACTGGTTATTCTTCAGGGCTCTTAGCCCCATTTGCTTCTTGTCCGTAGCTGGATGCTCTATCGTTTTCAAGGTGATTTGGATCTTTGTATATTATATCTGTATTCCTGACTCCTTGAGTCGCTGTTATATATATATATCTGTTCTGTGGGTTCCATCGAGGACTGTTGTGTAATGTTATTACTTCGTTTTCCACCCGCACGAAATTGCCTGGTGGGCACCTTTGAATCGTTTCTATGCGGGTTTGGTGAATTTTGTCCAAACTTGCATAGGTCCGATTCTGAGGGTGCTACAGTTGGCATCTACATCAGAGGCGGTCTATTTTCTCGAGTGAAGGGTCTTGCCCCTAGCTTTTATTACAGAAAGCCGCATAGTAGCACACCGTTTTTGACAAGTTTATTACAAGTAAATCTTGGGTAAAACCTTCCCCATAGAAAAGATTAGGCCCACTACAGAAGTTCAGAAACCAGAATCCACCACAAGAACAACATCTAAGGAAAACTCGGAGAACATTATCTAAAACAGCGAACAAAATAAAAGATGGTAAGACATGATCCTCAATTCCTCATCCTTCTATCTGTTTCACTCCTGTATCCATCCTTTAATTTGGTGGAAAAGGGCATTCGCCACCTTAAGCAGTTTCTCGACTCCTTCTTAATGATCATTTCAAAGTTTTGTCCTATGCAAATGCGCCCAAAGATAAATAACATGCTAAGATTCTAGAAATAACACTAACTAGATCCATGGGCACGATATTCTTAAAGCAAGCTCATTTCTAACTTTTCAAAGGGTCCATAGGACTACACCAATCCCAATAGCTACTAAAAACTGAGAAATTCTTTTTTAAAGGCAAGGATCCATCTACAAACATCCAAAATGTTGCTCTCTCTCTCAATGGTGACTCTAGGGATAGAGTGTCTCAGATTAAATCTATTTTTCAATGCAGCAAATGTCCTCTCAATGGTGACTCTAGACATTAAATGTATTTTTCAATGCAGCAAATGCCCTCTCAATGGTGACTCTAGACATTAAATGTATTTTTCAATGCAGCAAATGCCCTCTCAATGGTGACTCTAGGGATAGAGTGTCTCGGATTGAAAAAGTCCATAGGATTTTGCGGTCTATTCCTTGGAGAGAACTCGTTTTTATGTACCTTGTTTTCCTAAAGGGTGGCAGAATCCTAGGCCAACGTGCATATCCAGCATCTTCAAGATAGAACTTACCATCAGGGATGTTCAACCCATCAGCTCTAGACAAGCTGTCAGCAAGAATGCTTACATCATGAGCAGATCCTTTCTAGCCAGCTAGCATGTAGGTGAACTTCAAATCAAAATCAATAACAGCCAGCATATTCTAGCTGGTATAATGTTTCCTTACTCTGTAAGTTACTGACTGTGATTTTGACACTCTAGCAGTCACATGAGTACCATCAATCGTGCTGATACAATCTTGTCAGCACACGATCAAAGTGTCATGTTTTTGAGCAATGTGGATGTTTAGTGAAAGGAAATAAGAGAACTATTGATCACCCTGAAATATGGAAACCATCTACGACTGTTCCATATCTTGCTTGGTGTGCGACCATGATGACCCACAAGTATAGGGTGTGTATCATAGTACTTTCAATAAATAGGAGTGTCGATTCCAACGAAGAGCAGAAGGTGTTGAACAGTGGTATGGAGCAGGAACTCTCTGCAAACACTTTGCAAACGGATTTTTAGGGGTTTTCTGATAAGGCAACAAAACAAAGTGCAAGTAATAAAAAACAAACGCAGCAAGTGGTCCAATCCTTTCTTAGCAAAGGACAAGCCGGTGGAAATAATTCTAAGGACCAAACATTCTCGAGGACACATGAGAATTCTGTCAAGTGCTTTCGCTTTATATAGCTGAGTACTCTTCTCTAGTGTTGTAAGTGTTGTATGGGTGAACCTGTGCTAACATACCGACCTTACTTGGACTAATACATACTTGTGATTAAACCCCCTGCAAACATCTGTATCTACAGGAAAGTAATTAAGATATAAATCTAACCACAACCTTAAACTCCGAGATCCTACACTCCCTTGTGCAAAGGTGTCCTAACGGGGGTTCAGGTTCCTGTCACTCCGGCAACCCCACAATTAGTAGCCAAATACACAATGAATTCACCTAGGCCAATAAATGGTGAAGTATCATGTAGTCGACGTTCACATGACACTACTAGAACAATAGCACCACAACTTAAATACTAAACCATTTAATAATAACACAACACAAATCCACTAATAACAACATGACTTCTCTCATGTCCTCAAGAACTAAACGAACTACTCATAAGACATCATATGGATCAATATCAAATGGATAACAATCTGAACATAAATAATAATCCAATGGTTCCACTCACAAGCATCAACTACAATAGTAATCAACACCGGGAAAGTTTCCCCTAAGAACTAAAGCAATATCCAACACAATTGTTACAGCAGGACGGAGTGGTGATGATGGTGCTAGTGGAGATGATGGTGTGGATGATGATGATCCCGATGAAGCCTAGCTTGATGATGGTGTTGATGGCGATGGTCTCCCCTCTCCGGGAAGGAATTCCAGAATCTGTGCCGGAGATCTTCTCTCTCGGTGTTTTCCGCCCCCAGGCGGAAATCTATCTGTGGTCGCCCCGCCTTAGGGTTTCGTAGGAAGATATAGGAGAGAAGGCAGTCGGGAGCCGGGTAGGTGGGCCACACCTGGCCTAGGCGCGACCCAGGGTGGGCCTGCGCCTAGGGGGTGTGGGGCCCCTACGGGCCCTCTTCGCTCCTCCTTCTGGCTTCCTCGTTCTTTTAGAAAAATAATATTTTCCCATATTATTCTGGTATTTTTCTGATCTTCGCGAAATTGCACCAAAACGTCTTCTTTTCCATCAGAATCCAGACTCTGGCAGTTCATCCTCCAAGAATCATCCAACATGCATAAACAAATGAAAAGTCATAAGTAATACCTCATAATAAGACATATATCAATGAATAAAGATAAATTATGATATAGAATGGTGATGCAAATTGGGCGTATCAACTCCCCCAAGCTTAGACCTTCGCTTGTCCAAGCAATCGATCTCGATAAACATGTCCACAGGTTTATGGAGTGAAGTGTCGATAAAATAATACGAACAAGAAGCATCACACTACCATTGCACAACTCATAGAAGAAAGCAACTCACCATTATATAACTTAGCTTGCAACCAAGTACAACAGTCACAATAGAGATGCATGATGAGCCACAAGTATAGGGGGTGTATCGTAGTACTTTTGATAAATAGGAGTGTCGATCCCAACGAGGAGCAGAAGGTGCTAAACAGTGGTATGGAGCAGGAAATCTCTGTGAATACTTAGCAAACGGATTTTTAGTGGTTTTCTGACAAGGCAACGAAACAAAGAGCAAGTAACAGAAGTAACAAACAAACGGAGCAAGTGACCCAATCCTTTCTTAGCAAAGGACAAGCCGGTGGAAATACTTATAAGGACCAAACGTTTTCGAGGACACATGGGAATTCTATCAAGTGCTTTAGTTTCAAATAGCTAAGTATTCTTCTCTGGTGTTTGTAAGTGTTGTGTTGGTGAACTTGTGCTAACATACCGCCCTTCCTAGGACTAATGCATACTTGTGATTAAACCCCTTGCAAACATCCGTAACTATAGTAAAGTAATTAAGATATAAATCTAACCACAACTTTAAACTCTAAGATCCTACGCTCCCTTGTGCAAAGATGTCCTAACGGGGGTTCAGGTTTCTGTCACTCCGGCAACCCCGCGATTAGTATCCAAATACACAATGCATTCCCCTAGGACCATAAATGGTGAAGTGTCATGTAGTCGACGTTCACATGACACCACTAGAAGAATAGCACCACAACTTAAATACCAAACCATTGAATAATAACTCATCACAGATTCACTACTAACAACATGACTTCTCCCATGTCCTCAAGAACACAACGGACTACTCACAAGACATCATATGGATCAAGATCAAGGATGATATGATAATGGATAACAATCTGAACATACACAATAATCCAATGGTTCCGCTCACAAGCATCAACTACAATAGTAATTAACACCGGGAAAGTTTCCCCTAAGAACTAAAGCAATATCCAACACAATTGTTACAGTGGGACGGAGTGGTGGTAATGGTGATGGTGGAGATGATGGTGTGGATGATGATTATGATCCCGATGAAGCCTAGCTTGATGACGGTGTTGATGGCGACGGTCTCCCCTCTCCGGGAAGGAATTCCCCCGGCAGATATCTGTCTGCCGGAGATATCTTTCTCTCTCGGTGTTTTCTGCCCCCAGAGGCGGCGGAAATATATCTGTGGTCGCTCCCCTGGTGTTAGGGTTCCGTAGGGAAGATATAGGCGAAGGGGCGAAGTCAGGACGAGCAGGTGGGACACACCTGCCCTAGGCGTGGGGTCAGGTAGGCTCGCGCCTAGGGGGTGTGGGCCCCCTGAGGCCCATCTTCGTCCCTCCTTCTGGCTTCCTTTCTTCGGTAAAATAATATGTTTCCATATTTTCTGGTATTTTCGATCTTGAGAAATTGCAAACGCCTTCTTTTCCATCGAATCCGGACTACGGCACCATCCTCCAGGAATCATCCAACATGCAAAAACAGATGAAAAGCCATAAGTAATACCTCATCATAAGACAAATATCAATGAATAGAGGTAAATTAGGATATAGAATGGTGATGCAAATTGGAAGTATCAATTCCCCCAATCTTAAACTTCGCTTGTCCCCAAGCGAATACTAAGCTCAGTAAACATGTCCATAGGTTTATGGAGTGAAGTGTCGATAAAAGAATACGAATAAGAAGCATCACACTTACCATTGCACAACTCATAGAAGAAAGCAACTTACCATCATATAACTTAGCTTGCAACCAAGTACAGCAGTCACAATAGAGAAGCATAAAGATAAATCATATTGGAATTGGCAAACTTGTTCTTGGTCAGAGAACACCTGGCAAACAGTTTCATAAAAAGCTTTTTGTAGAAGTTTCAAGACAGGAGCACTATTTGCTCAAAAAGGTTTTTCACAAGTGAAGGATTTTAAAGTAATACTCAATAGATAAGAGTTTTGTGCAAACAAGGAAGATAAATAACATGATTGAATAAATCACCATATGAATGCTTGAAACACAACAACTCAAAAGCTTGTTGGAGAAAGAGAGGAAGTAGGTTTACTGGCTCAAACTAGTAACTGTGAGAAAGGTCCCTTCTGAGAGGGTAGCAGGGATTACAAGTCATAAAGAGCTTCCAAAAGATTATGGTACTTACTATCTTTGAGCCCTCATTGCCCCTATCATAAGCATCTTGAGATGATTAAGGTTAAAGTGAACAAATATGGAGTATATGCTTGACGAAATATAAGTTGGCAATCTCATGTCCCTTGAATATGAGGGCCACTCCTCATGCATACACAACTTTGGGTCCAGGTAAGTTCTTGTCATTGTAAGTATTTGCATATCATTGAGAACCGCCAACGGGGTACCCCTTGCACATGGTACAGGAGCTTTCCCATAACCAAAATGACAAGGCAAGCAGACAATGAGCATCTCGGCGATCTTTTTATTTACTATGTGTATAGCTTTTTATTGAGGATGCTTCATAGATGACTCACTATGGTGATGTTGCAAGTTTCCACCATGATTAAGAATGTCTTAGGCTAGCGGCACAGGCGTTTCTCTAACACAAAATACAAACTCCATGGGCTTACAAGTTCCCTCTTTATTTCACACTGTTGACATCCATAGACAAAAGAGCACGATATCAACTGTGTACAGAGTACAAGTGCAATGTTGAAAACATTCCTCGTGACAACACGGTTCTGTTAATCCCAACATATAGATGCAAGCATATACAACTTCGATGTTCACAATGGTTCAAGTCTATTAGGGGCAAGTAAATAAAGTGTGCCATCAAGTTCGTGAGAGCTTTACTAACTAGTTTTCACATAACAAAATACTTTTTAATTTGAAAGGTAGATGAAGCTTGAGAATTTGCTAGGAATAGCAAAAGATATTAGGTAGATATGGTGGACACAAGTGGCAAAAGTTTTGGGTTTAAAAGATTTTAGAAACATGAGAAGTATGCCTTCTCAAAACAGGTTTTTGGCTAGCAAGGCTGGGTAGCAAGCAAGAGAGTTGAAAGAAACAAGCAAACATACAAGTAATAAAGAAAAACATGCAATCTTCTTTGAAGACACAAAAGAATCTTAAATAAAGAATACTAAGCTTATGAGCCAACAAGAAAGAAAACAAATGATACCAAATACCTGTAAGCTTTTTTCTTTCTTTCTTTTTCTTTCAAATTAATGCCACTGACCAGAACTCGGTTTGCCAAAACCAATTTAGATCCACTTGATGATCCCAAAGTGGTGCCAATACTTATCAACAAGATCCATCATATAATAGAGATTGCAAACTAAAAATAAGAAGTGCAAAAAGTAAAAGATGAGACTTCTCATTAATATTCCAATAAAGGCACTCACACCAAGGGATACATAGATAATGAACTAAAGGAGAGATACTTCCACATGCAAACCAAACTATAAGATAACCCCTCTACCATAGATATGAATCCACTAAAAAGGTAACAGATAAAAGATAATGGTGGTGATACCGCGACACTCCCCCAAGCTTGGAACAAGCCAAGGGGATGCCAAACCTGATGACGAATTACTCCTTTGGTGGCGGTGGTGTTCTCTTGTCATCATAGAACTTCCAAGGCAATGGTTACCCATCCAAAAAGGATTTCCTTGTCTCTGCAATCCTGAAACTAGCAGCAGAGCTTATACGATCAAATCTAGCCTCATACTCACAGTTTTGATTCTGTATGTCATAGAGTTGTGCTTGCAATTGATTGGTGGTTTGACGGAGTGAGAAGATCTCTTCTCGGAGCTCAGCAACTTCTCCCTCGTGCTTGGTGATGAGTTCTGAACTTATCTTGTGAATAACATCCACTTCGCGTTCTGCCATCTTCTTGTACCTGGAAACTTCTTGTTCCAACGCTTCCATCCTGTCTTCCAGGCTCCCTTCTCCTTTAGGGCCTTGAACTTCTTACATCTGTACCTTCCCCTCTTTGAGGATCAACTCTTTGGGATGAATCCTCAACTCATACATGTACGGGTTGAGGACTTCCGTAGAGTAATCCTCCATGGGTGATCCAGAGGAAGACATTGAGGCTCCAAATCTGAGAATTTTCCTGACAGAAACAGATCGAAATGAAAACACGACAAGAACACGATGCAAGAACCTCGGGGAACCCGGGGGTTATATATTATGAAGATTCAATGCATAAGGAAGGTTTTTACACGGAAACGAGGTGGAGTCTGAGCTCGGGGGTGGAACACCCCCCTCAGGCGCGGCCAGGCTAGGCCCACGCCTGGGGTGGGTTTGTCCACCCCGGGCTCCGTTTCCTCCTCAGTTTCGTCTCGTAACTTCCCTTATGTATTAAAAACATCAAAAATATAAAAAGATTGGAGTTTCACGAACCTTCTGTTTTCATCACTTTTACCTATTCAAGGACGAACTCTGTAGTTTCTGGTGTTTGGCTTCTGATAAATTCTTCTGGAGTTTTCATTTGAATAACATCAACTTCTTCATTATAAGAATCTCCAGAAATATAACTTTCACCATTCACCACCTGTGTTGTGTCATCTTTTAGAGAAGAAATTTTGATGGCACCTGAACGATACACTTCCTGGATAACAAAAGGTCCTTCCCATTTGGAGAGTAGTTTCCCTGCAAAAAATCTGAGACAAGACCTATACAAAATAACTTTCTCACCAACATGGAACTCCATTTTGAGAATTCTCCTATCATGCCATATTTTTACTTTTTCCTTAAAGAGCCTAGCATTTTTGTAAGCTTCACCTCTCCACTAATCTAGATTACTTAAGTCGAGTAGTCTTTTCTCACCTGCAAGTCTAAAGTCTCCATTCAACTCTTTCACTGCCCAATAAGCTTTGTGTTCTAATTCTAAGGGCAGGTGACAAGCCTTCCCATAGACCATTTTGTAAGGAGACACCCCCATAGGATTTTTATAAGCAGTTCTATAAGCCCACAAAGCGTCATTCAACTTTTTAGCCCAATTTCTCCTAGATCTATTGATGGGTCTTACTTAAGATAGATTTGATTTCCTTATTGGAAAGTTCTACTTGCCCACTAGTTTGGGGGTGATAGGCTGAATCTATCTGTGGTTTACATCATACTTAGCGAGAGTGTTTCTAAAACCCCCATGAATAAAATGAGAGCCTCCATTAGTCATGAGATATCTAGGCACACCAAACCTAGGGAAAATGGCATCCTTGAGCATTTTCAAAGAGGTCTTACCATCAGCACTGTTTGTAGGTATGGCTTCTACGCACTTTGTAACATAGTCAACAACAACAAGAATATGTGTATACACTTTTGAAGGAGGAAAAGTCCCCATAAAGTCAAATCCCCAACAATCAAAAGGTTCAATAACAAGAGAATAATTCATAGGCATTTCATTGCGTCTAGAGATGTTACCTACTCGTTGGCATTCATCACATGATAAGACAAACTTCCTTGCATCTTTCAAAAGGGTAGGCCAATAAAATCCAGATTGTAAAACCTTTTGTGCAGTCCTATCCACAACATGATGTCCTCCATAAGCACTGCCATGGAATTTTCTCAATATCTCTTGTTGTTCAAATTCTGGTACACATCTTCGCATAATACCATCTACTCCTTCTTTATATAAGGGTGGGTCATCCCAAAAGTAATGCCTTAGATCATAAAAGAATTTCCTTCTTTGCTGGGCTGTATGTTGGAATTATGCCCTAGAGGCAATAATAAAGATGTTATTATTATAATTCTTGTTCATGATAAAGTTTATATTTCATGCTGGAATTGTATTAAGCGGAAACTTTAATACTTGTGTGGTTTGTGAACAACACCGTGTCCCTAGTACGCCTCTATGGACTAGCTCATTGATCAATGATGGTTAAGGTTTCCTAACCATAGACATGAGTTGTCAATTGATAATGAGATCATATCATTGGGAGAATGATATGGTGGATAGACCCAAACAAAGCAGAGCACTTAGATCGTGTCATTGTGTTCGTCTTTGCGAAGCTTTTCCTATGTCAAATATTGTATTCCTTAGACCATGAGATAATGCAACTCCCTGGTATAGGAAGAAAGCTTTGAGGTCATCAAACGTCATCCTATGAGAGGGTGATCATAAAGGTGTCTCTCAGGTGATCGGAAAGTATCTGTTGGGTTGTATGTATCGAGATGGAATTTGTCCCTCCCAAGTCGGAGAGATATACTTGCCCACTCGGTGTCGATATCAACACCGCTTGCAAGCATGTGGTTAAGGAGTTAATCACAAAGTGATATCGGATTACGAACAGTAAAGTACTTGCGTGAGCGAGATTGAACTAGGTATGACTGCAGACGATCGAATATCGGGCAAGTAAAATATCGCGAGACGAAGGGAATATATATATGGGATTGATTGAATCCTGGCATCGTGGTTCATCCGATATGATCATCGATGAATGTGTGGGAGTCAATATGGGTGCCCAGACCCCGCTGTTGATTATTGATAGAAGATCATGTCTGCATATTCTCGAACCCGCAGGGTCACACACTTAACGTATCTCGACACTAGGATAGATTGGATAATTGGTTTATGAATTTTTGTTTGGAGTCTCGGATGGGATCTGGGATATCACGAGAGGTTCCGGAATGGTCCGGAGAATAAGATTCATATAAGGCAGTGCAGTTTTTGGAGTTCGGAATTGTTCCGGGTTAATCGGTATTGTACCGGAAGCTTCTAGAACCTTCCGGAAGGGGACCAACGTGGCCCCACCTTCCGGGAGGGGGCATGGGCCTATGAGGGAGTGTCCTGGCCACTTTGGGCCAGGGGCACAAGGCCCCATAGGGCCCAGCCGATTCTAGAGAGATTTGACTCGTTTAAATCTCGGGATAGAATTTCTAGATAAGGGAGAGTTTAAATCGTTTAAACTAGAGATAGGATTTCTAGATAAGGGAGAGTTTAAATTGTTTAAACTAGAGATAGGCTTGGAGGAGGGGCAAGGGCTGGCGCCCCCTCTATATATAGAGGGGTGCGCCTCCCCCACACACACCTTCCTCCAAGCCCCAGCCTTGCTATCTTCCTCTCCCTCCCGATTGTTTGTAGGCGAAGCCTGCAGTAAATTCTCCACCATATACACCATGCCGTCGTGTTGTAGATCCAATCTATCTCTCCACCATACTCGCTGGTCCGAGGAAGGAGGAGGCGAGGTGCTGCGTGTGCATCTCACGGAGGCACCGCCACTTGTGGTGCTAGATCGGATCGGATCGCGAGGAGGAAGCGAGTACAACTACATCACCCACGCCCGACGAACGTTCATCTGTCTGAATCTTCAAGGGTATGAAGATCTAATCCAATCTCTCATTGTTTGCATCTCCTAGATTAGATCTTGGCTTTCCTCTGTTCGCTCGTAGAAAATTTTGATTTACTATGCCGCGAAACCCTTCAATGGTATCGAGCTAGATCTATGCGTAGATGTGTTTCACGAGTAACGCAACATGGTTGTTGCGGCGTTGATGTTTCTGTTGCAAGCCTCTTGTTTGTGTTCTTCTTATGGCGGGATAGTGAGATTGAAGCGGTCCAGCCAACCTTACGCGACGTCGTCATGAGACCGCTCGCACTTGACGTGTGGCTTGTACCACACATGCGGCTGGTGGATGTCTGTTTCTCTCACTATAGTTGTCATGGGATTAACACCGGAGTTTGGCAACCATAATATCACCGTTGTGGCTTTCCGTAGGTAAGAATCGTTCTTAGCATCTACTCCCATAAGCCACGTAAAACATGCAACAACAAAGTAGAGGCGTCTAACTTGTTTTTGCAGGGAGTGTTTTCTGTGATATGGTATGGCCCAAGATGTGATGTGTATATTGTATGCGATGATCATGTTTTGTAATGTTTCAGGACTTGCATGTCGATGAGTACACAACCGACAGGAGCCATATGGTTGTATTTATAATTGTGTATGACCTGCGAGTCAACTTCTTATACGCCATGTAATAGCTTTACTTTATCGCTAAGTAGTTAGCAATAGTTGTAGTTTCTATTCGTGGTGGAGGCAATCATGGTGGAGTGATGGAGATCATGCCGGAACGCACAAGATGGAGATCATTGCGCAAGGATTGGCTATACCATGTCACATAAAGTTATATGCATGTGATGTTTATCCCTTTATGTATCTTATTATGCTTAGATCGCGACGGTAGCATTATAAGATGATTCCTCACTTAAAGATCAAGATAAAACTGTGTTCCCCAAGTATGCACCGCTATGCGAAAGTTCGTCGTGTCCAAGCATCACGTGATGATCGGGTGCTATAGACTCTACGCTCACATACAACGGGTGCAAGCCAGTTTTTGCACACGCGGAAATACTTGGGTCTAACTTGACGAGCCTAGCATGTACAGACATGGCCTCGGAACACAAGAACCGAAAGGTTAAACATGAGTCATATGAATGATATGATCGACACTTTGTTGTCCACCATTGAAACCACATCTCTTCTCGTGATGATCGGATTAGGTGTGGTGAATTTGGATCGTGTTCACTAAACAACTTGAGGGATGTTGAATTTAGTGGGAGTTCATCTAGTAATTTGATTAAGTTGAACTATTTATCATGAACATAGTCTAAATTGTACTTGCAAATACTGTAGATCACATGGCCAAGTCCAACTTCAACTTCAACGTTTTTTTGAGAAGGAAAAGCTTAGAAACAATGGGTCTAACTTCACCAATTGGTTCCGAATCTAAGAATCATTCTGCGGCGGACAAAAGGACTATGTCCTTGGTAAAGCGTTAGGTGACCCCCTGCAATCAAGCGCTATACCGATGAGAAAGTCTGTCATCACAGTAAAGATGATTATGGTGTGATTAAGAGCACCATGTTGTTTGCTATGGAACCGAACTTCAAAATCATTTTGAAACCTATCCCGGCCCTTTGAGATTCTCGAGGAGCCGAAACCATGTTTCGGACTCAAGCCCGTTTTGAGAGATATGAGATCTCCGAAGTTCTTTAAGCGCAAGATGGAGGAAGGGAGTTACATAGTGAGCACGCCATAAAGATGTCGGGCTACACTCAACGCTTGAGCAACCGGAATGCACGATTCCAGAGGAGCTCAAGATTGACAGGTTCTCGCAATCACTCCCCGGCTACAAAAGTTTTGTAGTGACTCATAATCGATTGGTTCCACGGATCGATCACCGAGCTCTTCGCAAAGTCAAGGCTGCGGAAGTGGACATCAAGAAGGATAATCATGTGTTGATGGTCAACAAGCCCTCCTTTAAGAAAGGTAAGGAGAAAAGAAGCCCTTCAAGAAGGGCGGCAAGAAGCGAATGCCCTGCCGAGAAGAAGCTCAGTCCGGTCCCAAGCCGGATCTTGAGTGCTTCTATTGCAAGGACAAGGATCATCGAAGCATATCGTCCAAGTACTTAGCGGACAAGAAGGTGGCACCATCAAAGGTATATTTGATATACATGTTATTGATGTTTTCCTTACTAGCCCTCGTTGTAGTGCACGGGTATTTGATACGGTTCGGTTGCTAATATTTGTAACTCAAACAGAGCTACGGAATAGCGGCGGCTTGAGGGATGAGGTGACGATCTTGGCGTTGGCAACGGATCAAGAGTTGATGTGATGGCCGTCGGCACGCTCTCCTTAGTTTTACCTTCGGGATTAGTTTTAAACCTTAATAAGTGTTATTATGTGCCTGCATTGAGCATGGACATTATTTTTGGATCGTGTTTATTGCAAGACGGTTATTCATTTAAATCAGAGAATAATGGTTGTTCTATTTATATGAGTAACATCTTTTATGGTCATGCACCTCTTGTGAATGGTTTATTTCTTCTAAATCTCGAAAGGGATGAAACACACATCCATAACATTGAGGCTAAGAGATGCAAAGTAGATAGTGATAATACTACTTATTTGTGGTGCTGCCGTCTAGGTCATATTGGTGTAAAGCGCATGAAGAAACTCCATTCTGATGGACTTTTGGAGTCTCTTGATTTTGAATCATTTGACACATGCGAACCATGCCTCATGGGCAAGATGATCAAAACCCCGTTCTCCGGTATGATGGAGCGAGCAACGGACTTGTTGGAAATCATACATACCGATGTATGCGGACCGATGAGTGTTTCGACGCGCGGTGGATATCGCTATTTTCTCACTTTTACCGATGACTTAAGTAGATATGGGTATATCTATTTAATGAAACATAAATCTGAAATGTTTGAAAAGTTCAAAGAATTTCAGAATGAAGTGGAGAACCATCGTAACAGAAAGATTAAGTTTCTACGATCCGATCGTGGAGGTGAATATTTGAGTTATGATTTTCTCACGCATCTTAAAGCAAGTGGAATCGTTTCACAACTCACGCCACCCGGAACACCACAGCGCAATGGTGTGTCTGAACGCCGGAATCGAACCCTATTAGATATGGTCCGATCAATGATGTCTCTTACTGATTTTGCTATCATTTTGGGGTTATGCATTAGAAACCGCTGCATTCACTTTAAATAGGGCTCCATATAAATCCGTTGAGACGACACCGTATGAACTGTGGTTTGGTGCTAAACCTAAGTTGTCGTTTCTTAAAGTTTGGGGATGCGAAGCTTACGTCAAGAAGTTGATGCCCGACAAGCTCGAACCCAAAGCGAATGCGTCTTCATAGGATACCCTAAGGAAACTATTGGGTATACCTTCTATCACGTAACCAAGGCAAAGTGTTTGTCGAAAGAACGGTTCCTTTCTTGAGAAGGAGTTTCTCTCGAAAGAAGTGAGTGGGAGGAAAGTAGAGCTAGACGAGGTTATTGAACCTTCTCTTGAATTGGAGAGTAGCAAAGACCTGAAATTGTTCCAGGTCACTTTGCACCAACAATAGAGGAAGCTAATGACAAGGATCATGAAGCTTGGACGATCTCTGCTCGAACGTCGCAGTCGACAAGGTCGCGTGCCTCCCGAGTGGTATGCAACCCTGTCTTGACCGCCTCTTGTTAGTAGAAGACGGTGAACCTACGAACTATGAGGAAGCGATGATGAGCCCAGACTCGAGAAATGGCGAAGCCATGAAATCCAATTGGGATCCATGAGCGAAAACCAAGTATGGACTTTGGTGGACCCTCCTAGCGACCGAAAGGCCGTTGAGTGCAAATGGATCTTCAAGAAGAAAACGGACGCGGATGGTAATGTTACCGCCTATAAAGCACGGCTTGTCGCGAAAGGTTTTCGACAAGTTCGTGGTGTTGACTACGATGAGACTTTCTCTCCCGTAGCGATGTTTAAGTCCATTCGGATTTTATTAGCAATTGCTGCGTTTCATGATTATGAAATATGGCGATGGATGTCAAGATCGCTTCCTCAATGGGAACATTGATGATGAGTTGTATATGATGCAACCCGAAGGTTTTGTCGATCCTAAGGATGCTAGTAAAGTATGCAAACTTCAGCTCCATTTATGGATCAAGCAAGCATCTCGAGTTGGAACCTTCGTTTTGATCAAGTGATCAAGAGCTTTGGATTTGTTCCAAATTGCTCTGAGCTTGCATCTACAAGAAAGTGAGTGGGAGCTCGGTGACGTTTACGTGTGTATGTGGATGACATATTGATTATCGAAATGACATCAACATGCTTAACGATGTGAAGAGTTATTTGAACAAGTGTTTTTAATGAAAGACCTAGGTGAAGTCTTATATATTGGGCATCAAGATCTATAGAGATAGACAAAGACGCACGATAGCTTTAAGCCGAGTACATACCTAGACAAAGTTACGAAAAGGTTCGAATGGATAAGGCAAAGAAAGGTTCAAGGCCTATGTTATCGGTAAGATATTGAGCAAGGCTCAAAGGTCCACGGTAAATGATAGGGAAGCTATGAGCAAAGTGCCTTATGCCTCGGCCATAGGTTCCATCATGTATGCCATCTTGTGTACTAGACCGGATGTGTCCAATGCTCTTAGTTTGACGACGGATATCAAAGTGATCCAGAGTGGAACATGGACAGCCGTGAAGAACATCCTAAAGTACCTAAATAGAACTAAAGAAATGTTCTTAGTCTATGGGGTGATGAACGACTTGTCATAAAAGGTTACGTCGATGCTAGTTTTGACACCGACAAGGATGATTCCAAATCTCGAACGTGATACGTTTATATTTTGAATGGAGGAGTGTGAGTGGAGAAGCGCAAGCAAAGCGTGATCGCGGGATCTACGAGAAGCGGAATACAGCTGCCGAAGCGTCAAGTGATGGAGTTTGGATCGAAACTTCATCATCGAGCTTGGCGTGGTTCCAAGTGCATTGGACCCATTGGAGATATTGTGTGACAACACCGGCGCCATAGCACTCGCTAAGGAACCAAGATATCATCCAAAGACCAAGCATATCAACTAAGTTTCATATAATCCGAGATTATATAGCAGATGGAGATCTGAAGATTAGCAAAGTACATACGGATCTGAATGTCGCAGATCCACTGACTAAACCTCTTCCACGTGTAAAACATGATCAACACCTCAGTGCCATGGGTGTGAGATTGTTGCCAGATGTAAACTAGATTATTGACTCTAGTGCAAGTGGGAGACTGTTGGAATTATGCCCTAGAGGCAATAATAAAGATGTTATTATTATAATTCTTGTTCATGATAAAGTTTATATTTCATGCTGGAATTGTATTAAGCGTAAACTTTAATACTTGTGTGGTTTGTGAACAACACCGTGTCCCTAGTACGCCTCTATGGACTAGCTCATTGATCAATGATGGTTAAGGTTTCCTAACCATAGACATGAGTTGTCAATTGATAATGAGATCATATCATTGGGAGAATGATATGGTGGATAGATCCAAACAAAGCAGAGCAATTAGATCGTGTCATCGTGTTCGTCTTTGCGAAGCTTTTCCTATGTCAAATATTGTATTCCTTAGACCATGAGATAATGCAACTCCCTGGTATCGGAAGAAAGATTTGAGGTCATCAAACGTCATCCTATGAGAGGGTGATCATAAAGGTGTCTCGGTGATCGGAAAGTATCTGTTGGGTTGTATGTATCGAGATGGAATTTGTCCCTCCCAAGTCGGAGAGATATACTTGGGCCCACTCGGTCGATATAAACACGCTTGCAAGCATGTGGTTAAGGAGTTAATCACAAAGTGATATCGGATTTACGAACGAGTAAAGTACTTCGTGAGCGAGATTGAACTATGTATGATGCAAGCGATCGAATCTCGGGCAAGTAAAATATCGCGAGACGAAGGGAATATATATATGGGATTGATTGAATCCGGCATCATGGTTCATCCGATATGATCATCGATGAATGTGTAGAGTCAATATGGGTGCCCAGACCCATTTGATTATTGATAGAAGATCATGTGCATATTCTCGAACCCGCAGGTCACACATAACGTATCGGCTAGGATAGATTGGATAATTGGTTTATGAATTTTTGTTGAGTCTCGGATGGGATCCGGGATATCACGAGAGGTTCGGAATGGTCCGAGAATAAGATTCATATAAAGGCGGTGCAGTTTTGGAGTTCGAATTGTTCAAGTTAATCGGTATTGTGCGGAAGCTTCTAGAACCTTCGGAAGGGACCAACGTGGCCCCACCTTCCGGGAGGGGAATGGGCCTATGAGGGAGTGTCCTGGCCGCTTTGGGCCAGGGCACAACCCCATAGGGCCCAGCCGGTTCTAGAGAGATTTGACTCGTTTAAATCTCGGGATAGAATTTCTAGATAAGGAGAGTTTAAATCGTTTAAACTAGAGATAGGATTTCTAGATAAGGGAGAGTTTAAAATGTTTAAACTAGAGATAGGCTTGGAGGAGGGCAAGGGCTGCCCCCCTCTATATATAGAGGGTGGTGCCCCCCACCACACCACACACCCAAGCCCTAGCCCCTTGCCTTGCTGTCTTCCTCTCTCCTGTTTTGAAACCCTGTGGCGAAGCCTGCGGCACCTCCCCCACACACACACACTCCCTCCAGCCCCCCTAGCTTTCCTCTCTCCTCCCCTCTCTCCCTCGGCTTAGTGGCAGCAGAATTCTCCAATTCCACACCATACGCCACGTCGTGTTGTAGATCCAATCTATCTCTCCACCATACTCGCTGGTCCGAGGAAGGAGGCGTCGAGTCTTTGCGTGTGCATCTCACGGAGACACCGCCACTTGTGGTGCTAGATCGGATCGGATCGCGAGGAGGAGAAGCGAGTACGACTACATCACCCACGTTCCGACGAACGTTCCGTTGTGCGAATCTTCAAGGGTATGAAGATCTAATCCAATCTCTCTCATTGTTTGCATCTCCTAGATTAGATCTTGGCTTTCCCTCTGTTCGCTCCGTAGAAAATTTTGATTTACTATGCCGCGAAACCCTTCACTGTAAAGGTTGGAGGCAAATACTTGGAAACAATAAAGTTCGCATAATCGGCATACCAAGGACTCTCATGTGGACTTACTCTTATTGCAGCTAACTGCTCATTTGGAAAACTATCATTAACATGTAAAGGGTCAAAAGAAATGTTTTCCAAACGAGATAAATTATCAACACCTTTCCTATCCACAATATGCAGATCAAACTCTTGCAAAAGCAACACCCAACTTATAAGCCTAGGCTTAGTGTCCTTCTTCGTCATAAGGTTTTTAATAGCTACATGATCAGTGTGAATAGTAACCTTGGAATCAACAATATAAGGTCTAAACTTATCACAAGCAAATATTATAGCTAATAACTCCTTTTCAGTAGTAGCATAATTCTTTTGAGCAGCATCCAGAGTCTTGCTAGCATAATGAATGACATTTAGTTTCTTGTCAACACGTTGTCCCAAGACAGCACCCACAGAAAAATCACTAGCATCACACATAATTTCAAAAGGTAAACTCCAATCAGGTGGTTGGACTATAGGAGCGGTTGTTAAAGCTTTCTTCAAAGTTTCAAAAGCTTCCTTACAATCATCATCAAAAACAAAAGGTACATCTTTTGAAGAAGATTAGTAAGGGGCTTTGAAATTTTGGAGAAATCTTTAACAAACCTCCTATAGAAACCAACATGACCAAGGATACTATGAATACCTTTGATATCTCTAGGACAAGGCATCTTCTCAATTGCTTCAATTTTGGCTCTGTCAACTTCAATACCTCTTTCATAGATCTTGTGTCCAAGAACAATTCCTTCATTAACCATGAAATGGCATTTCTCCCAGTTAAGAACAAGGTTGGTTTCCTCACATCTTTGCAAAACTCTATCAAGGTTGTGCAAACAGTTATCAAAAGAAGTTCCATAGATGGAAAAGTCGTCCATGAAAACCTCCACAATTTCTTCACAAAAACCATGAAAGATAGCAGACATACATCTCTGAAAGGTAGCAGGAGCATTACATAAACCAAAAGGCATACGCCTATAAGCATAAGTACCATAGGGACAAGTGAAAGTAGTTTTCTCTTGGTCTTGTGCTTTTGATGATTTGAAAACCCAAAATAACCATCAAGAAAACAAAAGTGAGTCTTTTTGGACAACCTCTCAAGCATTTGATCAATAAAGGGCAAAGGATAATGATCTTTCTTAGTAACTTTATTAATCTTTCTAAAATCAATGCACATTCTATACCCAACTACTACTCTTTGGGGTATAAGATCATTATCCTCATTAGGCACAACAGTTATTCCCATACGCCTATAAGCATAAGTACCATAGGGACAAGTAAAAGTAGTTTTCTCTTGGTCATGTGCTTTCACAGCGATTTGAGAAAACCTAGAATAACCATCAAAAAAACAAAAGTGAGTCTTTTTGGACAACCTCTCAAGCATTTGATCAATAAAGGGCAAAGGATAATGATCTTTCTTAGTAACTTTATTAATCTTTATAAAATCAATGCACATTCTATACCCAACTACTACTCTTTGGGGTATAAGCTCGTTATCCTCATTAGGCACAAAAGTTATTCCCCCTTTCTTGGGAACACAATGAATAGGGCTAACCCATTTACTATCAGCAATAGAATAAATAATACCAGCATCAAGGAGTTTTAATACCTCATTTCTTACCACATCCTTCATCTTAAGATTTAGATGATGTTGTTGCTCAACAACTGGTTTTGCATCAGGCTCTATATTAATAGCATGCTGGCATATAGTAGGAGAAATCCCCTTCAAATCATCAGTATAGCCCATAGCTCCTCGACGTTTCTTCAATATCTCCAATAACCTTTCTTCTTCCTTTCCTGAAAGTTTAGAACTAATAATAATAGGATATATATTCTTGTCATCAAGATAAAAATATTTAAGATCATCAGGTAAAGGTTTTAATTCGAAAACAGGGTCCCCTTTAGGTGGAAGTGTGGTACCCAAATCTTCCACAGGTAAATTATGCTTAAGTAACTCAAGCTGACGAAGGAAAGCCTCATCAATCTCATTTCTTTCCTTCATGAAGGCATCACTTTCATGATCTTCCATGAACTGCTGCAAGGCATTGTTAGGAGCAAGAGAAATAGCAGAAAGTTGTTCAACCCTGAAATCCTCATTAGGCAGTTCATTTTCATAAGGAGTTTTGGCAAATTTGGAAAAATTAAACTCATAAGACTCTCCAGCAAACTTAGTCAAAAAAATTTCCTTCCTACAATCTATGATAGCCCAACAAGTGTTCAGAAAGGGTCTACCAAAGATAATAGGATAGGTTTTACTAGCTTCTTTACCAAGTACTAGAAAATCAGCAGGATATTTAATCTTACCACAAAGGACCTCCACATCTCTTACAATGCCAATGGGGCAAACTTTCTCTCTATTAGCAAGGTGAATAACCACATCAATATCCTCAAGCTCACAAGGACCAATATCATGCATAATTTCCTTGTAAAGCTCATAAGAAATAGCACTGGAACTAGCACCAATATCACATAAACCATAATAACTATGACTACCAAATTTAATAGAAAGCACAGGGACACTATCTTTTCTAACTTTCTTAGTATGAGAAAGAATATTAGTAGCGTCTTCACAGAAGACAATATGCTCATCCTCTATATTTCTAGTGACAAGATCTTTCACAATAGCTACCACATGCTCGATATGAATAATCTCATCGGACCCTACAATTTTCTTTGTGCTTTTGCTAACCACATTAGCCATAATAGAGTGTTCCCTTACCTTGGAGGGAAAAGGGATCTTCTCAACATAAGGTTCAGGCAAAATAGGATCAACAGTACAAACCTCTATACTGGCAGGAACATGGGTAACAATGTCTTTATAAGGAGCATGGTACTTGTCCCACTCTTTATTGGGAATCTCAATATAATAGGCAAAAGCATTAAAACATTTCGCAAGAACTTGAGGATCAAGACCAAACTTATTGCTAGTATCACGGAAGCTATCAGTTCCTGTAAAAGATTTAATGCATTCATAATCATAGTTTATACCTGACTTCTTCCTTTGTCATTCTCCCAAGATTTAGTGTTCTCTTGAATACGGTCTAGAAGATACCATTTAGCTTCTTCCTTCATATGTGTGAATGATCTAGCACAAGAAGCATCTAGTAAATCTTTATCATGAAGAGAAAGCCTAGCATAAAAGTTATTGAGAATAATATTGTTAGAGAGTTCATGAATATGACATTTAAGCATTAGTAACTTCAATCTCCCCCAAGATTGAGTTGTACTCTCTCCATCAAGAGACCAAAAGTTATATATAAGATTTCTATCCTTATGGATCTCACTGGGAGGATAAAATTTAGAGTAAAAGAGAGATGACATCTCCTCCCATTCCATGGATTGTCCATTCTTCAAAGACTTATACCATTCTTCAACTCTCCTTTCAAGGATATGGAGAGTAACTTCTTCTTTACATTGGGTTGTGATACTGCACACTTAAACAACCCGCATAATTCATGGATAAAAAGCAAGTGATCACCAGGATGGACAGTTCCATCCCCAAAATAATAATTATCCATAACACGATCAACAATACTAGTAGGTATCTTAAAAGGATCTATCTCAACAGGAGGTGGTTCATCTACTACCCTAGCAGTGGTAGTAGTTTTCCCAAACAGAAAACCAAGTGGGTTATCCATATTGGAAAGAAATTAACAAGCAGTAACAAAAGCAATACTCACAGTGAAAGTTTCCCTTACCAGTTCCACACTTCAATAGCACTTCACTCCCTGGCAATGGCGCTAGAAAATAGTTTTGATGACCCACAGGTATAGGGGGTGTATCATAGTACTTTCGATAAATAGGAGTGTCGATCCCAACGAGGAGCAGAAGGTGCTAAACAGTGGTATGTAGCAGGAAATCCCTGTGAATACTTAGCAAATGGATTTTTAGTGGTTTTCTGACAAGGCAACGAAACAAAGAGCAAGTGAAAGTACAAAGGAAGTCGCCTAGAGGGGGGGTGAATAGGCTTTTAAAATTATTACGGTTTAGGCTCAAGTAAATGCGGGAAAACTAACGTTTAATTTATTGAGCACAAAACCTAGCCACTAAGTTCACCTAGGTGCACCAACAACCTATGCTAAGCAATACAAGCAACAAGGTGATAGCAAGGTATAAATACTTCAAGCATGATGGCTATCACAATGTAAAGTGCATAAGTAAAGGGTTCGGTTGAGAGATAACCGATGGACGCGGAGACGAAGATTTGCTTCCCAAAGTTCACTTCCAAAGAATCTACGTCTCCGTTGGAGAGGTGCGATGGCGCAATGCTCTCCGAACGCCACAAATGGCTCACCTTGAGGTGTGGTGGCTCGATGCACACCCAACGCCACACAAGGCCTCACCCCGGATGCGGAAGCACGCAACTCACCGACGCCACAAAAGGCTCACCCTATTCTCCCAAGTGCGCACCACAAAAGGCGAGCACTTGCTCCACTATGGGACGCTTGAGGGCGGTCACCGAACCCGTACAAGATTGGGGCTAACTCCACAACTCAATTGGAGGCTCCCAACAACAAAGCCACAAAAGGCCAACAATGCCACAAAAGGCCAACAACGCCACAAAAGGCTACAAGACCACAAAAGGTCAACAATCCAACCACACAACCGTCTAGGGTTCCAAGGAACCCAAGAGAAACAAGCTCACAAGCTTGAACTCGAATCTCGAGGAGAACTCAAACCTATGCACCAAATACAAGGGCAGTCCTTCTCCCCCAAATTCCAACAAAGCTACAAAAGCTATTGGGGAATAAGGGAGGAAGAACACAAGAGTAGAACTCAAACCTATGCACCAAATGCAAGGGCAAGTCCTTATCTCCCAAATTCCAACAAAGCTACAAAAGCTATTGGGGGAATAAGGGAGGAAGAACACAAGAGGAGAACACAAAACTCTCCAAGATCTAGATCCCAATGATTCCTTCACAAAGAAGGGATTTGACTTGGGGGGATTGTAGATCTAGATCTCCTCTCTCAAATCCCTCAAAAAGATGCAAGAATCATAGGAGGGGGAAGGGAGAGGGAAAGCTTCTTCAAGGTTGACAATGGAGGAGAGAGAGAAAGCCAAGAACCAAGAAGAAAAGCTAGTACCCACGAAGGGGAAGAGGAGCCCTTTAAAGGGCTCCCGGATGCCGTCATGGGCATTCGTGACACTGGCGGAACTTCCGGTGGGAGGCCGGAAGTTCGGTGGCACCACCATTGGTCAAAAAACTGCGAGCGAGAAAAAAGCGAATCATGGCGGAACTTCCGGCGGCGAAGTTCCGCCCACCGATCAACGGTCATCGACCGTTGGCGCGCTCGAAGCATAGCCGGAAGTTCGGTCAAAAGCACCGGAAGTTCCGATGAACTTCGATGCAAGTTCCGACAAATAGAACGCTTCAAGCGAAGGTTCTTGGCGTGAGCGGAAGAAGACCGGAACTTCCGGAACTTTCGTGACAAGATGCCCTAGCGGAACTTCCGGGAAGCCGGAACTTCCGGTCAGGGAAATTTCAGAAACTAGAAAACCAGAAATGCAATAACTTTTGCATCCGAACTCCAAACGGGATGAAACCAATTTTGTTGGAAAGATAACAACGAAATATTGGGTATCACCTTGGGAGAAAATATCATGAATATATATGTGAAGTATCCCCCAAGGTGTGGGAGAAAACTTCAAGATCAAAAACCGCAATAAGATATGCAAGTGAAATCGTTAGATGATGAGCTAGAGCTTGTTAGGATGATGACCACAAGCTCTAGATCCTCTCATGGACAAGAACTAAATAATAACCAAGAAAGATGATGATATGAATGCAAAGGTTTGAGCTCTCTCCGAACGATGCAAACGAGACACCCGCTTGAGAGCCCCTCTTGATAGTACGGCTATCTATCCTAAACCCGGTCTCCCAACTAACAACACGAGACCGGAAAAAGAGAAGCCCTATCAACATACCTTTGCCTTGAGCGTCCCACTTGAACTTGATGTAGACCGTATTGTTCTTCTATAGTGGGAACACCTTTCTTGTTTGCTCTTGCTTGCTCTTGCTTGATGAAGACTTGCAAAATGCTCCCCCATACTCCATGGAGAAACCTCTTCTTGAACTTTTTGTCTTCATCACTCCATGAACACGAGGATGGCAAGCTTCAAGCATGAGATCCTCTAGAGATGGCGCACCTTGAGCTCGCCCTTCTTCATCCCTTCTTGAGGTTGATCCATCTTGATGCAACTCGTTGCACATGCCTTGATCAACCTTCAAGCTCCTTCTTTCTTCATGATTCCAATGGGCACAAAGCCCTTGGACATTTCTTCATCTTCCAACCTTGAGACCAACACATGGCCCAAGCGATGCCAATGGACAAACCTACAAGTGAAACTCAATTTACACATTAGTACATAGAGATTGTCATTAATTACCAAAACCACACATGGGGGCATACATGCCCTTTCAGCAAGTAACAAAAGTAACGAACAAACGGAGCAAGTGGCACAATCCTTTCTTAGAAAAGGACAAGCCGGTGAAAATACTTATAAGGACCAAACGTTCTCGAGGACACATGGGAATTCTATCAAGTGCTTTCGCTTCAAATAGCTGAGTATTCTTCTCTAGTGTTTGTAAGTGTTGTGTGGGTGAACCTGTGCTAACATACCACCTTTCCTAGGACTAATACATACTTGTGATTAAACCCCCTGCAAACATTCGTAACTAAAGGAAAGTAATTAAGATATAAATCTAGCCATAGCCTTAAACTCTGAGATCCTACGCTCCCTTGTGCAAAGGTGTCCTAATGGGGGTTTAGGTTTACACACTCAACCCCGAACCCCGATTAGTAGCCAAATACATAATGCATTCCCCTAGGCCCATAAATGGTGAAGTGTCATGTAGTCGACGTTCACATGACACCACTAGAAGAATAGCACCACAACTTAAATACTAAACCATTGAATAGTAACTCATCACAGATTCACTACTAACAACATGACTTCTCCCATGTCCTCAAGAACACAACGAACTACTCATAATACATCATATGGATCAATATCAAGAATGATATGATAATGGATAACAATCTGAACATAAACAATAATCCAATGGTTCCACTCACAAGCATCAACTACAATAGTAATCAACACCGAAAAAGTTTCCCCTAAGAACTAAAGCAATATACAACACAATTGTTACAGCGGAACGGAGTGGTGGTAATGGTGTTGGTGGAGATGATGGTGTGGATGATGATGATGATACCGATGAAGCCTAGCTTGATGACGGTGTTGATGGCGACGGTCTCCCCTCTTCGGGAAGGAATTCCCCCAGCAGAAATATGTCTGTCGGAGAGATCTTTATCTCTTCATGTTTTCCGCCCCCTAGAGGGGGCGGAAATCTATCTGTGGTCGCTCCCCTGGTGTTAGGGTTCCGTAGGGAAGATATAGGTGAAGCGGCGGAGTCGGGAGCCGGGTAGGTGGGCCACACCTGCCGCCTAGGGGGTGTGGCCCTCCTGCGGCCCCTCTTCGCTCCTCCTTCCGGCTTCCTCATTCTTTTGGAAAAATAATATTTTCCCATATTTTTCTGGTATTTTTCTGATCTTCGCGAAATTGCACCGAAACACCTTCTTTTCCATCAGAATCCAGACTCCGGTAGTTCATCCTCTAAGAATCATCCAACATGCATAAACAAATGAAAAAACATAAGTAATACCTCATAATAAGACATATATCAATGAATAGAGCCATATTATTATATAGAATGGTGATGCAAATTGGGCGTATCAAACCACTTGGTGGTTTGATCATATCTCCTCTAAACTCTTCAGATGCATACAAGACTTGTTTGAAGTAGAGAGAAATAGTCTATGTGGATCTATTAATTGTGTCGTGGATCACTCTAAACCTCTGGTTTTAACCCACAATATGAAGAAACATAGCAATTTGTTCTTCCACAAAGGTGAGGATGCTATCCTATAGCGATCCCCGTTCCTTGAACCTTTTTACCAGTTCATAGAAAGGGGCTCTTGTCATTCGAAGCATTTGGAGAGACTCTAAATCGTTGGATTTGTAGATGTAGGTGATATTTGTGAGCCTCTCCTGATATCGGACCAACATAGGACCATATGCGAGCCTCGGAAAGGCAACACGCCTAACTGCTCTCTTGTGGAAGCAGGATACATGCCCGGATCAGATGAGTGTTGCTACTTGATGGATCAGATCCATCTGGTCGACCAAAGAAAATCGATCTACGGTGAATAATCGCTAAATCTATCCTACATACTCGCTACATCATAGTGGAGGACAGAAAGAACAAAGGAGCAAAGTTTACCTCCGCCATTGCACGCGAGGAAGAGGAGCCAGCATCGGATAAGAAGGAGAGGAGCCCCTGATCCAGATGAGCATGTACTGCAGAAGACAACGCCCATCGTAGCTTGCGTCACCACCATCGCCACAGTCGTCGGTGTCCAAGTTGTCAAAGGGAAAATGGGGATTTTTCTACAAGGATGAAATGTCTGGAGGTGACACCCAGAGACTGGATTTCGTGATCTCCCGCCATCTCGCACTGAGGTGCTGCACGCGTAGCATCCTCGCTTTTTGCACTGTCGCGGCCTGTCCCCCTCCCCAAACTACTAATTCGGCCGTTCTCCCGCAGTCTGGCCCGAAGGTGCTTTAAAACCCGTGCGGGCCACAACACGGACCGAGGCCACCCATCCATTCACCCGATTCTGGCTTCCATCGGGCCTGTCTGAAGGGGAAGCAGCCTACCAAACATGTACATAGTTCCTCACACCTCTTTTTTCTACAGGATGGTCCAATCATCCAACGCAACGACAAAGAAACAAAATCACATTAGTAAGATCTTTTGAAATAATACTTTGAAAACAACCAACATTTCTTGTTTCTCATATATTCCAAACAAGTGGTGCAACACCAATCAATACCACCACTCTATCTCTACGGATAAAGGACGGAAACAGAATATTTTAAACGGAAAAAGAAAAGGAAACGAAGGAGCTATTTCTGGCAAAAACAAAAACGATAAGGAAATTCTGGATAAACAGATAGAAAAACTTTCTGAAAACATAACCGCGTTGATGATTTCCTTGCTCTTTTCGGACCATAGAATATATGCAGGGTCTACCTAATACATGCAATCGACCCAATGTATACACTAATCAAGTAAGTGTCTTAGTGTTTATATGAAACTATTTATGTAAACTTATTTGTTTGTCTAAATGTTGAATTGTATGCGTTACTTTATGTTCAATTGTCGCTTGGCGAAGTTGTGAGCAATTCTTTGTCTGTTATATGTTTCTTTGGGTGTACAGACTATGATATTATGCCACTATTATATTACGTTAAATGTCTGTTTTTGTACCATATCCGTACCGTATCCGTTTTAAGAGGAAATTTCAGCCTTCAAATCATTAATTTGAAAATCTTTGCTGCTGCAAAGGTAAGTATCCGTTGAATATGGGAGGATATATATGCAGGAATTGCTGCTGTGCGGATAACACCCAGTCACCCAATCCATCCCCATCACGTCGCCAACAAACTGAATTAAATAGTACTGTAGTACTGATCATCGCCGGGGAGGTCGGATAGAACCAAACGTCCACGCTCCGGACTCTCCCCATCCGACGGGATAGACCAGAGGGCCCCCCCGGCTGACTATAATATGACGAGCGGATCAGCCGACCGAGTCCTCCCAGCAAACTAGGAAAGGAAACACACAGCAGCAGCGAGCTCCCACTGATCGGAGCAGGGAGAATCGGGGAAGGATGGTGAATCGGGGAATCGGCGGAGGCGAGGAGGTGGCGGCGCCGACGACGCAGCAGCGCCTCGTCTTCGCCTACTACATCACCGGCCACGGCTTCGGCCACGCCACCCGCGCCCTCGAGGTCCGTCCAATTCCTCTCCGGTGACCCTCTGTCTGTTTCCGTGGGGGCGGCGACGTCGCGCGTGCCCTCCCCTGCACTGGGTTTTCGATTAATTCTGTCCTGCTCTGCCCTGGATTGTATTTTGATGAAATTGATTTTGGCTCCGCAGGTGGTGCGGCACCTGATCGGCGCGGGGCACGACGTGCACGTGGTCACCGCCGCGCCGGAGTTCGTCTTCACCACCGAGATCGACTCCCCCAGCCTCCACATCCGAAGGGTCCTGCTCGACTGCGGCGCCGTGCAGGCCGACGCGCTCACCGTCGACCGACTAGCCTCCCTCGAGAAGGTCGGTCTTCCGGGCCCCAACCCAACCCGACTCCACCGCCTCGCCTCGCCGCGTCGTGTCGTTTTTTTCCTTCCCCCCGCGTTGTGATTAGCTGACTGTGTGGTGGAATGCAGTACCATCAGACGGCCGTGGTGCCCCGCGAGGCCATCCTGAGGACCGAAGTGGAGTGGCTCGGCTCAATCAAGGCCGACTTAGTGGTAATTATCCTTATTTTATTCTGCCCTCTGGAACACTTGCAGTTGATTGATTTCAACTGTTACAAGATAGTATCTGGGCCCCTCTGAAGATCCCTGCTTCCAGCATCTGAACCAAACTGCGGTGTGTTGCTCTTTGTCAGGTTTCGGATGTCGTCCCGGTGGCATGTAGGGCGGCTGCAGATGCTGGCATCCGCTCCGTGTGTGTCACCAATTTCAGGTGAGCTGTTCATCTGTTTGTTTGCGTCGTTCTTGGTGTCACACGCATACCATGAGGCTCTGGAAACGTCAAACGACTCGAGCCAGTCATAGCTTCCAACATAATGTAGAACTGCCTATTTACTTACTATAGTCCGCTCAACTAATCTGTCTTTTTTCTGCTGCTAACATCAGGATGACATGACATGGCACACACGTTCTAATGTATTCTGTAAATTTTTTTTCGTGGCAATCTGCAGTCTGCACATATAATTGTTATCTGATATATATAAGCCACACAATTTCTGCAGCTCTAAGTTATGCTAACGATACTTTATAGTTTTATCAGCTTTTGCCTGGAACTGACTAGCAATATACTTAAAGTTGTACTCCTATATTATTATTACTTTTAGCATAATTATCTTATTTTAGTCTCCTAACATATAGAAATTTCTGATCTTTCTGAATCTCTCGAATTTGCAGTTGGGACTTCATTTATGCAGAGTACGTCGTAGTAGCTGGACATCATCATCGCTCAATTGTGTGGCAGGTGCGTTTGTTACAAATTGGCATGCTAAAACTTTTAGCATCATCCTCATTGTATCGCCTACTAGCACCAGATTGGCATTTCAAGTTTAACGTTTTTTACATTCAGAGTGAATCTTGGATATAGGCGGTTTGTTATGAAATGTACTGTGAACTAGTTGGCTGGTACTATGTTCCGAGAAACATCCTTCTTGCAGGGCCGATTTTCTTAAATATTTGGAGTAAATTCATTTGTATTTTATATGAATGTAATTCTTGTTCTGGGCATATGTATTTCTCCTTAATATTGTGCCATTCACAGTGTACATATGCAAGCTGAGGTTTATTATGTCTGTTTAATAATCATCTACATATGTTGATAATAACTGTAGATAGCAGAGGATTACTCACACTGTGAGTTCTTACTACGACTCCCTGGATACTGCCCTAGTATGTTCCTGTCTCCGAGCGCTGATATTTCCAAAGATCTTAACTCTTGATTTGCACTTCTCATGAAAGAAAAGTGATCGATTCTGTTTTCTACAGTGCCTGCTTTCCGTGATGTCATTGATGTGCCTCTTGTTGTGAGAAGATTACACAAATCTAGATCTGAGGTCTGTATGACTCTGCTCGATAATGTTATCATGCAAACCTAACGCTGCATTTTTGGTTTCTAACTTTTATTCCTTGCTTATACCAGGTGAGAAAGGAACTAGGAATTGCAGATGATGTCAAGGTGGTCATTTTCAATTTTGGAGGCCAGGTGGGTGGTTAACTAGCCTGGACATTTTGTTTTCTTATACGTAGATGCTTGTGGTCGTTAAAATTTATCTCTGTTTATATACTAGTTTACTATCAATGTCATCTCTTGTGATCCTACTTTTTCTCCAGCCAGCAGGATGGAAACTGAAGAAAGAGTGGTTGCCTGAGGGTTGGCTTTGTTTGGTATGTTTTCGTTGACATCAATTAATTTCCTTTCCCTTCAATGCCTTTCCAACCTTTTTGACTAATATTATGCTATTTTCTGACAGGTATGCGGTGCATCTGATACTCAAGAGCTTCCTCCAAATTACATCAAGCTTGCAAAGGATGCCTACACACCTGATTTAATGGCAGCATCTGACTGCATGCTTGGTAAACACAATATATATTTAGTGGCATTAAGGGTTATTTTCTCTGTTGTTCCTTTCTTGCCTGACACATAACAATTCTGTTCCTCTCATCAGGGAAAATTGGATATGGTACTGTGAGTGAGGCTTTGGCATACAAACTTCCATTTGTATTTGTTCGTAGAGATTATTTCAACGAAGAGCCTTTTTTGCGGAATATGCTTGAGGTTGAGACATCTCTGAGCATCCCCTTATGTAAATGGTATTTCAGAGCTATAAGCCTATCATTCAAATACCATGACACGCTGTCTTTTATGATCTTTTGTTCCTTAAAAAACAGCATTATCAATGCGGCATTGAGATGATACGGAGGGATTTACTTACTGGACATTGGAAACCTTATCTGCTACGTGCTTTAACACTTAATCCCTGCTATGATGGTCCAATAAATGGTGGCGAGGTAATCAACTTTCTGTTTCCGGATGCCAGCGTTGTTAATGTTGTTTGCCAACTCAACTAGAAATCATGTTGATGATTATGTTTCCATAAAACAACCAGAAACAGTTATTTTTATAATACAATAAGATTTTAAATAGCATGCAGAATCAGTACTTCCGAAAAAGATCAGGAAGCAGCAAATTAATATTCCCATTTCCTATTTTCCTTGTTACAAATAGATATAACGTTTATGCAGTCCACTAATTATTTGGATTGCATTTCAAATGCATTTTGTATATTCTAAGCTTGTATTTTTTCATTCAGGTGGCTGCACATATCCTCCAAGATACTGCTGTTGGGAAGAAGTATATTTCTGGTAAGGTGAGAGACTTTACACGCCAGCTATGATCAATGGGCTTAATTTTACCTTCCGTTTTTTCTTCGAGAAAACATTTTTTTAAAAAAAATACCTTCTGTTGTACCTTGAATTTTGTATCGGCTCAGTCTTATATATTTTCGTCTTCTAATGAAACTACAGTTTTGCTTTATTTATCTGAAATTACTGTCATACTAATTTTTTCTTGCTTTCACACTTAATATATTACCTCCATTCCAAAAAGAAGGCATATAATTTTTTTCTAAAGTCAAACGGTGTAAAGTTTGATCAAACTTATAGAAGATACTATCATTATTTACAAGATAAAATAGACATAATATGAAGGTATATTGCATGATTTATCTAATGATATTGATTTTGTATTATAGATGTTGATATATTTTTCTATAAACTTGGTCAAGCTTTATGTTTTTTGATTTTTGAAAAAAATTATAGACAGTACAAAATAAAAGTATTATTGTTTTGTTTGGAAGAGTTCCACTGTAGAAGTTTAAATGAAAATTGTGTGTGTGAAATTATGAGTTCTCATGGAACTGTTCATGTAGTTGATAAGATAAGTTGGAGTATGTTGGTGCTTTGGAATTTTTAAAACTATATGAACTTTTGTAAACAATTTTTTACATATTTTCCCTTATTTAATTAACTTGGTCTATTGTGCGACTTCAGTTGAGCGGAGCAAGACGATTACGTGATGCCATAGTGCTAGGGTACCAACTACAGAGGGCTCCAGGGAGAGATGTAGGAATTCCTGACTGGTATTCTCTCTCCGAGAAAGAAATTGGTGTTCGCCCAGCAGTAGCACCCGCGTCTCATGGGATTAATGGAAGTGCAGAATCGTAAGTTCACACTTATTTTATTTCTCCTAAATATCATTTGTAGTTTCTCCAAGAATGTACCCTGTTATGTTTTCATCTCAACATGTTTACCATTTTGTCAGATCTTTTGAGGACTTCGAGATACTTCATGGGGACATGCAAGGATTAACCGATACTATGGCTTTCTTGACGAGTTTATCCGGTCTTGTTGGAAATGATCCAAGGAGCCCCGAGAAGCAATCCAGAGAGAGGATTGCTGCTTCTGTACTCTTTGACTTGGAGGTACGCAGTTCTACCTGTCCAATCTCTGAATAGTTAATCATGTAACCTTTCCGAAGTTCTATTTCTTTTCTCTATAGTAGTCTAGATATAACCATGTCTGATGACACACCCTTCATATCTCCGAGGAAAGTATATTGTCAAATCAAATTCATAAAAAATGTTAATCAGTGACCATCCTTGAAAAAAATGTTAATTAGTGATTTGTTCTGATGCAGGAGGAAATATATGTTGCGAGAGCACCTGGACGATTGGATGTAATGGGTGGTATTGCAGATTATTCAGGAAGTCTTGTATTGCAGGTAATTCTAAATTAGTTATTATTGTGCTGTCCTTGCATGTCAATTCTATGAAAGTAATAAAATAAATTTTTGATATTTATGGAATTTTCCATTATACATTTATTTCTCTTTTAGTTTGTTTCTCCTCCTATGTCTTGCGTTGAATGGGGTTTATCGATAAATCCTGTGTGCATTTTACTTTCAATAGAAGTACCGATTTTTAGGGAATTGATTCATTTGATCTATTTATGAAGTAATAAAAGTGTAAAACCGAAGGGTGCTAAGTTTTTTGCCATGTCTGATTGGCGTTGTGTTTGTCCAATTACCAGATGCCCATTCGAGAGGCCTGTCATGTTGCTATTCAGAGAAGCGATCCTATCAAGCAGAAGCTATGGAAGCATACTCAGGCTAGACAGCTAGCAAATGGAGCAGTGCCTGTGGTGCAAATTGTATGTATAATTAACTATCCAGGCCTCTTTATCTCCTATTGCACACTCATGGTTCATGAAAGTTTTTTTGACCTTTCATTCTTACATTGTTAACTGGGTAACTAAAAACAATGTAGCATGCGCAGATCTCCTGTGTTCTCGGAAAAAAAAGTAGCATGCTAAGTTCCATTTTTTCCTTTTTATGTTTTCAGCAGTAGCCAAAGTAGATGTGGCATGTTTAGTTGAGTGAGTAATATGCTCATTTGGACAACTGGGTGTCCCTTTAAAATGTTTTTGCAGGTATCATTTGGCTCTGAATTGAGCAATCGTGCACCAACCTTCGATATGGACCTGTCTGATTTCATGGATGGTGACAAACCAATATCCTATGATAAGGCCAAAGAATATTTCTCCCAGGACCCATCCCAAAAGTAAGAAAAATTCTTAGCTTTCCTCTATAAATGATAAAATGGCATGTATGTTCTTACTTAACAAATCTGTTTTTTATCAGATGGGCTGCCTATGTTGCTGGAACAATTCTTGTATTGATGACTGAACTAGGTGTTCGGTTCACAGACAGTTTGAGCATTTTGGTTGGTACTGAGCCTTTCTGCTATTTTTCATAAAAACTCATCACAGCTTTAAATATGTAAAGCTTCATCTATTTCACATTTCTCAAATTGGGGAGGCGTGCTTTAAGATTTCATCAGAAAATGATGTTGTGTGTCAACTTTCCAATGCTTATTCATCAGGCAGCTTGTTTCACATTTTATTTTAAAATAGCACTTTGATTGATTGAGTTTTATTCTGTCATACATAATTGTATACTTTTTGATAGCTTTGTTTGAATTCTCAGGTTTCTTCTTCTGTTCCTGAAGGCAAAGGTGTCTCCTCTTCTGCATCAGTGGAGGTTGCTTCCATGTCTGCTATTGCTGCAGTCTATGGTTAGTAGGTTGAATACAACAGTACATGTTGCTTGTCGAAACTCTTATACAGTAGAATGGTTCCTATTTTTTTATTGTTAGTTAAACTTCCAAGTTCTTCTGTAGCTACTGGTGCATATTTAACTTAACTGAACATGCTAAACGACATTAACACATGTGATTTTTTTGCTGTAGGTTTAAATATTGCTCCAAGGGATCTTGCTATACTCTGTCAAAAGGTAAAGTATTTATTAAGATAAAGATACCCTTTGATGGGTTCAAACTGTGTTGCAATCATCACTTAATCTTCTGTTCAAGTGAGTCATCCATGGGTGAACATTTATGCAGGTTGAGAATCACATTGTTGGAGCTCCTTGTGGTGTAATGGATCAAATGACATCTGCTTGCGGAGAAGCCAACAAACTTCTTGCAATGGTTTGCCAGGTTAGAGAGGATTATCATGTTCAGATAGCTGGTTGATACAATCATTCATCCAGTCCAGCTCTGTGATCTTTGACTTTATTGTGTCAACTTTCATGCAGCCTGCAGAAGTGAAAGAATTGGTTAGCATTCCAACACATATACGATTTTGGGGTCTCGACTCTGGGATACGACATAGGTAGATCTTGTCGTGGTTGTGCTTTGTGTTCTCTGTAGCTGATTTCATTAATGAACCGAAGCTAACTGCACTCTCTCCTTTGTGTGATAGTGTTGGTGGGACTGATTACGGATCTGTGCGGGTAGGCACATATATGGGACGGAAGATGATTAAGTGTGCTGCATCTGACCTACTTTCTCAATCCTTTCCATCTACTATTACGCAATCGTGCGACGCTTCTGAAGAATATGAAAAATATGGCGTGGAGCTTCTGAAATCTGAAGTTTCACTGCAGTATTTATGCAACCTACCACCTCATAGGTCTGATTTATACTACTAAAATTAATGAAGACTTGTATGGTTCTGTGTTGCATACTCCATGCCATGTAGATCCACGTGCTAATTCTTCTACTACAGATATGAAGCTGCCTATGCAAGAGATATTCCTGAGTTCATTACTGGGGATGAGTTTTTGGAGAAATATGGAGATCATAGCGACCCAGTAACAGTTGTTGACCCGAAAAGATCTTACAGTGTGAAGGCTCCTACTAGACATCCTATATACGAGAACTTCCGTGTCGAGGTTTGATATCTTAAACCATGTGGCCAGTTCTTACACGTAATGGTTGTCCATGAAAAACTTGCAGAATAGTGTTTTCTTCTTTCTTTTGTTTTCTATGTGTTTACTAAATTTGCATGTCTTTGTAACTTGTTTAGAGGTCTAAGGGCAGAAGCACAGAGAGGCCCTTTTGTTTTTTTCTGAAGTTAGATAACATCAAAAGTAGCTTAGATAAAACTTGTGCTCATAACATGCTTTTATAGCAAGCTTCTTTAAGTTTTTTCCATTTAAAATAGCTCAACTCATATGCAGGCCTTCAAAGCATTATTAACAGCAGCCAAAACAGACGAACAACTTTCAGCCCTTGGAGAACTTATGTATCAGGTAATTTGCATCCGCTTTCGTGTTTCCACATGCTCCTGTTTTATACCAAGGGAGCTCAGTAGTGCGAAAATATTGAATTTTATTCAGAGAACCGTGCCATACTGATAATCATCTTGTTTTGTCCTTGATGGCAGTGCCATTACAGCTACAATGCTTGCGGGCTTGGTTCCGACGGGACAGACAGGCTAGTCAATCTCGTACAAGAAATCCAGCACAGGAAGACCCCCTCGCAAAATGGAGGTCCCAGTATATTTGGTGCAAAGATTACTGGTGGAGGTTCTGGTGGTTCAGTCTGTGTGATTGGGAAAAACTGCCTTAAAAGTAGTGAAGAGATTCTCGAGGTAAGTTTCTTTTTTTGCTGTTGTAGTGTTACTAGTGAATATATGCCAGGTCTGAATGCTAATTCATACTTGCTGGACCCTTTCAGATTCAGAAGAGATACAAAGCGGCTACCGGCTACCTACCGATAGTTTTCGAGGGTTCGTCTCCAGGTGCCGGCAAGTTTGGGTACCTGAAAATCCGATGGCGGTTCGCATAACATGTGCGTAACAGGAAGCAATTTGTCAAGAACCTGCTGCATTATGAGCCAGCGGCGCATCAGGATACAATAATGTTAACTATCTAGTAGTGTACAGTTGAAGAACAGGGCGGAGAGATCCTGAAACCTGATCTGATCAGATGCTCGTAGGTAGGCTAAATTATGCACTTTGTAGCAGCGGGTGAACACCTGATTGGTCCACGAATAAAATTGCCACACTACCAGGTCGCGCTATGTGTTTGGATCTTTTAGCCATGATGACGATGGTTACTGCATAGGGCAGCCTCGCACTTCTCGGATCAGCACTTACCGGTGCAGAGCTCAACACACGTCTGGTAGCACGCGCCACCAGGGGAGGCCCCGACGGAACCACCTGCTGCGACGTCTCTGCGCCCGTCCAGTACAAACGCCCTGCTTGTCTCGCAGCTCGCACAGGGCAGCCTTCGCCCCGCTTGGATCTGAAAACCATCAAACACCCTCTAGCCTGGGCACTTGTCTGGCTTACCGGATGCGCAACTAGAACAACAACAAAAAATACTAGTAGCATGTTATTATGCCTTTAAAGTCCGTAGTTTGTCCAGCTGCCAAATGTTTCTCGGTCCGGGTGTCCCGAAGTTGTAGATTAAACAACTTCATGACAAAGAGAGCAATGCCAACTACTCCATGGAGTTGGATGTGTGCAATGCAATGATACTTGGAAACGATATAAGTGGTGTAGAGTTAAAGGTGTGAAGTAGAGCTGGACTTAAAGCTTGAGGCTCAAGGCTCGGTTTGGGCTCGGCGAGGCTCGAAGGTCTAGTAGGCAAGAAAAATGTGTTTGGAAGGAGACAATTGTAAATGAAAAAAGGTGTATGCATGTGTTAACAAGACTAATGTCTAGGATGGCAGGCGGCACCCGTTTTTCCACCCGCAAAACTAAATCAAGGTAAAATGGAGCAGCAGAAACTAGCAGATTATAAATGTTCAACCTGTACCCGCCCCGCTTGCCACTGTCCATGCAACACTGCTGTGCACACAACCGCGCGAAGTGCCACCTGGTGCCGCTCGCCTTCTTGAGCATACGGATGCTCTCCATTTCCTCGCACCAGCTACCTTTCATCCCCTTGGCAACCGTGTAAATACGGACATCTCTAACAAAATTAAGACTACTTCTTTCGTTTAGAAATAGATGTCTCAAATTTTTTAAAATTTAGATGAATCTAGATACTATTTAATATATAGATTCATCTAAATTTTAAAAAATCTAAGACATCTATTTTAAGACGGAGGGAGTACCATTTTCTCTTGCGAAGTCATCTTTATCCTTCTATGTTGGAGTCAAACTTGCATTGGTCTTCATTCTTGCGCCAGCTAGATTCTAGTTTTTAGACATAAGTCAGCTACTGTTTAGCCTTCCCCCTATGTCCAAGGTGGACTTTCCTTTATATTCGTGTTTAAACCGATCAAACCCTTGTCTAGGTATAAATCGCCCAAACTATAGTTATAGCGGCCAGAATCATGTCTTCCATAAGGCGACCAGATTCATGCATTGGCCAAGGTGGCCAAGCATGCCTTGGGTAAGGCGACCAAACTCTGGTCTAGTTGACCAGTTTTCGACCTCTATGTAAGTCCATCGGATTCTTATCTTAGGCTGGCGCAATTTCAAGGCGGCTATATTTTGGTTTTACACAAAGACGACCAGAATCGACCTTGCACCAAGACGTCTAGATTTTGGACTTGCACCAAGGCGGCGAGGTTCGTCCATGCACCATGCAAGATGGCTTTATCCGCGTTTAAATCTTATTTTAAACCAAGACATTGACCAAAGAACTCTCTAGCCTTGCTACTAATGTCTAATTATTGTAAAGATGTGCAAATCTTTCTCTTGATTTGTGATGTGCAAGGAATCAAGCTTTTAAGGCAAAATTAGGAGCAATTAATGAAGAATATGTCGTTGCCATCACAACCAAGTCAACCAGGGGCGAAAAGGTGACTCTAGGAGCCGTAACGAGCATCAGTATGGGTGAGGCCCACCCATACGGCCCGACCGTACCACATGCCGGGGCCTTCCTTAGGTTAAGCGCAACTACTTATGTGAAGGCGACGAGATCATTCGAGGAGAGATGCACCCTCCAGCCGCCGCAGAACCCGTTCGCCATTCAAATCTCATCCACCATCCACCGAAGGAGATCCACAGTTCCACACCACCATAGTTCATCACCTCCATATCCTACCTTCTTCATATCCATAGCCATTATCTTGTAATGGATATATCTTGAGAGTGGACATTGTTGTAAGAATATTTTGATCAAAATCAGTATTTCAAACAACATTCATATTCATTCTTATATTATTATAAGTGAGTAGTCCTCCGGGGGGATAAGGGTTGTGGTAAAGACTGCAATATGCATCTGCATAATTACATGAGAATATTGTGTTGAATAGGAATTTGTTATCTTGTATCTTTGTCTCTTCTCTCCTCCAAGAAAGATCCAGCCAGGTATGTAGGTACCCAAGACAATTGATCAATCAAGGTGAGTGGAGAAGTGGGAGAAGGGTGGTGGTGAAACCCCCAAAAAAAAAAAAAAATGTAGGTATTTCCCTAGTGATCTCATCAACATCAATCAACAACAACATCACTAATCTTAAGGCTTTCGTCTATTTTACTTAATATCGTAACAATCCGTGGTTACGTGGCATAATGGTTGGACCAAGAGACTATTGTCACATGTGGTTTCAGAGGATCATTTTACACATGAATGTGCTTAACCTTATCTTTATCCTATTTTGTATGCATAGTTACATGTGAATCTTCAACCCTAGTCTATCTTCATTATTGAAAACAACCAAAAATACAAAGTGAACTGGAAAGGTTCGGTAAATAAAAAAATTAAGTAGTAAGTCTTGTAGACATTTCTCAATTCCATTTTTCAAGTGTTTCCCAAGGTTCGATAAATTTAGGTCGAATCTAGGGAAAAAGCTACTATACTGCATCTGTATTCTGGATCGAAGGTATCAACCAGATTTAGCCTTGCATCAAGGCATATTTTGGATCATATCATGCAAGGTGATCAAAATTGGCTTTGCATCAAGGCATCTATATTTGGGCTTGAACCATGCAAGAATGTAGAATCGGCCTTGCCCAAGGAATAGTTTGGGATCATTCCATTCGAGGCGGCCAGAATCGACATTGCACTAAAGTAGAAAGATTTGGGCTTGAACCATGCAAGGCAGCCAAAATCGTCCTTGCAAGGCAGATTTCGGGCTCGTTTCATGCAAGGTCTGGCTAAAATCGGTCTTGTTTATGGAAAACTTTGTTCCATGCAAGGCGAGTAGAATCAGTCTTGCACAAGGCACACTTTGGGCTCGTTCCATGCATGGTGTTAAGAATCGGCCTTGGACCAGGGTAGCTAAATTTTGGGCTTATTGCAGGGCAGCTTCCGTTTAGCTTGACATCTTGACATGGCTTCTAGACTTCTCTTACTTCTCCCCCTTCTTCCACGCCTAAGTCATTTTATCGCAGGTTTCTACTGATCCGATGTAGAACCAGATGCTTCCATGTAGCTCCATAGTCTTCCACATGTCTTTCTCGCTTAGCCAACAAGTGGCCCAAAATGGGTGCTAATATCGTTTGGTGGCAAAAAATTAAAAAACCATAACCAGTTGTTTAATTAAAATATAATATTAGCATTCACTAGAACATGATGATTTGATTGCATGATTGTATCTAGCAATGAATTTACATTTGGCTGGTGGCCTAGTGGAACTCTAAATGATCATAGAAAGATTCATACAAATATGGGGTATATAAATACATCCACTCATTTGTGCAGCTTATGTATCATTCACTCCGTAAAATGGAAAAACGGTATCACCCAGGATATATGGATTACATTCTTCCATTACACACTAGCAAGGAGACTATTGAAATAAATTACATGAATGTTGGAACTTGAGTTCAGCTCCAAGAGTGGAAATAAAGTGATATGATCGTGTGGTGGATAGATAGTTAATGCACACATTAAAATACCCTTCTTCAAGCCTCGAGCATGAACGACCCTTATAAATGTCACATGCTTCTCTTATTAGTTCTCAATATATTCGATCCATATGCATATTTTTTACTACAACCTCGTGATTGTTGTAGCCCTCGTCAAATAGTGCATACTAGAGTCATGGGAAAGAGAGAAATCCCAACTACATAGAGTTTGGATGTGTGCAATACTAATTGTAATGATAGATATCATGAAACATATAAGCCTATCCAAAGTCCATCCTTGCATTGTTAATGAGCTTAGTGGTGTAGAGTTAAGGGTTTGGGGTAGATCTGGACAGAAAGCTTGGGGCTCAAGGCTCACCTCGATCTCTACGAGGCTCTGATGTCTAGTACGCACGAAAAACCATGTTTGGAAGGAGACAATAGTCACAGTAGAAAGAAGGTGAATGTGTGTGTTAACAAGACTGATGCCCACGCAAAGTTGCTCACCGCAACACCTATTGCTTCTTAATGAATTTGCTGGACATCATCGTCGTTGCTAGTACCCTTTGGCATGGTGCTGCTTGTCATTTTGTGCATATGCGTGCTCTCTAATATTACCTCGGCACCCGACTATCTTTTGGCAATCGTGTAAATGCAAACATCTATAACAAAATCATATTTGTATTTTACTAACACAAATGGGCACAACAAATATTTTACAAGTTCCAAAATCTTGTTTAAATAAAAAAGTTGTGTTAGCGAATGTGATAAGAAAATGGTCATGATTTGATCTCCACAAATCGGGCTCTCCAACATCTATTGGAATTATGCCCTAGAGGCAATAATAAAGATGTTATTATTATAATTCTTGTTCATGAGAATATTTATATTCCGTGCTAGAATTGTATTAAGCGGAAACTTTAATACTTGTGTGGTTTGTGAACAACACCGTGTCCCTAGTACGCCTCTATGGACTAGCTCATTGATTAATGATGGTTAAGGTTTCCTAACCATGGACATGAGTTGTCAATTAATAATGAGATCATATCATTGGGAGAATGATATGGTGGACAGACCCAAACTAAGCGAAGCAATTAGATCGTGTCATCGTGTTCGTCTTTGCGAAGATTTTCTTATGTCAAATATTGTATTCCTTAGACCATGAGATAATACAACTCCCTGGTATGGGAAGAAAGCTTTGAGGTCATCAAACGTCATCCTATGAGAGGGTGATCATAAAGGTGTCTCTCAGGTGATCGGAAAGTATCTGGGTTGTATGTATCGAGATGGAATTTGTCCCTCCCAAGTCGAGAGATATACTTGGCCCACTCGATAATCGATATCAACACCGCTTGCAAGCATGTGGTTAAGGAGTTAATCACAAAGTGATATCGAATTACGGAACGAGTAAAGTACTTCTTTGTGAACGAGATTGAACTAGGTATGACGCATCGACGATCAAATCTCGCAAGTAAAATATCGCGAGACGAAGGGAATATATATATGGGATTGATTGAATCGGCATCGTGGTTCATCCGATATGATCATCGATGAATGTGGAGTCAATATGGGTTTCCAGCACCTCTGTTGATTATTGATAGAAGATCATGTCGCATATTCTCGAACCCGAGGTCACACACTTAACGTGTCTCGACGCTAGGATAGATTGGATAATTGGTTTATGAGTTTTTGTTCGAGTCTCGTATGGGAACCGGGACATCACGAGAGGTTCCGGAGTGGTCCGAGAATAAGATTCATATAAGGCAAAGGCAGTTTTTGGAGTTCTAATTGTTCCGGTTAATCCAGATTGCCTAAGCTTCTAGAACCTTCCAAAAGGGGACCAACGTGGCCCCACCTTACAGGAGGGGCATGGGCCTATGAGGGAGTGCCCTGGATGCATTGGGCCAGGGTCACAAGGCCCCATAGGGCCCAGCCGGCCAAAGAGGGTTTAAACTCTAGATAGAGCTTCTAGAAGGGGGGGTTTCCTTGCCCCCCACTCCTCCTCCTTTGGGGCCGCCGGTTTGGGCTTGGGGGAGGGGCTAGGGCTGCGCCCCACCCCTCTAAATAAAGAGGGCTGGGGGTGCACCACCCCCCACACCTTCCCCTCCAACCCTAGCCGCCCTGCTGCCCTTCCTCTCTCCCTCCCGACTGTTTGTAGGCGAAGCCCTGCTGCAGAAATTCTCCACCATATACACCACGCCGTCGTGTTGTAGATCCAATCCGTCTATCCACCATACTTGCTGGACCAAGGAAGGAGGAGACGTCGAGGTGCTGCACGTGTGCATCTCACGGAGGCACCGCCACTTATGGTGCTAGATCGGATCGGATCGCGAGGAGGAGAAGCGAGTACGACTACATCACCCACGTTCCGACGAACGTTCATTGCATGAATCTTCAAGGGTATGAAGATCTAATCCAATCTCTCTCGTTGTTTGCATCTCCTATATTAGATTTTGGCTTTCCCTCTGTTCGCATCCGTAGAAAATTTTGATTTACTATGCCGCAAAACCCTTCAGTGGTATCAGAGCTAGATCTATGCGTAGATGTGTTTCACGAGTAGAACGCAACATGGTTGTTGCGGGCGTTGATGTTTTCTGTTGCAAGCCTCTTGTTTGTGTTCTTCTTATGACGCGGGATAGTGAGATTGAAGCGGTCTAGGCCAACCTTACGCGACGTCGTTCGCGAGACCGGCTCCGCACTTGACGTGCGGCTTGTTCCACACATGCGGCTGGTGGATGTCAGTTTCTCTCACTATAGTTGTCATGGGACTAACACCGGAGTTTGGCAACCATAATATCACCGTTGTGGCTTTCCGTAGGTAAGAATCGTTCTTAGCATCTACTCCCATAAGCCACGTAAAACATGCAACAACAAGGTAGAAGCGTCTAACTTGTTTTTGCAGGGAGTGTTTTCTGTGATATGGTATGGCCCAAGATGTGATGTGTATAATGTATGCGATGATCATGTTTTGTAATGTTTCACGACTTGCATGTCGATGAGTACACAACCGGCATGAGCCATATGGTTGTCTTTATAATTGTGTATGACTTGTGTGCCAACTTCTTATACGCCATGTAATAGTTTCACTTTATCGCTAAGTAGTTAGCAATAGTTGTAGTTGCTATTCGTGGTGGAGGCAATCATGGTGGAGTGATGGAGATCATGCCGGAACGCACAAGATGGAGATCATTGCACGAAGATTGGCTATACCATGTCACATAAAGTTATATGCATGTGATGTTTATCCTTTTATGTATCTTATTATGCTTAGATCGCGACGGTAGCATTATAAGATGATTCCTCACTTAAAGATCAAGAAAAAAACTGTGTTCTCCCCAAGTATGCACCGTTGCGAAAGTTCGTCGTGTCCAAGCATCACGTGATGATCGAGTGCTATAGACTCTACGCTCACATACAACGGGTGCAAGCCAGTTTTGCACACGCGGAAATACTTGGGTCTAACTTGACGAGCCTAGCATGTACAGACATGGCCTCGGAACACATGAACCAAAAGGTTAAGCATGAGTCATATGAATGATATGATCGACACTTCATTGTCCACCATTGAAACCACATCTCTTCTCGTGAAGATCGGATTAGGTGTGGTGAATTTGGATCGTGTTCACTAAACAACTTGAGGGATGTTGAATTTAGTGGGAGTTCATCTAGTAATTTGATTAAAAGTTGAACTAGTTATCATGAACATAGTCTAATTTGTACTTGCAATACTGTAGATCAAATGGCTAAGTCCAACTTCAACTTCAACGTTTTCGCTGAGAAGGAAAAGCTTAGAAACAATGGGTCTAACTTCACCAATTGGTTCCGCAATCTAAGAATCATTCTCTCTGGCGGTCAAAAGGACTATGTCCTTGGGAAAGCGTTAGGTGACCCCCCTGCTGCAACTGCGCCGGCTGATGAGAAAGCTGTCTATCAGTCACGCAAAGATGATTATGGTGTGATTAAGAGCACCATGTTGTTTGCTATGGAACCGGAACTTCAAAATCGTTTTGAAGACTATCCCGGGCCCTTTGAGATTCCCGACGAGCTGAAAACCATGTTTTTCGACTCAGCCCGCTCGAGAGATATGAGATCTCGAGAAGTTCTTTAACGCAAGATGGAGGAAGGGAGTTCCGTTAGTGAGCACGCCATTAAGATGACGGGCTACACTCAACGCCTTGAGCAATGGAATGCACGATTCGGAGGAGCTCAAGATTGACAGGTTCTCGCAATCACTCCCTCGGCTACAAAAGTTTTGTAGTGACTCATAATCAGGTTGGTTCCATCGACGATCACCGAGCTCTTCACAAAGTCAAGGCCGCTAAGTGGACATCAAAAGGATAATCATGTGTTGATGGTCAACAAGCCCACCTTTAAGAAAGGTAAGGGAGCAAAGAAGCCCTTCAAGAAGGGCGGCGAAGCGCTTGCCCTGCCGAGAAGAAGCTCAAGTCTGGTCCTAAGCCGACATCGAGTGCTTCTATTGCAAGGACAAGGGTCATCGAAGAATCGTCCAAGTACTTAGCGGACAAGAAGGCTGGCACCATCAAAAGTATATTTGATATACATGTTATTGATGTTTTCTTACTAGCCCTCGTTGTAGTGCACAGGTATTTGATACTGTTCAGTTGCTAATATTTGTAACTCGAAACAGAGCTACGGAATAGACGCGCTTTAGGGATGAGGTGACGATGCGTTGGCAACGGATCAAGAGTTGATGTGATGGCCGTCGACGCCTCTCTTAGTTTTACCTTCGGGATTAGTTTTAAACCTTAATAAATGTTATTATGTGCCTGCGTTGAGCATGAACATCATTTCTGGATCGTGTTTATTGCAAGACGGTTATTCATTTAAATCTAAGAATAATGGTTGTTCTATTTATATGGGTAACATCTTTTATGGTCATGCACCTACTGTGAATGGTTTATTTCTTCTAAATCTCTAAAGGGATGAAACACACATCCATAACATTGAGGCTAAGAGATGCAAAGTAGATAGTAATAATACTACTTATTTGTGGCACTGTCGTCTAGGTCATATTGGTGTAAAGCGCATGAAGAAACTCCATTCTGATGGACTTTTGGAGTCTCTTGATTTTGAATCATTTGACACATGCGAACCATGCCTCATGGGCAAGATGATCAAAACCCCGTTCTCCGGTATGATGGAGCGAGCAACGGACTTGTTGGAAATCATACATACCGATGTATGCGGACCGATGAGTGTTTCGACGCGCGGTGGATATCGCTATGTTCTCACTTTTACCGATGACTTAAGTAGATATGGGTATATCTATTTAATGAAACATAAATCTGAAACGTTTGAAAAGTTCAAAGAATTTCAGAATGAGGTGGAGAACCATCGTAACAGAAAGATTAAGTTTCTACGATCCGATTGTGGAGGTGAATATTTGAGTTATGATTTTCTCACGCATCTTAAAGCAAGTGGAATCGTTTCACAACTCACGCCACCCGGAACACCACAGCGCAATGGTGTGTCTGAACGCCGGAATCGAACTCTATTAGATATGGTCCAATCGATGATGTCTCTTACTGATTTGCCGTTATCATTTTAGGGTTATGCATTAGAAACCGCTGCATTCACTTTAAATAGGGCACCATCTAAATCCGTTGAGATGACACCGTATGAACTGTGGTTTGGTGCTAAACCTAAGTTGTCGTTTCTTAAAGTTTGGGGATGCGAAGCTTACGTCAAGAAGTTGATGCCGGACAAGCTCGAACCCAAAGCGGAGAAATGTGTCTTCATAGGATACCCTAAGGAAACTATTGGGTATACCTTCTATCACAGAAACGAAGGCAAAGTGGTTGTCGCAAAGAACGGTTCCTTTCTTGAGAAGGAGTTTCTCTCGAAAGAAGTGAGTGGGAGGAAAGTAGAGCTAGACGAGGTTATTGAACCTTATCTTGAGTTGGAGAGTAGCACAACACCTGAAATTGTTCCAGTGCCGCCTGCACCAACGATAGAGGAAGCTAATGGCAAGGATCATGAAACTTTGGACGATGCTGCTACTGAACGTCGCAGGTCGACAAGGTCGCGTGCCCCTCCTGAGTGGTACGGCAACCCTGTCTTGACTATCTTGTTAGTAGAAGACAGTGAACCTACGAACTATGAGGAAGCGACGATGAGCCCAGACTCTGAGAAATGGCTAGAAGCCATGAAATCCGAATTGGGATCCATGAGAGAAAACCAAGTATGGACTTTGGTGGACCCTCCTAGCGACCGAAAGGCCGTTGAGTGCAAATGGATCTTCAAGAAGAAAACGAACACGGATGGTAATGTTACTGCCTATAAAGCACGGCTTGTCGCGAAAGGTTTTCGACAAGTTCAAGGTGTTGACTATGATGAGACTTTCTCTCCCGTAGCGATGTTTAAGTCCATTCGGATTTTATTAGCAATTGCTGCGTTTCATGATTATGAAATATGGCAGATGGATGTCAAGACTGCGTTCCTCAATGGCAACATTGATGAAGAGTTGTATATGATGCAACCCGAAGGTTTTGTCGATCCTAAGGATGCCGATAAAGTATGCAAACTTCGCGTTCCATTTATGGACAAGCAAGCATCTCGGAGTTGGAACCTTCGTTTTGATCAAGTGATCAAGAGCTTTGGATTTGTTCCAAATTGCTCTGAAGCTTGCATCTACAAGAAAGTGAGTGGGAGCTCGGTGGCGTTTACGGTACTATATGTGGATGACATATTGATTATCGGAAATGACATCAACATGCTTAACGATGTGAAGAGATATTTGAACAAGTGTTTTTCAATGAAAGAACTAGGTGAAGCTTTATATATTGGGCATCAAGATCTATAGAGATAGACAAAGACGCTGATAGCTTTAAGCCGAGTGCATACCTAGACAAAGTTCAAAAGGTTCGTAATGGATAAGGCAAAGAAAGGTTCAAAGGCCTATGTTGTCGGGTAAGATATTGAGCAAGGCTCGGTCCATTCACGAAATGATAGGGAAGCTATGAGCAAAGTGCCTTATGCCTCGTCCATAGGTTCTATCATGTATGCCATCTTGTGTACTAGACCGGATGTGTCCAATGCTCTTAGTTTGACGAGAAGATATCAAAGTGATCCGAGTGGAACATCGACAGCCGTAAAGAACATCCTAAAGTACCTAAATAGAACTAAAGAAATGTTCTTAGTCTATGGGGTGATGAACACGTCGTAAAAGGTTACGTCGACGCTAGTTTTGACAACCGACAAGGATGATTCTAAATCTCGACGGGATACATGTATATTTTGAATGGAGGAGCTGGAGCTGGAGAAGTCGCAAGCAAAGCGTGATCGCAGGATCTACTGAGAAGCGGAATACATGGCTGCCGAAGCGTCAAGTGAAGGAGTTTGGATCAGAACTTCATCATCGAGCTTGGCATGGTTCCAAGTGCATTGGACCCACTGGAGATATTGTGTGACAACACCGCGCCATAGCACTCGCTAAGGAACCAAGATATCATCCAAAGACCAAGCATATCAACTGCAAGTTTCATATAATCCAAGATTATATAGCGGATGGAGATCCAAGATCGACAAAGTACATACGATCTGAATGTCGCAGATCCATTGACTAAACCTCTTCCACGTGTAAAACATGATCAGCACCTCAGTGCCATGGGTGTGAGATTGTTGCCAAATGTAAACTAGATTATTGACTCTAGTGCAAGTGGGAGACTATTGGAATTATGCCCTAGAGGCAATAATAAAGATGTTATTATTATAATTCTTGTTCATGATAATGTTTATATTCCATGCTAGAATTGTATTAAGCGGAAACTTTAATACTTGTGTGGTTTGTGAACAACACCGTGTCCCTAGTACGCCTCTATGGACTAGCTCATTGATTAATGATGGTTAAGGTTTCCTAACCATGGACATGAGTTGTCAATTAATAATGATATCATATCATTGGGAGAATGATATGGTGGACAGGCCCAAACTAAGCGAAGCAATTAGATCGTGTAATCGTGTTCGTCTTTGCGAAGCTTTTCTTATGTCAAATATTGTATTCCTTAGACCATGAGATAATACAACTCCCTGGTATCGGAAGAAAGCTTTGAGGTCATCAAACGTCATCCTATGAGAGGGTGATCATAAAAGTGTCTCTCAGGTGATCGGAAAGTATCTGTTGGGTTGTATGTATCGAGATGGAATTTGTCCCTCCCAAGTCGGAGAGATATACTTCGGGCCCACTCGGTAATCGATATCAACACCGCTTGCAAGCATGTGGTTAAGGAGTTAATCACAAAGTGATATCGAATTACGGAACGAGTAAAGTACTTGCTGTGAACGAGATTGAACTAGGTATGACGGTACCGACGATCAAATCTCGGGCAAGTAAAATATCGCGAGACGAAGGGAATATATATATGGGATTGATTGAATCCTGGCATCGTGGTTCATCCGATATGATCATCGATGAATGTGGGAGTTAATATGGGTTGCGGACCCTCGCTGATTATTGATAGAATATCATGTCTGCATATTCTCGAACCCGCATGGTCACACACTTAACGTGTCTCGACGCTAGGATAGATTGGATAATTGGTTTATGAGTTTTTGTTCGGAGTCTCGGATGGGATCCGGGACATCACGAGAGGTTCCGGAGTGGTCCGGAGAATAAGATTCATATAAGGCAGTGCAGTTTTTGGAGTTCGGAATTGTTCCGGGTTAATCGGTATTGTACCGGAAGCTTCTAGAACCTTCCGAAAGGGGACCAACGTGGCCCCACCTTACAGGAGGGGCATGGGCCTATGAGGGAGTGCCCTGGCCGCATTGGGACAGGGGCACAAGGACCCATAGGGCCCAGCCGGCCAAAGAGGGTTTAAACTCTAGATAGAGCTTCTAGAAGGGGGGGGTTCCTTGCCCCCCCCCACTCCTCCTCCTTTGGGGCCGCCGGTTTGGGCTTGGGGGAGGGGCTAGGGCTGCGCCCCACCCCTCTATATAAAGAGGGCTGGGGGCGCACCACCCCACACACCTTCCCCTCCAACCCTAGCCGCCCTGCCCTTCCTCTCCTCCCGACTGTTTGTAGGCGAGCCTGCAGAAATTCTCCACCATATACACCACGCCGTCGTGTTGTAGATCCAATCCGTCTCTCCACCATACTTGCTGGACCAAGGAAGGAGGAGACGTCGAGGTGCTGCACGTGTGCATCTCACGGAGGCACCGCCACTTGTGGTGCTAGATCGGATCGGATCGCGAGGAGGAGAAGCGAGTACGACTACATCACCCACGTTCCGACGAACGTTCCGCTGTGCGAATCTTCAAGGGTATGAAGATCTAATCCAATCTCTCTCGTTGTTTGCATCTCCTAGATTAGATCTTGGATTTCCCTCTGTTTGCATCCGTAGAAAATTTTGATTTACTATGCCGTGAAACCCTTCAACATCCTGGTTGACTCTAAAGGTGTTATCTATTTCCAGATGTAGATTACAATCCTTTCACATATAGAACATTGGATTTGCAAATATGTTTTTAGGCCGGAGTGAATTTTTCTTCTAAACTAGAACTTACGCCAAATCCTATTTTCACCCAATGCGCGTGTTAATACGCTCCTCTCACATGGGATCGTGAGCTAGGCTAGCCCATTTAGCATTTTTTATTCTTTTTCTTTTTTTATTTTCTTTTTTCTATTTTTTCTTTAGCTTTATCTTTTCTTGTTTTAGTTAATCTGCTCCAGCTGTGAGTGTCCTTAGATCTGACGAGGAGCTTAAGGTGATAGATCATCAACAGGAAGAAAAATGCATTTATCATGTGGTGACTTTTTAAAAGGCGTCCGATAAAAAAATGAAAAATTCATAACCAATTGTTTAATTAAAATATAACATTAGCTTTTACTAGAACGTGATGATTTAGTTACAAGATTGTATCAAGAAATGAATTGACATTTGGCTGGTGGCCTAGTAGATGAAATGATTATAGAAAGATACATACAAATATGGGGTGTATAAATACATCCACTTATTTGGGTAGGCTATGTATAATTCAGTTCGCAAGAGGGAAAACCGTATCACGTACAAATAGACCATATTGTGCTGAAGCACATGAATGTTGAGACTTGAGGTCAGCATACGATCGTTTGGTAGGTAGATAGTTAACTATGCACACACCGATCTTCCCTTCTTTAAGCATGAGCCACCCTTATAAAGGACATGTGCCTCTCTTGCTACTTCTCAGTATATTTATTCCATATACCTACTGTTTACTATAACCTCTTGCTTATCATAGCTCTCATCAGATAGGTGCATACATACTAGAGCCATGACAAAGAGAGAAATCCCAACTACTCCATGGAGTTGGATGTGTGCAATGCTACTTGGAATGAAAGGTATCAGGAAATATATCAACCCTTGCAGTCGATATCCCAGCATTGTTAATGAGTTAAGTGGTGTAGAGTTAAGGGTTTGGCGTATAGGTGGACTTAAAGCTTCAACTTCAAAGCTCAGCTTGGGCTCGGAGAGGCTCAAAGGTCTAGTATGTAGGAAAAAATGTGTTTGGAAGGATATAATCATAGAAGACAGAAGGTGTATGTGTGTGTTAACAAGACTAATGTCCATGCAAGGCTGATGTGCACACCATCCATGACTTCTTAATACACTCTGGACGGCAACCCCGAAGTACCACTCGTGCTACAGGCCTTCTTGAGCATATATATGCATGCTCTCCATTTCCTCCGCGCCTGGCTAGCTTTCAGCCTCCTTGCAAATCGTGTAGATACAGACATCTGTAACAAAATTACACTACAATTTTCCCTCGTGAAGTCGTCTTGATCCTTCTATGTTGGAGTCAAACTCACGTTCATCTTCATGGTTGTGCCAGCTAGATTCTGGTCTTTAGGCATAAGTTAGCTCCCGTTTAGCCTTCTCTGAGAGTCCACCCATGTCCAAGGTGGACTTTCCATTATCTTCGTGTTTAAACCGACCAAACCCTTGTCTAGGCATAAATAGGCCTAACTATAGTTAGAGGCTTAAGCAGCGAGATACATCTTTTAGATAAGGCAAATAGATTCATGCCTTGGGCAAGGTGGCCAAGGAGGCCTTGGGAAAGGCGACCAAACTATGGTCTAATTGACCTATTTTTGACCTCTGTGTAAGTCTACCGGGTTTTTGTCTTTGGCGGGCAATTTCAAGGCAGACGTATTTTAGTTTTACACAAAGGAGGCTAGAATCAGCCTTGCACCAAGATGGCCAGATTAGGCCATGCACCATACAAGATGGCCAAATTCTTCCTTGAACCGAGGCATATTTTGGGATCATATCATGCAAGGTGGCCATAATCGGCTTTGCTTCAAGGCAGCCAGATTTGGGCTTGAACCATGCAAGACGGCTAGAAGCGTCCTTGCCCAAGACATAGTTTGGGCTCATTCCATTCAAGGCGGACAGAATTTGCCTTGCACTAAAGAATAAAGTTTTGGGTTTGAACCATGCAAGGTGGCTAGAATAGTCCTTGCAAGGAAGATTTTGGGCTCGTTTCATGCAAGGCGTGGCTAAAATCGGCCTTGCCCAAGGAAAACTTTGTTCCATGCAAGGCGGGTAGAATCAGTCTTACACAAGGCAGGCTTTGGGCTCGTTCCATGCAAGGTGGCCATAATCGGCCTTGCAATAGTGCAGATAAATTTTGGGCTTACGACAATGTAGCCCCTGTTTTGCTTGACATCTTGACGTGGCTTCTAGACTTCTCTTGCTTCTCCCCCTTTCCTCCGTGCCTAAGTCATTTTGTTGAAGGGTTCTACTTAATCCGGTTTAGAACCACGTGCTTCAATCTAGCTTCATAGTCTTTCACATGTCTTTCTTTCTTAGCCAACAAGTGGCCCAAAATGGGTGCTAACATCGTTCGATGGTGAAAAAACAAATAAAAAATCAGAACCAATTGTTTAATCAAAATATAACATTAGCATTCACTAGAACGCGATGATTTGGTTGCAGGATTATCTAGAAATGAATTTACATTTGGATACTGGCCTAGTGGAACTCTGAATGATCATAGAAAGATACATACACATATGGGGTATATAAATACATCCACTCATTTTCGCATCTTATGTATCGTTCACTCCACAAAAGGAAAAAGGGTATCACTCAGGATATATGGCTTACATTCTTTCATCACACACTAGCAAAGAGACTACTAAAATAAATCACATGAATGTTGGGACTTGAGTTCACCTCTAAGAGTGGAAATAAAGTGATATTATCATGTGGTGGATATATAGTTAATGCACACACTAAACTACCCTTCATCAAGCCTCGAGCATGAAACATCCTTATAAAGGGCACATGCTTCTCTTATTATTGCTCAATATATTCGTTCTGTATGCCTATTGTTTACTACAACCTCCTGCTTGTCATAGCTCTCGTCCGGTAGGTGCATACTAAAGTCATGGCAAAGAGAGAAATCCTAACTATATGGAGTTGGATGTGCGCAACGCTACTTGGAATGATAGGTACCAGGAAACATACCAGCCTATCCAAAGGCCATCCTTGCATTGTTAATTAGCTGAGTGGTGTAGAGTTAAGGGTTTGGGATAGAACTTGACAACAAGCTTGGGCCGCATGACTTGTGTCGGGTTCTACAAGGCTCCAAGGTCTAGTATGCAAAAAAACATGTTTGGAAGGAGACAATCGCAGAAGAAAGAAGGTGAATGTGTGTGTTAATAAGACTGATGTACACACATGATTGCTCTTCGCGCCACCTTTGGCTTCTTAACACACTAGTTATACATCGTCGTTGTAATACCCTCTAGGACGGTCCTGCTCGTCATCTTGCGCATATGCATGCTCTCCAATATTACCTCTGCATTTTTCTACCTTTGGACATATTTTGGAAATCGTGTAAATACAAACATTTGTAACAAAATTATATTTGTATTTTATTAACACAAATGGGCACAACAAATATCTCACAGGTTTCAAAATCGTGTTTGAATAAAAAACTTGTGTTAGCAAATGTGATAAGAAAATGGTCAAGATTTGATCTCCACAAATTGAGCACTCCAGAGTCATGGTTGACTCTAAAGGCGGTTATCTATTTTCAGATGTAAACCACGATCCTTCCGCATATGGAATATTGGATTTCCAAACATGTTTTTTAGGCTACCCATTTAGCATTTTCCCTTTTCATTTTTTCTCTTTTCTTTTTTGTTTTCTTTTTCGTTTTCGTTTTCGTTTTCTTTTCTGGTTTTAGTTAATCTGCTCGAGTCGTGCAGTGTCCTTGGATCTCACGAGGAGCTTAACGTGATAGATCATCAACAAGAAGAAAAATGCATCCATCATGTGGTGACTATTTGAAAGGCATCTGATGTAAATAATAATAATAAAATCATAACCAGTTGTTTAATTAAATATAACATTAGTTTCCACTATAACGTAATGATTTGGTTGCAGGATTGTATCAAGAAATGAATTGACATTTGGCTGGTGGCCTAGGAGATCGAATGATCATAGAAAGATACATACAAATATGGGGCATATAAATATGTCCACTCATTTCTGCAGCGTATGTATAATTCAGTCCACAAGAGGAAAAACTATATCACTTAAAATGTATGGATTACGTTCTTCCATCACACGAGCAAATATACTATATTGTGCTAAATCTAAAGCACATGAATGTTGGGACTTAAGCTCAGCTCTAAGAGTGGAAATAAGTGATACGAATCATATGGTGGGTAGATAGTTAATTATACACACACCGATCTTCCCTTCTTTAAGCATGACCCACCCTTATAAATACCTTCCCTTCTTTAAGCATTATCCACCCTTATAAAGGACATATGCCTCTCTTGCTACTCCTCGGTATGTTTGTTCCATATGCCTATTGTTTACTACAACCTCCTGCTTGCCATAGATCATAATGTACATGCGTGCTCGAGTCATGCGAAAGAGAGAAATCCCAACTACATGGAGTTGGATGTGTGCAAAACTACTTGGAATGATAGGTATCAGGAAACATATCAGCCGACCCAATAGATATTCTTGCATTGTTAATAAGCTAAGTGGTGTAGAGTTAAGGGTTTGAGGTAGATCTAAACATAAAGCTTGGGGCTCGATGGCACGAACAACCGCAGACCCGGGCTTGGTGTTGATGTTGAGAGCCCGAGGTGGTGGTGCACGAACCATAGGATAGCTTGCCGCAGATCTTGGAGGGGGTGGAGGGAGAGCTTTGTTCTTCAACGGACAGTTCTAGTTCAGATGTCCAGGATCTCCACACGTGAAGCAGGCACCCGGTGGACGTGGAGCAACGTAGCTGTGGACTCCAAGCGCTCGGGGTAGTGGTGGTTGTAGCCCCTAGAGAAGCGATGGTGAAGTTTGGTGGCCTTGGCCAGCGTAACTTGCAGGTCTTGGTGGGGCGACGGTGGGGTGTTAGGAACCCGCTTAGAAGGAGCTACCATAATCAAGAGCTTGATGCATCCCAGTTGTGTTTCTTGGACTCCTCAAACACTTGCTCGCTTGCTTCCTCTTGCGGTGTGTCAGTAGTTCCGGAAAGATCTGCCTTGCATGTGTGATTGCATACTTGATCGATGCATTGAGCCCTTGCCGAACCTCTTACGCTTCTTCTTGTCATCGATACCTCATCGCCACCATAACGAGAAAGATTCATGAAGTTCTGATGTAGGTGTTGACGTTATCATTTCCTTGCTTCAGTTGAGAAAAGCTTCCTTCATCCTTTCCATTACAATCTCGACAGAACTGCTCTTTGAAAGCTGCGCATGAACCTTTCCCAAGTAGGTGAAACCCAATGCAGCTTGCCTTCAAGTAATTCTCCCACCGAGAGCTGCATCTACCTTCGAAGGTGAGTAGCACACTTGACCCACTCACCTTTCGGGAACATCGCTAGCCTCGAGCAACCTTGACATCTCACGCAACCAATCATCCGCGTCCGGTGGTCGATCGAAACATCAAAGCTGGCGAGGTTGAATTTGAAGCTCTTGATGTCTCCTCGCTTGGGAGGTGGAGGTGGAGCAAACTCGTTCCTCGACACTCTCCTCAAAGCGGCTGCTGGTCAGATTGCATTCGTGCCAAAGCATTAGCGATGTTTGACAAATGAGCCCGATTCAGTGGTATGTCCTCATCAAGACGATGTGGTGGAGCCATCCTGATTGATATAAAACTCAAGTCGATTACTATAATGGAGAATGATAATAATCCAAAATAGTACCAAGATGGAATTAACCAAGATTAAAGGATACAATTACTAAGATGATATTAAAATATCAACAAAGTTCAAAGCACCTAGAAGATATTAAGCATATCGCACACGACTGAAAAGGAGTGTGGTACACAAATATATCAAAGAAAAATTTTCCACAAATTTCGGCATTAAAATACCAATAGATGCGCAAAATTACTTAACGAATCAAGATTAGTGACTCTACCGATTCAATATACAAAAGCGAATGATAAGAGTAGTGGTATGGTCGCGACTCCATCCCACACTCAAATCATTACTCCGCACATGAACAAGTGGAACACATATCCTAACCCCTTCTTCTCACGACGAAACATAAAGATTAGTAACTACGGAAACGAACACCCCCAAACAAGATAACGTCGGATACAAAGAGTAAGACAGATTGCGTCGGTTTGCAAAAGCCTGTCGGTATGGAATGTACCAACAGTTGATAACCAAAGGCTGATTAGATAACAACTTGGATGCAACAGATAGACAAGGAATTACACACACACACAACCTATGGTACTACGGAAACCCAGAACACGTGAATCCTAGTTTGAATTTTGAGAAGAGGATTGAAAACATTGCACTTCCTTACCAGAAAAAGGGTGGGTGGGTGGGTAAGAAGAAAAGTGGAAGCAGTCCTACTCTGCTTTTGTTTTCCCTAGTATACATAACTACCAAAAATATTTGCTAGGTGACAACGACCGTTTGGTGAGACCCTGAAGGTCGGGATGGCTCTGATACCAATTGTAACTACCTCGGTGAATTACGCTCCTAGATACAAGCCTGGATGAGCGGTAGTGGTTGAAATAGTACGGTGGGGCCCCAAAAGCCACTCACGGGTAGACCTTTCGGACGTCCCAACCACTTCCATCTCATCGGGACCTGTCTGACGGCGTGTCGGCGAAGGGATCAACTACATACACAAATGAGTATGTATGCAAGCCACCATACAAGAGTACATCAGAGCCATACCATCTAGAAAGAAAGGAAATATAGCAACGCCGTACGGCAAGATTCAAATGACCTAGATAGATATAATATTTTAGGATAATTCCTCATACATCACACATCGTAGTATCAAGCGGGCGACAAAACAAAGTCCGTACAGATAAGAAGCAAATCGGCATAAGATGCCATAGAACTAAGCACATCCATCCACGGATCTCACGGATCCCGTTCCGGAATCTCTACACCGAGCGATCGTTGCCCACATCATCCGCCTCTTCCACCCAAAGATCCGTCCTGCGAGTGTACTGTTCATCTGAACCAATAATTTATCGTGTGAGACCCTAAGGGTACTCGCAAGTCTTAATGCCTCTAAAGGGGACACAACACAGGGTGACGAATTGCAGCGAAAGATAAACCCTAGTTCTATAGATACCGCTAACCATCCGCCTAACCAATGATAGGCGGATGTCCGTGAATTAATGACAACAGATTATAATGATAATTCCATCGATCCATCCTCCTCCTCGCTTACCAACGAGGAAGCGGACGAACAACCCCATCCGTTGGCAATTTTATTAACCATTCCATGAGTGTTGCACTATTTACTATTCATTTACTTAGTCAGATTAAAGCGGTACTTTAGTTATGCTTGTCTATGATCGAAACGTGCTCCAAGTCGTCCATAACATGCGGACACTTTCGAAAGTTTTACCCTAGGGGTGCACAAATAACACACACTCGATCAACCTAGGAAAAACCAAATCAAAACCACGAGTCCTTCACGACAAAGCAATCACAGGATTCATAAATATTTGGGGCCACCTTGAGTACCATAATGAAGCTAGCTGACTTGAGACGGACCCGAGGTTTGGGTGGACGGCCAGAGCGTTGGGAACCCAAAAGCTGGGCTTGTCGACACCGCAACGTGTCCCGATCCTAAACGATCAGTGTGCTCCTCGCTGTCAAATACAGTAATAAAGCATGGCATAAGTACAGGATAGTAAACAAAACCTCAAGCTAGTTTGTGGCCCCAAGAAATAAGAATGAATCAAGCTCTGGCTCAGGGGGGTCCCATAAGCCTCCCGGATGTGGATAGCGCGAATAATCTTGGAACAGGAATCAAGTACTCGGGGTCTTCAGGACACAAGTGGCGGAGGAAAAACCAAATAGCAGATGTTGCTCACCGATGCCACTTTCATTAGTTATCCCATTACTACTCAGGTTAAGTTGTTTAGGTACCTCGTTATCCATCAGACTCTCACATACCCTACACATGCTGTTCTACGACTCGCATGGCTCAAACAACTCCTGTAGTAATGGCTCATGGGATGGAGGAACAAGCTTGGTGGGGTTCGAAAGTAAAGGCTATGCAATACCTGGGATTCAATTTAATGCAATCGCGACTCAATGATGCAAGAATAAGATAGAGGCAATAGGTACTGTATGTATGCAAGCATGTGGTAGTGTTTGCCTGGCAACTCATTGAAGCGAGAGACGGATCTGGGTAGTGCTCCTGGTTTTCTTGATATATCCCCTGCTCAGAGTCTATTCGAAGAAGAACCAAACAAACAAGGTCCAACATAAATAAAGAGCGCAAGCATATTAATAAAATGCGACGAGCAAACAATCATGCCATGATGAATGATGCACAAGTTGCATGGCAATAAAGTAGCATGGCATGGGTGAGGTGTGGTATACAAGAATAAGTCATTTTGTTAAGGTTTGGCCACATTTTATTGTCATATTAGTTGTTGTATATTATATATTTACATGATGCATGCTGCAATTGAAGTCATGGATAGCATAAACAGAAAGGTCTCGTCGAGCTGATCATTTTAGACATATGAGTTATAAATCAAAAGTTATTAGTTTATTAAGTTCTAGTGGCATTTGTTGTAATTTACTCAACTTGGAATTTTAAATGTGCAAAAGGTAATTTGAATAGCATATTTGAAATCCTCACATTTTTCTGATTCAAAAACATATATTATTTGTATTATTTGGATTAATATTTGAAAAGTTATTTAAAAACAGAATTATATTTGAATTTGAAATAATTAGGAAAAGATTTGAATTTAAACAGATTCAGGAAAAACTTTTTATACTCAGTCTAATCTAGCCACAGACGCTTACAGGTGGGGCCAGGATGACTGGGTAACACAGGCGCACAAAAAGCTTTTACACCGTGGCCTACTCTAGCCTAAGCGGATGACATGCGGGCCCAGAAGCCCTGCGGTCCCGCAGGCCAGAGGTTGGGCGCGAGGCTGCCACGCCAGCACTGGGGACTGGTTAGGGCTAGAATACTCTGAGGCTCTCGGAAAAGGACGGTGGCGTGGTGGGACCTCACGTACCGCGGTTTGAGACGAGGAAACAAAAAGGGGTTATCAAGTAAAGCGCCACGCCCGTCTTGTTCCTCTTCACTTGATCAGCAGATCGGTCTGCGGCAGCGGGGATTCGAACACAGAACGTGTGTAGCCTTGCAGGGCGAGCGGTGGCTTGGGCTAGGTGTCGGGAGGCGGCGGGGCCTAGATAGGGCTATCGGGCGGAAGCTAGCGGACGTAAACGGTGGCCGCGAGGGTGCTCGATGAAACTTCCGGCGAGGCTAGGCGTTCTGAGAGGGCATGTCAGGGGTCGTGGGCTCACCGGGAGGTCGTTAGTGGCGTTGGATCGGGTCGGCGGCGGATCGGCAACGGGCACGCCGGGCGTAGCTAGGGTTTCACGGCTGGCCTGGCGGCTCGGTCCTCCTCCTCCTCGGCAGCAAGCGAGGCGTCTGAGGACCTTCTCGATCTCCTGTGTCACACCACGGCAGCTGGCTCGGGATCAACGGGACGTGGAGGCACGTGGGCGGCTAAGGGGTAGCCGGCAGTGGAGAAAGAGGAGAGAGGGGAGGCTATGGGGATCTGGCGAGTAGCAGGCGAGGCAAAGGGTGGATAGGATCGGAGGAGAGGTAGTTGGCGTGGTGGAGGGAAGGTGGCGTCGGCACCTTTTCTTCTCCTTCACGTGCTCGGTCGGCTCGGCCGAAGCGGGCGCATGGGGAGCTGGCAGTGGGGTAGGGTGGTGCAGGAGGCGAGGCTCGGGCTGGGGCCCCAAGGCGAGAGGAGGAGGCTGGAGAGAGGGTAGCCTCGGGTAGGTTAGAGCTAGGTTTGGAGCTAGGTTAGGGTTTGGGGTTGGTAGCTAGGGGCGGGGAGGCGGGGAGAGAGGGTGGCCGGGGCTAGCTAGGTGAGAGAGAGGAGGAAGGCCGAGAGAGAGGACATGTTAGCTAGGGTTTGGTTATGGTGGGATTTAAGGAGAGAGGGTGGCTTAGGGTTTAGGTTTAGAGAGGGGAAGGTTAGATGCTAGGGTGTTCTTTTGTCAAGATCAAACCAAGCACCAACAACACCCCAACAAGACCAAGACTCGAAAAGGGAGGAAAAGGTGATGATGTTAAGGATGGGTATTGTGATGAGGTTTAGGCATGATCAAACAAGACCAAGCCTAAGGGTAGAGAGATGATCCATTTAAAATCAAATAAAATCAAATGTCAAGCTAAAAGGGGTACTTGCATGGGCCATGCATAATTAATTAATACCATGTTTATCTTTGTGAAAACAAGATTATTTACATGGCATTTTCTTATGCATTCCAAAGTGTGGAGTAAGGCCCAAGCAAAAGAATTTAGAAAGAATTCCAAGTGGAGTATAAGGAGATGATCACATTGGATTATATTTGGGACTTGCTAGTGTGTATATGCCAATAGGTATTTAATAAGCCCACAAAAATATCCCAACATGATGATAACCCCAAAATCACACATATGGAAGCTAGGAAAAGGGGTCCCACTCATAAGGCATGCAAAGGTGGCCATGTGGCTCTCATGTATCAATAATGTGAAAACAAAATGATGCCAAGATGAGAACATGTGGAAAAGAATTGGATCCATCCCAACCCACATGAGCTAGAAGTAAAACCCATAAATGCCAAACTCATATTTAGTTGGATGGTGGAATTATAAGGTGGTGAAAGAAAGGTGGTGGAGTTAATAAGATATATGCCCCCAACTCAACCTGGGCATTAAACAATATATCAAGAACCAAATACAATATCAAGAGGCAAATACAAATATTAATGCATATGAGATAAGAACCAAAACAGAAGGGTTTTTGTATGATGCTCAAATGCAAGGTGGCATGATGACATGACATGATGATGCAACAATTATATGTAGGAAGTGGCCCTTTATTACTAGAACAAGTAGCATTACAGGTGTTAGACAACTGGGATGCTAAAGTGTATGTGAGACCCTGGCGTATGGCCTAATAGGATTGATAGCATAGCCATACCGACAAATTGCAATTTATTTTCCGGAAGCTTGTCTGAAAAGAACTCTGAGATTAAGAGTGCTTGTCCTAGAGCAATTTAAGGATGTGTGACCAACCGGGAAGTGGGTACCGGGTGTGCACGAGTGAGGACAAGGTGCGCAGAAAAAACTAGTGTTAGTTTGTGGGGTTAGTCTAGATATCATATTAAGCTGACAGGAGTGGCAGCCGCTGGTCTGGAGAGGTCGGGGTGTTATAGTGAGGCGGTTGGCTGGCGAGAGACGGGCTCTGATGTCAGTCGGAGCTGACAATGGCGACATCCTCGGATGTCGTTTCCTTGTTGAAGGCATCGTTGTTGTGAATCTCGCCTCGTACCTTAGGCTCTAGGGGAAACCATAGATCTAGGATGTTTTTGGATCGGACGATGCTGGCACATCGGTGTCATTCACCCTCTTGTGGGTATCGTTTTGGAGCCCGGTATGACTGGAGGGGATCAGCTGGTGGAGCGGTGTTCCATCTATCGCGTCGATGGCGGAGGGTCTCGGCGGCATGGTGCAACAGGGTGTCGGCGACGGGCATGATGATGGCCTTGCGCAGGACGGTGGTCGCTGTCTGGCATCATGGTGGAGTCGTTGGCAAGATGGGAAAAGTTTATGCAGTCTTGACCTTGAAGATTGCTCGACGGTTCAATGGTGGTGATGGATTCTGTTGCATGTACATGACGTGCAAGCTAAGAGTCTGCTAAATCGGATGAGCGCTCTCGTTTCGTCTAGAGGGTGTCTCGGGGTATGCGATATTTTCCTGGTTCCTAGCTTATGGATGGATTTCATTGTTTTGCAGGCACAAGTCCCCTTTGACATGATTTTCACCCATTATCGGGTCTGTAGGTGTTGTGTGGTGGCTTCAGGTTTTTTGATGTATGATCTTTGTACGTTCTTTGTTGAACATTTTATTAATGAAAGCAATAAAGGGCGTATGCATATCTTTGATGCAAAGACCGAGGGTCGCACCCTCCATTTCGAAAAAATGAGATTTTTGAGCAAACGATCACTAAAGACTCAGCTCATTTAATCCTGCAGTTCTCCCTTAAAATTCGATTGATATTCACATTCAGATTAGTTTGCATGAGTTGTATTTCACATTTTCATGAATTGTAAGTTGCATTTCATCGTGGCTAGATCTAAAATGACATCAAAGACATCACAAAGTACATTATATTTCATGACAAAATGATGTGTACATTACATTTTATTGATGAACACATCTATTGATCAACTTATTAGTAAGATTTTTTTGTATAATCATGGCCAAATAAAGATATTTTTCATATAATTAAAACATAACTTATATCAATAGACTATAAATACCAATTCACTGAAACTCAAAGCGCAAAGTGTTGTACCAAGTGGCTCTTTCTTCATGAGAATGACTTGGGGTGAATGTCGAACACAAGGATCTTTAGGTTTACCTTCTCCTTCCTCAAGCAATCCTGCAGAAATGAAAGGAACTACCATGTTGTTCCCCAAATCACCGTGGTAGTTTTCAGGTACAACAATGTCATAAAGAGTTGTTGGTGAGTGAAATAAAGTAAAATATTTAAAGTAAATGTCATAAATATTTATGTTTAAAAATGGAAAAGGATTTATGGGTCCACTTGATCTCTCACCCTTTTTAACATGGTGGCACAAGATAAGCTTCCCTAGATAAGTTATATGCATGCAACTTACATGTAGTATTTGGTACATATCCATATGGGCATCATGTCCTAGTATTGATATGATGCAACACATCTCACATATTCTCCTTTAAAAAGTGGGTTGTTCGCATGCTTAGAATTAATTTATTACATAGAGTATTGCCTTAAGTGGTAGCATGATGCTGAAAGATCTCATGTGCGTGATTGTGGTCATCACAAGACCGCTCTTGCTATCACAGAGCAGTTCAACATGCCGCCTTCCATTTTCCCTAGTGAGGTAGTACAAGAAAGATATAAATCATAGCCGTCCCAAATTTTCTATAACTATCTAGAACTAAGCCACAAGTGCTACTCTATATAATACACAAGTTTTCATCCGTCCTAGCATACTAGTTTGACCAGTATATGTACACAAGAACAAGGAAATAATATGCACCTACAAGTACATAAGAACATACTGAAATAACATAACATGACTCATATTATATCAAAAGATGCACCGTAAAGGGTATTAAACATGATCATGGTCATGTACGATAGCTCATATGGTTCGAAACATGGTAGCACATAAAGAGAGATTGATCAGGCTACTACTAGAAATTAATACGCGGTCGGAAGGTGGACTAATTCCTTCTCATATAAAGAAAAATGGCGAATATGTTAGAGATGTAGGAGGTGCAACCGGGAGAGGATCTACTGCTTCCCCTCAATGTACTGTGGCACACTTCTATCTGACATTTCTATGTTTTTCTTGTGGCATAGTCCCTCCTGAAAATTCATGAAACCAAGACTTATGTAGTAGGTTTTTGCTCTAGGCATAGGTGCGAAAGTTGAGACCCGATCGGCGTGGTACCTGGTGTGCTATGCCATGGGAGATATATTGGTCGCCTCGGCCTTCTGGTCTCTGACTTCCTCTCTTGGTTTTTGTTTTCCATAAAAATTGACGTGGCATAAATCCCTAAATTTTTTGCCTCCAGAAGGTTTGTGAAGTCCGAAATACGAGAAATAGGATTTCATGTTTTCCGAAGTTAGGTAACAAAAATAAAGGATTTCGTAGAAAATCCCATAGATCATTAAAAACTATGGTGGTAACTCATAATATGATGCAAATATGTCGGATATTAACTTAATTAACTTCAAAATGCATATATACGTTTTTGACATATCAATAACCCACCAAACCAATTACAAGAGTTGTTTGTATAAATAAACATGAAAACAATAAATATTCCATACATTGATAATAAACAAGGAAATCATGGTATTATTATTGAAATGACCAAGAACACACTCCCGTCATCCCACATAAAAAACTTTCATCTCCGGAATGGCAGACATGAACTATTTCATCATCATTTTTGTTGTTACTAAGCTTAAGAATGCCATGCACTAAACTTTCATCAAGAATTTGTGTGACTAAGTTTACCAATGGCATGCACTAGATAGTTTTTAATGTAGAACCTCTGAACTTCTGAGGAATGAATTTCAACACATCCATGTCCCCCAAAACTAGTGGTGGAAATGAACCAAGCAGAGGGCCGACTCGGCTTGGCTTGTCCAGCTTGAATAATTGTGAGCCAATGGGCTCTCTTGCGTTATTAAAAATTAAGAGAGGCTTTGGTCTCGACTTGGTCCTAAGAGAAAGTGTAATAGTAAAGCCCGTTGCTGGCTATATGAGCTTGTCACGTCACTTAGAGTCAACCTAATAGTCAACACATACAATAGCTAGATATAAGATACTCCCTCCGTTAGGGATTATAAGGCCTAAGAGCTATTTTAAAATGTTACTCCCTCAATCCAGGTTTATTGGGCTACTAGTAGAATTAGGAAAATTCTAAAAAATTAGACTAGCTTTGCTACTAAATGCATGGTTTAATTGCCTCGATTCCTGGAAACCAGCCACGTGGCAACTTTTTGTGCATGACTCCATGAGACTACCCTATGCATGACATTGCATGTAATGGAAAATCTGCTCTAGTAATTAATACCTATAATTAATGAGAGGAAATTAGTGATTACAACCTATTCATGCGATTTTTCTCCACCAATAGAATGACATCTTGGTCGCAGTGCTGCTCCGGTTAAGCCCAATAAACCCGGACGGAGGGAGTAGGAATTATAAGTCCTTTCTCATTTATTACCATCTCTCATCCAATGCATGGTCTTCTTTTTCTTTCTCTTCTCTCATGCATGTATAACTATTGATGCATGTAGTAATCAAGAGGGTGAGTTATTGATTTTTTTAATCCTATCAAAATGGCCCATAGGCCTTATAATCCCTAACAGAGGGAGTAATACTATTTTATTAATATGTGGCCCACTTTAAATACTCACAAAGTGTCTAGGAGCACGTGCTGCAGCCGTTTAAGAATCAGCTTCTCTTCTCTCTCATCTTTACACTCATCCAACTAAAAAAAATATTATTTTAATCCTTATAGCCAGCTAACTAGAACTTATTGTACTTGCTCTAAGTCAAACTTGGCTCTGTCAGCTTAGAGCACAATTATGATAAGAGCTCAGACTTCTCAGTCCACTAAGGGCCCATTTGAATGATTAGTGGTCAAGCGAAAATCAGCGTAAGTTAGTCTAGAGTGAATTTAGAATTTGTTATTCTTTGTGAAGTATTATCTTTGTAATGCTTTAAGAGTAAGCGTCTGTTCTTTCATGATTTTTGGGTGATATTTTGACTTTTTCTTTCTCATGTATACGTGTGTTTGTTTTTCCATACTTTCTGGATTATGATTCGATGAGACACCGGCTTAACTAGATAGACGTCGAATTAGAGATGTGATCATTCAGGCCAACTAAGTACGTAACGGACGCGGCCTAACCATTCCACACATAGACCATTTCTCCACTTTTGATACCACGAGGCTTCAGCCGGTACACATTTAATGCACAGACACACATGCATGTGTACGTATATCCAAAGTACGCTAAACGTTGGGCCTGTTAGCAATCTCTTTTCTTCTACTATGAGTTTAAATATGTATACGGATATCAGATTTTTTCCTAATAGCCCCCTATCAGCATATCGTCACGTTCTGTCTGACACTTTTTAGGTCGAGTCGTGGGTACGTGACGTGTGCGAAGCTGGCTTTTATATAATTTTACATGTTTTTTCAGGCACACGATCTGTTTGGGTTCCACGCGAACAGCTCTCATATCATTTCCAGTTTCGTCTACTATATGTTTATCCCACTTCGATAGCTTATAACGGTTTCAGTCAGCTTATGAACCAAAGAAAATCTTGTGACAGCTAGATTTGAGACTTCATCTTAGGAACCCTAGACCCTATAGGAAGGCCTCAAATATGAATTTTACCTTTATTTTAAGATGTTAATTGTTTAGTTACTTTATTTCGTCGGAGTGATCGTTTTGCCTACTAGTTGGGCCCCGGGGGCCGAAAGAGAAGTCTAGTTACAATTACAGTATCATAGGAAACAAAGCGCCTACACATTCACCCAAAGCTTAATTAAATTCTAACCATGCAATTTGCATATAAAATGCTAACCATGCAATTTGCATATAAAATGCTAACCATGCAATTTGCATATAAGTATGCTTTGCATGACTATAATTTAATATTGAGATAGTATCACTGATTGGGTATTACTAGTAAGAACTGCATTTCTAATAACCATAGAAGGTATATTAAATCGAAGCTAACATCTAGACCGAAATGTTTTTTCCAACTAGGCAAACCTTTTTCCATTAATCACTTGACGGAAATACAATGTATCATTTCACTTACAAGCAGCAATTAGAGGGGAAGGAAAGAAAAGGGAAAGTGAGTTGGGGTAGACCCACTGCAAGTTTTCACCCGCAAACACCAACTACGGGGCAAAAAACTGTTATCACCAACTCAAACAGAAACAATATCCAAAACAAGCACTACAGTATCAGGCTTCAACAGCATAGTATCAAACACAAAAGAAAACCTAACATCAAGACAAGCACTCCGGCACCAAAGAACCCCCATCAACCTTCCATGATCATCAGCATAGGCGTCCCAGCACAGGTTGAATATGACGCTATGTTCTTCTCCGACACCTCATTCGCCTTCTACATCAACTGCTCTGCGCCTGCACATATGGCCTCCTTGTCCTCATACTTGTAAAAACCTGCCCAGTTTTTGAGAAAAGGGCACAAAGGGTGAAGATAATGTACACCGGAGACCGTAGCTTATATTTCTCAAATGTGATCTTGTTCCTCGTCGTCAAAATAGACAAACACACATCAGTAATCAATATAGAATAGAATTTAATCTGGAATAGAATCAAATATGATCTTGGCCTAAAATGTTGATTAATCTGGAATGGAGAAAGTATATGGGCAACAGGCAATGCATCCTTAGTGCAAAGTTTAATTCTTCAAAGCGGAAAGATTCATTGATTGTACACATATCTTTTCTTTTCAAAATGTTCGTTCAAACCGAATCTTCTTTAGCTCTTTTTACTCTTCGGATTTGGGCAGTTTGCATGTATTGAATCCAATAAAAATATATAAATCAATACAGTAGAGGAAACTATAGTAAAAGGATCAGTGACAGTGAGCATGCCAGCATGGCCCGAAGTAGCCCAGCAGCCTTAGTGAGATCTAGTCCAACAAGGACCATCAGGGCAATGGGCTGCAACCTGCTAGGGCTGCCAACATACATAAAGAGATGATGATGTTCTCAAAAATAAAAATAAAACATAAAGAGATGATGAGAAAGTGCTACCAAACCTTTAGATTGTATATTGTGCCATCCCTGACAGTCCATCCACATCTTCTATATTGGGTGTGAGATTTCGTTTGACCATTTTCATAATATTTAGGACCATGTATTAGGTTGTGCCTTGGTGGCCTGCAAGCATGTTCGATGTTCTCTCAAAAACAAGTACGATGTCCCAAACAGTATTATGTCCCCGGGGACATTGCTAAATTAGCAAAGAGCCACGCCTCGACACATCAGGTACCACAAATCTGTCTGAAATTTTCAGCCGCTTGTGACTGCATATATAGACCGGCTCTAGCTCGGGACAAGATCGCGGCTCCTATCTTGGTCACGGATTGTAGCACTGCTATTACGTTACCCCAATAGTGCATAGCCTCTCTGAATCAGCCAGCCATTGTTGACAGACACGCGGTAGCTGCATGCCGACTCCCACTATTTCGATCTCGAGGCAGCCATCAAAGGACCAGTGCCGTTGGCTCCTTCCAGTGACAATGGCCTGCGACTCTCAGATCAGATATGCTTACCGGCAACAGCCAGGGGCTCTGTCTCTTCAGCTGGCGATCCAGGAGAGATCTGGACATGCCGGCGTGGTCACAGCCTGATCATGAACAGGGTCCGGCCAGTCATCTTGAACTATCAACCTTAGCATCACCACTGCTGTAAAACATTGCACTTTGGAGAAATTGACGGCACAAGTGCCTGACAGATCCTTCCTGTTGCAAGAAATGCGACGTTTCGGACATCGACATCGGTCGGCGGCGACATGGTTTCGGACACGCAACTTTGACCGCCACTTCTTTTTCTCATATGTAGATGCAACTTCCAGACACCGGCTCCCCGTCTATTTATGAACGGTTGCGGTATCTGTCTCTACATATCGTAGTCGAAAACTGTTCCGACGTTTCGTGAAAAATGTTCAGTGGTACACAACACAGCCCCTTTCTGATTGGATTTCCCTTTCGTAGGACAACCTTCATTTCGATTGAATTTCTCTTTCGGTAGGTCCAAAATTGGACAAAAACTCATCAAAGGAGGGGCAGGCCCACTCTGCTCCTGTGCGGACTACATGTTACCCGGCCACTATTCGCTCCCTTGAGGAGGCTGTGGCCATTGGCTGGGCCATGCCTTTGATTGGCGCTGGGCCAGCCTACCCATGCATTGTCCATCTCAAGAAACCATCCAAGCCAACTACAGCCTGCCAGCCTTTAAATCTGGACACCTTTTTTAAGAAAAAAAAAATCATCAGTGCATAAATTGGAGATAATGCAATGCAAACCACAAGCTATCTTCCAATGAAAACATATTAGGTGCAGTGCCAGTGTCACCTCACACCATATGCTGGTCAGATGCATGCACTTGGTTGGGACTGAAGCACCATGGGTTTCTGCAAGGGGGTGGGGGGTTGAACTTGAACAATGGATCTAGAGCTTATCAAAGGTCACTGTGATCCTCGCACTGTTGGTTGCACACCTCTTCAATGCTAGATTTGGCTTTCTGCATCTTGGTTCTTTTTTTTCTTCATCATTTATTTCCAACATCTAGTAGTATTGTACCCACCTTGACTTCAGATATGATTGTCTAATCATTTCTCATAATCTTCAGCCGGAGACTTTGGAATGTGTTCTTCTTATTATACTAGCCCATATTTTCATTTTCATACTATGGAATTCTTTTCTAAGAGAAAATTCAGTTACACTATTTTCATTGAAGTTGACACATAACATACCGAAAAAACCCAAGAGAAAAAAATCCAGTTACACTGTTGAGTGGGTGTTTTCTCAAATTTGTGTGTATGTGGCTAAAGCATGTACCATGAAACCATCGGCCTTTTTTGGGTTACATGATTGAGTACGGCCAAGCTACTAATATCATTGGTGCAAATACCTCATATCATTTCTGTTCACGAGAGGATACAAAAGAATCTTAGGTCGTATCCTAGCGATGTAAAGCAGAATAAAACTTTCTTTGTGGCTAGTGTTATTGCAATGGCAAACATGAGATGACACCACTCAAGCTAAAGATACCTCCTTGCTGAGTATGTATATATATTTATTATCACATCTTTTGCTAGAGAGAGATTTTCTTTTCACAGCATAAAACAAAATGAAAAAGAAGGATTTGGTTAAAGTAGCGATCATAGATTTTGAGAGGACATAGCTATACGCAAAAGAGATGAAATAACGGAAAAGATATTTTTCTGTTGTCTTAAAGGCAACTTTTTTCTCATTCCGCATATATTAAAGCCGTCGCAAGATTTCCTAGTAGTCTTTGTAAAGATTTTCTTCTCGATGGGTGAGGAGGTTTTTTTTGGCATACAATACAATCAACATGAAAACCTCGCGCCTTGCGGCGATATTGGCCTATGAACAAGTGAAATGTCGAAGTGCGACAAGTATGTATATGACCGGACCAAGAAGTTAGAAATAGAGGGCTACCTCGACGAAACGTGCTTAGAAACAAACTTATGAATAGTACTCCCTCCGATCCTAAATAAGTGTCACCATTTTGAACTACAGTTAGTTCAAAACTTCAACACTTATTTAGGATCAGAGGTAGTAGTAATTTAGTTTCAAATTTGAACTAAATTGTAGAACTCCTAGGAGAAATATCTCCAATGATCTAATGCAAATATTCACCTATGGATGGAACTAGTAGTACAAATCAGGCTAGCTGCATGCATGCATGGGCGCGGCGGCAGCTGTGATGATGGATCGCTGCTCACCCGTCGCACAAGTCGTTTCATGGATCATGTAGTGCAACATATGCGGATCCAGCGGGCTTTGGCAGTGACCGATCGATTTGACCCTAGTGGCCGGTGTTCTTGACAGAGGAAAAGGGAGCCATCATCCTCTAGCTAGCTATTAACCTTTATCCTGCATGCCAGATGATCGTGTCGGCAGGTTGAACCTCCTAGCTAATTGATTATCCAGATGGTAACTTTTTACCACTGGCAGAGTGGTTAACTTTTTTCCCCAGTCACTTTTTTATCCAAAGGAAAGCCATGCGGTGATGCAGATTTTTACCGGTTCTGGAGGTGTAACAGGTTCCCAAACTCTACATGGAAAGCATGTAAAAAACAAACTCTACATGGACACATGGAAAGGCAGGGTTCATGGATGTTCTAACCGCACAGGTACGTACTTGCAGTGATAAAAGACCTATTCTTTGGCGTGATGTTTTGGCTTGCGGGTGCATATAAACCTATTGTGAAAATGCATGAGAAACATAATTTAAAATGCCAATAAATATTGAAAGATTTCACATATACATCCGAACATTATTTATTCCCGCACAAGCTTTTGGGAGAAAAAGAACATTTTATGTAACATGTGTAAGAAAGACAAAAAAAATGTCCAGAATAGTCATGTTAAAGCATCGAACACGGGATAAACAAATGTTCTGTTTATCTTTAAAACTTGTGTGCGAACATAGAATGTACAGATGTACATGCTAGTATTTTTTAAAAAATTGGTATTTCAAAATGTATTTTCAAACAATGGCTTCTTGTGCACCCGTGAGCTGAATTGGATTTTCATATTCTTTAAGACAAAACAGATTTTACAGGAAACACATAGTACTATATAAGGTTCTCATATGCACTTGTGGCAAGCAAAACAACCTCACAAGCATGTCGAGGAAAAAAACTTGACACCTTTAGAGCTCATACTTTTAGATCTTTGTGAGATGAATGGTGTGTTGACAACAAGTGGATATAAATACTTCATGACTTTGATTTATGATTCTACTAGGTAATGTTATGTATATCTCTTGAGAACTAAAGATGAAGCTTTAGATTTGGGAAGTTGAGAGTCAACTCGAGAGAAAGATCAAAAGGGTTCAGTCTGATCATGGTGGAGAGTATTTTTCTAATGAGTTTAATTTATTTTGCTCGGAACATGGTATTATACACAACATGATGCCTCTCGATTCCCATCAATCCAATGGGATTGCTGAGAGGGAAAACCCGACTCTAACGGATTTGGTTAACGTCATGTTAGACACTGCCAGTTTATCCAAGGAATGGTGGAAGTGCTATATTGACTTTGTGTTATTCCCTAAATTGAGTTTTAACAAAGAATAAAGAGATTACTCTATTTGAAGAATGGGAAAATAAAAGGTTAACCGACTCTTATTTATGAACTTGCGGTTGTTTGGAAAAAGTTAATGTATTAATTAACAAGAAGCGTAATCTTGGACCAAACATTGTGGATTGTTTCTTTCTTGGCTATGCTTCTCACAACATTGCTTATAGATTTATTTTCGTGAAATCTGAAGTGGATGACATGAATGTTGGTACCATCTTTGCATCTACAGATGTTATATTCTTTGAGAATATATTTCCTATGATAGATATGTCTAACATATCTAGTAAGAAATATGATCCAACTCCTGAACATTAAACTCCTATGGAGACCGATGAACCGTCTGATGATGACTGTTTGGATTCAGATGAGGATGAAAATGAAGCTCCTACAAGGGGCAAGAGACAAAGGACTACAAGGTATTTTATTTTATTTTATTTTATTTTATTGAACGGGAAAGGTCCCGAATGGCCTAGATTGCTGCATTAATTCAAGGCAGTGGTACAAATTACAAGAGGGGACCTCAGGAAAAGTAAAAACTAAAGACATGCCTTTTAAACATACATAGGAGACCTTAGAAAGATTTATGAAAACGCAATCGAGTCCCTGTGCCTCACCCTCAAGATCTGAGATGGTTGACATCGTCGGCCACCGTCTTCCTCGTCGGGGACAACACCACTTGGGAAGAACAGGGCGGAGAGCCCCTCCGTCGCACCATTGAGAAGGGGCCTCCGTTGTTGGAGGTTGAAAAGACGCACCCATAGCGTCAGCAGATGCCTTCCTTTGACCACCATGGAACATCTCGTCGTTGTCATAGCAGCACCTTCTATTCTCCGTCAAGATTGAACTCATGGGGCTCGCACACAACTTCTTCTCTCGTCGCCTCCATGGCAGGTCAAAGAAGATAGAGACGAGTCTAGGAATCTCCGCTCCCAAAGACCACATGTCTTATTTATGAAGCCGCTGGTATAGGTCATCGACGCAACATCTGGCTCCGCCCATCGGAGTGCCATGACGGCGAGGAACACCATCAGCAGGACCTGGATTTAGACAGCGAAATCCAGTGTGCATCTCCCGACATGTCGCCAAACTCTAGCACAAGGTCAACCTAAAAAGGTAAAAAAAAACTAATACTAGAACTACAAGAGAACCTATCTATTCCGGCGCCGCTCCTGGACCAGCTTCGGCCGTCTATTGCGGCGGAGAGGACATCGGGGCGGCACGGTCTGGCGAGGAAGAATCTCAAGTTACTGTAGAGTAGAGATAGAGGTGGAAGGGGAGTTGTACCATACAATGTCTTTTATTAATGATTTTGTTGTCTACCTAGTGGATGAGACTCCCATAACCATTTCAAAATCTTTTGCATCTATTGATGCAGACTACTGGAAGGAAGCGGTTCAAAGTGAGATGGATTCCATCTTAGCGAATGGAACATGGAAGATAACTAAACTTAAGTATGGGTGTAAACCTACAGGATGTAAATGAGTATTAAAAAGAAGCTTAGAGGTGATGGTAGTATTGAAAAGTACAAAGCTCGGCTTGTGGCTAAAGGCTCCATCCAAAAAGAGGGTGAGTATTTCTTTGATACTTACTCACTTGTGGATAAATTGACCACGGTTCAAGAACTACTATAATTGGCTGGCTCTCATGGTTTTCTTATTCATCAAATGGACGTTAAGACAGCTTTCCTAAACAGAGATTTGGGAAAGAAAATTTACATAGGACAACCTGATGGTTTTGTACTAGAAGGTCAAGAAAGAAAGGCATGTAAATTGCATAAGGGTGTATTTGGATTGTGACCAAACTATACCTTAACAATTTTTTGGCTATGACCCAAAATTTGGTGTGTGTTTGGATGGTTGCCAATTTTTTGGCTTGCCAATGCCCCACTATCAACTTTAGTTCAGTTTTTTAGTCAATGTTGGCCAATTCATGGGCAAGCAAGACATCAACCAAGATTTTGGCTAGCCAAATATTTGTTATGGTAAACCTGGGCATAAACCAAACAGACCCTAAATCTTTGTATAGCCTCAAAAAAGTTCCCAGGAAATGGCATGATATGTTTGAAAGAACTTTGACATATGTGGGCTTTGTTTTAAACGAAGCTGACAAATGCGTGTACTACCTCCATGGTGGGGCGAGAAAGTTGTCATGTGTTTGTATGTTGATGACATATTAATTTTTGGGACAAGTCTCAAAGTGATTGACAAGGTCAAAACCTTCTTTTCTCAATGGTTTGAGATGAAAGATCATGGAGAAGCTTATGTTATCTTGAACATCAAGCAACTGAGAGATGAGAATAATAGAATCACACTTGTGCAATCACATTATTTGGAAAGGTGTTGAACATATTTGGATATGTTGATTGCAAATCCTCTTCACGCCTTATGATCCTAGTGTGTTGCTCTGAAAGAATCGGAAAGTCAAACAAGGTCAATTAATATACTGACAAATTATTGTCTCGCTTATGTATTTAGCTTACGCTACGAGGCCTGACATCTCGTTTGCTGTGAGAAAACTTAGATGGTTTGTGACCAACCCTGGATATGATCATTGACATGCTCTTAAGAGAGTGATGTGCGCTAAAGGGAACAATGAGCTATGAAATTCATTATACCGTGTATGCAAGAGTATTTGAAGGGCATATTGATTCAAGTTGGATATCATATGTTGATAAGATAAAGGTCACATGTGGATATATATTCACTCTTGGTGGTGGTATTTTGTCATAGAAGTCTTGCAAGCAGACCATCTTAACGAGGTCAACTATGAAAGCAGAACTCACCGTATTAGATATTGTGACTGTCGAGGTAGAATGGCTTTGTTTACTCTTAAATAGATTTTCTATGGTTGAAATACCAATACCGAAAATCCTTATGTACTATGACAACCAAATTGTGATTGTCGAAGTGAACCATTATAAGAAACTATGAAGAGTTCAGGACATGTCAAGAGAAGACTAGAGTCTATTAGAAAGCTAAAAAAACCCGGTGTTATAACATTGAATTATGTCCAACCGGCTAAGAATCTGGAAGATCCTTCTATGAAAGGCCTATGAAGGAATTTGATGGATAATGTATCGAGAGGAATGGGTTTGAGACCCACATGAGTTGCCGGGGGTAACCCAACCTATGTGATTGGAATATCCCATGAGTTAAGACCTAGGAAAACAAACCGAAGCAACCGAGTTGAGAGAACTTCTAATACTCCGGCAGTCCTGCAGATGCAATTTTGTCGCCCTTGTTCTTTTTGTTGCGCTGCTCTCTAGCTTTCCCATCCTGGCGCCCGTGTGCGCGGTTGTCTTGGAGATCAGGCCTCTGACGCCCCGTCCGTTGAGGTCTTGCACCGGGATATAGACGATAAGGTTTTTCTGGGAAGCTTCTGGCGATTGCTCGTCGTCTGCATCCAAGCGGGTAGGATGCCTTCTTCCTCTACGGATCATGTGACCGACCACCTCGATAACACCATCGGGGACAACAACAATGACCATTGTGCTGCTACGATGATGACTTTCCAGGTCAATGGCTATTTCTCACTTTGTTTGCCCGAGTTCTTACTATATTTACGAATCTAATATGCATGTTTTGGTTGCATGTTTTGGTTGATGTGTTTGTGCGTAGGTGATATTGGTAATTAATAATCCAACACGTACAGACAAATGTTAGTCGTTTGTTGCGACATGAGAAAAGCAAAAAAAAAGAAACTTTCCAAAATAATTGGGCACATTATTGTGCAAAAAGTAGACCATATGAGTAATTCATACGCGTGTGAAGTCCTATAAACCGAACAAGCAGTGGTCTATTCTCTTAATAAAGATAAAATAGACCATATGAGTATTAAAATATACCAGAAATTTGCCCCCCCCCCCCCCTTGCGGTAGACCCCAGCTACGACGGCATCAGCGAGACCAAGATCTCTAGATTCAAGATTGTCATTAGTGTGGCGATAGAGGCTACATCGGCACAAGGGAATGCGCTACATCGTTAAATTACGGAGCGGCCGCCTTTCTCATTATCCACAAGGTAGTGAAGGGCGCCCGGAGTTCTCTGATAAGGGTGTAAGAGTCGTAGCCCCGCGTTACTAAAAAGTTCCACAAACAATGATGATTGACATATACTACACAATACAAGACTACCTTCCGTGAGTCACTCGATCCATCAAGGAAAATATTTGTTTTTAATAGTAGTAAAAAGTTTAGCACAGTATTTACTACTCCCTCCGATCCATATTAGATGACTTGGATTTATTAGAATTTAGATAAACCTATATACTAAATAGTGTTTAGATTCATCTAGACAAATTTAAGTTAGCTAATATGGGTCGGAGGGGTAGTAAAAAATGAACCCGTAACAAACGCAAGGAGACTATGCTAGTACACTATGAAAAAAAGCTCCCTCGTCCGAATTCATTCAAATCAAGTGTAGTCTGTAATTAAACCTTTTCTCGATTGCCAAAGAAGTCACTAGCTTGGTTCTGACAGTCGGTACGTAGTACGACGTCCACAGGATGCGTGTCACGGGATTTTCGTCCCATATCTGGGAATGGTTTTTCTTCGGCTCCCACTTGTCCGTACGCGGTACTACACACCAGCAGCCGTACTGGCCGCGCAGCTGAGCTTGCTGCGATGCTGCGGCCGCGCCGGTGGATGGGCAGAGGCCGGCACATCGCTGACCAGGCGAGGCGAGACGCTGCCGCTGTCCGTCCTTGTGTTCTCGTTCTCCTTGTGAATGTGTCTGAAACCACCTATGACTGCTCCGTGGAAGAAGGAGAGCAGAGCACCAGGCGCCCAGCTGAGTCTGAGGCTGAGAGAGCAGAGCAGGCGTGTCTGGCGGGCAGGGGACATGCCAAATCCGCAGATGTGCTGCCTGCTCTGCTCCCTCCCTCCCTGCCTGCAGTAATTCACAAACACGAACACGGTGGGGTGAAGACTTGAAGTGGTACCGCCACTCTCGTGCTGTTTCTGCGCCTCGTAAAAAAACTCCATTGTTCAGGGTCATCGGCTGCGGCGAGTACGGTGCAGCAGCACTGTGCTTCCGTGGCTGCGTACGTGGTGGTCCAGGCTGGGTTCACCGCCGTGTCACGGCCGTCAGATCCACTGCTCGGCACGAATGATGCTAAGACAAGAAAATACACACCATATACGTTGTTTTTGTTACAGTAGTGGTTTTTTTTTTTTTTTTGCTTCAACGTGATTCCGTCAATGTTAGCAGGAGAAGATAACCAAAGTGTATAAGTTGGCATAGACATGCCAAATAGTTCGACAATCGTTCGAACAAAAAATCTAAATTTACCTTTTTTTTAAGAAGCGTTCTGTGTACAAGGTTTGAGCCTAAGTTTGTGGCTGGTGGGAGATACACGACCGTACAACTTGTAATGAACTCCGAAGATAGCTTCAATCAACAGCAGATATGTAGCGGAAATAAAATAATCGACCGCGTACACAAATGAAAAAACCTCCTCGAGGCGAGAGAAAAAACCACGGTGTATACCAACACACAAGCTTCAACCTAGGTATAAAGTATTCTCTAGAATATTTAGAGATGCACAATACACTAATCATGTTGCAAACCGACAATAACAACCAATTGAAAGGAAGATAACAACAAAACAGAGATATCATAGTTTCTGTTCTATTCAGGAATCGGGTAAACTGCTCTTAAACCAACCACGTATCCAAACACACACCAAACTTGGTAGACAAGTAGACATACACGGTTCTCAACATACGTAGAAAATTTTAGCTCAATCGGACACTATTTGACAGCTCAATATGTTTGTCTATTAAAACTGTTTTTTGCTGGAATTGCAGCAGTCAGTACTGACTAAACCACTTCCATATTAGATGCTATGCGGACCCAAATCTCAAATCAGCTAATCAGATCGAAGTATTTAATGTAAGAAACAAACTCACCAAGTTTGGAGTCAATCCAAATAGTTTGAGCCTCCAAACACCAGCTTCAATACAAAACGGTCAGATCTAGAAATCTGGACAGAAAACATCTCTCCTTATTTTTCCTCTCTTCTCACTAAGTTGTGGTGTTCTTGTGTGTTCTCTCACCTCTTACAACAGGCTTGCTTCTCTTGCTCTCTTGATTACTCGGCCACCAAGGGTGGATAGGAATTTCTTTTCTACTCCTCTTATAAGGAGCACCTCAGCCGTTGGATACGAAACTCGATTAATGGTTCATACATGTTGGGCGTTAAGGGATATAGTTGAGCTGCCAACACACCTCCATGTGAAGGGACATGAACCAACAGTTTGCACAACTATAAGTTTCGCTAGCCTAAATTGTGTGAGAGGTTTTGATTTTACATGACCGTGAGTTGGTGAACGATGGTAGGCAAAAAGGACATGCAACATGCAATTTTTTATTTAACTCGGACAGGTCCCAAAGGACCTAGATTATATGTATTACTAATAAGGCGCGCGGTGGGTATAGTTTTACAATAATAACTTCACAAAAAACAAAAATAACAAAGAAAGCCCTACTTTTTGCACCAAGGACCCTACAAGAAATCACAAAAACGTGATCAAGTCTGATCTAGCTTGTTGTCGATTAACCAACTCAGCCGACTCTATTGACGCCGGGGACTAGGCCACTTGGGACAGGGGAGACGCACCATGGCACTGTCGGAGTTGGAGAAGATCCTCCATGCTTGGAGGAAGGAAGAGCTTGAGTCGGCGTAGTGCTCGCGCATGGCAAGGCAAACCCTATGGCCATGGATAGCGGTGGCCAAACATCGCAACCGCTCGGGATTCGCCGCAAGGAGAACATAATCCTCGCACGATCGAGACAGGCTTCCCCGCCAACACCCATCAATGGTAGTCACCGAGCTCATTTTCTCCTCCATCTCACTGTTGGAGATATGCCCTAGAGGCAATAATAAATGTAGTTATTATTATATCTTTGTGTTTATGATAAATGTTTACATTCATGCTATAATAGTATTAACAAGGAAACATTGATACTTGTGTGATTTGAAAAACTTAAATTGAAATCCCTAGTAAAGCCTCTATATAATACTAGCTTGTTGGTTAATAGATGATTGTGGTTTCCCTATCATGAACATTGAGATGTTATTAAACAACAAGATCATATCGTTAGGAGAATGATATGGTGGACATACTCCTATAGATAAGCGTAGCATAAAGATCAAGTCATTTTAATAGTTCAATTGCTATATGCTTTCTGATACATAGTAATCTAATTCCTTTGACCATGAGATCATGCATATCACCTTTACCGGATGGATGCTTTGATGACATCAAACACCACACCGTAACTGGGTGGCTATAAAGGTGGCATTGAGTGTTCGGAAAGTATTGGTTGAAACACATGGATCAAGAGTGGGATTTGTCCATCCATATGACGGATAGATATACTTTGGGCCCTCTCGGTGAAATGTTATCCAATTAGCTTGCAAGCATGTGACTGGCTCACAATGGATCACATATCACGGGAACGAGAAAAGAGTACTTATCGGTAACGAGGTTGAACTAGGTATGCGGAGATACCGACGATCATAACCTCGGATAAGTAAACTATCGTGAGACAAAGGGAAATTGATATCGTATGTAAGTGGTTCATTCGATCGCAAAGTAATCGTAGAAATATGTGGGAGCCATATGAATTTCCAGATTCCTCTATTGGTTATTGTTCGGAGAAGTGTCTCGATCATGTCTGCATAATTCACGAACCGTAGGGAGACACACTTAAGGATTCGACGTTGTTTGAGTAGTTATGGAATGATGATAAAGAGACCGAATGTTGTTCGGAGTCTCGAATGGGATTCAGAATATCACGAGGAGATACGGAATGGTCCGGAGAATAAGATTCATATAAGGAAAGTCCTGTTTCGGAGTTGGGGAATGGTTCCGGTGTTTTCATCGGGAATGTTCTAGAAGCTTCCTAATGTCCCAACTCCGGGGAAGGATACATGAATGTGTTATATCAAGTTGATATGATTGCATCATGTACTCGGTGTCATCGCTGTTCAAAATAGAGGGTTTATTCAAATCCTAGTTTGAAAAGTTAAACGGCTAGTTTGAAAGTCAAACGGCAAGTTTTGGAAAGAGGAGGGTGGAAACCGATTTGGGAGGAGTTCCTCCTCCAACCGTGGCGCCCACCAAGCCGAGTTGGGAGGGACTCCTCTCCCTCCCTGGCCGACCCTCCACCTATATAAGGAGGCGGCTCCCTCCTTCACACACAACTTCCACGCCTCAAACCCTAGCAGCTGCTGCCCACCATAGCCGCCGCCGCCCCTAGGGTTTTCTCCCCTAGCCGCCGACTTGGGCACCTCCAAGCCCTAGCCGCCGACTCTAGCACCTCTTCCTCGACGTGTCTAAACCCTAGATCATCGAGGGACTCTCTCATACTCCACCATACTCGCTCCGGCTTAAGGCGAAGCCTGAGATCTCCTCTACTCCTACCACGCCGTTGTCTTGGGAATCGTGAGGAGAGTGATACAACCTCCATTTTCTTTGGAACAAGGGAGAGGAAGGTCTTCGTCAGTACCGAACGTGTGACCGATCAAGGGAGCTGCCTTAACGCAGCCTTGGAAGGATCGTCTACGCGATCTTGAGATCGGGAAGAGTACGACTACATCACCCACGAGAATCCGGTCTCGTTAAACACTTTGGAATCTTCGAGGGTGAGTTATTCTATCGACTCGTTGCTACAATCTAGTAGATAGATCTTGGCTTGTTTGTTTGTATGCGGTAGAAATTTTTTGTTTTCCATGCTACGAAACCCTACAGTGGTATTAGAGCCAGGTTCTATATGTAGATCTGTTGCACGAGTAGAACACAATGGTCATTGTGGGCGTTGATGCTTTTATTTTCTATTGCTTCTTGTGTACTTTGCATCTTGCGGTATGTTGGGATGAAGCGGCACGGGCTAACCTTACATGACATCGTTCATGAGACTTGCTCCACGCTTGACATGCAACTTGTATTGCATAAGTGGCTTTGCGGGTGCTTGTTTCTCCTAACATAGTTAAGATCCAATTTACAACGGGTGATCAACAATACTAGTATCAATGTTGTGGTTCTTGTTCATAAGTTAGAACGACACTTATTGAAAGCCCCAAACCACGTAAAATATGCAAAGAAAGTAGAGGCGTCTAACTTTGTTTTTGCAGGGTGTCGTGATGTGATATGGCCATGATTGTGATTATATTTGATGTATGCAATGTTCCTTATTGTAAGTTGGCAACCGGCAGGAGCCATATGGTTGTCTTTAATTTATGTTAAGACCCGCGTGTCTATTCAAAGTAGTTGTAATAGTTGAAGCCGGTGGACGACAGCCATGGAGAAGCGTCTTTGACCTTGATGCAATGCTGGTGATGATGGAGATCATGTTCGTGCTAGAAGATGGAGATCGGAAGCACAAAGAAGAAAGGCCATATCATATCACATATTTTGAATTGCATGTGATGTTAATCCTTTATGCATCTTGTATTGCTTAGTAGACGACGGTAGAATTATAAGATGATCCCTCATGCACATAAATATCAAGTCATAAAGTGTTCACCCTTAGTTAGCACCGTTGCTAAAGCTTGTTGTTTCGAAGCACCACGTGATGATCGGGTGTGTTAGATTCCGCAAGTGTATACAACGTGAGCAAGCCAGATTTGCTCATGCGGAAACTAAGGTTTGATATTGACGAGCTTAGCATGTACAGACATGGTCTCGGAACACGGATCACCGAAAGGTAAAGCATGAATCATATAGTAGATATGATGAACATGTCGATTGTTCGCCATTGAAACTATATCAACTCTCGTGATGATCAGTGTTGATGTGGTGGATTTGGTTCGTGTGATCACTAAAACAATGTGAGGGATATTGTTTTGAGTGGGATTTCACCTTGATTAATTTTATTATTAATTTGAACTCAATTTGTCATAAACTTAGTCTAAACTATTGCAAATATGTTGTAGATCAATGGCAGCCCCTACCATCAATTTTAATGCGTTCCTAGAGAAAGAAAAGTTGAAAAACAATGGAAGCAACTTCGCGGATTGGTTCCGCAATTTGAGGATTGTCCTCACACCGGTAATTTGACCTATGTGCTAGATGCAATCATTGGTGACCCACTGCAGTGATGCTACCGATGAAGTAAAGAATGTTTACCTCGCCGGAAGAATCAAGACTCCATAGTTCAAAGGTGCTATCTTGTATGGTTTAGAATCGAGCTTGAAAAGGTTTGAGAATTCAGACCCATATGATATTGTCGAGGATCTCAAATTGATTTTTGAGACTCATGCGGCAATTGAAAGCTATGAGGCTTCTGAAAAGTTCTTTAACTTCAAGATGGAAGATGGCAGCTTCGTCATTGAGCATGTGCTTAAGATGTCTGGGCACGCAAACAAACTTCAAAGCTTGGGTATAGTGATTCCTAATGCTTTGGGGATTTACCGTGTCCTCCAATCACTACCACCAAGTTATAAGAACTTTGTGATGAACTACAACATGCAGAACATGAACAAGCAGTTGCCAGAACTGTTTGCTATGTTAAAGTCTGCAGAAGTGGAGATCAAGAAAGAGCACCAAGTGTTGTTGGTCAATAAGACCACCAAATTCAAGAAAGGCAAGTCTAAGCAGAAGGGTTCAAGAAGGGTGGTAAGAAAGTTGCCACGCCGACGAAGAAGACCAAGGTTGGACCAAGCACGTCTTGAGTGCTTTTTGCAAGGGAAAAGGTCACGAAGCGGAATTGCCCAAAGTACTTGGCGGATTTGAAGAACGCAACATCAAGAAGAAAGGTATATCCGATATACATGTTATTGATGTGTATCTCACTAGTACCGTAGTAGTGCTCGGTATTTGATCTTGGTTCTGTTGCTCATATTTGTAACTCAAACAAAGTCGCGAATAAACGGAAGCTAGCGAAGAACGAGGTGACGATGCGCGTGGGAAACGGATCAAAGGTTGATGTGATCGCGGTCGACGCTACCCTTCATCTACCATCGGGATTAGTTTTATACTTAAATAATTGTTATTTGGTGCTGCGTTAAGCATGAACATTATATCGATCTTGTTTATTGCGAGACGGTTACTTGTTTAAGTCCAGAATAATGGTTGTTCGATTTATATGAGTAATATGTTTTATGCACATGCACCTTTGATAGATGGTCTATTCTTGTTGAATCTCGATAGTGGAAATACACATATTAATAACATTGAGGCTAAACGCTTGAAATCAAGCGATAACTCGACCTATATGTGGCAATCGTCTTGGTCACATTGGAGTGAAGCGTATGAAGAAACTTCATTCATGGACTTCTTGAATCACTTGATTTCTAATCACTTGAAAGATGCGAAGCATGTCCGATGGGTAAAATGACTAAGACTCCATTTTACGGTATGATGGAGCGAGCTACGACTTATTGGAAATCATACATACCGATGTGTGGCCCAATGAGTGTAGCATCGCTGGTGGTTATCGTTATGTTCTTACCTTCACGGATGACTTGAGTAGATATGGGTATATCTATTTCATGAAACATAAGTCCAAAACTTTCGAGAAGTTTAAGGAATTTCAAAGTGAGGTAGAGAATCAACGTAACAAGAAGATTAAATTTCTACGTTACGATCGTGGAGGTGAATATCTAAGTTACGAGTTTGGCGAGCATTTGAAGAAATGCGAATACTTTCAGCTTGACACCGGGAACACCACAGCGTAATGGTGTGTCCGAATGTCGAACTCTCTTAGATATGGTTCGTTCTATGATGTCACTTACAGTTACCGCTATCATTTTGGGGTTATGCATTAGAAACAACGCATTCACTTTAAATAGGACACCGTCTAAATCCGTTGAAACGACACCGTATGAATTATGGTTTGGGAAGAAACCTAGATTGTCGTTCTTTAAAGTTTGGGGATGCGGCCTATGTAAAGAAGTTACAGCGGACAAGCTTGAACCCAAAGCGAAAAATGCGTCTTCATAGGATACCAAGGAAACTATTGGGTATACCTTCTATCATAGATCCAAGGCAAAATCTTCGTTAAGAATGGATCCTTTCTAGAGAAGGAATTTCTCTCGAAAGAAGTGACTGAAGGAAAGTAGAACTTGACGAGGTTGTCGAACCTTCTCTCGAATTGAGTAGCGCAAGACCGAAGAAGTTCCGTGGTGCTGCACAATTAGAGAGTAAGCTAATGATGATGATCATGAAACTTCGGTTGAAGTTGCTACAGAGCCTCGCAGGTCAACGAGAACTCGTACCACTCTAGATTGGTATGATCCCGTTATGAGTGTCATGTTGGTGGACAACACCGATGACCCTGAGACATATGAGGAAGCGATGATGATCCTAGATTCCAATAAATGGCAAGAAGACATGAAATCCGAGATTGGATCCATGTACGAAAACCAAGTATGGACTTTGGTGGACTTACCGGATGGCCGGAAGGCTGTCGAGAACAAATGGATTTTCAAGAAGAAAACAGATGCTGATGGTAATGTTACTGTCTATAAAGCTCGACTTGTCGCAAAAGGATTTCGACAAATTCAAGGAGTTGAATACGATGAGACTTTCTCACCAGTAGCGAAGCTAAAGTCTGTGAGTATTATGTTAGCAATCGCTGCATATTATGATTATGAGATATGGCAGATGGATGTCAAAACAACATTCCTCAATGGAGACATTGATGAAGAGTTGTATATGATGCAACCCAAAGGTTTTGTCGATCCTAAAGATGCTAACAAGGTATGCAAAATTCAACGGTCCATCTATGGATTGAAGCAAGCATCCCGGTTGGAATCAACGTTTGATAAGGTGATCAAAAGTATTGGTTTTATACAAACTTATGGAGAAGCTTGTATTTACAAGAAAGTGAGTGGGAGCTCTGTAGCATTCTTAATACTATATGTGGATGACATATTGTTGATTGGGAATGATGTAGACCTTCTTAATAGTATCAAGGAATATTTGAATAATAGTTTTTCAATGAAGGATCTTGGCGAAGCAGCTTACATATTAGGCATAAAGATTTATAGAGATAGATCGAAACGCCAAATATCATTGTCACAAAGTACATATTTGGACAAAGTTCTAAAGAGGTTTGGAATGGAAGATAGCAAGAAAGGTTTCTTGCCCATGTTGCCCAATACGACCTTGAGTAAAACTCAAAGTCCGACATCGGTAAGATAGAGAAAGAATGAGTAAGACTCCTATGCCTCACCATAGGATCTCTAATGTATGCCATGCTATGTACTAGACCCGACATTGCATATGTCGTTAGTTTAACTAGCAGATATCAAAGTGATCCAGAGTGGATCATTGACAATGATCAAAAACATCCTTAAGTACTTGAGAAGAACTAAGGATATGGTTCTTTCTTATGGAGGTGATGAACAGATCGTTGTTAATGGTTACACCGATGCTAGTTGGAACACCGATCCGGATGATTCTAAATCACAATATGGATACGTATTTATTTTGAATGGTGCAGCAATTAGCTGGAGGAGTGCAAAGCAAAGCGTTATGGCGAGATCTTCAACTGAATCGGAATACATGGCTGCTTCGGAGGCTTCACAAGAAGCGATATGGATGAAAGAGTTCATTACAGAGCTGGGTGTGGTTCCTAGTGCGCTGGACCCAATGTCTATCTACTGTGATAACATGGGCGCCATAGCCAATGCGCAAGAACCAAGGTCACACAAGAAGCTGAAGCACATCAAGCTACGTTTTCACGCTATTCGAGAACATATCCAAAATGGGGATATAAAGATTTTCAAAGTACACACAGATCTGAATGTGGCGGATCCGTTGACTAAACCTCTTCCGAGGGCAAAACATGACCAACACCAAACTGCCATGGGTGTTCGGTATATTACCATGTAATCTAGATTAGATGACTCTAGTGCAAGTGGGAGACTGTTGGAGATATGCCCTAGAGGCAATAATAAATGTAGTTATTATTATATCTTTGTGTTTATGATAAATGTTTACATTCATGCTATAATAGTATTAACAAGGAAACATTGATACTTGTGTGATTTGTAAAACTTAAATTGAAATCCCTAGTAAAGCCTCTATATAATACTAGCTTGTTGGTTAATAGATGATTGTGGTTTCCCTATCATGAACATTGAGATGTTATTAAACAACAAGATCATATTGTTAGGAGAATGCTATGGTGGACATACTCCTATAGATAAGCGTAGCATAAAGATCAAGTCATTTTAATAGTTCAATTGCTATATGCTTTCTGATACATAGTAATCTAATTCCTTTGACCATGAGATCATGCATATCACCTTTACCGGATGGATGCTTTGATGACATCAAACACCACACCGTGAATCGGGTGGCTATAAAGGTGGCATTGAGTGTTCGGAAAGTATTGGTTGAAACACATGGATCAAGAGGGATTTGTCCATCCATATGATGTATAGATATATACTCTGGGCCCTCTCGGTGAAATGTCATCCAATTAGCTTGCAAGCATGTGACGCTCACAAGGGATCACATATCACGAACGAGAAAAGAGTACTTATCGGTAACGAGGTTGAACTAGGTATGCAGAGATACCGACGATCATAACCTCGGATAAGTAAACTATCGTGAGACAAAGGGAAATTGATATCGTATGTAAGTGGTTCATTCGATCGCAAAGTAATCGTAGAAATATGTGGGAGCCATATGAATTTCCAGATTCCTCTATTGTTTATTGTTCGGAGAAGTGTCTCGATCATGTCCGCATAATTCACGAACCGTAGGGAGACACACTTAAGGATTCGACGTTGTTTGAGTAGTTATGGAATGATGAGAAAGAGACCGAATGTTGTTCGGAGTCTCGAATGGGATTCAGAATATCACGAGGAGATCCGGAATGGTCTGGAGAATAAGATTCATATAAGGAAAGTCCTGTTTCGGAGTTGGGGAATGGTTCCGGTGTTTTCATAGGGAATGTTCTAGAAGCTTCCGGAATGTCCGGTACTCCGGGGGGAAGGGTACATGAATGTGTTATATCAAGTTGATATGATTGCATCATGTACTCGGTGTCATCGCTGTTCAAAATAGAGGGTTTATTCAAATCCTAGTTTGAAAAGTCAAACAGCAAGTTTTGGAAAGAGGAGGAGGGGTGGGAAACCGATTTGGGGAGGAGTTCCCTCCTCCAACCGGCGGCGCCCACCCAAGCCGAGTTGGGGAGGGACTCCTCTCCCTCCCCTTGGCCGGCCGACCCCCTCCACCTATATAAGGAGGGGCAGGGCTCCCCTCCTTGACACACAACTTCCACACCTCAAACCCTAGCAGCTGCTGCCCACCATAGCCGCCGCCCCTAGGGTTTTCTCCCCTAGCCGCCGACTTGGGCACCTCCAAGCCCTAGCCGCCGGCTCTAGCACCTCTTCCTCGACGTGTCTAAACCCTAGATCGTCGAGGGACTCTCTCATACTCCACCATACTCGCCCGCTTAAGGCGAAGCCTGCGAGATCTCCTCTACTTCCGACCACGCCACAGTCTTCGGAATCGTGAGGAGAGTGCTACAACCTCCGCTCACTGGAACAAGGGAGAGGAAGGTCTTCGTCGAAAATCGAACGTGTGACCGATTGCGGGAGCGCTGCCGAACGCAGCCGGAAGGATCGTCTACGCGATCTTGAGATCGGGAAGAGTACGACTACATCACCCACGAGAATCCGCTCTCGTTAAACACTTTGGAATCTTCGAGGGTGAGTTATTCTATCGACTCGTTGCTACAATCTAGTAGATAGATCTTGTCTTGTTTGTTCGTATGCGGTAGAAATTTTTTGTTTTCCATGCTACGAAACCCTACACTCACCACCGAGGCCGACCCAGAGAAGAAGACACATGAAGACGCCAATCTAGCGATATCGGCGCCGAAGAACAAACCTTGCCTCAAAGCTCTCCAAAACCATCTTCCACCTTGGAAGCTTGTCGGAACCGCCCGACGTTGCGCCCAAACGCCAAGATATGCAAGCTCGTAACATTATTGGCGGAGATCCTAGGCCTCGGCCCCACCGTTTGCATCAGCCCTTGCCATTGGAGTTGCACAACAATGAACACCATGGCCCAGGACGCGTCGGTTCCAGCCTCCAAGATCCGACACTTTACTCCCAAATGTCACGAGGGGACAACACCTACACCTAATATGTATAATAACTAAATGCGAGTATCCCACTAAGAGCATTTCTCTCAACATGCAAGCTATCCACCTTATTAAGCTTCTTTGACCAATCCTACATTGCCACATAATTGAATATCGGCGCCTCCCCTCATCCATCTCCGACGGGAGAGGCCTTGGTTTGGCACCCTGGAAATGTAGAGGTTACGATTTTTTTCTTCTAAAAAAGCACCTTGAATTTAAAAATAGAAAAGAATGACATCCTCCAATATACACAAGCATAATTCTATCAAAGTGATGTCAAAGTCAAGATGAACACATGAACAAAACTAAAGACCGTCTTCTTTAGACACTAATTCAGACAAATGCTAGATTTTTGCTGTTCTAATTGTCTTACGGCGCACATGTGCTACGATCCTCCGCTTTAACCTTCCGTTTGAGAAACGGAACGTAGGTTCCATGCTACACAAACTATATCTTCAATTGCATTGACAAAAGTTTACGAACGAGGTAACCTTTTCTGACAATTTTTTCATGAACTGATGTCAAAGTTAAATCACACTCAAAGTTAAATCAGAAAATTCGTAGTATAAAGCAAGAGCGCCACCTAAATAGGGACGGAGGGAGTACTGTATCATGCTCAAAGTTAAATCATAGTATGAATGCTAGAATAACGGAGTCGGTCGCTCGGACTCGGTGAGCCGGAAATCTCTGCTCGTATCATGCGGGTTTCTCCAACGTACGTACGGAAGGACCTCCGACCTGGCCGTGGACCAGGACCGTTTAAATGCCACGCCGTACGCGTCGGCGTAATGGGCCGTTCAATCTCGACCCACCACTCGCTTTCCCCCCTTCATCAGTTTACCCTCACGTGCTTCAAACAAAGCCCCATTGGCAGCACAGCAGCAGTACGCGGCAGAATGGACGAAAATAACCTAAAGAAATAACAATTTCACGAAATGAACTCTGGCCAGAACAAATTCACGGAACTAACCCATTTTGCAACGCCACACAGCGTGACGCCGCACCCTGAAGAGCGGCGCCAGACGCTGCGCCAAGACCTGCCAACAGGAGCCCAAGGGTCCGGTCCCGATAGTGCGGCGCCTTGTAGCGTGCGCCAAGACTGTAGTGCGGCGCTATGCCTGGCGCCGCACTTTAGGTCATGTACCAGCATGAGCCAGCCCTCCTGCACCCATCTCATTCCTCTCCTGTGCTCTAGACGGCCATGTGGCGGCTCTCCCCCCTCCACCTTCTCCCTCCTAGTGTCCAAATCGAAAGCCTCTCTCCGTGGAGTTCGATCCCCCCCAAGTGCCTTGAGGTATTCTTTCCCTTTATCTTTGATTTGACCCATTAATTTCTTGTTTTTGGTCCATATCTTGTAAACCCTATTTTTTTTGTAAGATGCATGGTAGAATGTTCTTGTATTGGCATATGTGTTGGTATTGTGTTAATGTTAGAATGGGTATCTATTAAGTGTGTTGACCATGGTATTGTTGTTGTGATTATGTTAGGCATGGCAAGAATTGTTCATGTTCACCATGTAGACAAGGATGCTTTTTTGAGAGGTAACATAGAACCGGACCGGACGAGCTCGATTTGGTGTTTGAGCGTACTCCAACATATGCCGAGGTCTTGGAGCAATTGAGGATTGAATTGAAATGGATGGACCCAAAGGATGATATTGAGTTGGAGGGAAGACATAATGTTGGCTTGGGAATGCATGTCCGTTGGAAGACCATGCGTATCTTCTCCGAGGCCCGTTGGCTTGCATACAAGGAGATGGTGGCCGAATCACTAGACAAGGCTCTTGAGCTATTTGCCACCAAGAAAGTTGGTAGTTCATTGTCTTTGGACTTGAACCGTATGGCATCCCCATTGCGTACTATGAGTCCTGCACCCGTAGACCAAGAGCTAAGGCGTGAACCTCCCTTGACCCAAACATTGAGCCCGATTTCAAGACACCAAGATGATGATTGTGGGGGTGAAGATGAAGATGACAATGATGATGTTGAACTCCACGACAACAATATTGGAGATTTAGAGAAATATATCACACAAGATGACATGGACCATGACCTCCCGTATTCTCGAGGCTATGCATCTGACTCGGATGATGATGGTCCCGAAGAAGAAGTTGACGAGGAGGGGTTCACGGCTAGAGAGGCCGAAATCCACCATACCGTATTGGGGCGGGACCATCGGGTGCCTTTGTTTCGTGATCTCAGTCTCGCGGATGAAGCCACGGTTGATGGTGGCAAAGGCATTGTGCTCGGACCAAGGACAAGTTCTTACCGGGATGGCAATGAAGTGAATAGTGGCTTTTGCAAAGGATCAAGGTTCAGGACCTTGTTGGAATTTAAGCAATGGATAAAGGACTTCTCGGTGAAGCATCATCGTCCTTACACGGTCGTGCACTCGGACATCAAGAAGCGTTACACGGTGAAGTGCGAGGAGGAAGGATGTCCTTGGATAGTGCGTGCAAGACCATTCAAGGGAGGTCCTGAATGGCACATATCTAGTTGCGTATCAACTCACATGTGCCGAGGCCCGGTGTTGGATGGGAAGGATGCGAAGAACGAGCACCGGCAACTCACCTCCGAGTTCCTCGCTTATAGGCTTTCCAATGACATCGCGTCGTTTCCAATAATGACCATCAAGCAGGTCATAGAGTTTGTGAAAGCCCTCTTTCACTACGAGGAGAAGTACGGGAAGGCATGGAAGGCTAAGCAAGCCGCATTCAATATGTTGTACGGTGATTGGGAGGAATCTTATAACCGAATCCCAAGGTTGTTGTTAGCGATGGCCAATGCTAACCCCGGCATGGTTCATGTGGTTGAACCTTATGGGAACAAGACAAGGGTTGTAACGGAAAACCGTCGTAGTATTTGGCCGTGCATTTTGGGGTTTTGAGCAATGTGTTCGGCTTTTGAACATTGTAGACCGGTCATCTCTGTTGATGGCACCTTTATGACGGACAATTCAAAGGCACTATCTTGATTGCAATAGCCAATGGCGAACAACCGGTTGATTCCTTTGGCGTTTGCTTTGGTGGAGGCAGAAAGCAATGATAATTGGGAGTGGTTCTTCTATCTTTTGAGAACCAAGATATTAACCCCTCAAAGGGAGATATGTGTCATCTCGATCATCAAGGAATTCTCAATCTGTGATGATTGATATTCGGCCATGCTCCATTGCACCATCGTTGGTGCATGAGACACTTTTGTTCAAACTTCTATAGGGCATGCAAGAGCAAGGATTTGTCCGATGATCTACAGGATTGTTGCCTCGCTTTCACGGAACGTCGTTTCTCTAACTTGTACAACAAATTGCTAGTCAACAAAGAACTCAATGCCGGTGGTCGCGAGTGGCTCAATAGGAACATTGAACATATGGGAAAGTGGGCACGAGCTTTTGATGACGGTGGCCGGAGGTATGGCCAAATGACAAGCAACATGGCAGAGGCATTTAACAAGTTGCTAAAAGGTGTCCGTGCATTGCCCGTCACGGCAATAGTCCGATATACATTCGACATGATGAATGAGTATTTTCTGAAATACTCACATGAAACGGACCGACATATTGCGGGGGACAACAAGAACAATTACAAATACAAGTTTCCTCCGAAGGTTGATGATTGGATGCAATTTCAGACAAGGAAAGCGGATTCCCAAGTTGTCACGGAATATGACAATGACGAGCTAATTTACCAAGTTACGGAGCCCGGAGGTACAACGGCTGATGGTGTCCAACACGGAGGCCGAGCTTTCAAGGTCTCGCTCAAGACCTGTGAGTGCACATGTGGAAGGCCATCATTGCTTCATCTTGCGTGCTCGCACTTGCTCGTGGCGTCTCGCATTTACATTTGGATTACAATAATCCGCTCACGGTGCGAGGCTGAGTTCTCTATTGAGACTACTAAGAAGACATGGGCTCCTAGATTTCATCCATACCGACCAATCACAATGGCCAGAGTACCATGGAATTCAACTATGGCCCGATCCGAAATGGAAGGTTGTTGGACGTGGAAGACGCAAGACAAAGCGTTTTAGGAGCGACATGGGACGGATGGGGCGTGGTGGTGGTCGGAATCGGCAACGACCAATTCCAAGAGCCTCGTGAGAGAGCCGTGTGGAACATGCAATGGTGAAGGACACAATGCAAGAAAGTGTTCTCAAAGGAAAAGAGCAAAAGGAAGTAGCCAACCAAGTAGTAGCCAACAAGCTCCAAGCCAACCAAGTAGTAGCCAACAAGCTCCAAGCCAACCAAGTGGTAGCCAACAAGCTCCAAGCCAACCAAGTGGTAGCCAACAAGCTCCAAGCCAACCAAGTGGTAGCCAACATGCTCCTAGACAACCAAGTGGTAGCCAACATGCTCCTAGACAACAAAGAGGTCGACAACTTGGGCTCTGAAGAGGAAGAGGCGTGGTGGATTTAATCCGCTAGTATGATAGGTTACTTAGCGGACCAAACCCGTATGCTCGTAGGTATGTTCACATTTATGCATATTTTACTATCATTCATGTTTATTGGGTTAAATGCATCCTTTACTAACTTGCCCCTTTTATTCTTATAATAGGTATGGCGACTCAAGCCAACAAGGCCAATGATGGGGAAGGCGTGAACTACTCGAAGATCGGGCGGATGCTATGGAGGTGGTGGCGAGAAAGGAGGCCGAGGAAGAGAGGAAGGAAGGAGGCCGAGGAAGAGAGGAAGAGGAAGGAAGGCGAGGAAGAGAAGCGGGGAAGGCATTCAAGAGGTAGTTCAACTTGCTCGCCAGAAGATAGAGGAGGAAGAGAATCGCCGCTAAGGAGTCTCGGGATGCCGAGGGAAAGGCTCGTCAAGCGGCATGGCGTTCCATGGAGGAAGAGGAAGAGAAGAAGAGGAAGGGCAAAGGGCCTATGTTCTAGAATTTGAGTATGTAACCGGGAGTCATGGACTTGTATCTCGAGAACCTTGTTATCTCATGAACTCGTGTTATTTCATGAAGACTTTAAGGGCAAGAAACTTGTGTTGTTTCATATGTGTCAACAATCTTGTATTTTCCCTCGAAAGAAAAACGACAAAACATGCTGTGGCAGCATCTTCAAAGTCTTGGCGCCACGGTTGTGGCCCATGCGCTAGAAAATAGCGAGAACTTACATCTACTTTCGAGCGCATGTGCGGGCCACACTGGCGCGCCGCACGTCGGGCGCCACGAGTCAAAAATTACACGTCGGCGCCTTTACGCGTGGCGCCGCATGCGCCAGTAAAGAAACGCCGCCCGGTGTGGCGCTTTACATGCGAAAGTGCAGAAGGTTCTGTCTATTTTCTAGCGCATGTGCGGCGCCACAACTGGTGGCGCCGCACTTTGACGACCTTTCCTCATTTCTGGGCTGTCTTGCACCATGTGGCGCCAGGGTCGTGGCGCCGCACCTTCACGACTAGTACACATGCTTCTGTTGTTCTGCTTTTAGTTGGTTTCGGCGAGCAGTTTGAGAAGGTTTGTTCAAGCATGTTTGTTCCAAAAGATAAGCACCATTGAAGTCATGACAATAACATCCATAAGTAGAGTTCAAGAGATCGAAGTTCACGACAACATCCATAGGTAGAGTTCGCCACAACCATTCACGACAACATCGAAGTTCACGACAACAACCATAAGTAGAGTTCAAGACTACAACCATTCAAGACAAAGTGCAACATCTACTCTACTTCCCACGGGTGGTCTTGCCCTCGGCCCCTTCGTGGGCATCTTCCTCCTCCTCGGTTCCTCTTCATCCTCCACCTCTAAGCGATATGGATTCTTGGGCTTCTTGGGCTTCTTTGTCTTGGTCGTGGAAGGGTTGGGTGTGTAAGGCTTCTTGGGTTGCCTTGGCTTGAACATGTAGTCGGACCGCTCGTGTACCTTGTAGCAGTGTAGTTGCCAATATCATCTCGTCGGAGACGCTTTCCTCATCTTGCGGCTGTCAACAGAAGAAGATTGGTAAGGACAAATTCAGGAGAAATGCAAGGGAGGGTGGGGGATGCAATGGTTGTACTACCTCGGGTGTGTTCGCCTCGTCCTCGGATGTGGAGTGATGATTGCCATAATTGTCACCTTCGGGCGTGTTGGACCGTGACGCGGACGGTGTTGCCACCTCGGGGTCACGGCAACCTAGCAAGTTCGACAGACGCCTTAACCGTTGGCCCTGCTTCAATCGAACTCACGAAGCAGACCCTCTCCCTTCTCTCCGCGAGGTATATGTCCAAAGCGTCCTCGCATGCATCGGCGACTTCCTTACTGATCGCTGTCATAGACAAGAAACTAGTAAGTTATCCATGCAAGGTGTGAGAAGCGCCTGACGGAAAAAATATTATTCGCACACTTTACCACAAAGTTGACCAAGGAGCAAACTCGGTTTGTCGTCCTTCTCGACCATGATGTTGTATTGTTGGGTTGAAAGCTCATCAAACACCAATGGCTCCTCCAAGATCGAATCCGAAATGCCGTGGGTATATCTCCACCCGCGTTGTCAACGAACCATGCGATGTAGTTGTTGAAAGCATCCGGTGAAGGGCCTATCCTGTGCTCCTTTTGCTTTCCTAGCCTCGGTCACACACCTCCTGAATTTCTCAAGGTGCTTCCTATGAAGCTTGGGCCAATCCTTCTCCTTCCTCTGCTTCTTCCTGTCCAAGCTGCACACAACAACAAGTCAAAAAGCGTTATTTGGCGAATGATAAGCACATCACATGGTAAGGCAGTTAGTAGCTTACCTATGGAGCCCTATGTCCGTGTCCTTCCACTCAGGCGGTACAATCTGAAATAACCCAAACTGGGTCATGACACGGTGAGGCTGGTGATACTCAACAGCCCACATGCACCATGGGCAACGCGCATTAGCCACGAGATTCTCTAAGGCAAATAGGGTTAAGGCGATAGTCCTCCGGAACACCAAAGCGGTCCCCTCGACCGTATGGCTCCCACGTCACCTGCATCATACCACAGTCATGTCAGGGTCAAAGATTACAAGTTCAAGACATATAATTGACCGCCGTCGCTGAAATTACCTGATCCATGGTGATCGTGTCGAACTCGTTGGTGTACCTCTTGTACGCCTCCAGCGGGTCCGTTGGCGGTTCGGAGACCACATCCCACTTGTAAGCCCACGTGGGGAGAAGGTAGTTGTTGCCGTTATCAATGTACGGATTGAATGACAACAATCTTGACCGTTCAATGGAGAAGCGTTCCCGCTCCACCGAAAGAAGGAGCAAACAACCACCAATCCCTGAATCGGCGGAGCTCCTAAGGCAAGCGTCATCTAGCTGCAGATGAAGTGAACAACCATTTGGTAAGAACAATTTTTTTTTGAGATAGTGCAGAAATATACAACAACATTTGTAAATAACTCATTACCTGACAACCGAGGCCAACGCAGAACCCCAAGGTAGAGTCGAAAAAAAGCAACAGAGCCAATGCCGAGCACGATCCCCATCGCCGTGAAACGAGTCCTCGTGATAATGTACGGACATACACACGAGTGTATGTCTTGATCGCCTCCTCATCGGCATCCTCGGGCAAATCTTGAAATTGGATGATCCAAGTAAAAGTAGCACCGGCGGCGACCCTAAGTTTTCCCCTTCGTTTATAGCCTCGGGTGGATCCTTCCTATAAGGAGACCATCTCCTCACGCCACCCGTCTGAATCCGAGGACATGCACACGTGGTTTCCCTCGATTGGGAGTGCAGGATCATGCTCATGTCTGCAAGGTGATCGTAGTCTCACCGGTCCTAAGGTGAAACGTGTCGTCTCCGGCCTCCATCGGTCCACAAGAGCGGTGATCGCGAGGTTGAAGGCGGTGTGGACCGAGTGACCATGTGGATAAAGGGAGGAGTCCTAGCTGCTGGATGTCTGGTGTACCGCAGCATCATAACGCATCTTGCCGGACGAGACCTCGTGGTACCTAAGTCGAAGGGGTTGAAGCTCCTGCAAACATACAATGGAAAAATGTTAGATTTCTATCTAAACAAACATGGCATCTTGTTAGACTTGCATTGAAGTTTTTAGTACCGTCTCTTCTCGACATCTTGTAGGCACGGCGTTGAACATCATAGTGAGCATTGTTTAGAAGGGGGTTTAGAGCCATCCTACATATTCAAAACAATAGAGAGAATAAGAACAATTACAAAATGTCCATCTTATTCCAACTATAGTTGACACATATAGTTCTAGCATCTAGTTCTACCCTACTATACCTATAATTCTAACACGAACAAAAATTTCCTCCTACTCTACCTATAATTCTAGGGTTTCACTATCCCAAAATAGCTAGGGTTTTACATGCATTCCTAATATTGCAATCTAGGGTTTCAAGATCCAACTTACAAGCATTCCTAAACCTAAAGATCAAGTAAACATGGCAATGGTTCATACAATCTATGGTTTCACCATCCAATCTAGGGTTAGACCAAAAATTGCAAATAAGGGAGAAAAAAAGGAGAAATTTGTGGATGTAATTGAGAGGATTAGAGAGAATACACGGGGAGGGATTGGGAGCACAAATCTTGGAAGAAATTCACCAATCTGGCTTTGGTTGGGGGAGAGATTACGTGGAAGCGCCGCCGCCGTCTGCCTCAAGCACAGGAGAGGAATGAGATGGGTCTGAGAGGGCTGGCTCATGCTGGTACATGACCTAAAGTCTGCCAGGCGCCAGCATGGCGCCAGACTACAGTCTGCGCCACGCTAAGCGCCGCACTATCGGGACCCGGGCCAGGGGCTCCACGGCAGTCTTGTGGCGCCAGCGTCTTGGCGCCGCTCTTGAGTCTTGCGCCACGCTGTGTGGCGTTGCAAAATGGGTTAGTTCCGTGAATTTGTTCTGGCCAGAGTTCATTTCGTGAAATTGTTATTTCTTTAGGTTATTTTCGTCCATTCTGCCGCAGTACGCGATCCTTTGGCTCTTCCTTCCGATCGAGCAGAGCAGAGCTCGTCGTCCTCCTCCGCCACACGCGCGAACGCACGCCTAGCTAGCTCGGGCGCCTCGCTCGCTCGCGGGGCCCTGCCCTGGTTAAACTAGCGCGAGTCCCGAGGAGGCGGAGAACAGGGCAGGGCAGGCTAGCTCGCCATGGCGCGGCGTGTGCGCAGGCCGCCTCGGGAGGCGAGCTCCACGCGTGATGACGCAGGTCGCACCGCGGTCTGCGGCCTCGCAGGGATGAGAGAGACGGTGAAAAACGAAAAGGGGAGGTGGGTGAAAAAGCCGGATGGGGAGGGGATGTGTCCCCCGCGTGCCCGGCAGGCATGTCTGCTGCCCGTGCGTGTCCCCTCCCAAATCATTTCCTACCGTCTCCGGCCAAGCTCGCTACTACGTACATTTTGGACCTTCTGAATTGATCAAATGGTCGCTGGGTGAGTGACTATGGGTTTCGATCAGAGACAACTTTTTTTTTATTAGGGTTGATGAAAACACTCCGTAATCGTTTCCTGCGTTCAGTAGAATTCGTAGAGAGATACTACTAGTATACAAGATGGTTTTTATTTACCTGTTCGTCGCATGCATGGCCCGTCTCGCTTTTCATTCCCACCATGGATCACGACCAACTCTTCCTAATCAGAGAGTTGGCTAACTCGGGGAGGTTGATGCTAATCAACAAGGTTCGCGGACTATGACGGAGGCTAGGCCTATTTTTTATACCCTCTCTTTTTTTTTTGGAGCAACCAGCAGGAGCACTGCCTTTTCTATTAGAAAAAGAGAATTGGTCGGTTTGGAAGGGAAACCGGCCAAAACCCCGAACATACGTATATACACACGGGTCCGGTTAAAAGGGGAACCGAACCGAAAAAAAAACCCCAAACGGCACAGTTTTAAGGCAAAACCGGCAAAAACCACACGAGGCCACACAACCTAGCTCGACTAGGTGCGGAGCACCGCCGGCGACACCGGCCTGGCAACAGCGGGCGCTCGAAGAGCTGGTCCACGTCCCGGAGAGGAAGTCGAGCCGAAAGGCAGCTGGGCCTCCACAGCTTCATGGCGAGAGGCGGGCGGGGAGCACGCCAGCCAGATGCCTGCCGACAGGCCCGAAGACGTCGGCTCAATCGGCATCACTAGCAATCCAAGAAAGGCTCCACTCCGAAAAAAGCGCCTCCAAGGAGGTAACGACGTCTTTGACGCCGCCATCTTCCAATCCGCAAGCGATTTAGGCTTTCACCGGAGTGGTGGGCGGAGGATAACGAGGCTCCACGACGGTGCCACAAGAGGGAACGACGCCTTAGGCGCCCTTTACCGCACCGACCAAGTCGGGCTGAACTTTCGTCCCGAGACCTCGACCACCACCTCAATAGACTATCACCGAGATAGTCCATGCCACCGGCGAGCCAGATCACCGGTGGAAGAGACGACGTCACGCCCACGAGAGCCATGCCCGCGCCAGCGGCAAGGCGAGCATCCCCAACATCCGGTCCGGGCCGCGCTCGACTTCCGCCGCGACATCGCAGCGCCGCATCTGCCACCGCCAAGCCAGCAAACCCCCCCGCGACGACCCATCGCAGCCGCCAAGCCGCCAAAGCACCGACAGGGCCGGGCACGGCCTCGACGAGACCACCACGCCGAGACACCCCAAGCCCTGCCGTCCTCCACGCCACCGCTGCGTCGAGGCAAACCTCTGAACGCCGCCCGCCCGAAGACCGCCGCGTTCCGGGCCGCGGCATCCATCTCCGCAAGCGGACGTCGCGGTGCGAAAAGCGAACCGCCACTCGCCGGCCGCCCGAGGTCGAGGGACACCGCCCCGACCGAATCCATGCCCGAGCCCGCCGGCTCGCCTCCCCACGTCGCGAAGCTGCGCCAAGGCGCAGCCCGCTCGGCCCATCTGGCCCAGATCGGGCCCGAGCACCGCCGCCACCCTGCAGAGCCCGCCTCGGCCGCCACCTCAGCCGCCGAGAGCCACCGCGGCGACCACCGGCGCCCGCCATCCACGCGCCGCGAAGCAACCATCGAGCGCCAGTCGGGCCGCCGGAGCTCCTACCCTGCGCCGCCACGAAAGCCAGGCCCGCCGCCCGCTCACGACCGCCCGGCGGAGGCGACCGGCGGCGGCAGGGGGGAGGAGGAGGGCTGGGTCGACGGGGGGCTGGGGTCGCCTCCCGGGTCGCCCCTGGGGAGGGAGCGACGCGGGTTATGAGTTCGGTTCTAGTTCGCTTGTAATTTTATACCCTCTCTTGAAACAGGCTTTAGGTAGCTTTATAAGTCAAGCAATTACCATCCAGAATAACTGGCTAGATACATTTAAATCTAGACAAATTCTAGTTAGTTATTTCTGAACCGAAGAGAAATCATATCTATTTTTTTATACTCCCTCTATCCCAAGGCTTAAGATATACAAAAATATTTAGATTTTTCCCCAATGCTTAAGGCGTGGGTGCGGGAGAGTGTCTACTATCCCGGTTTTACCCTTGTGATTTGTTTCCCTCGTCTCCCGGAAAAAAAAGTGTGCAGTTAAGTCTCGTTTGGTTTTCAGTTATAGTTTGCCAAGCCAAAATTTGACAGTTACAAGTTGTTTGGTTTGTATTTGTTTTTTGCCACACTTGTAGTTTGCCACGGTTTTTTAATTATATGGCCCACTTGTCATAGAGTTAATTTTTTTTGCCAACTTTTGCCAAAGTTTGGGTTCCAATTTCTTAGCCATGCTTTGTGGCTGATACTTTATCAAATTTTGGTTTGACAAATTATGGCTAGAAACCAAACAGACCCTTAATCATATCGACGGGCACGGTGCTTCGGCTTCCGAGAGGGTACTAAATTAGGGAGAAAAAATTATCGTAAAGATTTGTGTCGCTGCACTCGTGCTACGTCTAGCACGACGCGGGTGGAGTCTTTCGCGAGCTGGGATAGAGAGAGTGCCCGGCGGCCGACAAACCATGAGCTGGGACTACCTAGGCGAGAGAATTAAAGAAAGATTTCTGTTGGAACACCCCTGCCGACTGGTCGGTCTTGAGGCTGTTTCACACCAGAGAAGAAGACTAGTAGAAGGCACACAGAGTATACAAGTAGATGACACAGGGAACAAAGGCAACTTTATTAAACTTTCTCTCGGTAAGCTCACGTACAAAGATTGTTCCTCTATTTATAGACTAAGGGGGATACGATACCCACATGGCCAACCCTAGCCTGGTAGAGGCCACACCGAGTGGGACTCTACCGGCCCAGTTTACCAACACTCCCCTGGGTATCTTATCTGTATAACCATGGCTTAAAACTCTGAAAAACCCAGTGAGAAAAATATGGAGAAATATACACGGTATACTTCTTGCTATGTTACAAGAATTGCCTCGTTAAAAACCTCATGTGAGAAACTTCATAAAAACACACTAAGGGAAAAAGAGTACAATTCACTTAACTATAAAGTGAAGCACTCAATCATCGGGATCAAGATTTCAGCGATGAGTTTATGAAGATTCTCCCCCTGAACCTTGCATCTCCCTAAGTCTCATCATGCCGATCCCACAGACACATCTCTCGAAAGAAGATGCTGGCAATAATTTAGTGAACAAATCAGCGAGATTTTCACACGACTTAGTATGCAAGACTTTCACTTCGTTCATCTTTTGCAGTTCATGTGCATAGAATAACTTGGGGTTTATATGCTTTGTGAGATTGCTCTTCACATAACCCGTCTGGACTTGTGCAACACAAGCGGCATTATCTTCATAGATAATTGTTGGGGTTTGTACGGTGTTCAGTCCACATGACATCTGGATGTGGCTGACTACTCGTCGAAGCCATACACATTCTCGTGATGCTTCATATAATGCTATGATTTCCGAGTGGTTTGTCGAAGTTGACACAAGAGTTTGCTTAGAAGATTTCCAGGAAATTGTCGTTCCACCACAAAGGAAAACATATCCAGTCTGCGACTTGGATGTATGCGGTCCGAAGGTACCCAACATCTGCATAGCCTACAACAGATAGGTCTTGGTTCTTTTGGTAAAACAAGCCAAGGTCCTTTGTCCCTTGTATGTACCTAAAGATGTCCTTAACGCCTTTCCAATGCCTCTTGGTAGGCTCAGAACTATACCTTGCAAGCAAATTGACGGCGAATGCAATATCCGGCCGTGTACAATTTGCGAGGTACATAAGTGCGCCAACTGCACTTAAGTAGGGGAATTCCGGTCCCAGAATTTCCTCCCCCTCTTCTTTAGGCCTGAACGGGTCCTTGTCTTGATGCAAAGATCTTACGACCATCGGGGTCTTAGAAGGATATGTCTTTTCAAACCCAAATCGTTCCAACACCTTCTGGGTGTAGGCCGAATGGTGAACTAGAATCCCAGCAGGGGAATGCTCAAGTTGCAGACCGAGACAGAACTTGGTTTTGCCTAAGTCTTTCATCTCGAATTCCGACATCAGGTAGGAACTCGCTTCCTCAATATCGTCAGGTGTACCGATTATATTCAAATCGTCCACGTACACCGAGATAATACAGAAACCATCCTGGGATCTCCGTATAAAAATACATGGGCAATCTTCATTGCTCGTGTAGCCCTTCTGATGAAGGATATCGCTTAAACGATTATACCACCTCATACCTGACTGTTTTAGTCCATACAATGACTTCTTAAGCTGAAAACTGTATAAGCTCCTGTTTGCTCTATCCTGGTTCGGGACAGGGATACATTCTGGTACTTTCATGTATATGTCCAAATCCAAGTTACCATATAGGTAAGCGGTGACAACATCCATTAGTTTCATTTTTAAGTCGATGTTTACTGCCATTGAGATCAAGTATCTAAAGGTAATTCCATCCATGACTGGGGAGTAAGTTTCCTCAAAGTCGACACCTGGTCGCTGAGTGAAACCTTGAGCAACGAGCCTTGCTTTGTACCTTACTACTTCATTATTCTCGTTTCTTTTTCGAACAAAAACTCACTTATGGCCAACGGGGCGAATGCGGGGAGGAGTTAGACAAACTGGTTCAAATACCTCTCTTTTGTTTAACGATAATAATTCAGCAGTAATTGCCTTCTGACAATCTTTCCAATCCGACCTTTTCTTGCAATCAGCGAGCGTGTTAGGCTTAGGGTCAAGATCTATGATTGAGGCAATTTTCTTGGCAAAATTAACGTTGACATTTGCCATGGCTCGGTTGTATGACTCGCTCGAATTAACATAGTTAATGGCCATTTCATCATGGAGTGCATCAGGCACATCCTCTTGCTCCACTGGATTTCCCAATCCAGGAGCTAGGTCCTTTAGCTTTCCCGCTCCGATGTGTGCGCACACAACTTCGCTGGGTATTTCCGATATAGGAAAGTTCAAGTCCAGAATTTCGTGCACTGAAATATCCGTACTTGTGCCAGGTCTCAACTGGCTCCCCTCAACAGGGGCAGACTGTAATAAATCTCTCTTATCCTTTTTCTTCGGGCGTCCCCGGGTACTTGGGATTTGAGAAACCAGAATCCGCGTCCTCTTAGGCCTTGGAGCAGGAGCGGGCATACCATCATTTTTTTTCAACCCTTTCCGGTGCATTGCATGCATGCACATGCGACTTTGTCATAGTCTTTAAATCACTAAAATGATCGGGCAGTTGATTCGCTAGAGAGTGCAAATCTAGTATCTTTTGGACTTCTCTATTAGTCTCAATAGTGCGCGGGTCATGAGCGTGGATCCCCGTGGCTTTCCACGTGATTTCTCAACTTTTGTCATCCAGGGATTGATTACCTCCCCCCAAAGTCGGAAAAAGATCCTCGTCAAAAATGCAGTCAGCAAAACGGGTCGTGTGATAGTCACCTGTCAAGGGGTCCAAGAACCTGATTATGGACACAGTCTCATAACCAACGTATATCCCCGACTTACGGAGCGGTCCCATTGCTGATCGTTGGAGTGGTGGTATAGGTACATATACCTGGCAGCCGAACCTACGTAGGTGGGAAATTTTCGGTGCCGACCCTTGCGCAAGTTGGATGGGAGAGTGAATGTTGTAGGCCGATGTTCGAAAGTTGATGAGATTAGCGGCGTGTAACACCGTGTGTCCCCAACATGTAGTTGGTAAATTACAACCCTGAAGGAGTGGTATGGCAATGAATTTAATTCTTTTAATCAATGCCTTCGCAAGTCCATTTTGAGTGTGGACATGCGGTACGGAGTGCTCAAGTTTGATTCCAGTTGCCATGCAATAATCATCGAATGCCTTTGAAGTAAATTCTCCGGCATTGTCCATTCGAATAGACTTTAAATGATAATCAGGAAATTTATTCCTTATTTGTATGATCTGGGAGATCAACTTTGCAAAAGCATGGTTCCTTGTTGACAGCAGGCAAACATTGGACCATTTAGAGGAAGCATCGATGAGCACCATGAAGTACCGAAATGGCCCTGAGAGGGGCTGAATTGGACCACATATATCCCCTTGAATGCGTTCCAAGAACGCGGGGAGTTCATCCATCACCTTTAGGGGGGACGGTCTAATGATCAATTTCCCCGTAGCGCATGCGGAGCACACGAAATCATCGGGATTCGGGAAATTTTTCATATTAACATTATGACCGTTCGAGTTGTTAATTATATTTCTCATCATCCTAAGACCGGGGTGGCCTAACCTATCATGCCAAAGGCAGAATAGTTCGGAGCTTTTAAAGACAGTCTTAAGGATAGTGTAAATAGGTGGTGCTACTATCTTAGTGTAGTACAGCCCAGTAGCTAATGAAGGGAGTCTTTCGATAACATGTTTACTATTTTCGTCGCGGTTTGTAATGAGTAGGAACTCCTTTCCATTCTCATCATCATCGGTTTCGACATGGAAACCATTTGCGCGGATGTCTCTAAAACTTAAGAGAGTACGAGTCGACTCCGGATACAACAATGCCTCTTCAATGATCAGAGTTGTTCCATTTGAGGAGTATGATAGTTGCTCTTCCGGAGCCAACTACATTCGGACCGCAGCCGGCGATCGTCATTATGTTACCGGGGTTTTTGGTAATGGACTCAAAATACTTTGTTTCTCTCAAGATGGTATTTATGGTGCCGCTATCAGCAAGACACGTTTCCTCCATTTGGGCGCCACACGCGTTCTAAAATATAGTGCCTAATTAATATAATGGAGCGAGGAAGATGCTACATCAAGTAAGTAAAACACATAAACATTTCAGAACATCACACAACCAAATAATGGAATTAATGAATGAAATAAATGTCATCCAATCGCCAAAAACAAATAAATGTTATGCTCTCATAGAGCTTACAACCCTATCGAAAAATAGTATCTGATTATTTGCGGAAAGAAATCATCACAACAAAAAGGAGCTCGGTGGATTCTCGCAGAAACCATCAAGCTCAGCCTGTATCTCAAGGTCAGTGAGCTTCTCTTCGTTGGCTATCATCATCGAGGCAGCAAAGATGTCCAGCTGAGGCGGAGGGGGCACAACGTGCTCAACCTCCATGGGCACAGCGGCGTTCGTGGGAACCGCCGAGGGTGCTGCCACTTGTGCTACGTCCTGTGCCACTACGGGCGCGACGTTCTGCACAGGCGCCGCTCCGGGCGCCAGTGGTGCCTCAACCTAGACAAGGTGCGCCTCGCGCGCCTTCTTGTTGGCCTTGAACGCGTCCACGACGTGTTTAGGGGCCAAACACTGCCTGGAGAAGTGAGTCTTGGAGCCACAGCGGAAGCAGTCCTGGGGCCTCGCCTCCCCCTTGCCCGCCTTGCGTTGCTTGGCCGGGTTGGAGGACTTGGAGCCCTTCTTGCCCTTCTTGCCTCGCTTCTTGTGGATGGGCTTGCGCACCTTGTAGGCACCGGCATTAGCCACATGACTTGGGCCCCTCACGAAGAGTTGCGCGGAGAAGTTTTTTTCTAGAACATTATCCTGCGCCTCGGCCACCTGGAGAGCATCAATAAGCGCTGCATATTCCGTCAATCCTTCCTGGCGAAAGTTTCGCGAGGACTGGATGTTGTCCGGATGGAATGTGGAGAGGGTTTTGTCTATCTTCTGCTGATCGGTGGTACTGGTCCCACACAGCTGAAGAATGGTACAAATCCGGTGCAACCTGGAGTTGTACTCTCCCACCGTCTTAAAGTCCACAAACCTCAGACGAATCCAATCTGCCTTCGCCTGTGGCTGAATGGTGTACTTCAGCCTAGAGAACCGCTTGTTGAGGGCGGTCCAGAGGGCAGAAGCACTCCATTCTGCCATGTACTCGTTCTTGAGAGTCTCACACATGTGATGGCGGAGGAAGTGCATGGCTTTGGAGTTATCCGCCGGGATGGTTTTGCTGGGGCCTTCGGGGTCCCCTCAATCAATGCATCCTTGATGCATCGGCCCTCGAGGACGATCTCAACGTCCGAGGCCCAGGTCAGGTAGTTAAGCCCGTCCTGGGTCAATTCCGGGAACTCGCGGCTGACGATTCCGGTCATCTGAAATTTATGCAAAGTGTGTAAGATTACAATAGGTAATCGGTTGCATAAATGCGATAATCGATATAATAATTCAAATATGACGGCGTTCCAAAATTTAATGTAAAAATGGTACAAGCTATCTATGAGATACAAAGTATTAAAAACATGCGATAATTAATAACTATAGTAAAACAGAGTTCAAAAGCTTGTGTAAAATCGGACCGAAAACAAACCCAAAAACGGTCCAACAGCCCCGCAAACGCGTGCTCCCACGCCCCAGTGTTTTTCTATGGGCCAAAAACGGCCCAAAACGCTCGGTCTCCCGCGGGCCGGCCCACCCCACACCGTCCCTGCCCGAGAACGGGGGGACAGAGCACTGGTGTGCTCTCGAGTGGGGCGGCGGCGGCAGCAGGCCGCTCCGGCGACGGGACGAGGGCGGGTGGGGGTGGGGTGGCACGCGTGGCGGCGGGGACGGCGAAGGGCGCCGCGCAATGAGGCAGCCGGCGGCGGCGACTGCTGGCGAGCGGCGCGAGCACGGCCAACACGAAACGCTGTGGGAGGCGCAGCAGCCAGCGCGGCGGCCCGGCAGCGGCAGCGGCGCCTGTGGCGCGGCGGTAGCAACCTTGAAGCGGCAGCCAGCAGCGGCAACGCGACCGAGCCAGCAGCGGCGCCTTGGCGACGCAGCGGCGTGGCGGCCAGAAGCGCTGGCCAGCGGCAGTGCGGCGGCAGCAAGCGCGTACGCGTGGCGCGGGCAGCGCTGCCGAAAGCGGCAGCCAGGCTGGCGAGTACGGCGGCGGCGCCGCCAGCGGCGGCGGCAGCCGATGCGGCGCGGCGCATGGCGTGGGTGGCGTCGGCGCTAGCGCAGCGAGGCGGCGGCGGCAGCCAGCGGTGCGGCCAGCGGGGCCAGCGAGGCGGCGGCGCGAGTAGCCAGCGCCGCCATGGCGCGGCGGCGCAGCGGCACGTCTGGCCTTGGCGTGGCGGCGCAGGCAATGGGCCGGCTCGGCGAGCATGGCCAGCGGGGCCTCGGCCAGTGCGTGTGCGCGTCGTGCCAGCGCTGCTCTGCATGGGAGCAGCCATGGCGTCGTGTACGTAATGCTCAAAAAAAAGAAAAACTAGCTCGATTTGATCTAAAACGGTCAAGATCAGTCCGATCTGCTAAGAAAAAAATCCAGATCGGCATAGCAGGTGCACGCATCGACGGTAAAATCAACAAAATTCTAATCCGGAAGTGATTAGATCAACATTTGTCGGCGACAGCAGGTCAGCTCGACTCCCGGAAAGAAAAATTCGCATCTTAGTTGGGATCTGATCTAAGATCTGAACGCAAATCTAGAAAGGAAATTTCGAGACGGGTCCATTTTTGCGGTCGGATTGGGGTTACCTTCAACGAAAGCCTGCGCGATGCAGGCTCGACGGTGGCTTGACGGAGGCTCGACAGAGAGACACGTGCTGATAACGTGTTGGAACACCCCCTGCCGACTGGCCGATCCCGAAGCTGTTCTACATCCGAGAAGGAGACTAGTAGAAGGCACACAGAGTACACAAGTAGATGACACAGGGAACAAAAGAAACTTTATTAAACTTTCTCTCGATAAGCTCACGTACAAAGATTGTTTCTCTATTTATAGACTATAAGGGGATACGATACCCATATGTGCCAAACCTAGCCTGGGCCTCTACCGGCCCAGTTTCTCAACAATTTCCTCCCGTGCATGCATGATAAATTAGGAAGTTTTGGTAGTTTTTTTTCTGATTACTCCTAAATAATTGCGCAAGAAAATAAACGTCGTAAGTCTTAAGACTGAGGGAGGTACTCATTTACTACGGGCATGTAGTTTTATAATATTAGTAACTACATGCCATAGGTATTGATACAATTTTTATAAAGTTGGTCAAACTTAAAAGTGTTTCACGCATGACAAAACCTAAAAAAAGACATTTATTTGTGGATTGAGGATCGGTGTACTAGCTTTTCTTTATAAATAAATGTCACCACATCACGGTCAAAATAACTATCAATATCATATCTCAAAGATATGGCAAGAAGTTTTATAGAACGAACCGGATTAGTCTTGGCCAGAGAGAAAGGTAGCCCTTGATCGGCCGCCGCCGGACTTGTTAGCTCTTTGCTCTGGAATGACTTTCCAAAATTCGCTTCACCGGGTTGGGCTGCCAAGCTGACTAGAACCTACTCAATTTAGTCTTCCCTAAAATTCAACAAGAAACGTGTATTTATCATCCTGTCTATCTATGTTTCAAACACGAATTTGGTGACCGAAGGCGGAGAGGGGGGGCAATGGCCCCCCTATGCCGAGGCCTGGAGGTAGGATGCCGGGCTTCAGAATATCTCGAACAACACTGTTGGGGTCGCATGATGAGAATGCGTCTACCGCCATACCTACTCAGTTTTTCCTGTCCTTTTTTGTTGTTAAAATGAGAAGTGAGAGGGTAGGCAAGAAATCTTTTCCTCTCGCGATGCCAAAAAAGACGGGGAGAAGTGTGAATGTTTGTCCCAAATCCCAAAACTTCTCTATGGTGTCGATGCTGACAAGCCGTACTTCACTAGCTTTGTGCACATATAAGTACCGTTGATTGGACGAACTATGTACACACTTGCGACGGTACCGCAGGTGACCAGATCGGGTGATCCTAGATTCGATTCGTCGCAGAACAAATCTCGATGGCATGAAATCGAGGTTCACCATTAGGTCATTTGTCGAAGGAATGATCTGCACGAAGCAGAGGACTTGGGGAGGAAAAAATATATAGCAAGGAGGCAAGCGAGAGCAAGAGGAGAGAGCTGGCCAATCGCGGCGTATATTATGTCTAGAAAGGGCAATAACTGTTAGTTCGCTCGCAGATACACTCCTAAAGAGACACATATATAACTCCTAAAGAGACACATATATAATCAAGTCATGATTAAAAGTTTTCATGAAATAATTCCCCAAAAAACACTTCCCCGAGAGGATACATTTGATGGCTATTTTGGACCTAACCTCCAACCACACATACATCTCCATGCATGAATATGTAGGAATACCCCTTGTGGCCCGGTATGGTTAAGTAATAATACACGTGTTTCGTCAATCTAGCACTGCAGAAAATCGGCGGTTGCTGAGGACGTACGGACACGAATGCACAAGGTAGCAGCTGGCTAGTACGTGCCAGTTGGATAAGTTAGTTGCGTGCGATTCCCTAATTTGGACGTCCCAACTGATTGCATGATTAGCTAACTGCAAGATCGTGTCCAGCTAGCATCTTATAGCACTGCTGCACATTGTCTCTCTCTCTTGCGAACAGTGTTCTGCTCCCACGCAGAAAATTTAAGTATACGTGTTGGGTCGGTTACTCGTGTGGAGTCTTCGTATGATTTTCACGGAACTTTTCTTTTCGAAACGGAATAAGAGACCCAGCCTCCAAAAGATGCATACGATCGTTTTTATTAATTTACTCAACAAATGACTGACAAAAAGCATATATAAAAAACTGAAGTCACCACATAACATCTACAAACATGCAACACCTACAAACCCAATAATATGCGAAGACCATGTCAGCTGGCCTTAAGCCCTGAAAAGGCGAAATCCACGGATTAACTAGGAAATTAGAGTATCGCATACCTCGAGACACCCTCTAAGAGAAACGGGAGCGCTCATCCGGTCTAGCGGACTTTTAGCGAGCACCTTATGCACACGTCGCATAAGCTATCACGACCATCGATACCGCTGAGCCCACTTCAGGGCAAGATCTTTAGCCCTTACCAGGCATGTCATCGGCGCCGCCATTGCACCAGACGGCACCTCCACCATGCGTGAGTCCATCAAAACACGTCCAACACCGATACCCTGTTGCGTCATGCCCCTAAGACTCGTCGTCGTCGATGAGGAGGATGTGCATCCCTCCACCTTCTTGCCTCCATCATCCAGCGGTGCTCCAAAAAGATGCCCCCAAGAGGGAGAGCAACAACCAACATGTTGCCATCGTCCGATCCTGAATCTCCGGGTCCAGAGTTTCCCCCAAAGAAACACGAGTAAGTAGATGGTAGCCACAACCAGTGATGCCTTCAATACGGTAATCACGCGAAGACGGCGCCATCACCCGTGATGACCAGAGTCATAACACAGTTTTCACCGGCATCCGTGCCTCCCCAACTCACCGCCGGTACTGGAAGTGACATCAAGGATCCGAAACAACCAGTTGGCCGACCACTGGAGGGAGCCACCACTACCATGCCTGAGGCTGGAGCTCCCGGCTTCCTCGTGCTATGAAACTGGCCCAGGAGAACCACCGCTTGTCATGGCCATGGCCATCGAGGTGTAACTAATGTAGAGGAGGAGTCCATATGAGCCCATCCAGGCCTAGATCGGAGCCCACCTATAGCTGTCGTGACCCCCGCACCGACCGCCGCCACTAGCCACCAGAGCTTCGCCTGACTGCCACCGTCCCACGACACCACCGGTGGATGGTCCAAGAGTGGAATCCATCGCCTCCTCATATTGAAACCGCTGACAGAGGAGCACCAACGCTGCCGCCACACCAAACGGGCTTGGCTGTAGGGAGAGAGGTGGGGGAGGGGTTGGAGGCGTCCGGCGGGGGCTCCCCGGTGCGGCACGACGACGCCACATGGGGGAGAGGTCGTTCGATTACCTACTCAACTTGTTGGTTACTATATGGCTTGGCAACTTTTACTTGACAGTAATATTGGGTTCTTTCTGGAACTTGTACATGTGTGGCGGGTTTGCAAGTCTCAAAATAACTGATCTTTGGTTGGACTGGATTTCTCTTTCTTTCTTCATGTATCAGAAATTGTTAGGTGAGAGTGGTATTTTGGGTTTTCATGTATTTTAGGAGTTCAGTAGTTAGATACAAATCTGTTTTGTCAAACAATTGTATACCAAGTTACTAACAATTCTGCATCTACTTAGGAAATAATAGCGGTGCACAACGATTCCGCAATCCCAAACTATACTCCCTACATATCAAATGGTGATGCATATTAGTTTTTTCATGGATAAAACTTTGTAAAATTTTCAGAAAACTTATAAAATTGATATCAACATCGTACTGAATCAGGATCGTTAAATGAAATCACCAAGCATATGAAATATCTTTTCATATTGTATTTATTTGGTTATTACTATATGTTAATAACTTTCCTATAAACTTGATCAAACTTTACAATTTTTTACTTGTGAGAAAATTAATATAACACACTATGTTTTTACATGGAGGGAGCACCAATCAAGCATGTCCAAATAATCAGCTCCCCTTTCTGAAAGAGAGAGAATAGGGTAGTATGTTTTTGGTGCACGATCAGTCCACCTAATTTACGTATAGTACAGGGCTACCGGCCGCATGGATAATTTTAGTCATAGTGTCATCGACCATTGTGTATAAAATTGTTGTGTCGAAGACTTCGGTGCTCTTCCTCCCTCCTTTCTTGGGTCTTGCACAGGGAATGAAAAATGAATATCCCTGAAAATTCCATCTGGGGAGCGTTAGTATATCCTACTAGCTTGTTCTTTCTAGCTTAGACAGGAGTAAAATAAAAGATAATTACTCGTTGCTGTCAGTAGCTCTACTATTATTATTAAGGAGCCGTCTATGGGATGACGTCCAAGGTGGCTTGTTTAGCAGGACTACCTAGATTTGTGGCCGGTTGACTTGGCCATATTTAGTTCAACAGAGAACATGTAATTTTAAATCATGAACATTTAGTTAATTGTCGTAGATTGTGCATAACAGTTTTTTTTTACAGTTGGACATGTTTCTAAAATAGCCCAGAAGGTTAATGGATGTGGTTGTGCCTATAAATTTCACTAGAGATCAAGCTAGGAGTATCTAGTGCTATCATGGCTCCACAGTACTCTCAAGTCACCTCATAGCAAAAAGGTCGCAAAAGTTATATAACATAATAATTGACCCATAGAACTTACATGTAAACTAATACGCAATTTTCCTACTTTATATTTAATTCACACATTGAGCAACGACAAAAAGTACGTTCAACAGCAGGTCGTAGCCAAAAAAGTACTATTCACACATAAATAGAAATGGGGCAGTTCTCACGGATGGATTTGTCTTTTTTTTTCATCTCTAGTGTATGAACTGAATCCGGACTTCGAATTTCATGTGGGGATGGAAAATGAATATCCCTGAAATAGCCCGACGGGTATGATGTGAGTTTTTTGTTGTTGCACGGATTGTTATACTTAGTCGATTCGGTTTTCAGCCCTCTCATTTTGCCATAGACCAAATATTGATGGCTCATCCTTGTAAAACACCCATGACGAGTTGACGGCTCATCATGAATCTCTTGGGTAAGGATGACAATTTTATCCATGAATCCGGGTATTCACGGATATCCGACCCGACGGGTAAGGGTACGGATAGCCGCAGGCCCAAAGGCCCGCCTAAGTAGTAATCAGTAATCCCTAATTCCCTAATTACTCCGTATGCTATAAAGCCCTAGGCCATAGTCGCACGACTGGATGAGGGCACGAGGCAGCCGCCATGCTAGGGGAAGCGATGGAGACAAACTCCCCTCCTAGCGGACCGACTAAAATACTGCTGAAATGCTGTCGAAAATTGCTATAATGTCGCAGTTATGCTGAATGTTGTTATGATTATGTATATAGCGTGTGAACCGATGGATAACTATGGATACATGGATATCCGATGGGTCCGGATCTGGGACGACATCCATGCTCATGAACATCTTCATGGGCGGGCTAGAGTGAGATTCATGGATTTGAATTTGGATTTGGTTTTGATATATCCGTCCAAACCCGCTCCATCGCCATCCTTACTCTTGGGTTGTGTAACACTTCTTATGACATGAAAAATACTTGATGCTACTTTCTTTCTTTCATCATTTTCCGAACTAAAGGAAATGTGGCTATAGCTTTCTTTAAATCGACAAAATATACGTTGGTGCTATCTTTTTTGACTTGATGTATATATTGTTGTGCTAGGTCTCTTGTGCGATTCGTTCCTCTCGTCGAACTTATATTTGTTCTGTGCCAAGTCATTATTTTTAACTTTACAAAACCGAATTCCACAAATATTATCTTTACTAACCTTTTAGTAGCTTGTCTCTCATAGTGCCTGTTGTGCAACAATGACTTTTGAGGGAGTATTACTTTCCATTTTCTTAAAAAGAGGAACAATATATTTCTTAAAAAAAGAAAAGATATATAATTTCTTTTTTTAGTGATGACATGCTAGAAAAGGACGAAATGGCTCCCGGAAAGACGCAGCTGAGCTCCGGTGCCCCTTTCTCTCTCTCTCTCCTTCGGACGGACCTCGCTAGAACGCAGAAATAAAACGAGGAGAGAGATAGAGAGGGCACACACACTGAGCAGAGCAGAAGCGTCTGGTTTTTAACTCCCGACCCGACCCGACAGGCAGCAGCACACACGACGCACCAACCGGCGACAGCAAACCAAGAAACCCCAGAGCAACTCCCACCCCCACCCCTCTCTCTACCTCCTCTCCCTTTCTCTCTAGGACTACCCCTTGGACTTCGTGCTGCCTCCCGTCTAGCTTGTCGGGACGGAGGCGCCGCCGCCGCTAGCAGCTCGCGCGCGCCGCCGCCGGGGCACGGCACCGTTGTTGTGCAAGAACCCGCCGGTGACCGAGGTCATCCGGCAAGAAAGAGAAAGGCCGCCCGGCGCCACCCGCGCTCCTCCGGCCGTCATGCGCGGGAGCCACTGAAGCTAGCTTCCGCGTGAACAAGCAGCTACCATGGCGCAGTCGCCGGCGAGCTCCTCCGCCGCCGCCCACCCGTGCGAAGGTACTTCTTTCTTCTTACTCCCGCCCGCGCATTTCCGGCTCGCGTTCTCCGGCGATACTTGCGGCCGCCGGCGGAAGTACAGTTAGCTAGAACTAGAAATATATCCGTTTCTCTGCGCTTGGTTGCTGACGCACGACGCGGCGGTGGGTGTGAGCGCAGGGGAGCGGAAGGCGCCGGCGATCAACGGGGAGCTGTGGCACGCCTGCGCGGGCCCGCTGGTGTCGCTGCCGCCGGTGGGCAGCCTCGTCGTCTACTTCCCGCAGGGCCACAGCGAGCAGGTGAGTCTTCACTTCATTGACTGCCACTTCTACAGTGCTCTGCCTGTGCTCCTCGTGGTTCCGGTCTTGACTGACAGTCTTCTCCCATTTTCTGTGATTCTAAAGATTGATTCCTTGCTCTAGAAAATTTCTTTTGTTTTATTTCGGATTAATCTTTGATTTGATCTGCAATGGAGGATTTCTCGAAGTTTACGAGCTCTCCTAACATGGTGCTCCAAAAAAATTGTTGGTATCATGGATATATTGCATTTTCAGTAGTCATGATTGGATCATATACTTGCCTGCTAATTGCTTTCTCAAGCCAGTAATCTTGGGTTATTGCCAAACCAAAGTGGTTGGGGGCTTTGGGCCTACTCGCTTCCTTTCTTTCTGTTAGTTTTTGGTGCGTTCTGTGTAGTAGTACTGTTTTCTTGTTATCAAGTTTGGTATGCAACAAGCATATCTGTAGCTTTGTATTTTTTTGCATTGAATGGAACGATGGTCCTGATTTCTGTTGCACCTTCCATGGAGTTTTTGCACTGAAACAGCTCCGAGAAAGATTGCCAAATAATATGCTACGATGTGTTCTTGATCGATTCTGAAAAGATAAATTCTTAATCCTGAAATCCAGTCTTGGGAGGGCTGGTTTTGCAACTGTACCCTTCTCTTTTAGAAAGATCACCAGAAATAAATTAAAATATTTGTGTGTGTGGGACAGGTTATTGTTGCCCATGATGATATGTGGGAGGAACACTTTAGTAGTGTACTTATGCAGAGTTTATCTAAAAGGAGTTCACTCATGAACTGCACCTTTATGGATTGCAGAAAATACTACTTTTCACTTCATATTTTAGGGGAAACCGCAGAAAGTTGGTATATAAAAAGGGTAGCATGGTTGAATGCTTGTACTTTCTTAATCACTCCATGAGATATTTCTTGTTTTTCAATGGAAAGTTAGTAATGTATGATGAGTAAGTAGCATGACAGTGTACGTGTTCAGAAAGGAGGTGGATTTGTTTTGGGAGAACATTTTCCTTAATACTCGTTACTACATGGTTTAGCTGCCTGAAATTTTTTTATCTATTGCTTCAGAAATTAGGAATGCTCTTTTTTTTTTACAATATGCTCTTATTTTTCATAGGGATGAAAATGATGTATTCGTATTGATTCAATAATGACTCTTCTTTATCTTCAATTAGAAAAGGAAACTTTCTTGGACTTAGTATGTGCTCTGTTTCAGGTTGCAGCTTCTATGCAAAAGGACGCCGAAGCACACGTGCCAAACTATCCCAATCTCCCCTCAAAGCTGATATGCCTTCTACACAGTGTTATTTTACAAGTAATCTACAGCACACTGGCCATATTTCCGTCCCGGCGCTCTTGCTATCATAAATTCTGAAACAAAAGATCTATTGATTTTTTCAGGCAGACCCAGATACTGATGAGGTGTATGCACAGATGACTCTTCAGCCAGTAAATACAGTAAGCATCTAAAAAATTGTGACTTCCCCACAAATTTTTTCCGTGTGTCCCAGTGCCCTAATCCTTATCTTTCTTTTTAATTATGTGTTTGTCAGTATGCAAAAGAGGCATTGCAGCTGTCAGAGCTTGCACTAAGACAAGCAAGGCCACAGATGGAGTTCTTCTGCAAGACGCTCACGGCAAGTGACACGAGCACACATGGAGGCTTCTCCGTGCCCCGCCGTGCCGCGGAGAAGATATTCCCTGCCCTGGTAAGGAGGCAATCAGGCTTCCAAGCTTTTTCCGCGGTAAATATCTTCACCATTTTCATGGCACCATTTTAATTTTGTTACCTTGTGCTGTAGGACTTCTCCTTGCAGCCTCCTTGTCAAGAAATACAAGCCAGAGATATACATGACAATGTGTGGACATTTCGTCATATATTTCGAGGTACATATAATGCTGTACAATTGAGTAGAGCTATCTTCTCCTGCAATGATTGAGTACAATACGAGTTTGACTAATATTCTTGCGCTTTGTAATAATAATCAGGCCAGCCCAAAAGACATTTACTTACTACTGGTTGGAGCCTCTTTGTGAGTGGCAAGAAGCTATTTGCTGGTGATTCTGTCATATTTGTTAGGTAAATTCTCATGCTTCCTTCCATCTTGTCAAAGCTTATCCCGGTTCTTCCTAGAATTTCAACCTTCACCTACAGATGATCCAAAATGTAGAACAGAACTGGAAAAGTAAATGCCACAGTTTGTTTCGTCTGACCTTCCAGGGACGAAAAGCAACTTCTACTGGGAATCAGGCGTGCCAGCCGACAACCCACGAACATATCGCCTTCGGTACTCTCAAGCGACAGTATGCACATAGGGGTCCTTGCTGCAGCTGCACATGCTTCTGCTAACACCAGCCCATTTACCATATTTTATAACCCTAGGTGAGTTTCTAAATCAGTGGTTTGGTTTCAGTAAGCCTGCTAAATACTACCTACCAAGTAGTTTCTATGTAAATTTAGTACTAACTGCTAAAACTATGTTTTGAACTATGGACTTTCAGGGCCAGTCCTACTGAATTTGTTATCCCATTTGCCAAATACCAGAAGGCAATGTATAGTAATCAGATCTCTTTAGGGATGCGCTTCCGCATGATGTGCGAGACTGAGGAATTAGGAACAAGACGGTATGTCAAAATACCCATACAAACTCTGATCTTTCATGTTCCAAGTTTGCTGACAAGCCATATATATTTTTCCATTTCATTGCTATGTTACCAGTAGTAAATTATCTACTAAATCATCTAACATTTTCAGGTACATGGGTACAATAACTGGAATAAGTGACCTCGATCCAGTGAGATGGAAAAATTCCCAGTGGCGCAGCTTGCAGGTTGCATTTACGAACACCGCCCAAATTTCAGCTCTTGCAATGAGTTATTCTTGGTCCATTTTTTTTTCAGATTCACTGATTTCATGTTCTCCGATAGGTTGGGTGGGACGAGTCGGCAGCAGGCGAAAGGAGGAACAGAGTTTCAATTTGGGAGATTGAACCACTTGCTGCTCCTTTTTTCATATGCCCCCAGCCATTTTTTGGTGTGAAGCGCCCTAGGCAACTAGGTACTGCTTCTTATACTTCTTATCTTTTTTTTTCTGGAACAGAATATACTACGTTTCTTAGTCTCCCAGCATGAACAGTATACCAAAAGAAGCATATGAACACGGACCTTACCATACAGATTATTTGGATGCCTATCTTAACATGCCATTAGACGCAGATAACAGAATTGTACCAACTAATCTAGTTATAGTCTTGGTAACAGTAGATTGAACTGGAATGTGTCAGTTAAAATCGATGTTACTGTTCTTAGATTTGGAGAATGCTTACTTTACATCACATTACCATAACATTTCTGATGGTTTTCATGCTTCATACTCTTTTAAAATGGAATCAACAGATGATGAGTCATCCGAGATGGAAAATCTTTTGAAGAGGGCAATGCCTTGGCTTGGTGAAGAGGTATGCATAAAGGACGCTCAAACCCAGACTGCTACAATGCCTGGCCTGAGCTTGGTTCAGTGGATGAACATGAACCGACAGCAGAGCTCCTCGTTAGCTAGCACGGCCATGCAGTCTGAGTACCTGCGCTCTGCGAGTAACCCTGCGATGCAAAATATTGGTGCTGCCGATATTGCAAGACAGTTATATATGCAGAACCATCTCCTTCAGCAGAATAGCATACAGTTTAATGCTCCCAAGCTCCATCAACAAATGAAACCTATCAATGATTTGTGCAAGGCATCACTTCCTTTGAGTCAACTTGGAGCCATCAGGAATCACCAAGATCAGAAGCAAGATCAACAGAGACAACAGCAGTCCAATAACCAAGTAATTCCCCTCAGACAGGCCCAAACTAATATTGTCCAGGCTCAAGTAATTCTCCAGAACCAGATGCAGCAGCAGCAACAACAACAACAAAAACAACAATCACCGTCTCCAACTCAAAACCAGCAAGGGGCCAGTGGCCAACAGCTGCCACAGTCCCATCAACTGCAGGACCAGAATTTGCAGCTGCAGCAGCAACAGCTATTACTTCAGCAACAGTTGCAGCAGCAGCAGCTAAATAAGTTGCCTGGGCAGCTAGTTAATCTGGCAAGTCAGCAAACACAATTGTCTGATCAGGAACTTCACTTGCAGCTGTTACAGAAACTACAGCAGCAGTCACTGATGTCACAATCCACAGTCACACTCTCACGGTTACCGCTAATCCAGGACCAGCAAAATTTTCTTGTAGACATGCAACAGCAGTTTTCCAATTCGCATTCTCTTGCCCAGCAACAAGTGATGCCACAACAGGACTGCAGAACTTCTTCAGCACAGACAACCCAAGTGCCACCACCCATGCAGCACGAGCAACATGAGAAACCTTTACAGAAACAAGTTGCACCTACATATGTGCCAGAAACTGCCTTTCCACAGATCTCATCGACCAGTGTGATCTCAAAAACTGGAAACACTATGATGCTTCCTGGTGCTTCACGATCTGCACTTACTGAAGAAATACCTTCTTGCTCAACATCACCTTCGACAGCTAATGGCAACCATCTTGTGCAGCCAGCCATTGGCAGGAATGAGCATTGCAAGATCAACTCAGAGAAGGTGCCACAATCGACTGCTCAGATGTCGATTCTGACCTCCATTGAGGCTGTAACAGCAACTCCAGTAACGACCAAGGAATTGGCAAAGTTGAATAATAGTGTAAAGCCAAGTGTGATCACCTCGAAATTGCCAAATGTTGTGTCTGGCCTTCAAAATTTTATGAACAATGCACTGCCAACTGACAACCTGGAAACAGCTTCGTCAGCAACTTCATTATGGCCTTCACAAACAGATGGTCTTCTGCATCAAGGTTTCGCGACTTCTAACTTCAATCAACACCAGATGTTCAAAGATGAACTTCCTGATGTTGAAATTCAAGGTGTGGATCCAAGTAACAGTGGCCTGTTTGGGATGAACAATGATGGCCCGTTAGGCTTCCATATGGAAACAGAAGGCTTGTTGGAAAATGCGCTTGATCCTGTGAAGTATCGGAATCATTTCTCAACAGATGATGTCCGTCAAGAGATATCGACCTCCATGGTTTCACAATCATTTGGTCAGTCGGATATGGCTTTTAATTCCATCGATTCTGCAATCAATGACGGTGCCTTGTTGAACAGAAATTCTTGGCCCCCTGCCCCTCCACCCCAGAGGATGCGCACATTCACCAAGGTTTTTCCTTTTCTATTACATGTTTATCCTATGCAGTATCGATAATATGATTTTCAAGCAGTATATGTTTTGTGGTGCCTATATTACAAAATATTAAAATGCAAGGCACTTATGACCAAAGCTGCACCATAGTCCATAAGTTAGGACGAGACATTGCAGTAAACACCAGACAATATTGATCTATAATGAAGCAGCTAGTTATCAAATAGTGTCATTGTAATTTGCCTGCGGAAAAGGAATGCACCACACAATTATAGTTTCCACAAGGTACAGTTTTACAAAGATAAGTGAACCTGTTGTCATGCACTAATTTTTGAAATGGTGGTTGATGGTTCAAATAAGAACTTAATTGCATGAGATATATGTCATGCGACAACAGTTGTATTGTGGATGAGATGGTCACATATAAGCACATGTAGCTTTAAAGCTTCTTAAAGGCAAGGCAGTTGGAAATTGGGGCCTCGTAGGGCCATGATTATTATGGAGCCATAATCTCTCGACAATATGCTTTGCTTGTTATATACTTCTCCCCTTTGTATCTTAGCTTAATCTATGTCTTGTAGGTGTACAAACGTGGAGCTGTAGGCCGGTCTATTGACATCGGTAGGTTCTCTGGATATGGAGAACTGAATCAAGCTTTGGCCCGCATGTTTGGTATAGAGGGCCAACTTGAAGACCGTCAGAGAATAGGCTGGAAGCTAGTCTACACAGATCATGAGGACGACGTCCTACTTCTCGGCGATGACCCATGGGAGTAAGTCCGACTATCTTTCTACATATCCCTATGTGATTCTGAACTTCCTGGTCTCTAGTATTCCCCTAGCAAATGAAGTTCTGTCAAGAGGATAAATGTAGAGATGTTTAGAAACATGAAATAGGGTTAATCCAGGATGCCGATATAACTGAAACACACACACACGTGAAGAAAAACTGGAAAACAATGTGGTTGGTGTCAGTACCCTCTTTTCATATGTCTAAGGAGATGTCATTTCATACAGGATATGCACATGATGAATGTTCAGGATGAAAGATTGGTTTCCTGATTTCTTTTATGTGGATGATGCAGGGAGTTTGTGAATTGTGTCAAGTGCATTAGGATCCTGTCCCCTCAAGAAGTGCAAAAGATGAGTTTGGATGGTGATTTGGGGAGCAATGTCCTTCCCAACCAGGCTTGCAGCAGCTCAGAAGGCGGGAACACCTGGAAGCCTCGTTATGACCAGAACTCCGGGAACCCTTCCATCGGCCCCTACGACCAATTCGAATGACCTGATTTTCGAAGGTGCATTCACATAGTTGCCACTAGAAACTGTAGATGTGCCAGCTTATAGCTGCGAGGGGGAATGCTCCTCAGATTATTAGGTTTTCTTTTGGATATATATGTAGTTTCTTAGCAGTTGAAACTAGTAGTAGGGATGACCAGATGAGAATTGATACTTTGCCTAGAGTTGTTGGGACTGGGGGCTAGGCAAATCTGAAGATAGCGTGTTCATTTGAACTGAACTGCTGCTGGGGTTTGTGGCCCTTGCTGCTAGATCAGCAGTCTCCATATAGAAACTGCTCCTACCAAGAAGAATATGAAGCTGTGATAACAAGTCTCCATGCAGTTCTGCTGTCTATTCTTATCAGACTACTTAACTGTTTTCTGCATATTACTATTTCATTTTTGTAAGAAAAGTTGGTTCACAATCAAACAAATAGCCTACTAAACCGTTTTCTGCATATTATTGTTTCATTTTTCTAAGAAAAGTTGGCTCACAATCAAACAAATGGACCTATCCTTCCATATCATACTAGAAATGTTATGATTTTTGTTTATTATTGTCAGGATACCCCTTACGCATGTTTTAGAAATGTAACTTCCCCTACGACATATTTTGGTTGAATTCATGAAAGAAGATTTTAAGTGATCATTGATCAAACGCTCTTCAGCAGGGGCGGTGGTGGAGGCAGCGAAGAACAATTTAATGGAGTGGAAACTAGCAGAGCTTCGTGGAATAGAGAGTGATCCTGTAAAGAGGCAGGGTAGAGTGGATTAGGCCGCGGATGCTCTGTCTGGAATCAACAGAAATTTATCAAGAGAAAGAGATTAAGGGTGCCACTGGTAGGTATACATTAGGCAAAATACGAACTTACACTTACACACCTTAAGTCTATGGGCACAAGATATGAAGCAGCCAAACCATGTTTGCACAGGCTTACGCCAATCAAAATCAAGTTTAATTTCTTTCACATGCAATGGACTGAAACAGCATTGACTGACCCAATAAAAAAATTACACTTACACATCTCAAGTCTATGGGCACAAGATATGAAACATTATGATTTTTTTTGTTTGGGTTAGTGGCAATCCAATAAAGATCTTATTTACAATTCAATTAGGGCTGGTTGAACCAAGAACAAACAATACACCGTGACTTAATCCTTCTGGAACAATAATTGGCGCTTCAATCATCTGTGCTCGAGCTGTTCCAATTCCTCCTTGAATCCTTGTGTCATTGCGAGATAATCCTTCAAATGCACTCTCTTCCATTCCTACAGGCACCATGCAAAGTATGGGGTAGTTAGTTAAATTTTTAAAAAGGTCACTGCTTGAATGGATACTACAGAAACATGCCCCAGAAAACCTAAGAGAGTACATGACATTGCCAAAAAGAATACCGGTGGACTACATTGAGTTCACCATGGTATCAGTACTTGAGTTTACCCTATGATAAGTTGATAACTAGTGGAGAAAAATAATGATGCCAACACTTCCTACCACAGATGAGTTTACGAGTTGTGAGTTATTTGGGCCATAAACTTGCCATGCTTTTTTGCAAATTCAGAACTTCATGAAGTCAAGCAATGTGCTTTACTTAGGCCGATCAAACAGAGACTATTCAACAAGTAGTAGCATTGCAAGTGCAAGTTAATAGACACAATTAAGCATTACAAATGCCATGACCAGATTGTTGCATGTGATGAGTTCCACAGTGGCGGTGCTTTGCTGCCTCTCATTAATAACCAGAATGCTTAAAATGAGCATGAAGGGAAATACTCACATCAAAATCCCATTGACCATAGAGGTCAGGATCACCCTCATTCCCCCATATGTATGCAAAGGCAGGAACTGTTTCCGATGAATCCTGCAGTAAAACAACCTAGATGAAAACAGGGAACTAAGCTATATCTGAGATGCCAAAAGAAAGTAGACTTTCATGATAAACAAAGACAATAGTATCTACTCCCTCCATTCCAAATGATAAGATGTTTTTCTAAAACGCATTATCTAAACACACTTGGAGCAAAATAAGTGAACCTACACACTAAAAGACGTCAAGATACAAGAAAAAGCTATAACATCTTATATTTTGGAACGGAGAGAGTACGTGACAATGTCGTAGAAGACAGAAAAGAAACATGCATTTTTTTTCTTCAGACAAGGGGCTCAGGCATGAAAAAGAATAACATTTCCCTGATTTTTGCAGTTCAGCCAGCATCAACCTGGCTACTACGGGACTGGCAACTGGAGGAGGTACCAACATCAACCCAGTGATGGGAGTTATCCCCTTCTAGGGGAATCTGAGATTAAAATGGACTTACAGTCAGTGAGACGCCAACAGTTTCCCTCACATACTCCTCGTCTTCGAATGTATCCAGCACATGGAGCTCCCCATCAGTGATTTCCTTGAACACCTGCAGAACAACAGTCAGAGGAAGGAACAGATTGGCATTTGTTCTGCTGCACCTGTACTGTTCCTTTCCTGGGACTTCGGTTCGTTGCCGTCGACAGAGCATGGCAGGAATCTGTTCTGCGTGCGTACCTTGCCTGGGACTTGGTTGCCGTCGACGGGCAGAATCGCCGGGTAGACGCGCCCCTTGATGCTGAACCTCTGGCTGCGAGAAAGGATAACGCGGGATTCGAATCAGCGGTCGGCAAAGTAGAACAGCGACGGGGGACGCGGAGCGGGAGGAAGACCGGGAGGAGCGGAGGGCGGGCGGGCGCACGAACGTACTGGTTGGGGAGGAGCGCGGGGGAGGACGGCGGGACGCGGCCGAGGAGGACGCGGACGACCTCCTCCGACATCAGGGTGCCGTATACGAACACGCTGTGGGCCGCTCCGGTCGCGGCGGCGGCGGAAGCCGTCGGAGGAGGCGACGCCATGGGGCGGGGGAGAGAGGGAATGGGGAGTAACCGCCGGTTCAAGGATGTGTCCGTGCATAGTATGACTGGTGGGTCCAGGGAACCGGGTAAACGTCGTGTTCCGGGTTTAGTCTAAACGAAAATATAAGTTTGACCAAATATATATATATAAGTTACTTGGATTTGACCAAAACGTCGTGTTCCGGCTCCGTCCGTCCCAAAATAAGTTATTTGGATTTGTTTAGATTCGTATACACCTAGACATGTTTCATTGCATAGATACATATGAATTTAGACAAACTTAACTCACTTATTTGGGAACGGAGAAAGTAACAAAAATATATCACAAAGCTACTTTCCCCTGATCAAGTTACATAAATATATAACTATTTGCACCTAAATGGTTCCTTCATTTGAGCTTTTTATTTTCATGTGTTCACTAGGCTTTTGCTTGTTGGAAGGGGAGTTGGGTGAAAATGGCTGGATCTTCAATAAAAAAATGGCTGGATCTTCAATCAAAAAATGGCTGGATCTGAAAGTATGGCTTGGGGTACATACCAGACGTTGATGCTTTGTGTGCCATACCAGACGTTGATGCTTTGTGTCCCATGAACCACTCATATGTACATGATACACAAAGTGAATTTTGAAATTACTTGACAATCTAGGAACTAGGAAGTTGATTTTTTTTCTCTGATCAAGTCGCTGATGTTGTACTTTCTACTGCTGTGATCTTATGTAGCAAGAGAACCTTGGAGCATGTCAAAAACAGAGGTTCGAAGGTGTGTCATCTCAAACTAATTGTTATGCTTCTGCTATGGAATCTCCTGTATCGATCATTGCACGATGGTTATTAGTTCAAGTTGATGTTTTCGTACCATGAAAAACAGCCCAGCCAATGTTATTTTCCACGCGTGAATTGATTATATCCTGAAGATGTTACGGCAAACTGAAATTTTGTCCAAACATTAAGTAATTCCAGACAAAGATGTTTGTAATATTTGAAGAGAATGCATAGGTCCAGCTGATCATGATTCCTGAACATGCATGACAAAGCCCTTTAGAATCGAACACATGTATTTCAGCCATAACTGCCTCTGATTCTTTTTTTCCTGGTCCAACCATGCTTAGTTTTTTCTGGCCTGACTAATTAGTTTGATGAACTGAGTTTGTAATGGATAGATGATGATGCAGTAGCTCTTCATCTTCTTCTACATCTGAGGCTATGATGCACACTATTAGGGTCCATAATTCTTGTTTCAAATCTTATCTAAAACCAGAACAATAATTATGCACACTGCAGGAGAAAGACATCAGTCCGAAATGACAGGGTTAAATCCCAACAAGCTCTGTTTACTTTTACAAGTTATTTTATCGCCTGCTATAGCAGGCCTGCCTTTGTGATACAACAGACGGCTAGGTACTGTCAAAACCCAAGATAGGCAAGAGGAATCAAGATGCGTTTCCAAGGCCTAATGACACGAAATACGCTTTTACATAACAATCATCCACAGCCACAGCGAGCGACACTATGCCGGATACCGGATACGACACGCTACGAATAACTTAATTGAACAAAAAATAAAAGCAAATGACATCTCCAGCCAGCCTCCAGGGCAGTGAGACCAAAGTTTCACCATCCTACTAGCCAAAGAGACATCCAATCAGACTCCGTTCCCAGTGAGATACCATCATCTAGCAACCTGCTTCCACTCCCTTCTCAGTCGCGCTTCCTGTCTCGGTCGCTTCTTCCATCCGGCGACCTCGAGCGCCCCCTGCTGGACCGGCGAGGCGAAGATCGAGAACGCCCGCCTGCATGTACATCAGGATTAGATTGCGCTCTTATAGCTGATTGGTATGCAATAAAAAAAAATATACGCCCCCACCCTATCTCGGTATCCCAATTCTTTAACAGCAGACTACCCACACACAGACAGGCAAAGCATCTACTCCCTCCGTTTTAAAATATAAGATGTTTTAGATTTGTGAAGGAAATGTATCTAGACTTCTTTTAGTGTGCAGATTCACTACAAACATGAGTGAACCTATCTACTAAAAGTAGTCTCGATACATTTGCTTCACAAAGCTAAAACATCTTATATTTTGAAACGGAGGGAGTACTAAAAAAACAAGTAAAAACAGTATAATATCAAGAATGCGCCCGCCTGCATAAACGTCGGACCAGATTACTATCTTGATGCATCGGAAGCTATGGCACATTCCGTCTCTGTTTGTCATCCTTTACCAACAGACTAGCATCCAAGACACAAAACGCTTTGTCATCCTTTACCAGCAGACCAGCATCCAACACAGTGACACACAATAAGGAAGAACCCTAATAAGTACAACAAAAGCATGCTACCTACAAGACACCTACAAGACACACCAGACAACCTACACAAACACTATCAACACCAGGAGATAACACATATCTACTGTTTCCATGCAAGTGCAGAAAAAAAAACATATCCGTGCATACCTCTTGGGCCACAGTATTCTCCAGGAGTAGGGGTCCTCTTACGGGTTCTCTTTGCCTGCAATTATAAAAAAGTCAGTAGTAAATGGGAATTTCAGTAACGTTATACATAATAGTTGCTCTGCATAAAAGTAACAATCCCATCGCTTTGGTCCTAGCGTCAAGCTCACTGAAGCCCTGAAATACAAGCTACACGTACCACAGTGTCTCAGTACATGTGTAGACAAACATAGCGGTACTCACAGCATCACAATTAAACAAGGTCTATAGTTGGTGACGTGTAGCACTGCATGCAGCATTCTCTGCTTTCTAACTCCATGATCCAAAGATGACTTCAGGTCTAACGGTGTAGACAGTGTAGTAGAGGGCGATGCCGGTCATGATTCGGTAAGGTTGGTGTAGACAGTGTAGTAGTAGGCGATGACGGTCATGATTCGGCAAGTCGGTGTAGACAGTGTAGACGGCGATGACGGCGATGACTCGGTAAGGTCGGTGCAGACAGTGTAGTAGGCGATGCCAACGGTGATTCAGTAAGGTCGGTGCAGACAGCGTAGGGTCGATGATGGTTCAGTGCTTTTACAGACAGCGAGGATCAATGCTGAGGCAGCCCAACGGTGTGGAAGCTGCGGTCGGGGAAGTCAGCAGGAGAAAAGCGAAGGAACACAGAAACAAGAGGGATTTCTCCATTTCCTGCATTGGACTCCAATGTGTAAGAGCATAACAACAATGCCTTCCTAGTGTACGCTACACCATCACACCACTGCAATGAACCAGCAGAATTTACGTCGCCTCCCAAATATAAACTTTTGCTTTTTAAGATAAAAGATGTATCTACATTTACTTGCACGTTAGCTGATTTTCAGGGACCATTGACAAGATTCTGATAAGTACAAAAGAAGATGTTAGAAACCAAGATATACTTTGTTGAAGACTCATAACTTGTAAACTGTAAATTTTCCCTGGGATGTGGAAAGAAGATTATCAAGATAAGAGTTTACACACACTACTACTACCACCTGGTAATAAGAGCTATCCTGACCATACAAACACATACGAAAAGAAGATTATGAATATGTAACAGGAGGTAGCACTAAGGTTGGCACATGTACCTTTGACACACTGATGAGGCGGCCTTCAAGCACAGTACGGTGCAGGTATTTGATGCAGCGCCTCGCATCCTCCACGTTCTCCATTGTCACAAATGCAAAGCCACGTGGTTCTTTAAATGCGAGGATCAATGACGATATGGCAGTTTTGAACCTGCAGTTTTACATTGTAGCACGTCAGCTGGTGACATGATCACGGAATAAACGAGCGGCCACAGGCAAGGAGAAACGAATGAAGGAATGGGGTAGAGCAGCAAAGTACTCACCTTTCCCTCTTTACCGAAGAACTTTTCCAGGTCTTGTCTTGATGTGCGTGTGGACAGGCCCGTGACGTGCAGGTTGTTCCCGGGATTCCTTGTATCGTCTCTACTCCTGCCATGTGTTAAGCAAAATCAATACCTTTATGATACTCCATACAATATATTTTGTGAAAACTGCTATTGTACGATATGATATCACTAGCACAACATCAGGGTCTATGATACGAAAATCATCAAACAAGACTTACCTGGAGCGGCTCCTATTCCTGGACCTGGACCTTGATCTGCCACGCCTCTTGGGGGAAGGAGACCTTGATCTGCCACGCTTCTTGGGGGAAGGAGACCTTGATCTGCCACGCTTCTTGGGGGACGGAGACCTTGATCTGCCACGCTTCTTGGGGGAAGCAGACCTTGATCTGCCACGCCTCTTGGGGGAATGGGACCTTGATCTGCGACGCCTCTTGGGGGTCGGTGACCTTGATCTGCGACGCCTCTTGGGGGACGGAGACCTTGATCTGCCACGCCTCTTGGGGGAAGGAGACCTTGATCTGCCACGCCTTTTAGAAGGAGCAGGAGACCTTGAGGCGCTGCGCCTTGTGCGAGGTGGCGACAGCGAGGAGATGGTGCGCACCCCTTTGGGTGGAAATGGGGGAGGAGGAGGGAGCGGCGGCGACCTTGAGGCGGCGGCACGCCTCTTGGGAGGGGGCGAGCTGTCCCTCTCCGCCGGAGGCGTGATGGAGCGCGCGGTGTACCTGAAAAAAAAAAGGTGAGGTTTTCATATTGTTTCATCGCATAGGAAGAGAGAGCAAAATGTGAAAAAAAAATGATAATGAATGTAGATCATGCTAGCATGTTGGAGGGGAGAGCTCACTGACCTTACTTCATTGGACTGCGACATCTATCTGTCGTATCTATCTGCGGGAACGGAACAACGAAGAGTCAGCACATGGTAAGACAGACAGGCTTGCACTGGAGGGAAAAATCTATCTGTCGTATCTATCGCTAGATCATGGATTTTTTTTCTCCATTGCAGAACTGAAACAAGCGTGGTTGGTGAATTCTAACATAATCATGAATTTTGTTCCCATCAGTGAACCCAAGCAAAGCGTGGTGAGTCTTAACAGAGCTAAGCATCGGCCAATCAATTGGTAACAGTGAGTAGTCGTTGAATCGATTGATAGCCTGAACTAATTAGCTACAGGGTTGGTCAGATTGGGCGAGAGGACCTAGCGAAAGAACGCGTGCTAGAGCCAAATAACTACCTCCAAGGTAAGGGTGAGATGACGGGCAGGAGCAGACAGCCAGACGGGGAGAGGGAATCCGATCCATGGAGGGGAGGGATTGGGGATGGTTACCTGGGCGGGACGGCGGGGCTAGGGTTCGAGGTCGAGGACGACGAATGAGATCCACGCCGCGCCACGCCACGCCAGCAGCGAGAGCAGAGCGGACGAACAGGGCCGGACTCCGCTTTGACTATCCCAGGGAAATGGGGTCGGAGGTAAAGCTGGCCATCGGGCCGGGCTCACGGAGCAGGACAAAATGGCCAGGCACGGGCTAAAACGGGCCGGGACAGGCCAAAAACCCGAAGCAGGCCAGATTTTTTCTAGAAAATAGGCCCATGGGCCGGCCCAGGCATGGTCCAAAAAATATCATGCCTGGCATGGCCCAGAACAACACAAAGTGGCCCGTTTATTTCTGTCCATTTTTTTAAATTTCCTTAATTTTTTGCTGATTTTCCGTCTAAAACCAACCAAAATCGGACAAAACCAGCAAAAACCTACCAAATCTGGTTGTGGCAAATTGGTAGCAGTCGTGCGCGCGAATTTCGGTTTGTTCAAGAGCGGGAGGCCGACGACGGGCGGGAGCAGGTGCTGGATGTGCGTCGTTCTTTCTAGGATTTCGGGCCACCGTGCTAGCCTTGAAGTTAAGGTGTGTCGTGCTTTTTTCAGTCTTCAGGCACGTGGGCCGGCCCGATGGCCAGATTCGGGTCGTGTCTGGGTTATGCACTATCTAGGCCTAGGTCGTGCCTGGGCCGGCCCGATGGCTAGATTTGGTCAGAGGTCTTCTCTTCTTGTTGGGTCGGGCCCTAAGCGAGCCCGCCTCCTACGCTCTACCAAACAAAACCGACTGAGTGAAGAGCGATATGTCATCACATTCCCTCGACTTATAATACATGTCTGCTCAAAATAGGACCCAACATATCTAGGAACATGAGGCCTCGCTTCTCAAAGTTCCATCTCCCTCTATCACAGGCGGTGACCCTAACTCCCTTTTCTGATCTCAGTCGATAGGAGCGCTGGTTTCCTCTCCCTTAGTCGCTCTGACAACATGAGGGAGGGGGCTGGTTCCTCTACCTAGTTAGGGTTATTTTTTCCATGGTGCATCGTAATGGTGGTGGGAGCGGCGTCCAGATAAATAAATATGTTTCAACTCTACTCCCACACCGGCAACAACCTTCACGGTGGCGCCTCGGAGGTGATGATCGACAGCTTGGCCTTCTTGTCGTTCTTCAGATTTGGCGAGATATGTTTCTCGCTAGCGTTCGTTGTTATCGGCAACGCCGCTGGTGGTGGGGACGAGGTGGTTCCTATGAAGCGAGGATGTTGGTCCAAAGGTGGTGGATCTGACCTTTTTCTTAGACTTCATTGATGGAAGGTGATGGATCTTGGTCCAAGACATCCCGGTCGACATGTCACAACGACATGTGCCTCGTTGACTTACAAAGTCTCATTGACAATGACGCTTTTTTGGATCTAGTAATGATAAAGACTCGGCGTTTCTTTGGGCATGCGCCTCGGCGATGTTGGAGTGGGACGGCGACCGTTGATTTCTTCAATCCTTTACGATTTTATCTATAAAGTTTTAGGCACAATTATTTTATCCTTTAGTATCGGCGCTTCCTGTAACATGATTTTCAATTAAAAAACAGACCGACTGAGCCCATCTCCCATGACCTTCTTTCTGCTCGTCCTGCCGGCCGGCGGCGCGATGGCAACCAGCGCTCGGCGGCGGCGGCGGCTCCCCGAATCGGCCGGGCATCCATTCAGGTGAGCTTCCCTCCTTTCATTGCAAGCCGTCGTATGAACCCTAGCTAAGCTAGCTCGGTGATGGATTAAGCATCACACGCCGTGGATCCTGGAGTCGTATACCTACCTAGAACAATTTCTTACTGTTTGATGATTGGAGCAGTTCGGATGACCAGATTGGATTGAATTTGGAATGGAACAGCAGAGTTGCTTATGTATAGGCTTATGCCAATGGCCTATGCTAATGTCCTCACCAAATGTCCAATTTCAGGATCCCAAATTTGAGCTTCATACGATTTGTGGTGTGAATGATTGGGTGTCCAGCCCTAACCCCCGATCCTCCTCTTTGGTATCACCACTCTCATGTCAACTTCATGGCTACTCTCAAAAGCCCGTGTGGTGGTGGAATTCCAACTTTGTTTTTTGCTGAACTTAGCAATTGGTTACGGAGACACGTCCTCCTGTTGCCCCCTGCCTCTGCCTCTGCCATGTTCTGGTATGCTATAACTAGCCCTATGCCAATATTTTCCCGTGTTTTAGCTACTCCGTATATCTTGTGATATATAACTAAATGTTATATACACCGTCTGAACACCATGATGCATCTTTACCACAACTGAACACTTATCAGGTTCTATTACTCCGTCAGCCCTTATATTCAGTGTTAAAAATGTAACTATTCGAGAAAAAGGAAGTGTCCAAGATAAGAAATGGATGCCTGTACTTCAACATCTCCATGTCTATAGGTTAGTGAAGTCAAACATTTCGATCAAGCAGCCTGCCAAAGTGATCAACATGTAGCTGGATGGTCCGCTCACCACCGTACTCATTTCCCCAGCTAATAAAATAATAAGAATTGTTTAAAAGCAGCTACATTGTCGATGCACCTATTCCTTACGAATTACACATGGTTTATGTTAATATTGTATGGCCCCGTGCATGATGAAACTAGAAAGCCGGAGATCATTTTATTTTTGATATATTTGATTTAGGCAGACAATTTATGTGGCACCGTTAACATATTTACCTCATGTGTTGACAGCACAAATTCAGTGTCTTTACTGCGAGTTTATGGGGACCAGAATTGTGCATCCAGTCGGGATAGACTTCCATGGGGGTGAGTTAGAGTTTGAGAAGATGGCCTGTGGAAAAGACCCCTGGGAAGATGACTCTGTTCCTATACAACTGAGTCCATACTCTGACAACATGAATATCATCAACCATAGGTTTTGCTTGGCGGAGAGCATTTATGGCAGTGTGAAAGAAGATAGCCTCTATGATGACCTTGATGGTCATAAGATTGAGGAGTATGATATGGATCTGGGTTCCATGAGCATCGATGCTGGAATTTTGCTTTTGGCCAATAATATTTAAGGTGCTATGCCCATGTAGTTTGTCTTTGACTCAAGACTAGTTAAGTTTATGTTGCCTGTGACTATGCAAGACAAGTTAAAGTTTATGTTGTCTGTGACTATGCAAGACAAATTTTAAGGGAGTGTTTGGTTCCATTGCCTATGTGGGCATAGCTGAGCTAGCCAGTTAACCCAGCTTGGCTTGGCAAAGTCTGCCTTGGCTAAACGTTTGGTTGGGCTGTTTCCCTTTGCTGGCAAATTTGAGCGAGTTAGGCATTTGGTTGGATTGTTACGGTCGCTTTTGGAGGCAAGCCAACACATCAGTCCAGCAGAAAGTGCAGAAGTGGGGACATTTTTTTACACGTGGAGCGGTTTACCGTCGGAAGCGAGCCGAATCGGCTCTCCCCGAGCGGCAAGGTTTTCCTGGCCCTGTGTGGTTAGCTCGCCCTCAGAAGCAAACATGTATTCTAGCCTGGCAAGGCTATAACTGTTTTAGCCTTGGATCCAAACGCACTCTAAGTTTATGTTGTCTGTGACTATGCAAGACATGTTTATGTTGTCTAAGAGTTACGATGATGCTCACGAAATTTAACAAGTGGTTAATGTACCATTAGAATATCCTATGATAGTAATGGTATTGGAATGTGGGAACTGATTGTGTGATTGCAGTTTACTAACTACTCTGTAACTACTTTGGTTAGCAATCACGCGTTGGTGCATCTTTATTGTCAAATTTGGCCGTGCTGTCTAGATATGCACCAAATCCTGTGGAAATTTTGTTGTTCACTTGCTATGTGTTTTGTCCGTTATCTTAATTTTGACACCATGCAGTTTCTGTTATCGTTCTAGCTGTTTTGTTCTTGTCTACTAATATCATAACTGGATTGTCGACATGGCCATTACTTGAATTGTACTAAAAAAATTGTCATACTAGCTTGAAGTAAGTAGTCATGCATCCTTTTGCCTCATCAGCATCCCTTCAATTTATTTTTGTGCAGAAGTTGTGAAGGCTTGAAATGTTTCATCTTAGCTTTATGTGGTTTAAATGTTAATAATGACTGCCTAACATAACTACATTTCTCTAGTTTGTAGAGTAAGTTTCCTTTGAAGATGTATTTGAAACGGAATGTGCCTGCCAGAAGTGTCAACGACAGATATGTTGTTTTGGGGGTGTAGTGGACTTCCCTATTTACTCTCCCCTGCCTTACCAACTATGAATCAGGTTGACCAGCGAGTAAGTACCTTCTCCATTTGTGCTGATAATAACTTGGGGCACATACTGCATTATACGTAGCAAATTCATTAGTAGGCTACTGTCTAGAAATAACACACGTGTAAGTGTACTGCACTTCGAAGTTAATATAAAAACAAAATAGCACAATATTAGATGGGTCTGTTCTCTAACTTTCTCTGTATTACATTTTCTGTTTTCGGGAACACAACTGTGTTGCAATGGAACAAATGATGCCAAGGTGGCGAGGTTATCTATGTGGGGATCTTACGATTGAACTTTCAGAGAGATGTATATGCTAAAATAGCAATTGAGGAAATGCTTGCCAAGCACATGGCGAACACTAGGTAGAGGAAAATGTTGAAATGTTGGTCATCTCCTGCAATAATGGTCTTGAACTGGAGGAACAGTAACTGTTAGAACCATTTTCGTACAGTTGGATCTCGCTACACTGCTTTTTAGATTTGCAAGTAGCCGGCCAAATTTTATATGCTGAGCCTGCCGCCAAATTTGGTTTGTTGAGAAGCTACTCAATAGTGCTGAAGTGGCCTGCCATATGCTGAAAAGCTATAAAATGGTAGTGAAATAGCTTGCCAAATTTGATTTGTTGAGAGATTCGATAGTACTGCGGTAGATGATACACAAGTAACATCCCTAATTATGAATGAGTTTTTATATTTTTATTTTAGTATTAAGGAAAGCCTGCAATCAACAACACACTACCAAATTTTATTTAGTCCAGTCAATATACCACAAAATGCTATTTCTCTGGTGGAGAACTTGGCACTTGAAACGACATGATTTTTGGAAAGGGTGACTGGAGCATTGTACTTCGTATGATTGTGTCTGTTAACTATGCAGGAACAAAGGGACATTGATCAAGCAGGTGATGCCAAAGCAGCCTGTTATTCAGAAGAAGTTTGGATCAAACTGAACATTGACACAGGCTTTTCTGGTTCTGCGAGGACCGGATCCCGGGTGCAGCTCTGACAGATTGAGCCAGACAGATCATTGCTATGGCCTGGGGGTTTATCCCTCATTGTGCTAGCACAGAGAAAGCTGAGGCAATTGCTTGCCTGGAGGGCTTAAATTGCAACACAGGTCTCGCTTCTGGTCCTATCCACCTGGAAAGTGATTATCTGGCTATGGTAAAATGAGAGCATGACAGAGAAGCAGATGGAGAAGCAGGGTAAGTCTGCTATCAGCCTCTGGAGGAAAGGTCAGAAGTATGCTTCACAGCTTCAGAGCTTTGTAGGGATCAGAGTTAACAAGGTTAACAGAACAGCAAATGGGCTGGCTTATGAACTAATGTTCAGCTCTACGACGCAACATCATGTATTTTGGAATGGAGGTGGTGTCATTCTTTTTGGACTCACACAGCTCGGCTTGGTTTGACTCATGCACACTGCATGGCCATTACCCTTCCTCTCACACAAAGACAAAAAAAGTTAGTGTAGATGATCTGACTGCAGGGAATTAGTGGCCATGGAACCTGATGATGCCAAACAGCTAGCTAGCTGCTTCAATGGCCATAGTCAGCCGGCATCTAGTGCCTTAAACTATTCCTTGCTTATTCCAGGTTCCATGCACTTTGTACCATTCCTCAACTCATCTTCTTTTTGTGTATCCTCCTGTCTGCTCCAATCCACAGTGTTTACTATCAGCATTAGCACTCCTCTCTCACACGTAAAGTTAGTGACATGACTGTGACAATGCTATCCCACATCACCACGTGCAAAGGCAATGCTTATATATAGTGTCATGTATAATATATAGCAGATAGTATCAAGGCTGCTGCCTACATAGTTAGTGCCCACCACCCAGGAGGCTAGGACAGACAAGATACTTTGGGTTTCATGGGGTTGATGGAGCTGCTGAAGCCGGTGGCCGCGATGCTCGCCTTTGACACGCTCTTCGCGGTGATGACAGTGCTGGTGAAGAAGGCGCTCGATGGTGGTCTTAACCCCATCGTTCTTATCGCTCTCCGACAGCTTGTCGCAACAGTTTTCCTGGCCCCAGTTGCCTACTTCAAAGAAAGGTTTGTCAAATAGAAATTAGCCTGCGGTGTTCAGTTGCTGATTTGTTTTCATATGATGTTTAGCACCTGGCAAGTTTGTCTGAAAAACTCCTGTTAAGGTGATGCTCTACTGCATGATGTTTTCATTAACTTGAGAAGCATCTCTCCCTTGATGCTCCAAATTTTCTGTTGTACACTAATATATGAACTTCAGTGTCTAGAAAGTGTCGCTGATAAATTGCTCGTTCTTGATTTCAGGAGTGCAAGACCGAAATTCACAAAGGAGATCTTTGCCTACTTGTTCATGAGCGCACTATTTGGGTAATTTTTTTCTTTGGAAATCTTAATTGTTAATGTTACTTTGGTCTTTCTAAATATGTACAATGGAAGAGGCAAGTCAAAAGAGTGTTGTAAATTACAATGTTTTTTTCTTTTTTCTGAATATGTGTATATACAGGGCGCTATTTGCTCAGTATCTATTCTTCTTGGGGTTGAGCTACACGACTGCAACTCTCGCTGCAACTGTCTCAAACATGACTCCAGTCTTCACCTTCTTGATCGCCGTCCCTTTCCAGTAAGTTTCTTAACTGACATATATTTTCAAGTTACAAACTGTTCATCTAGACTGAAACTGATTCTGCAGGTTGGAAACAGTAGATGTGTGGACCAAAGCAGGTCTTGCAAAGATCACAGGAACACTCACGTCGGTTGGTGGCGCAACCCTGCTGAGCCTGTACAAGGGTGCTGCCCTGACTCACACAACATCTTTGGTTCAAGAACACACTGGAAATGGCACTACCACCAGAAGCAAGGGGAGATGGATGCTAGGCTCGGCGTTGCTTCTGGTGAATTGCATCACCTTCTCATTGTGGATGCTGCTGCAGGGGAAGCTCACCAAGAAATACCCTGCAGTCATCTCCAGCACTGCATTCATGACCTTGTTCAGCTCACTGCAAGCCGGGGCACTGGCACTGACCACCCAACGGCATCTCTCTGTTTGGCTGCTCCGAGGAACCATGCAGATCGGAACCGTTCTTTTCGCGGTACGTAAGATAGCTCAGATAACCACCAATATGCAAAGAATCAATACAAGTTTCCATTATCGCAAAACAAAGAACAGTCTTTTATTTTCTTGAGTAAACTATTTGATCCTACTTGTCTGGACATAAACGGGGATGATTTACAGTTTTACACCAGCTTCTTGACCTGGCTACTCTTAACTTATTATTATCGCAAAATAGAGAACAGTATTTTATTTTCTTGAGTAAGCTATGTGATCCTACTTGTCTGGACATAAACAAGGATGATTTACACCAGCTTCTTGACCTGGCTACTCTTAACTTATATAATCATATTTGTTTGGAGTTGAATTTGGCATGTAAAAAAGCATAATTCTAGTCCTTCATGGTTCTAATGTTATGAACAAATAGTCCCACAAGTCAGACATATGCCTGGGTCAGGCTCAAAAGTGTGAAAATTCAGTTAGGTACATGACTTTATGACACAATTAATGGTTCTGATTCAATGTATGTGCAGGGAGTGGGAGTATCAGGGTTAGGGTACGTGCTGATGACCTGGTGCATCGAAAAGAGAGGGCCGGTGTTCACCGCAAGCTTCATGCCTCTCATTCAGATCATAGCAGCAGTCCTTGATCTCTTCATCCTTGATGAACAGCTTTACCTTGGAAGGTATTGTCTTTTGATAAAAGTTTATGAAAACAACTGTATGACAGAAAATGCAAAATAAACGTAAGTACTTAAATATTTTTGGGACAACAAACTAGACTATTTAGTTTTTTGGCAACACATCATGTGAAACATGCTTATCAATGTAGTTATTCACCTTTAAAAAAATCGAGTACATATCGATGGGTCATACCACGACGGGGAGCGAGGTCAGAAGAGAGAGGTTAGGATTTTCTTTGACTATTCGTTTTTTGAGCTTTTCTTTGACAATTCTAATGCCATGTAAGCATTACCACACAAGAAAACCACCTAGAATGGGCTCAGGGGGGCAAGTTACCCAGTTTTGCAAAGTTCTGCGTCCTGTTTCCGAAACTTCTGGGGGTTATGTGTACTTCTTTCAAATAACTATCAGCCAAACGACAACTTTGTTTCAAGACACAGAACTTTGGCAAAATAATCACACTTGTGTTTCCCTTTTTGTCCTTCAAGTGTGGTAGGTGCTGCTCTTGTCATTGGAGGCCTCTATCTTCTCCTCTGGGGGAAGAGCAAGGAAGCATCATCAGTTGCTATTCTACCCGCGAAAGGAGTGATAGAAGACACGGAGAAGCAACCAAACATGTGACTCTGTGAAGCATAGGAAGGGCATTCTTAGTATTTAGTATTCGGATATGTCAAGAATCACCCTAATTTTTCCAACTATGTCCTATTTATGTTGCTTCAACGTTGAATAAGTCATATATTTGTTACCATTGTGCGCATTACTTTCTGGTAGTGTGGTGCCTGGTGAGGTTGCCTTCCTTACCATTAGTCTTCAACATCATACCAAGTGGTTACTAGAGAAATCACTTGTTGCTGCATTTTACCGCTCTCATCCTAACGTGAAACTAGCCCTTATCTGTAAGTGAAAATGACAGTTGAGCAGTAGTGGTCTTTGAGTTGAGCAATTCACTGTCTCTTAATATAGTATTGCTGACCCAAAGGTAGTATTGCCAACCAACTCTTTCAGGTTAATAGTAATGGCAAGTAATTATGTTCTTTTAGATGCTTATGGGGAAGTATATCCTCATACATAGAAAGGTTTTTTTTTCAAGCTCAGTGCTCCCGTCTTTTCTCCACTTTGTTGGCATCTCATGCAAATTTTGGCCGGGTCACCAGAAAAAGGCAAGGGACTGAATCAGGATATATATTTTACTTTCATGTTTGCACTAACGGTTTGATTCCTAATGTCTCTTGACATGCCATTTTCCAGATGATAATTTATGTTCAGTTGTAGTAACTTGTCACAGGAGTAAGCAAAACAATTAATTAATTATGGTGGTAGCATATTAGCATTTGCCTTTTTGCCCCCTTGGACAGCGCCATCACTTTTGGTCAGTCAGCGGCATTGCAGGGCTATATATATAATCAGTCAGTTCATGAGCATATCAGTCATCTTGTAGCTAGCAGCAGTCTTACAATGTGGGTGGAGGCGTGGAGACCGGTGATGGGAATGCTGGCCTTCGATCTCATCACGGCGGTGATGACGGCGCTGGTGAAGAAGGCGCTGGAGCAGGGGCTGAACAGGCTGGTCCTCGTCACGCTCCGGCAGCTGGTTGCCACCGTCTTCCTTGCTCCGATAGCCTATTTCAAAGAACGGTAATTCATCCCACATCTCTATACATGCAATCTGTCTTCATTTCCTAAAGCTGCGTAGTGCCATGGCATTCCTGCAGGAGCACAAGGCCCAAGCTCACGCTGGAGATCCTGGCGTACCTCTTCTTCAGCGCCGTGTTCGGCGCGGCGCTCTCGCAGTTCACCTTCTTATACGGCTTGCAGTACACCACCGCCACCTTCGCCATCACTTTCATCAACCTCTCTCCAGTGCTCACCTTCCTCATTGCCGTCGTGCTGAGGATGGAACCACTGAAGGTGAAGAACACGTCTGGAGCCGCGAAGATCGCCGGGACACTCATGTCGCTCGCTGGCCTGCTGCTGCTGACTCTCTACAAGGGTTTGCCGTTGACGCACCAGGCTGCCGCTGCACTGAGCCCGGCTGCTCACCACTCTGATGATGGCAGTGGCAACAGGAGCTGGATGCTGGGCACCATGGCGCTGCTGGGCAACTGCCTGTGTTTCTCCTTCTGGCTACTGCTGCAGACCAGGCTGACCAAGAAGTACCCGGCCATCTACTCCAGCACCGCCCTCATGTTCTTCATCAGCACGCTGCAGGGCGGGGTGCTGACCGTGGCCGTCGAGAGGCGTGCCTCGCTGTGGATGCTCACCAGCAAGCTGGAGATTGTTACCGTCTTGTATGCAGTAAGTTAAAACATCAACATCACCTTCTTCATCCTCTTGACTTATCCTCTCTCTGTTCCCTAATATATAAGACGTTCTGGCGAACTATACCATCTTTCACTTGCAGTTAAAAAGAAAAGAACTTGTTCGAAAGGAGCAAGTACTAGTAAAAGCGACTGCCTTAACTTGCAGGTCACACTAGTCTATGCGATCAATCAATACACACCAGCTTCTCTGACTATTCAGTCTTTGAACCAAATATAGTTGTGAAAATAGGAGTAGCAGTACTAGTAATCAAATACTACCTTGACAAAGGGTTAATCTTGCAGTCAAACTGTTTGCGTGCAGGGAATCGCTGGGTCTGGAGCCGGGTACCTGATAATGACATGGTGCGTCGAGAAGAAAGGGCCGGTGTTCACCGCGGCCTTCATCCCCATCACACAGATCATGGTAGCCACCATAGATTTCTTCTTCCTCCACGAGCAAATCTACCTTGGAAGGTAATAGATACTCTCCTATATGGTTATCCAGTCTCGCGTCTCCCTATCCTTTCGCAATGATCAGTTGTCATCGCAGAAGTTACGTACGAACATTGTTGCCAACTGGATTTTTTATTTTTTTTGCGTCCCAAGTTATAAGCTAATTTTGATTGCTTTAGAGGTTGAATTGCGGTGACAACATTTCTGCTTGTTAATAATTATTATTATCTTGGCAATGCATTTACAGTGTGCTAGGATCTGTGCTGATGGTACTTGGACTCTATCTTGTACTGTGGGGAAAGAAGAGGGATGAAGAAGCATCATCTTTGTCGTGTGCTACTGACAAGCAAGTGGATGAAGAAGAGGCTGACGACCAGCAGTGAAGCTGTAAAGATTACACACTCTTGGCTTGGGTTATTACAGAAGATAATATGCGGTTTTTCTTCTCATTGTCCAAGCTATATTAAGTTATTCTAGCATGTATGTACTTGTTCTCTATCCAAGCTACTGCATAGAATTTAGCTAGTGAGCAGAGCTCATTTGGCATGCAGCATCAGTGCTCTACGGTAGCTGCATATGGGGAAATGATATGTTGTTAATGGTTATATGGTACTCTTGCCGTCTCAAATACTTCATCAATTCTGATGACAATAATATCTTTCGCAGTAATCTCACCTTGCAATTGGTCATACTTTATCAAATTCTCATAATCATACAATGTACTATGATGAGAACCAGGCGCTGGCCCGGTGGCTGATGCTCCTGGTGTGGAGCCAAAATCGAGTCCCAGCTGATGCATACTCAAATAAACCGAGAGTCTCATCTACCTAACAACGTATATTCAATGAAGGGATCATTCTCCCGTTGATAACGTTTTTTATACTATGTATACTATGATTTAGTTGACAGGGACAACAAAGTAATTGTGACATTATCTTTGTTATATTACTTTATAAGAGCAATAAGTTGAAAAATTCAACTGGAACTTGCAACTTTGGAAAAACACATGACGTTTCCACTCACTTGAACACATATATCCTTGGTGTACATGCTAACATACCATTTTGACCCGTCATAAGATGTGGTCTGGCCAACTAGGATCCACATAGATCCTACTCCCTCCGTCTCTAAATAGATATCTCAAATTTATCTAAATTTAGATGAATCTAGACACTATTTAGTATATAGATTCATACAAATTTTGAAAAACCTAAGACATCTATTTTGAAACAGAGGGAGTATTATACTTGCTTGCCCATAATAAGTGGTACATATTTGTGCGCTTGAGATTCAGTTAAGCAGGCTCTTCACTCGAACTCTGACATGGTTCTCATTTCTACCAATCTCATTGCCAACAAGAATACAGCATAATTTGTGTACTGCTCTGACCATTTGTAGAAGCACTCTGGAATTGAGAGTGAACCTGTCAATCCAGGACGAATTAAATCATCAAATAAATCAGCGAATGAAATCATTTAGAGATCGAAATTGCTACTCCCTCCGATTCATATTACTTGTCATTAAAATGGATGTATCTAGATATGTTTTAGTGCTAGATACATCTATTTCAACGACAAGTAATATGGATCGGAGAGAGTACTACTTACTCCCAACACAATGTGTTAATTTTGGGCTAGGAGTTAGCAGTAGCCCTTAAGCGATTTGGGAATATAGTGTTCGTGAGTGGTTCTATATATGTATACTAAGTCTCCATTGAGCTTGGATTTAGCTGTAGCGATTTTAGAAGATTAACTTATGCACTCATCTCTGTAAGAATATACATTATACCAATCTATTTCCTCTGCAAAACTTCGTAAGAAAAATCCCAAGTTAGGTCCAAACTTCATGAAGCAATTGAGTTTAGCGATGTTGTTAGTCCCTCTTTAGACAGGATGCTACTTTCTAACTAGATTTTGTGATCTGGTGAGTCTTGTGAGATCTTTTTGACAATCTATGGTCCGCTAAAGAGATATCTATATGATCTGATTCAATTGTTAGACCCGAAACATAGCATGTTTATAAGTGTGTTTGTGTATAATTTCCTTCAGTATTGATAGAACTTGTTGGTAGAGTACTCTAGAGTTTATGAATCTATAAATAACTTGAAAGAGATTTCTAAAGCACAAGACAATTAAGTTTAGGTGTAACTAAGTAGAAATTTTGGGGTATGTGTTGTGTTGACAATTAGCCTTGTCCTCTAGTGTATTACTAGATTTTATGGCAAATACATGACTTTACGAAAGAGTTCAGAAAAAAAATTGTACTTTGATAGCTAGAAATATATCCTACCACTAATGGATTTTGGTCCTTTGTTGTGTGTTGGGGCACTCGAACAAAGTCCGCTTTGTGTTGACGAGTGTCACACCCGGCAAAGGACAGACACCAGTTCAACAAATATATGTTTGCCACATGTTCTTTCACGAGCACTTGTGCCAAGCGTAAGATTAGCATACTCGAAAAAATAAAGTAAAAAAGACAACCGGGATACGAGGAGGATGGTGTCACGTCGCATCCATATATTTTGAGTGTCAGTGTCGTGGCACTTGGCAAACTCAAGAGAGCATGCTTGCACCACATGCTACCTAGGTTTGCCCAGTGTTGCAGGACTTGGCGCAAGCTTGTGATCCTTTTTAGTGCCTTGGCGAACCCACCACCTAAATGCAATAATTGATGGTTTTGTTGTCGTCGTGTCATGTATGTAAAAATTATAAAAGTATAAATTATTTGTATACTATCCCGTATCATGTATACAACAATTATGGGAGAATGTATTTTTAAATACATTATGTATCTATAGGAATCATAAGTACTTTTTATGGTTTTATTAGTTCTCGGTAGATTGAGAATAAAGTTTCTCATTCAACTCTAGACCTGTCAAATTTGCATCGATTTGTGCATTCAATATGTTGCAAGTGTGGTGTAACTGAGAATTTTTCAGCTGCAAGTGGGTTGCAACAATACCTGGACGCTCTGCTACAGTGTATGGACCGAGCCGAGTCACCCAACCTGGACCGTAGTGAGCTCGGGCCGAGCCTGGCTCGGCTCGGTCTAGCTCATTCGGCCCGTGAATGTTTTCTAATTAACACGAAGATGAAAGGAGGGAACATGGGTTGAATTTGAAGGAAATATTCCCGAGAGGCAATAATAAAGTGGTTGTTATATTATTCCATGTTTATGATAAATGTTTATTTTTATGCTATAATTATGTTAACCGAAAACGTTAATACACGTGTGTTTAATAAAAAAATGGTTTCTAGTAATTCCTCTAGTTACACTAGCTTGTTGATTAACATATGATCAATGTTTCCTAATCATGAACATTGGATGTTGCTAAAAACAAGGTCATGTCATGGGAGAATGATATAATGAACACTTACACCCATAGTAAGAATAGAAATACGAGAAGTCAATCAATGTATCAAACTCATACAAAGTAGTCCTAATCTTTAGACCATAAGATCACGTCAATCACTAATACCAGAAGACTACTTTGATTTTATCAGATGTCACACTGTAACATGTAACAGGGTGATTATAAAGATGTAGTTGGGTACTTAGAAAGTGTTAGTTGAGACTTGTGGATCAAGAGTGTGATTTGTCCATCCCGATGACAAAGATATATACTCTAGGCCCTCTCGGTGACATCACATTGATAACAGCTTGCCAGCAAGTGATTTGATCACAAGTGTTATATCATAGAACGAGTGAAGAGTACTTATCGGTAACGATGTATGAATGATACCAAATGATCAAAGATCGGACAAGTAATATATCGGAAGACAAAAGGAATTGACTATAACGATAATGGCTCGCATGATCACTAGATTCATCGTTGAATAAGTGGGAGTCATTACGGATTTTCAGATCCCGCTGATGATTATTGAGGTGTCTCGATCATATCCATATTATTCACGGACCATAGAGTGACACACTTAAGGTTCGCTGACGCGATTTGAATGGATTTGGAACTCCGACTGAATTATTAGACAGCATATGGGTTGTTTCGGAAAAGTATCAAAACTGTTTTGAAATATCAAAATAACACAAGGGAGTAATTGTTAATGTTTGTTAATTGAATGAATTAACAAATATTAAATAAATAAAAATATTTTATTAATTCCATAAGTGTTGTTTAATTGTTATGAATGTCATGCAATTAAAAGAAGAATAAGAGATATGGTTACCTACTTGATGGAGGAGGTTACCACCATGAAGAGGGGGAGGTGGAACCTCTAGGGGCTGGCACACCACCTAGGGGTTGCCCCCCTCCTCTCCTATAAAAGGTGGCCACCTCTACTCTCTTCTTTTACACACTTGATACTCCTTCTCCCTCTCTTGTTACTCCACCATTACCATTGTTTAGAGAAGCTCTGCCACAAAATAGTTTGAAGTCTACACTTAGAGAAGTGGAGTAGGAGTTTCCAACGCTCTGCTGGACCAAGGGCGTGTAAGACGTCAATGAGCCGCACATGTGACCGAGTATGGAGGTGCCGCTTGTTCTGGCGCCATGAGTACCTGATCGTGAGATTGCCGCGTGTACATCTTCATTGACAACGTTTATACGGGAACGTGATCCCGGTTACGGTCTTTGAGGGTTAGTTACTCATTGCTACCATCTTATAGATGATCTTGGCTATATAGTGGTCCGCATATAGATTTTTTTTTTATTTTCCATGCTACGAACCCCATCAGAATTCTATCAGCCCATTTGGATGATCGATTAAGTTGATCAAGCAAGTTACGTAAGAATCTAGAGACCTTCTTCCATAACGGACTAGCTAGGTCACGGGAGAGCTACTCTAGGTTATGCGCAGCCACCTCAAGATGTCGCCATCATTGCCAGATGTCGCCGCTGACGCTGCACCATCGTGCCACCCTGCCTCGCACACCTGCTGCCGCCAGATGTCTCTATCCAACAATCATTGTCATGTCGTCGCCCCGCACTATCGCTGCAGCCTCCGACGCGTTACAGCGCTGTCGTTGAAGAGGGTCCACCAGGCCGAGTTGGACCGAGCTCGTCAGAAGCTCAGGTCGAGCTCACTTTTGTGCCTCGCTAGAGGCGTCGAGATGGCTCGGGCTTTGTGAGACCTTGATGCATGGCTTAATAGGATTGATAGGATACCTTTACCAACAATTTGCAACTTCTTTTCTATAAGCACATCCAAAAAACTCTAAGGTACATGCTTGTCCTAGAGCAATTTAAGGATGGGTGACCGACCAAAAAGTGGATCCTGGGTTCGCACGAGTAAGGACAAAGTGCGCAAAAAACTAGTATTGGTCTGGGATAGTTTAGAGATCTTATTGAGCTTTCAGGAGTGACAGCCCGAGGACGGAGAGTCAAGGATGTTACAGGCTCGACATGTACATCCCGAGCTTTTTGCGGGATCAGCCTGACCTAGACCGAGCCAGCTCGTGTCTAGGCATAGTTGTAACTGTGGAAGTGAAGTTGTAACTTTTTTTAGTTGTAACTATGTTGTAATTGAGTTTTTTAAGTTGCAAATGACGTTGCAATGGAGAAAAAGTTCACTCATATAAAAGTAATATTCATGTGGTAAATTTTTTGTTAGGTAATACAAAATGATTGAGAGTCAGCACTTGACTTAGAATTAGGCCAATTCTCCGGCTACTAAGAATAGGCACACTGACATGGGTATAATTTACCGGTTACCATAACCGAAGCTATGTTTCATAAGGCTCACAAGACTCCGAGAGTCCTAGAAGCATTCGAAGCCCAAGAACCAGACATAACGATCAAGACAGAAGCATAAACCGTCATAGTCGCAGAGTTGTATTTCCAACTTGTAATTGATCTGTATTTAACTCTGAGACCTAACCTCTTATATAAAGGCTAGAAGGAGCTAACGGAGATTATTTTCAATATACCACAAGATTTTGTGAGTTAGATTCCATCTGGCGATTCAGGGAATGTCAAAAGAGGGTGATTGTCGGAATTGTCGGAATATCAAAAGATCAAAAGAGGGTGATTTCAAATATATTACGAAAATATCAAAAGAGTTAGATTCCATCTGGCGATTCCATCTGCCTACGATTGTCGGAATATCAAAAGAGGGTGATTTCAAATATATTACGAAAATATCATGGAGAAAAGTACATGGTTTAAAGGGCCAGGGAATGTCAAAAGAGGGGAAGGATGTTTTTATTAAATCGGTGTTGCCTATCCTATGAGCTATATTGTTTTTACTAAGAAACAATGCAAGACCCTTGGCTCAGTCTCTTCTCGGTTTTGGTAGGGAGGGCCAATAGGCAAGCAAAGGGAATTGGATCGGGTGGGATCACATGTGCAAAATTAAGCGCCAGGGTGGCCTGGGCTTTCGAGACTTTGAATGCTTCAATCATGCATTCCTTGCGAAGCAAGGATGGAGACTGTTGACGGATCCCTCTAGTTTGTGTGCGAGGGTTCTAAAAGCTAGATATCACAAAGACTGCGAGTTTCTTGAGGCGTCATGTCCTAACGGGGCTTCGTTTACATGTCATAGTATCATCACTGGACGAGAGCTACTACGTGATGGGCTTATCTAGTGGATCGGGGATGGCTCGCATGATAAAGTGCTTGGCGCTCAACATCCCCTGGGATAGCGAAAGAGGAACTTCCCTTATCTCGTTAAAAAAATTCTTGTTACAGGAGAAGGAGCGTGGAATGAAGATAAACTCCGGCAACACTTCTATGACCAGGATGTCCATGATATCATGCAGATTCCTGTTGGTAGACCAGGAACAGAAGACTTTATGTCATGGAATTATACTAAAAATGGTATTTTCTTCGTAAAGTCGGCGTATCACCTGGAAATCCAAAGGAATAAACTGGGGAGAGGCTCACCGGAGTCCTCTTCTAACTGCAACATGCACAAATGATGGTTTCTCTCTAGGATGTTGATGTACTGGGTAAGGTTAAGGTCCATTTTTGGAGGCTAAATTAGAATGGATTGGCAGTGGGGTCAGACCTCAAACACCGAAGAATCAAAGATGGTATTACCTGTCTAGTTTGCGGCAAGGAGGAGAGCTTGGTTCATCGCTTCTGGTCTTGTTCATATTCGGCCAAGGTGTGGCAGTTGATGTCTGAAGCGACTGGAGTTGAGTTGAGGGAAACCAGCAGACAAGCTACGCCACCATTCAGAGCTAAAAGGTTGGCTTCTCGATTGTCTCGGGAAGGAGAAGGGCAAGATAGTGTCCAAGACTATGATGCTTATATATTTCCTGTGGACTACCCGCAATGATGCTTGGGATACTGGGCGGATTAAGGACCCAAGTTCAATTATTCAATCTGTTGGAATTATGCCCTAGAGGCAATAATAAAGATGTTATTATTATAATTCTTGTTCATGATAAAGTTTATATTCCATGCTAGAATTGTATTAAGCGGAAACTTTAATACTTGTGTGGTTTGTGAACAACACCGTGTCCCTAGTACGCCTCTATGGACTAGCTCATTGATCAATGATGGTTAAGGTTTCCTAACCATAGACATGAGTTGTCAATTGATAATGAGATCATATTATTGGGAGAATGATATGATGGATGCGGACCCAAACTAAGCAATTAGATCGTTCATCGTGTTCATCTTTGCGAAGCTTTTCTTATGTCAAATATTGTATTCCTTAGACCATGAGATAATGCAACTCCTGTACCGGAAGAAAGCTTTGAGGTCATCAAACGTCATCCTATGAGAGGGTGATCATAAAGGTGTCTCTCGGTGATCGGAAAGTATCATTGGGTTGTATGTATCGAGATGGAATTTGTCCCTCCTGTGTCAAGAGATATACTTGGGCCCACTCGAATCGATATCAACACCGCTTGCAAGCATGTGGTTAAGGAGTTAATCACAAAGTGATATCGGATTACGGAACGAGTAAAGTACTTGCCGTGAACGAGATTGAACTAGGTATGACGGCATCGACGATCGAATCTCGCAAGTAAAATATCGCGAGACGGGGAATATATATATGGGATTGATTGAATCTCGGCATCGTGGTTCATCCGATATGATCATCGATGAATGTGTGGAGTCAATATGGGTGCCTGCACTTCCGTTGATTATTGATAGAAGATCATGTCGCATATTCTCGAACTCAGGTCACACACTTAACGTGTCTCGACGCTAGGATAGATTGGATAATTGGTTTATGAATTTTTGTTCGAGTCTCGGATGGGATCCGGATATCACGAGAGGTTCCGGAATGGTCCGGAGAATAAGATTCATATAAGGCGGCAGTTTTGGAGTTCGGAATTGTTCCGTTAATCGGTATTGTACCGAAGCTTCTAGAACCTTCCGGGGGACCAACGTGGCCCCACCTTCCGGGAGGGGCATGGGCCTATGAGGGAGTGTCCTGGCCGCATTGGGCCGGGGCACAAGGCCCCATAGGGCCCAGCCGATTCTCTGAGATTTGACTGCTTAAATCTGGGATAGAATTTCTAGATAAGAGAGTTTAAATCGTTTAAACTAGAGATAGGATTTCTAGATAAGGGAGAGTTTAAATTGTTTAAACTAGAGATAGGCTTGGAGGAGGGCAGGGCTGGCCGCCTCTATATATAGAGGGGTGCGCCTCCCTACACACACCTTCCTCCAAGCCATAGCAGCCTTGCTACCTTCCTCTCCTCCTCCCATTGCTTGTGGCGAAGCCTGCAGCAGAAATTCTCCACCATATACACCACGCCGTCGTGTTGTAGATCCAATCTATCTCTCCACCATACTCGCTGGTCCGAGGAAGGAGGAGACGTCGAGGTGCTGCACGTGTGCATCTCAAGGAGGCACCGCCACTTGTGGTGCTAGATCGGATCGGATCGCGAGGAGGAGAAGCGAGTACGACTACATCAACCACGTTCCTACGAACGTTCCGCTGTGCGAATCTTCAAGGGTATAAAGATCTAATCCAATCTCTCTCGTTGTTTGCATCTCCTAGATTAGATCTTGGCTTTCCTTCTGTTCGCTCCGTAGAAAATTTTGATTTACTATGCCGCGAAACCCTTCACAATCTGCTTGTGCGCACCTGGAAGAGTGGATTCAGATTCATGAAACGGCCACAAAACCCTCTACACGGGTGTTGGAGCACTGGCTCCCACCGACCCTTGGTTTGCATAAGATAAATGTTGATGGAGCTTTTCGATCGAATGTTAACAACGGTGGCAGAGGGGGGAGGGGAAGTCATCGGAGATAACCATGGCAAGTCCGTGGTAGGGACAAGCCATTTTTTTCCTCACACTGCTGATGCGGAAGGTTCATAGCTCATGGCGTGTCGACGAGGGCTACAGGTGGCGCATGAGATTCAAGTGAAGCCGATCATCTTGGAGACTAGCAGTAGCGGGGTAGCGGCGAAGCTCACGGCGGAGGGAAGGGATATCATCTTATGGTCCTTTGGTTGCAGAAATAAAGACCCTCCTTCAAGGTTTCGACGAGTACTCGTTACACACGGTGCGGCGCCTCTGCAGATGAAGCAGCACATCGAATGGCTAGAGAAGGCTGCGATAATAAGCTTTGTAATGTTTGGTTTAGTATTTCACCTAGTTGCATTGAACCTTGGATTGTAATTGATTCGGACTCGGGGGTGGTTAACTAATGAAAGGCGGTCATTCAATCGCGAAAAAAAATCATCCATGCATGCGTGTGCATACAGCAGCACGCGGACGGTGGAACGAAGGAAAATACTACTAGTACAGTATATCAGATGACCGTCCGCGATTCATTTAGCAACTGTGCACTTCACGTGATCGGTGACCGCGTGCGCTGCGCCGTCGCCTACTACCTTGGCTGGGTCCGGGAAGATGAGCCTGCAGTCGTACTCGTAGTAGTAGACGGCCTTGGTGGGCCAGAACTTGTAGGTGAGCGTCGTCTTCACCGCGACGTCGACAGTGAACTGCCCCAGCTTCTGCTCCCTGGAGAACTCGTCCTCCACGACGTTGGCCGCCCGGCCGCTCAGCACCGCGTGGTCGGTGCGGCGTCGACGGGGCCTCAGCGTGAATCTTTCCTCCGGGAGCTGCGTGCCCTGGTCGCCGCCGAGCCTGGTGCCGTTGTAGTAGACGGCGGCGGTGAGGTGGTCGAAGCGGACGCTGTAGACCCGGTGGGCGTTGAAGAAGGCGATGTTCATGGCGAGGCCGTAGGCGAGCGCGTTGTCGCCGCCACGGTCGAGGTTGAAGGCGGTGAGGACGGCGGCGTCGATGGTGGGGCGGATCTGGTAGGGCCGGAAGAAGACGAGGCGGAGGAGGTAGACGCTGAGGATGGAGATGAGCAGGTAGGTGATGGTCTTGGAGACGCACACGGCCACCTTGGTGCCGCAGCTTGTTTCCTTGCGCCCCCACACGCTCGCCAGCAGCGCATCCGCCGCCGCCTTGGAGTGGCGACGGCACTCCGCCGGCGGTTTCGGAATACACCGCAAGCAGCAGGAAATGAGGAAGCACATCGATCGGTACTTTGCTTAGATCCTTTGATTTGATCGATCCTTTGATCTGATCGATCTGCCTCTCAAATCGCAACTAGCTAGTTGGAGGGAGCGTGCATATGTATGTGCAAACGCATCGATGCATGTGATGTTATCAACATAGTACAAGAAAAGAATGAGATGCCCCTGCTTTAGTTTACTGCATGGCACACAAAGCCAATTAGCCTAGAAGAGAATGCATCTAGTGCAGCGATCCCACCCGGGCGTTCGCGTGCCGGGCTTATCACAGCCACAGGATTCGAGCAAAAGATCTATAGTCAAAGATGCTAGCAAGTTTGCATTTTAAATTCATGAAAAGTCTGTAACTACATAGTCCATTTACCGAGAGAATAACACTCGCCTTCATGACACCGTCTTCCTATCTAATTATACAAGACCATGCGCTGCTGCCACACCATGGCCTCCTCCGTGTAAGGATCTTTTTTATTCGGACAGGTTTTTTTTGTTCTGTATCAAACGGGGTGTATACTACCTTGTATATTATAATTTCATAAAAACTTCTATGGATCTTGAATGTATCTCTACATTTTATTTGATAAAATAAGAATGATGCATTGTGTATGAATATTGTGTGAATCGTATGTACGAATATTGTGTGAATCTGGTGTATGAATATATGATGGATCTTTACGTTTTTTTTGTTAAACTGCTCTGAATCTTACTTGGATCATTGAATTTATGATAGATCTTGCATGGATTTTCTGCCAAACTATAGTGAAATATGTATAAAAAATGTATGAATGTTCTTTGAAATAAATTATATGAAACCACTTTGAATCTTGTATGTATCGTTTAGTTTTATATGGAACCACTCTGGTTTGATAATGTATGAAACTTGTATTATCTTAAAAAAATCTTGGAAACTTGTATGGATATTTGTAGAAATATTCTTAAAAAAAATATTATATGAAATATTGTTGAAAAATATAATCATGTAATAAATTATTGTTGAAAAAATTGTTGCAAAATATATGAATCTTGTACGAAACTTCTGAATCTAGGATGAAACAAAGTAAGAGTGTCTGAAAATTGTTAAATAAATAGTGTCAAAATAAAAATTATTAAATGAGTTTGTTGACACTTGCTTAAGTAGTGTTTATGAATTTATATTGTATGAATATGTCTAGAATTTTGGTTTCATCTATATCACACTTACTTGAATCTATAAGAAGGTTTCATAAATATGATGTGGAAAAAATCTAAAATTATATAAAATATATATCTATTGTATGAAACCTCTCCGAATCTGGTATGGATCGTCGAATTTATCATGATATTGTATGGATTTGGTGTTTAGTGAAACAAGTATAGAATTTCTTAAAATATTCTGTAAAAACGTTATATGAATATCTCTTGGCAGAAACAAGTTTTTTAAAAACGTGTGAATCTTGTATGAAACTTCTGAATCTAGGATGAAACAACGTAAGAATGTCTAAAATATTGTTAAATAAAAAATGGTGATGTCACCGAAATCTGGTTTATGACTTATAAATGTATGCATAAAAAGATTCAGATTTTTTTGCAAAAGTAAAGCAGTAATTAGATAAGGAATGTGAAAGATCTGTACTAAAAATAAGAGGGTCCTTCTATCGTGAACTGGGTTTGGTGGAGGGGTCTTTTTGCAACTAACATGTATGACCGGGGAGAGAATGTTTTGACCATGCACGAATCTGGAACACGGGTTGAACAAACAGGATAAGCCGGGCACACGTAACCCCACGTAACCTCAGGCGGTATTGCTTTTTCGATGCATCTAATGTAAGATAGAGAGAATACGATACTTTGGAAACATCTCTAGTCGACATGACACACGCACAAATTAAGAATCACGTACGGCTTTACTTTTGAGATGGGCAAGATGCGGAGTACTAGTAGTACTGTACTTGAAATTGAGAGAGAATGTTACACAAAAGCAGACAGAAACGAAATGGCTTGCGACTCGGTTTAGGGATAAACCCCACAACACTCCAATCCTGGCGCTACCCCTCGTGACGCGGCAACTAGCCAAACAAATAAATTGCCTGCATCGTGCCACATGCATGCATGATCGATCGAGCTCTGATCTGAAACAATGGCGGAGCACGGCAGGAGAGCGGCAGACCACTGCTGGAAGGTCACCAAGTCGGCGGTGATCGCCGACACGTGCGTGCCCATGTTCCAGCTGCCGTGCCTCTGCGCGTGGCACTGCCTATGCTGCAGGTACGCCAAGGCCGGGAAGGACGCCTCGCTCTGCGTGTGGCAGTGCGTCCAGTTCTGGACGCCGCTCAGCCTCACCGTCCTCTTCCTCTGGCTCCTCTACCGCCCCGACCGCTTCTACCCCACCGTCGACTCCGCCGTCCTCACCGCCCTGCGCGTCACCGCCGGGAAAAGCTCCCTCGAGTACGACCTCGCTGCCAACCTCACCCTCCGGAACTCCAACGCCCGCCTCGCCATCCGCTACCTCGACGTCGGCGTCGCCGCGTTCTACGGCGGCACCAGGCTCGGCTCCGCCGACAACTCGCTCCCGGGGTCCTTCCGCCAGGGGCCCAAGAACACGACGGTGCTGCGGCCGTCGTTCCGGGGCGCGGTGGCCGGCGTGGACGAGGGCGTGGTGAAGGAGCTGGACAGGGAGCGGGCCGCCGGGACGGTGCACGTGAGGGTGAGCGTGGATCTGACCATCATGTACAAGGTGTGGTTCGTGGAGGAGGTCTTCTTCTACAGGTACGACTGCTGGCTGTGGTTCACCCCGCCGCCCAACGCCGTCTTCCATGGCGACGGCGCGCCGTGCTTGCGCGTTTGACCTTTCTTCATACTACTCATATATATATATATATATATTCAATGTGTATATGGTGGATCATGTACCTGGTGTAGTTCATGAAAGAGGTCTTCATTTTGTATTTTTATTTTTGAACCAAACGGGGGAGAGGGCCCATGGTTCTTTAATTAGAGAGGCGAGATGCCATGAAATCGCCTTGATCTCTGGTGGGTAGTGTGATGTTACTGTTGATCCCAAGCCTATTCTTTCACATCGGCTGTCAGTAAATTTGTATCTTTCGTTGCATTTCAGTTGTCAGTAAACTTGTAATTTTTTGTATTTTGGCTTTTAGTACAGTTGTACTTTTGTACGTGGCTGTGAGTAAACTTATACTTTCGTATAATTTGGTTGCGAGTACTCGTGTATTTTTGTGTACTTGTACTCAAAATTTTCTGTACTTTGATCCAACATTATGTATGAAAATAAACTTTCTTCTACGCACAACAGATGGCGCTCACTGGAAGCGGCGCGCTCCTCAACAAACATTTACGGATGTCTTCCTTTTTCTAGGATACCCCCAAAGCACTTGTTTGAACTCGGCTGTCAGCTGTGTTGCTCGACATGCAGCAGGGGCGCGCGCAAGACAAGCCCGGGCCACAGGGAAGGTGGGCCCGCCCAGGGTGGCAGGCATAGAGGCAGGAAAAATATTTAAGGGGAACAAAGTATAGAAAAAAATATTTTTATTCATTGGTTTTACCCAAAAAAATAGCGCGCTATAAAATTTAGTGCTGGCCTTCTATAGCATGCACTATTTAAATTAGCATTTGCAAAAATAATGATAGATATAGTCTAAACATAAGGAATTTTAACATCGAAAATTTTCCAGGAACGATTACATGCATAACCATTAAAAACAATACAAAAATAATAGTTCAATTATATACCGACCAATCCATGGCATAAAAGCGGTGTTACACTGTGACGGTCTCACAGATACAAGGCACAAACCCGTAAACAAAGTCACGAAATAAAAAACTAGATAGATTGACGGTGGTACAACTGGCTAGGTCGTCATGAATTTAATTGTGAGCGATTTGGTAATATAGGGCTCCTTGAGTGGTTCTCTATGCGTATACGAAGTTCGCCTTTTTGAACTAAGTCTCCATCGGGCTTGGATTTTTTGCACGAGTATACTATAGTAGGTTCCGCTAAAAAAAGAGTATACTACCATAGGTTTATATGGGGCTTTAGCAAACGTTCGAGCTCGAACTCGTGAAGCTCGCGAGCTTGAGGACATGTTTGAGTTCGCTTGTCTAAACTTCAAGCCAAACTCGAGTCGAGCAAATAACGAATCAAGTTCGAACGGTTTGTCGAACTCAAACTTTTTTGACAGCCCTAGTTTGCACTTTTATCTTGATCGCCAAACCAAGCTTCCAATCGTCGGATGCCTCCTAGACACTTTATTCTTCACGGGCCTCATGGGTCGTAACCAATCATGGGAACCCATGTCATACCTATGTCAGTTAGAGACTGATCTTCAAGGATCACATGTTGGAGGGCCGGGAGCTCTTCTGTAAGCACATTGCCCAAATCCTAGTCTCACACTTCGAGCTGACAAATGGCTGAGCAAGCTTGGTATGGATGAGAAGGATCATCAAGATCATGAGAGTGGCTAAGCAAGCTTGCTATGACTGAGAAGGATCATCAAGATCCCGAGTCATCTTTCGCTGCCAGAAAACTACAGATCAAGAGACATGGACAACTCCAATTTCCACTCTGGAGCCAGCTACTATCATCTCCCCCGTCTAGTGTTCCCTCTAGCTGGGTGGATGCACCCAGTGGCTTTGTACTTAGGTTTCGCCTTTTATTGTTAGATGCTCTTTTCTGTCTTTACTTTTTCAGAATGCTTGTTTAAAAAGTGTCTGACCTGGCTTACTTAGGTTTCGTTGATCTAAACAAAGGAATCAGGGATGTTGATCCCTATGAATCTATTTTTTATTTACAATTATGCGTGTTGAAACTCTTCTAATATAAGTTACAACTTAGGGTCCATCCGCACTGCTATTGCATATCAAAATTCTCACAATGTCCAAGGGTGACTTTGGGTAAAAAGGGCGGCAATGCCCAAGCGTATTCCATTTATCTTCATGACTCCATGGACCCAAGAGGTTGTCATATACACAACGGAAAGCTACGTCTCGGAGTGCTACATTCAAACAGACGACTTGATGTGAGAGGGGTGACAACTAGTTCTTCGAGAAATCCAAATTGGCTTACCAAAGAATATCTGCAGTAGATCATATCCAAAGCGAGACACGTCGTTCTGTTTTGGATGTATCGACAACTCTTTCTGAATGACATGTCTCGGAGCTAGCACTCGTTCCAAGTGAACACTATCTGGATAGATCAGACACATCGACCAATTTGTCTTGATGACATGTGTCAGAGCGTTCGTCTGGCGGTTAACTCTTTAACCAAATGGGGAAGTTTCATGTAGAAATAACGAACGATGTTCTCCAAGAACGATACATTCGTGTTTTTGGATTGAAGAAGTATTCGCTTTGTCCCTTCTTATATGGTGTATTAATTTCGTTAAGAGTCAAACTTTACTAGTATCTTTTACTAAGACTTTAGAAAAAACTATCAACATTTCAAATACAAAGTGAATAAAATACACTTCATAATCGATGTAGTTATACTAATTGTGTATTGAATGCTAACAATATTTCTAGAAACTTGATTAAAGACATCCAATTGTGGATTCCGAGAGAAATAATATGCCCTATGAAAAGGGACGGAGTGAAGTGGGCCAGTAGTAGTGGACATGAGCAAAATGGAAGGAAATAGACGAGAGAACGCACGTGCTATGCTACTACTACTACATTGGAGTAGTTTGTTTGTGTTAGTTACGCAATTATTTTGGTTCTCTGTCGTGTTGATTGTGCAAACTAATTTGTATCCTCCAACAAACCAACTCCCAATCCAAGAAGAGTATCATGTGTGCACGTTTCGGGACGTGGCTCCTCTGACATAGCTATTCCTGCTGTGCACTGACTTTCCGTCACTGACATGTGGGTCCCAGCTATGGCCGACCCCACTTGTGAGTGACTCAATGGCAGGAGAGGGCACGTCAGGGGATCCTCTTCCCACGTTTCGATGCCAAATAGCTAGAGATAATAAATGAAAAGGAGATACTATTATTAATTGTGATCGACGAACAGAAGAGAGCAGACGCGCATACAGCTCTGCAATCGAGTCCATCATTGACTTGTTTTTATCAATTTTCGTCCGATCAAACTATGTATGTATGTATTCTAAAAAAATGTATGTATGTATGTATGTATGTATGTATGTATGTATGTATGTATGTATGTATGTATGTATGTATGTATGTATTTACTTAAATATGTTAGATCAAGTAGCTAGAGATAATACTACCTCCGTTTCAAAGTTTAAAGGCGTCTGTATTTCCAAAGAAAGTTTGTAAGAAGAATTAATAATCTTGATTATATTATACACAATTAGTACCGTTGGGTTCGTATTGAAAAATATTTTTCAGTAATACTAGTTTTATACCAAAACTCTTTACGTATTTAGAGTAATTCTTGGTCAAAGAAAAAACACGCAAAACAAGGACGCCTTAAGCTCTGAAACGGAGGGAGTACTAGTAAAAGAAAAGGAGATGCTAGTATTATTAATTGGGATGGACGAACAGAACAGAACAGAACAGAACAGAGCTCTTGTGCATCAGCTCTGCAATCGAGCCGATCATTGACTTATACTATAGTGTTTATTATTTTACTCTGATCGAGATCAAAACAAGAAGCTCAGGAAAGATTTATGTAGTACTATATGATGATTGGTTACAGTTTGCTGGTTGGTGGAGCCGGAGCTGCCGGCCCGGCGTACTTCTTGAGCGCGTCGCCGGCGTGGTGGAGGTTGTCCGGCACGGGCAGGTTGCAGAGCAGCGTGACCCTGGACTCGGCGATCTGCGTCTTCTTCTCCGGCGAGTTGGGGTCCGCCTTCCACAGCTTCACCTCCCACACCTATTGGGTAAAGTGCAGAAATTTACCTTGCAGCAGAGTTCAGTAATCTTGCAGCAGAGTTCAAGTTGAGTAACCCAGCGCGCGTAGGGGTAGGGCGTTACCTGGGTGGAGCGGCCGACGTGGACGGGGACTGCGCGCGCGTGCACGAGGTCCCCGACGGCGGCGCTGCGGAAGTGGCTGATGCTGAGGTGCACGCCGGCGACGCGGCGGTACCCGGACGCCATGTGCGCGCCCATGCTGGCCAGGCCCTCGGAGACCAGCGCGGACACGCCGCCGTGGAGCACCCGGAAGGGCTGGCAGCAGCGCGCCGTGACGGGGAGCCGGCCGGCGAGCAGCGACGGGGACACGGTGTCCAGCTCGAACCCCATCGCGTGCAGCACCGGGTCCAGCTCCGCCGTGTCCGGCTTCGCCATGAGCTTCTCCTCTACTCCTCGCTCCTCCTCTTCCTTGGAGTTGGATGGACGGATGATTGACCGAGGTTGGTGGCTAGGTAGAACTAAGGAGGAGACAGCGGAATAATTAGAGCTAGGACCTCTGGTGGTTGGATCATCGTCCTCTATCCATCCAGCCAGCCGTCTCCTGTCCTAATCACCGAATTTGTCAAAGAAGTCAGTACTGCTTACTTGTTCCGTAGTTTGTGTGTGGGATGATCTTTCTTTTGAGTTGGTGCAAAACCATATCTCTGCTGCAGGGTACGTTCACAGTGATAAGTTTAAGTAAACACGGCCTCCACCCACTCCCAAGTGGTCCTAACAAGTGTCTAATCATCGATTAGCTTGCATACCAGTAGCACATACGCACGGCTCAAGTCATGTGCCTCGTCATTGCCGGCTTTTTCTCCCTTTCTGTTTTCAATTGAGCGTGTCATTGTCGGATTGCATTCACATCAGGTCCATCCACCCACCAAAAGGACAATGATTTAGTTGTGATTTAGTTGAATTTATCTTTTTCTACGAGCGGTGGATGAGAAAGTTTAAGATACCGGTTGTGATATCGTTCATATAAGCTGGTCTACTATTTTTTTTAAATAGGGTGATACCATTGTTAAATTTTCAGTTGGTGGTTGCTTCACAAAACACCCCGTTTTGGGCAATCAAAAATAGAACATATGTTATACGAAAGTATTTATAATGTTTTTATATTTTTTTCAACAAAAATATGTAGTATTTAAGTTTAGATAGATAGATCTTATTTTTTACAAATTTTGATATATTATATGTGTTTTTCTGAATTAAAATGATTTAGTTGTGATTTTTCTAAGATTAAAATGATTTAGGTATGAAACCTACGCCTATACCGACGGCTGTCGTCGGTTTATCCATCATACGCCGATAACAATGCTAGGCCGACAGCTGCGTTACCCAGTTCCAAGCCCGTCCATCTACACCGAGGGCCCTAACTTTGCCGTCAGCGTAGAATTAGGCCATCGCATTTGACTTTATTTCTATAGTGGCGGTTGGATAGATCATCACCGTCTATTCATCCATCTCATGTCTTAATCAACGAATTTGTCAGAGTCATCACTGTTTACTTGTTCCGTAGTGTGTCAGTGTGTCCGTGGGGTGATATGTTTCTTGTGTTGTTATGAAAAGAAGAAACATAACAACATTTATCTATGGGAAACAGAAGATGTGTAGATATCGACGACCTAGAGCTTCAAAACCTACAAAAAAACCATAAGAAAAAGAGAGGTGGCAGCTAGGGTGAAAACCCTAGCAGCCGCCGCAATCTACTTCATCCGCGCCATCTACGTGTGGAAATCGACGGGTCCCCGTCTTCTCTGCTTGTCGCTCCGGCGACAGGATGGGAGGGGGTGGGGACCTCGGGCCTACTCTCGGCGTTGTAGAAGGTCCCTAAAGTTAGAGTTTGGTCAACCGGCATCGATGTTATGGTGGCTATGGCGGCGTTGAGCGGGACAATAATAAGGTATACTCGTCTTCTCTTCCACCTCGTCTGCGACGATCTTGCCGCTGGCGTTGAGGAGGGCGGGGATTCGTCTGATCACCGCTTCCATGGAGTGGTGGATCTCGTCCAGTCTACGTGTGGTCTATGTTTGGTGTTACAAGTTTCAGATCAATTCAAGGGTTCAATGGCGACTGCTTCAGCTCTGGGGCGCTGGTCCTTAGGGGCACGTGCACGAAGACTTTACGACTGTCATCAACAATGTCAGGCTGGCTCCGGTAAGGGAGCAGCGACAACGGCGCATCGGCGGCTCGCTCTGGCAGTAGTAGTGGTTGTTTGGTGGTCCAAAGACCTCGATATAATTTTTATTATGTTTGGGATGCTTTATACTCCTTGTGAACTGATGAAATAGATCTGAATCTTTTTCGCAAAAAAGAAGAAGATGTGTAGATATATCCGGGACGATATACCTTGCAAATGAACGCCGTGGGCATGATACACATGGGGTTTTCATCACAAACTTGGAGTTTTTGCCTCCAAAATGAGCTTTTAGTTGCGTCTCTTGTTTCTAAATTTTCCGAATGCTTATTTTCTATCTGTTTCTTTACAAATATCATATATTAATATCACGAAGATACCAATTACATCATGCCACAATGCCTTGCCTAGTGGCATTACGATGCACACATACAAAAAGAAGTTCCGCTACAATGATTTATTCCTTGTAACAGCAGTACTAACACAACCAAGACAGCACAAGAAGTCTAGCTTCTCTAAAAGTGACGCCTCCAAGAAAGTGAAGGGTTTCGCGGCATAGTAAATCAAAATTTTCTACGGATGCGAACAGAGGGAAGCCAAGATCTAATCTAGGAGATGCAAACAACAAGAGAGATTGGATTAGATCTTCATACCCTTGAAGATTCGCACAGCGGAACATTCGTCGGAACGTGGGTGATGTAGTCGCTGCTTCCTCCTCGCGATCCGATCCGATCTAGCACCGCAAGTGGCGATGCCTCCGTGAGATGCACACGCGTGCGACACCTCGGCGTCCTCCTTCCTTGGTCCAACAAGTATGGTGGAGAGATGGATTGGATCTACAACGCGACGGCACGGTGCAAGTGGTGGAGAGTTTCTGCAGCAGGGCTTCGCCTACACGCAGTCGGGAGGGAGAGAGAGGAGGACAGCAGGGCGACTAGGCTTGAGGGGAAGGTGTGGGGGGTGGTGCGCCCCAGCCCTAACCCCTCCCCCAAGCCTAGGCCGGCGGCCAAAGGAGGGAGGAGTGGGGGGCAAGGAACCCCCCCTTCTAGAAGCTCCAAACTAGGGTTTCCCCTTGTTTGACCGGCTGGGCCCTATGGGGCCTTGTGCCACTGGCCCAATGCGGCCAGGGCACTCCCTCATAGGCCCATGCCCGCTCCCAATAGGTGGGACCACGTTGGCCCCCTTCCGGAAGGTTCTAGAAGCTTAGATACAATCTGGAATTAACCCGAACAATTCGAACTCCAAAACTGCCGCCTTATATGAATCTTATTCTCCGGACCATTCCGGAACCTCTCGTGATGTCCCGGATCCCATCCGAGACTCCGAACAAAAACTCATAAACCAATTATCCAATCTATCCTAGCGTCGAGACACGTTAAGTGTGTGACCCTTCGGGTTCGAGAATATGCAGACATGATCTTCTATCAATAATCAACAGCGGGGTCTGGAAACCCATATTGACTCCCACACATTCATCGATGATCATATCGGATGAACCACGATGCCAGGATTCAATCAATCCCATATATATATATATATTCCCTTCGTCTCGCGATATTTTACTTGCCCGAGATTTGATCGTCGGTCAAGTAATACTTAGTTCAATCTCGTTCACGCAAGTACTTTACTCTCCGTAATCCGATATCACTTTGTGATTAACTCCTTAACCACATGTTTGCAAGCGTTGTTGATATCGATTCCGAGTGGGCTGAGTATATCTCTCCGACTTGGGAGGGACAAATCCCATCTCGATGCATACAACCCAACAGATACTTTTCGATCACCTGAGAGACACCTTTATGATCACCCTCTCATAGGATGACGTTTGATGACCTCAAAGATTTCTTACGATACCAGGGAGTTGTATTATCTCATGATCTAAGGAATACAATATTTGACATAAGAAAAGCTTCGCAAAGATAAACACGTTGACACGATCTAATTGCTTCGCTTAGTTTGGGTCTGTCCATCATATCATTCTCCCAATGATATGATCTCATTTAATCGACAACTCATGTCCATGGTTAGGAAACCTTAACCATCATCATTAATCAATGAGCTAGTCCATAGAGGCGTACTAGGTACACGGTGTTGTTCACAAACCACACAAGTATTAAAGTTTCCGCTTAATACAATTCTAGCATAGAATATAAACATTATCATGAACAAGAATTATAATAATAACATCTTTATTATTGCCTCTAGGGCATAATTCCAACAGTCTCCCACTTGCACTAGACTCAATAATCTAGTTTACATTTGGCAACAATCTCACACCCATGGCGAGGTGTGATCATGTTTTACGTGGAAGAGGTTTAGTCAATAGATCTGCGACATTCGGATCGTATGTACTTTGCTAATCTTGATCTCCATATGTTATATAATCTCGGATTATATGAAACTTGAGTTGATATGCTTGGTCTTTGGATGATATCTTGGTTCCTTAGCGAGTTCTATGGCGCGGTGTTGTCACACAATATCTCCGGTGGGTCCAATGCACTTGGAACCACGCCAAGCTCGATGATGAAGTTCTGATCCAAACTCCTTCACTTGGCGCTTCTGCGGTAGCCATGTATTCCTCTTCTCTGTAGATCCGCGATCACGCTTTGCTTGCAGCTTCTCCAGCTCACAGCTCCTCCATTCAAAATATACACGTATCCTGTCTGAGATTTAGAATCATCCTTGTCGGTGTCGAAACTAGCATCGACGTAACCTTTTACGACGAGTTGTTCATCACCCCCATAGACTAAGAACATTTCTTTAGTCCTATTTAGGTACTTTAGAATGTTCTTCACGGCTGTCCAGTGTTCCACTCCTGGATCACTTTGATATCTGCTCGTCAAACTAAGAGCATTGGACTATCCAGTCTAGTACACAGCATGGCATACATGATAGAACCTATGACCGAGGCATAAGGCACTTTGCTCATAGCATAAGAGCATTGAAAAACACTTGTTCAAATAACTCTTCACATCGTTAAGCATGTTAATGTCATTTCTAATAATCAATATGGCATCCACATATAGTACCAGAAATGTCACCGAGCTCTCACTCACTTTCTTGTAGATACAAGCTTCGTAGAAATTTGGAACAAATCCAAAGCTCTTGATCACTTGATCAAAACGAAGGTTCCAACTCCGAGATGCTTGCTTCAGTCCATAAATAGAACGCTGAAGTTTGCATACTTTATCAGCATCCTTAGGATCAACAAAACCTTCGGGTTGCATCATATACAACTCTTCATCAATGTTGCCATTGAGGAACGCAGTCTTAACATCCATCTTCCATATTTCATAATCATGAAACGCAGCAATTGCTAATAAAATCCGAATGGACTTAAACATCGCTACGGGAGAGAAAGTCTCATCGTAGTCAACACCTTGAACTTGTCGAAAACCTTTAGCGACAAGCCGTGCCTTATAGACGGTAACATTACCATCCGCGTCCGTTTTCTTCTTGAAAATCCATTTGCACTCAACGGCCTTTCGGTCGCTAGGAGGGTCCACCAAAGTCCATACTTGGTTTTCGCTCATGGATCCCAATTCGGATTTCATGGCTTCTAGCCATTTCTCAGAGTCTGGGCTCATCATCGCTTCCTCATAGTTCATAGGTTCACTGTCTTCTACCAACAAGACAGTCAAGACTGGGTTGCCGTACCACTCGGGAGGGCACGCGACCTTGTCGACTGCGACGTTCGATGAGCATCGTCCAAGCTTCATGATCCTTGTCATTAGCTTCCTCTATTGTTGGTGCAGCGACCTTTGGAACAATTTCAGTGTGCGCTACTCTCCAATTCAAGAGAAGGTTCAATAACCTCGTCTTGCTCTACTTTCCTCCCACTCACTTCTTTCGAGAGAAACTCTTCAAGAAAGGAACCGTTCTTCATGACAAACACTTTGCCTTCGGTTCTGTGATAGAAGGTATACCCAATAGATTCCTTAGGGTATCCTATGAAGACGCATTTCTCCGCTTTGGGTTCGAGCTTGTCCGGCATCAACTTATTGACGTAAGCTTCGCATCCCCAAACTTTAAGAATCGACAACTTGGGTTTAGCACCAAACCACAGTTCATACGGTGTCGTCTCAACGGATTTAGATGGTGCCCTATTTAAAGTGAATGCAGCGGTTTCTAATGCATAACCCCAAAATGATAACGGCAAATCAGTAAGAGACATCATCGATCGGACCATATCTAATAGGGTTCGATTCCGGCGTTCAGACACACCATTGCGCTGTGGTGTTCCGGGTGGCGTGAGTTGCGAAACGACTCCGCTTGCTTTAAGATGCGTGAGAAAATCATAACTCAAATATTCACCTCCACGATCGGATCGTAGAAACTTAATCTTTCTGTTACGATGGTTCTCCACTTCATTCTGAAATTCTTTGAACTTTTCAAATGTTTCAGATTTATGTTTCATTAAATAGATATACCCATATCTACTTAAGTCATCGGTAAAAGTGAGAAAATAGCGATATCCACCGCGCGTCGAAACACTCATCGGTCCACATACATCGGTATGTATGATTTCCAACAAGTCCGTTGCTCGCTCCATCATACCGGAGAACGGGGTTTTGATCATCTTTCCCATGAGGCATGGTTCGCATGTGTCAAATGATTCAAAATCAAGAGACTCCAAAAGTCTATCAGAATGGAGTTTCTTCATGAGTTTTACACCAATATGACCTAGACGACAGTGCCACAAATAAGTAGTATTATCACTGTCTACTTTGCATCTCTTAGCCTCAATGTTATGGATGTGTGTTTCATCCCTTTCGAGATTTAGAAGAAATAAACCATTCACAATAGGTGCATGACCATAAAAGATGTTACTCATATAAATAGAACAACCATTATTCTCCGATTTAAATGAATAACCGTCTTGCAATAAACAAGATCCAGAAATAATGTTCATGCTCAACGCATGCACATAATAACATTTATTGAGGTTTAAAACTAATCCCGAAGGTAAAACTAAGGAGAGCGTGCCGACGGCCATCACATCAACTCTTGATCCGTTGCCAACGCGCATCGTCACCTCATCCCTCGCAAGACGCCGTCTATTCCGTAGCTCCTGTTTCGAGTTACAAATATTAGCAATTGAACCAGTATCAAATACCCAGGCACTACAATGAGGGCTGGTAAGGAAAACATCAATAACATGTACATCAAATATACCTTTGATGGTGCCAACCTTCTTGTCCGCTAAGTACTTGGACGATTCGCCCAAATGACCCTTGTCCTTGCAATAGAAGCACTCAAGGTCCGCTTAGGACCAGACTGAGCTTCTTCTCGGCAGGGCAACGCGCTTGCCGCCTTTCTTGAAGGGCTTCTTTGCACCCTTACCTTTCTTGAAGGTGGGGGCTTGTTGACCATCAACACATGATTATCCTTTTGATGTCCACCGCAGCCTTCACTGCGAAGAGCTCGGTGATCGATGGAACCAATCGATTGTGAGTCACTACAAAACTTTTGTAGCCGGGAGGAGTGATTGCGAACCTGTCAATCTTGAGCTCCTCGAATCTTGCAGTCCAGTTGCTCAAGGCGTTGAGTGTAGCCCGACATCTTAATGGCGTGCTCACTAACGGAACTCCTTCCTCCATCTTGCGATTAAAGAATTTCGAGATCTCATATCTCGAGCGGTCTGAGTCTGAAACATGGTTTTCAGCTCCTCGAGAATCTCAAAGGGCCCGGGATAGTCTTCAAAATGATTTTGAAGGTCTGATTCCATAGCAAACAACATGGTGCTCTTAATCACACCATAATCATCTTTGCGCCGATCGATGAGCCTTTCTCATCGGTAGCAGAGCAACAGGGCGTCACCTAACGCATTCTCAAGGACGTAGTCCTTTTGACCGCCAGAGAATATGATTCTCAGATTGTGGAACTAGTTGGTGAAGTTAGACCCATTGTTTTTAAGTTGTTCCTTCTCGGCAAAAACGTTGAAGTACAAGTTGGACTTAGCCATTTGATCTACAATATTTGCAAGTACAAATTAGACTATGTTCATGATAACTAGTTCAACTTTTAATCAAATTACTAGATGAACTCCCACTAAATTCAACATCCCTCAAGTTGTTTAGTGAACACGATCCAAATTCACCACACCTAATCCGATCTTCACGAGAATAGATGTGGTTTCAATGGTGGACAACGAAGTGTCGATCATATCATTCATATGACTCATGCTTAACCTTTCGGTTTATGTGTTTCGAGGCCATGTCTGTACATGCTAGGCTCGTCAAGTTAGACCCAAGTATTTCCGCGTGTGCAAAACTGGCTTGCACCCGTTGTATGTGAACGTAGAGTCTATAGCACCCGATCATCACGTGATGCTTGGACACGACGAACTTTTAGCGGTGCATACTTGGGAGAACAGTTTTATCTTGATCTTTAAGTGAGGAATCATCTTATAATGCTACCGTCGCGATCTAAGCATAATAAGATACATAAAAGGATAAACATCACATGCATATAACTTTATGTGACATGGTATAGCCAATCTTCGTGCAATTATCTCCATCTTGTGCGTGCCGTCATGATCTCCATCAATCCACCATGATTGCCTCCACCACGAATAGCAAATACAACTATTGCTAACTACTTAGCGATAAAGTGAAACTATTACATGGCGTATAAGAAGTTGACACACAGGTCATACACAATTATAAAGACAACCATATGGCTCCTACCGGTTGTGTACTCATTGACATGCAAGTCGTGAAACATTACAAAACATGATCATTGCATACATTATACACATCACATCTTGGGCCATACCATATCACAGAAAACACTCCCTGCAAAAACAAGTTAGACGCCTCTACTTTGTTTTACGTGGCTTATGGGAGTAGCATGCTAAGAACGATTCTTACCTACGGAAAGCCACAACGGTGATATTATGGTTGCCAAACTCCGGTGTAAATCCCATGACAACTATAGTGAGAGAAACTGGCATCCACCAGCCGCATGTGTGGAACAAGCCACACGTCAAGTGCGGAGCCGGTCTCGCGACGGCGTCAGAAGGTTGGCCTGGACCGCTTAAATCTCACTATCCCGCGTCATAAGAAGAACACAAACAAGAGGCTTGCAACAGAAAACATCAACGCCCGCAACAACCATGTTGCGTTCTACTCGTGAAATACATCTACGCATAGATCTAGCTCTGATACCACTGAAGGGTTTCGCGACATAGTAAATCAAAATTTTCTACGGATGCGAACAGAGGGAAGCCAAGATCTAATCTAGGAGATGCAAACAACGAGAGAGATTGGATTAGATCTTCATACCCTTGAAGATTCGCACAGCAGAACGTTCGTTGGAACGTGGGTGATGTAGTCGTACTCGCTTCTGCTCCTCGCGATCCGATCTGATCTAGCACCGCAAGTGGTGATGCCTCTGTGAGATGCACAAGTGCAGAACCTCGACGTCTCCTCCTTCCTTGGTCCAGCAAGTATGGTGGAGAGATGGATTGGATCTACAACGCGACGGCGCGGTGCAAGTGGTGGAGAGTTTCTGCAGCAGGGCTTCGCCTACACGCAGTCGGGAGGGAGAGAGAGAGGAGGGCAGCAGGGCGACTAGGCTTGAGGGGAAGGTGTGCGTGGGGGGGGTGCGCACCAGCCCTCTATATATAGAGGGGTGGGAGCCTGCCCTAACCCCTCCCCCAAGCCCTAGGCCGGCGGCCAAAGGAGGGAGGAGTGGGGGGCAAGGAACCCCCCCTTTCTAGAAGGTCCAATTAGGGTTTATCCCTTGCTTGGTCGGCTGGGCCCTATGGGGCCTTGTGCCCCTGGTCCAATGCGGCCAGGGCACTCCCTCATAGGCCCATGCCCCCTCCCAACAGGTGGGACCACGTTGGCCCCCTTCCGGAAGGTTCTAGAAGCTTCCGGTACAATACCGATTAACCCGGAACAATTCTGAACTCCAAAAACTGCACTGCCTTATATGAATCTTATTCTCCGAACTATTCCTGGACCTCTCATGATGTCTCGGATCCCATCCGAGACTCCGAACAAAAACTCATAAACCAATTATCCAATCTATCCTAGCGTCGAGACACGTTAAGTGTGTGACCCTTGAGTTCGAGAATATGCACATGATCTTCTATCAATAATCAACGGTCTGAAAACCCATATTGACTCCACACATTCATCGATGATCATATCGGATGAACCACGATGCCGAGATTCAATCAATCCCATATATATATTCCTTCGTCTCGCGATATTTTACTTGCCCGAGATTTGATCGTCGATGCATCACATACCTAGTTCAATCTCGTTCACGTTAGTACTTTACTCGTTCCGTAATCCGATATCACTTTGTGATTAACTCCTTAACCACATGCTTGCAAGCGTTGTTGATATCGATTACCGAGTGGGCCCGAAGTATATCTCTCCGACTTGGGAGGGACAAATCCCATCTCGATACATACAACCCAACAGATACTTTCCGATCACCCGAGAGACACCTTTATGATCACCCTCTCATAGGATGACGTTTAATGTCCTAAAAGCTTTCTTCTGATACCAGGGAGTTGTATTATCTCATGGTCTAAGGAATACAATATTTGACATAAGAAAAGCTTCGCAAAGATGAACACGATGACACGATCTAATTGCTTCGCTTAGTTTGGGTCTGTCCATCATATCATTCTCACAATGATATGATCTCATTATTAATCGACAACTCATGTCCATGGTTAAGAAACCTTAACCATCATTAATCAATGAGCTAGTCCATAGAGGCGTACTAGGGACACGGTGTTGTTCACAAACCACACAAGTATTAAAGTTTCCGCTTACTACAATTCTAGCATGAAATATAAACATTATCATGAACAAGAATTATAATAATAACATTTTTATTATTGCCTCTAGGGATAATTCCAACAGAAAGGAATGATGAACAAGTGTCGTCGTCACCTGATCATAGATCTTAGGTTTTCAACCTGAAGAAAGTCCTCGCTCCCCAAAATAATATAAAGGTCATTGCTAGGCACAACCAATTAAGGCCATATCTTGGATTTTCAGCCTGAAAGGTAAGACTTTGGACTTCTCATGTGTTGTCGCCCCTACTTACGATGCCACCGCTCCAAGTCAGAAATCACCAATCCAATTCATTATCATAAAAAGAGTCAAATCGCCATTTCTAGTCCCTAGATCTCGGCTTCCAAGATCTTCTCCGCTAGCTGACTTCACCATGGAACAAGAAAGCATGCCGATGATGGTAACAACCAACAGATCTTCGCATAACTCCCTCTGAACCAAATGGCTATCTAAAAAGACGGGTGCGCACACAACCAAATTCCATCTGATCCAGTAATATCCAATCAATAGGTGTCCATGGGAGTTTACCGACGGAGCCTTCCAGAACACGACACTCCCAGCAGATTGATGGCACTTGCATCCGGTAGATCTTCATCTTGCATGAGAAGAATCCTAGGACCGCCTCCATTATTCGAGCACACAAGCAGGCGCCCACGTTGCCCGACATAGCAGAAAAGGAGGAGGCGGCCGCACAAAAAGATCATCCATGGTGGTTGGCAATCCCAAGATCTGACCCTAAGGCCAAGATCCATGGCACTGGTATGCCGTCGATGCAAGTGTCACGTTGTCCACCGCCAAATCGCCTCCCCAACTTCCAGTCCCAGTCAGATCAGGCCGCACCGCCAAGGATCATCGCTGCCGCCCACCATTGCCCATGGAGCCGCCACCACGAACCCCTCCTTACCTCCGCCCTGCTTGAGGCGCCACCGCCAACATGGGCGGCAGCCGACCAGTGCTGAGAGGGAGTAGGACCGGCGACGAGATCGTGGGTCGCCTACAGAGACGCTTGGACGAGAGCGACCCGGAGGTTTTTTTTTCCTTGCCCTCATCTTATAACGGGGGAGAATTTCACTTCCCGCTCCTCTGCACCAACTAGGTCTTCTTTTACCATAGAAATTAAATCAGAGTTTTCTTGTTTTCATTGAATACAAGACAAGCTTGCTTTCCTTTTTATGGGGAGACAGATCAAGGTTATTATTTGCAGGAATGGGTGCACATGAAAAGGTGGGAAAAATGACTTAGACAAGTTTGACCTAGTAATGGTGTATAATATTTAATAATACACGTGTGATGCTAAAAGAAATCCATATCAGTATGTTTCTTTGAAATCAAAAGATGTATGAATAAATTCCGGGACACTACACCTCATTATTCCTTATAAACCAGCAATTGTTAGTGTGTCACACATGTGGTCTTCATGACAAACTCGAAGGTTTTCTTCCTCCAAAATGAGATTCATGTGTCGCTTGTTTCCAAACTTTAACGGTTTATTATTTCTTTTCTAAATAAAAATAAACCGTAAGGATGGCCCATCCACCCACTAAAAGGACAAATGAATGCTTCAATTTCTTGAGATATAATTTCCAAATTTCACTCAAAAAACTTAAGTCTTCCTTAGTAAAATGATTTTTTATTCTTATAACTGTAGCTAAATACGCATGGGATTGGGATGCCACGAAAAGTAAGATCATGCTAACATGTTGCTTCAGAAACAACAAATGTCTAGAGAAATTTCAAGACACTATACCTTGCATCTAAACGCCACGAGTGTCATTTGCGCATGGGATCATCCCAACAAATTTGGAGTTTTTGCCTCCAAAACACGCATTCATTGTGTCTCTTGTTTCCAAACTTTTCGGATTTTTCTTTCCTTTATAAATAGAAATTAAAATTAATCCACAACTTTTTGTTTTCTCCTAACCCGAGATAAAACTTCATTTAGGTGGGGAGATGGGTCAGAGTTTCTGTTTGGGGGAAGGGGTGCACGTGGAAAGGTGGGATGGATAATTCAGACATGTTAGATCTAATAATGGCGTGTAATATCTAATAATACTATATCAACATGTTGATTTGGAAAACAAAAGATGTGTAGCCTACACATTCCAAGATGGTATACCTTACAAATGAATGCCGTCGTGAGCGTGATGTACATGGGGTCCTCCCGATTTACTTGAAGGGGTCCTCCACTGACAAGTCAATGGCGTTCTGAAAGCTCCAGCAAGGGGTGGCGGGGCAAAAAGACATATACCTGCCACTGCTTCCACCTGATGACTCATTGCCCTCACCACCGGAACCTGACATTGGGCCTTCCTCCTCTTCCAGATCATCACTGTCACTGCTTCCACCTGATGACTCATTGCCCTCACCCACAGAACTCGACATTGGGCCTTTCTTGGCTAACACATCATCAAGGCCACTAAATACGCTGCCATGGGTCTTAAGCACCTTACCATTCGTAAAAATGTAACGGAGGAATGACGACTCATGCTTCCGGTTATGAAATCCGTGGAGGACGAACGTCTTCAGATGAGATTCGAGGCAATCGCAGGACGCCAGGGACTCCCAAAAATCCACATCATCCACAGTGTCAGTTGAACTGGATTGAATGGACTGGTGTTGAGCAAAGAAACTTAGTCAGCATATAGCAATCTCGAAATTGCAACCAAGTACAGTTAGAAGTGCTAGAACTGATATCTACATTCTGACCCTGATTCTGGAATATATAGGAATGGACAACAAGCTACTGGAATAAGCTGAGTATTCAGATTAGAAGATGTATTATTTATGAGACAAATACTACCATGATGTGAAGTGTCTCGAGGCGAGGAAAACATCTGAGCAGAGTGGTCAGCATCTGATTTTTTTACAAATATATCCCTCTGCGCATTGTCATCATCAAAATTACCCTCTTCATAAATCGATTGTCAAAAATACCGTGGCGGAAAGCCGGAATAGCAACACGTGGTTCCTCCCGTCACGAGGTATGGCGGAATGTTGCTCCCGCCATGGGGAGTGGCGGAATATTGTTCCCGCTGGCGGAATGTCATAGGGCCCCTGACACGATGCATGCAATCATCAATTAGCTATTAAATTCCTATTTCTTCTCCCTAATTAAGTCAAATTAGCAAGGATATTTAATTAAGTATATGTATTGAGGTGAGCAACACATGAACAACTCCGGCATGAGTATCCGCGTGCGAAAACACATGTATTATCGTGGGATTATTGGCATGCATGCACACATGGCCAGGTCAAGTGCTAATCAAAAATTTAACTAAACATGCATATATGCAAGAACGGGTCAGAGCAGGTACCTCCAGCCAATGCCAATGGCGGGATCCTCCTACCGCCTGTCCCTATGGCGGGATGTGTCCTCCGCCAGGTAACGTAGCGGGAAGTGATACGTGTCAGTTTTTTCTCTTACCGCCAGGGTATTTATGACAATAGATTTTGAAAGGGGGTATTTTTAATAATGACGGTTTGCAGAGAGGTACATTTGTAAAAAAATCTCAGCATCTTGGCCTCCATGTCATTCCAAAACCGCACCTTGACAGCAAGTATCTTCAAACTTGGCACCATAGCACAAGCTCTCACATTCATCCCAGCCTGCCATTGAGGCAAATTAGACGGTGAGAAATTTATTTGGTTTGATTCATCAGTCAAAAAAGAAAATTATTTGGTTGCAGAATCATGCAATGAATGCTAAGTGCAGAACAAAGAAGTTACAAGAGGCGGTTACCCTGATGACAATGCCACCAATCTCGAGCGTGTGGAGCTGGAGGTCCAAGAAGCCGAGGACCTCCAGCCTGGGCGCGTGGACAATCTTGATGGGCCTCCGGCCGCCTATGCTGTCGAAGAGCAGGCGCTTCAAATCCAAATTCAGCTGACGTCCGCTTCCGACCGGGGATGTTAAAAGACGATATCGTGTATAGTAGAGATAGTAGGACTCTACATCTTTCCAAGTCTCACCCCGTGTGCGTATATATACTCCCCGTGAGGGTCAAATCAATACACAAAAATATTAGGGATTCTATATTTTCACATGGTATCAGAGCGGTTAGCCTCACGGCGCCGATCCTAGACCTTCCACCACTTCCGCATCGCTCGCCGCCCCCGGGGAGATCTACTCTTCTCGGGGGCGCGGCACCCGGTCTCGATCAAAGATCGAATCGGTTCCTTTAGATTAGATTAGATCCAAATTTTCGAAATTCCTTCTTAATATTTCGCTAGATCCAATTAGCCACAAAATAAACCCTAAATCTGTAGGACCCCAAACCCGGTGAGAATCTGCGGCAGCGCTCCTTCCACTCTTCGACTTGATTGCATGCGTGAGCCCCAACCTCTTGACAAGTTTCGGGACACCTTTGAACCATGCTGCGATCGCCGATCCGATCCTCGAAGATGTCGGAAATAATCTGGCGTGCAAAGAGGTAAGGAGTCCGTGAGCTGCATGCAGGCACATCGGCCCGCTGGCCAGATGTCATGGAGCAAAGGTCAACCTGCCACAAGCACACGATCGACCAAAAACTCCAAAAGCATCTACGCCAACGGAACCTAATTGATGTGGCCAGATAACAACGACATCTGCCGCCCGCTTAGATCTTCACCGAGTAGAACTACATCAAGGCAAACAACGACATCACCGAAGGACTACATCGCCGATCCGCACTACATCGAGCCGACTACAACAACCCTCCGACATCAAGTTATACGACTACGCCAGCTATAAGCCAAGATCTTTGTCAAGCACATCCACGGAGGCGACATCAACATCATCCACACGTCGGGCGGTGTGGGACACTACGTCGCCGACTTCTCCGACATCAAGGCTTCACATCATCGCCGCCGCCAAGGCGCCTTCAAGCGACGATCATCGTCGACACGCCTACTCTTTCATCGTCGATACATCATCGCCAAGGTCTACATCTACGTGGTCTTCATCAACATCTTCGTCGACACATCGCCGCCACCCCTATACCGTCCACATGATGGACATATAGCTACGACGCCCTCTGACAGTATAACTGCAAGGCACGACGACGACATCGCCGCATCCACAACCCGATGATCGCAACAAACCGCATCACAACCGTGATGCCCCTACGATCGCATATGGTTACGACAAAACCGTGTGTGCTTGGTGGGTTCCTCCGTCTGGTAAACCGGTGGTCTCACTTATGACGCGTCAAGAGACGCCCGGCGGTACCTCTACAAGGTGCAAACGTCACAACTGCAGCTTCGCTAACAACAACAACAACAACAACAACAACAACAAAACCGCGCAATTTTTGCGCCGGCAATGGCGGCCACACCACTACGACGACGACATCGACCACACCTACCGACCACGGCTACGTCACGATCGGCTACCTCGACATCGACATCAAGAACAAAGTCTACAGACAATTCAAGAACTTGATCCAACGGCGTCACTTGCATCACGCCACTCCCGGCTGGTGCGGGAGGAAGAGAGGCACTAGAAGGGGGACGCATCACCGCCTAGGTGTCGCCATGATCATGTTCGTGATGACAAAGAGGTGAAAACGACGAAGCGCAAGACTTCAAATCCGCAAGCGTCCGCTTCACTCCCGGCGAGGGGATGTTAGAGCACGATATCGATAGACTAGAGATAGACTAGGACTCTACATCTTGTACTCCAAGTCTCCGCCTACCCCGTGTACGTCTATATATACTTCCCGTGAGGGTCAAATCAATACACAAAAATATTAGGGATTCTATATTTTCACACATCAAAGCTGCATCTCCATTCCATCACAACACGGAGGCTGCCGGAGTTGACGCGAAGGCGCGAAGGGCAGTTGTAGGCAATGACGTAGGAGAGGATCTTTAGTTTGGGGCATTGCGCGAGCAAGGCGTCGGCTTCCTTGTCCTTGATGTTGGTGTGGAAAAGGCTGAGCTCGTGGAGGTTGGGGAAGGCAGGCGGGTGGGCGGTAGTGTCGGGGAAGGGCCAGCGCCAGAAGCCGATGTAGAGGCGGTTGAGGGAGGCACAGCTGAGGATGTCGTCGGGGAGCGGCATGTGCCAGGGGCGGTTGAAGAGGATGAGGTCCTGGACGTTCTTGGCGGCGAGGCCGGCGACCAGGCGCTGGAGCGCGTACTCCTGCTGGTGGAAGGAGAGGCGGGTGATGCGCGCGGCGCGGACGGGGCCCGGGTGAGCGGCCACGCAGCGCGAGACGGCGCGCACGGCGCGGAAGGCGGACATCTCGCGGGACTCGTTGGCGGCCCTGATGTGGGCGTCGTCGAGGAGGAGCGGGGTCGCCGCCCACACGGAGCGCCAGCGCGTCGACAGGACCATGGTGCGCGCGGCCTCATTGGTGGGGAGGCGGGAGACGATGTTGGAGAGCAGGTCGTCCGCGAGGCGGCCGATGTGGTCCACGCCGTCACCCCGCGCCGCCGTAACGACAGCGGCGTCGCCGTCGGAGGAGTCGGAGGAGAAGTGGTCGTCTTCGGAGTCTGAGGAGCCGTCTTCAACGGGCGCGGGGAGGAAGGGCGGGGGGAGGAGGGAGAGGAGGTCGGGGACGATGATTTCGATGCGGTCCTGCGCCGACGGAACCTCCAAGCCCAGAGAGTTCAAGTACTCCAAGATTTCGGCGGCGTGGTTTAGAAATGCTTCTCCGCCAGCGGCGGCGGCGGCGGCATCCATGGCGGATGCGGTGGCGGAGGCAGGCTAGGGTTTTGCCGGGGGACGGGATGGAGGCCTCACTTTCTGAGAGCGACCTGAACGAATGGGGGTTGTTCTCGGTGAACTGGTGGGATGCCACATGCCAGTGGACCGTAGTTGACTGGTCGTTGGTCTTCATAGTGTTATTTTTCTTTTTTCTCTCTTTGATTGATTTGATGAAAAGGTGTCGTATGTTTTGTTCATTCAAACCCTGGTTTGGCTTTTTCTAGACAATGGAATTCTTATTGGTTATAACTCATGTAAAATATACTTAGAGCACCTCCACTAGCATTTCTATCATGGTCTCGGCAGAACTTTTTTTCATTTGGACGGCAAAAACTCGTCCAGTTACGTTCTCAGCATCCCTTTTTCGCCAGATTTAACCAAAATTATATCCGGTGGGTGTAGGGTGTCGTATAGGAACGTTGGATGAAAAGAAAAACTAGTGGGCCAACCTTGTCCGCGAGACATCTCATTTCCTCTCCGTGATTCGGCTCTCCCACGACACAAAAGCTTTCTTCCCACATACCCATCGCCGCCGGCGATGCCCCGCGCAGCCCCGCCGATAGAAAGGTGTTGTATGTTTTGTTCATTCAAACCCTGGTTCGGCTTTTTCTAGACAATGAAATCCTTGTTGGTTATAACTCATGTAAAATACTCCCTCTATTTAGAAATACAAGACGTTTTTAGCTCTGCGAATCAAATGTATCTAGACGTCTTTTAATGTATAAGTTTATAGAGGTTTAGAGTGAACATATATACAAAAAGACGTCTAGATACATTTATTTCACAAAGCTAGAATGCTATAATGTCTTATATTTCTGAACGGAGGGAGTACTCCAGCTTAGAGTACCTCCACTAGCATTCCCATGATGGTCTCACCGGACCCTTTTTTTCATTCGGATGGCAAAAATTCGTCCAGTCGCATTCTCAGCATCCTTTTTTGCCTAATTTAACCCAAATTACATCTAGTGCGTGTTGGGTGTCGCCTAGAAACATTGGATGGAAGGAAAAACTAGTGGGCCAACCCTGTCCGCGAGACATCCCATTTCCCCACCGTGATTCGGCTCTCCCGCGGCACAAAAGCCTTCTTCCCACATACCCATCGCCACCGGCGATGCCCTGCGCAGCCCCGCCGAATCCACGTCGATAGAAAGGTACACCGCCTCATGCTCCCTAAGCATTCTAAGTTTGCCAAGAAACAAGAAGCTTGCAGGAAGAACGTGGAGCGGGCATTTGATGTCCTCCAACAGAGATTTCCAATTGTCCGGTTTGCTGCTATGATCTGATTGAAAGATTAGATATGGAAAGTGATAAACTCTTGTGTGACCTTACACAACATGATCATTGAGGACGAGTGGAAACATCTAGTGAATGTGGTCGAGCAGGAGGAGCCAGACTAGAGAAAGGGACCTCTTGTAGAGCCTAATCACCAGTACCGGCATCTTGGGTTGCCTTTATCGCCATGCGTAAGAAGATTCGAGACCCGATGGTGCATCAACAACTACAAGATAATCTGGTCAAGCACATATGGATACACAGAGGCAAAACATAGTTGTTATGCCGAACATGATCTGGGCGAACTATGCGAAACTATGTCGTGTTTCATTCTATACTGAACTATGTTGTGTTTAGTTGTGTTTAATTGTATGTCAAACTATGCTTTGTATTCATTTTTACGCCAAAGTATGTGAATTTAAGCCGGATTATGATGAAATGTCGTCAAATTATCGAAAACACGTTTGTCTGGGAACCCCACCTAGGAACGCGAGTGAGAATTCGGTCATTTTCAGGCCAAAAGTTACATCCATACGACGCTAAATATAGCCGGATTTTGGCCTAAGAACGTCCGATGAGTGAAAGTGCTCTTAGTACAATAATAAATCCTAAGTATTTTTTTGGTGAGATATCCAGATTTGAACCGGTGACAAAGGATTTGCAGTCCCCTTGCCATACCCTGTCTTGGGCATGCCGCCAAATCCAATCAAAAATAAAATTAGATATTATTCAACCATATTATTTTATAAATTGATATTTGCAGGAGGGGTCATTTCATATTATTTTACAATTGATATTCATAGGAGGGGCCATTTCAATTACTTGTCAGGGTTTTTGTTCCGAGCGATTTTCGTAGACGACCGGTTGGCTCGCGTTCCTATCCAAGGGCATCATGCATGGCAGTGTCGTCTTCTTCTCGCTCCTACTTTCGATCCATTGTGAGCAACGTCGTCGGTCTAGGCTGGTGTGTTTCCACGCTAAGTTGCTTTGTGTGTTTCCCAATCACTATCATGTACATTGTACTGCATCATATAATTGCGATGATTCAGTAAAGTTTTGTCTATTGTGGGTCTTTGCGTGTATTTCAATGGCTGAATTTGTCCATGCTATCCATCACCAGCAACATATTTATCTTCGGAAAGGGGCATAGTTAGTGTAAGAAGCACCGTATGTCTCAAAAACTTCATAGCAAAGTTTGCGCGCTTAAAATGTAACTTATATATAAACTAACTTATAACCTTTCGTACCCTGTTACATATCTACCCATATAAGGAATATAGATTCATGGAGCAAATGCAGTTCCGTAATATACAAGGAAACAGAAAGGCTATCTTTCTGCATTTGTTCCTCTTTCAAACATCTAAGTATGGAGGACAGAATAACACTAATCATAGTTGGAGTAACTTCGGTAGTCTCGCCACCTACAGTTGCCATTATTGACGATGATTGTTGTTCTAGTGCGTTGGTCTTTTAGTGTCTTAGCACGATGACTTCTCGTAGTCTATTACAACGAGTTCTACAACGACAAATTTTGCCCGGCCTCGGTGATGAAAGGGCGAGGATGACGACGCACATTCGGTTCGCATTAGTGTATATAGCCGTCGCTAGTGGTCTAATAAGCTATATGTAATTTTATTCCTTTTAGTCTTTTTTATTTACTAGCAAAAGTGCCGGTGCGTTGCACCGGAAGAAATAAATTGTCAAACTCCCGAGCAAACCATTTGTGGACACTTCTCCTCTTTGTCATCATCGTTGGCTAGTGAGAGGCAACAACGAACTCCTGGGACACAAGAATTAGAATAGAGAGCGGATCGAGATCCAAGAGAAATTCGCAGCGACCCACGAGAGAGGCAGTTTCTTCTTGCTCATTCTCAGTAGAGGCTGATCAAGCAATCACATAGGCAAAAGAACATGATCTAAAAGTAATTTTCTATTGATTAACAACTTGTTTCCAATTTGAATTTAAATCATCCGCCGCTACACTCAATTTACAACATACCTAACTGCAACATGCTCTTTTCACCACTTGTTATTGCACAAGAATGATAGTTGTCGGCTGAAATATCCAGAGATTTCTCACCTACATGCAAAAGAAGAACCGAAGAGCCATTTGTAACATACAAAAATGACACACAATTTGTAACTTTGATAAATGACACACAATTTGTCACTTTGCATAAGAAAGGAACCAAATCTATTAGATAGTTCGGGAAATATTCACTTTGGCATATCAGTAATGTAGTCTACCCAAACCGGTTGTCCTCCGAATACCTACAGATAACTGGGTATAGAGAAGTGCTCGAGCAGCACCAACCGGGTATAGAAAAGTGCTTGAGCTGCAAGTCAGCCGCTGTCGTTTGTATCAAGTCAACGCACGTGTAGTAAAACCTACATAGATTCACAACATTTCTACAGTAGCTAACTCTCTACACCCAATCTTGCAAAAACCATAATGTATCCAACAACATTTTACACAGCGCACTGAGTAAACTTTTAAGGAACAATGTAAAACATATCACAAAGAAGCATGAATGTAAAAAATCCATCACCTTGAGAGTTGATCAATGAACTTACCAAAGTGCAGCCGCACTGCACGAAGCGGTTTATGAACGTACTCGTTGGACTGGCAGGTTATTCTGGAGACTACTTCGTCACTCTCAGAATTGAGGTTCTCTATTTACTGTAAACAAGCAAAGCAGTAATCTAAAAAAATGGCAAAGCAAAGCAAGACACGACCCTGTGGCCACAGCCGGACCAGCGGCTGCCCCAGGAGTTGTCTCAGTGCCCTGACTTGCCTGGTGGTTAGGGGCGTCAGGGCCGAAGGGCGCCGCCCCCTGGTCTGTCGTCTGCTCCGCTCACCCCTGCGTCACCCCGCCGCCATGGTGTCGTCCCATCTCGCTACATCCCTGACCACTGGCCCACCGCCACCGCGGTCGATTCCGCCCCTGGGAGCCCCTGCGCGCGCGCCCAACTTCGCCAAGTTTCATATCGAAATCGAGGGGAAGGCAGATTATCCCCGCTGGGTACAATGGGTTAGAATAGAAAGCGGATCGAGATCCAAGAGAAATTCGCAGCGACCCACGAGAGAGGCAGTTTCTTCTTGCTCATTCTCAGTAGAGGCTGATTAAGCAATCACATAGGCAAAAGAACATGATCTAAAAGTAATTTTCTATTGATTAACAACTTGTTTCCAATTTGAATTTAAATCATCCGCCGCTACACTCAATTTACAACATACCTAACTGCACCATGCTCTTTTCACCACCTGTTATTGCACAAGAATGATGGTTGTCGGCTGAAATATCCAGAGCTTTCTCACCTACATGCAAAAGAAGAACCGAAGAGCCATTTGTAACATACAAAAATGACACACAATTTGTAACTTTGATAAATGACACACAATTTGTCACTTTGCATAAGAAAGGAACCAAAGCTATCAGATAGTTCGGGAAATATTCACTTTGGCATATCTGTAAGTCTACCTAAACCGGTTGTCCTTCGAATACCTACAGATAATTGGGTATAGAGAAGTGCTCGAGCAGCACCAACCGGGTATAGAAAAGTGCTTGAGCTGCAAGTCAGCCGCTGTCGTTTGTATCAAGTCAACGCACGTGTAAGTAAACCTACATAGATTCATAATATTTCTACAGTAGCTAACTCTCTGCACCCAGTCTTGCAAAAACCATAATGTATCCAACAACATTTTACACCGCGCACTGAGTAAACTTTTAAGGAACAATGTAAAACATATCACAAATAAGCATGAATGTAAAAAATCCATCACCTTGAGAGTTGATCAATGAACTTACCAAAGTGCAGCCGCACTGCACGAAGCGGTTCATGAACGTACTCGTTGGACTGGCAGGTTATTCTGGAGACTACTTCGTCACTCTTAGAATTGAGGTTCTCTCTTTACTGTAAACAAGCAAAGCAGTAATCTAAAAAAATGGCAAAGCAAAGCAAGACACGACCTGGCCACAAATGGACCAGCAGCTGCCCCAGAGTTGTCTCGGTGCCTGACTTGCACAGTGGTTAGCGCGTCGGGCGGGCGCCGCCTCGGTCGCTCGCCTGGCTCACCTCAAGGCCACCCGCCGCCATGGTGTCGTCCCATCTCGCTACATCCCCGACCACTGGCCCACCGCCACCGCGGTTGATTCCGCCCCTGGGAGCCCCTGCGCGCGCGCCCAACTTCGCCAAGTTTCATATCGAAATCGAGGGGAAGGCAGATTATCCCCGCTGGGTACAATGGGTTAGAATAGAAAGCGGATCGAGATCCAAGAGAAATTCGCAGCGACCCACGAGAGAGGCAGTTTCTTCTTGCTCATTCTCAGTAGAGGCTGATTAAGCAATCACATAGGCAAAAGAACATGATCTAAAAGTAATTTTCTATTGATTAACAACTTGTTTCCAATTTGAATTTAAATCATCCGCCGCTACACTCAATTTACAACATACCTAACTGCACCATGCTCTTTTCACCACCTGTTATTGCACAAGAATGATGGTTGTCGGCTGAAATATCCAGAGCTTTCTCACCTACATGCAAAAGAAGAACCGAAGAGCCATTTGTAACGTACAAATATGACACACAATTTGTAACTTTGATAAATGACACACAATTTGTCACTTTGCATAAGAAAGAAACCAAAGCTATCAGATAGTTCGGGAAATATTCACTTTGGCATATCAGTAATGTAGTCTACCCAAACCGGTTGTCCTCCCAATACCTATAGATAACTGGGTATAGAGAAGTGCTCAAGCAGCACCAACCGGGTATAGAAAAGTGCTTGAGCTGCAAGTCAGCCGCTGTCGTTTGTATCAAGTCAACGCACGTGTAGTAAAACCTACATAGATTCACAACATTTCTACAGTAGCTAACTCTCTGCACCTAGTCTTGCAAAAACCATAATGTATCCAACAACATTTTACACCGCGCACTGAGTAAACTTTTAAGGAACAATGTAAAACATATCACAAATAAGCGTGAATGTAAAAAATCCATCACCTTGAGTTGATCAATGAACTTACCAAAGTGCAGCCGCACTGCACGAAGCGGTTGAACGTACTCGTTGGACTGGCAGGTTATTCTGGAGACTACTTTGTCACTCTCAGAATTGAGGTTCTCTCTTTACTGTAAACAAGCAAAGCAGTAATCTAAAAAAATGGCAAAGCAAAGCAAGACACGACCCTGCAGCCACAATCGGACCAGCGGCCGCCCCAGGAGTTGTCTCGGTGCCCTGACTTGCACGTGGTTAGGCGTCCGGGCGGGCGCCGCCTCGTCTGCTGCCCGCTCCGCCACCTCACCACCCCGCCATGGTGTCGTCCCATCTCGCTACATCCCCGACCACTGGCCCACCGCCACATGGTTGATTCCGCCAGGAGCCTACAGCGCCCAACTTCGCCAAGTTTCATATCGAAATCGAGGGGAAGGCAGATTATCCCCGCTGGGTACAATGGGCGAATAGTTTTTTTGATTTACTTACTGGTGGTTTGATAGTAATATAAGATGTGGTGGGAGGGTAAATATGTCCAAAAAGTGTAGGTACTACAAGAAACGCTACTTCCTTTATTATTAGGTATAGATTACCGGTGGTTTGGTAGTAATATAAGATGCAGTGAGAGGGTAAGTCTGTCCAAAACATGTAGGTACTACAAGAAACGTTACTTCCTTTATTATTAGGTACTAGCAAATAATGCTCGTGCGTTGCTACGGGTTAATTTTTATATAATAAATTTTATGCTTTAAAAAATTTCATTCTTGGAAATAAGCTTTTCTTGGAGGTAAGATTTTTTTTTTGAGATTCTGCTACCATCAAAAAATTTGGTTGTTTTCATGTAGAGTCAGGCTACCATCAAGAATGAAAATTTTGGTTGTAGTCTAACGGTCAAAAAGTTTTGTTGTTTGTTGACGGTGGTTTTTTATATCATAAAAAAGACTATTTCATGTCTTACAAGTTATATATACCTAGGTATCACATACCTAAGGTATACGTACCTAAGTTGCATATATAAACACGTATCCTGGATACGTACACCTTAGGTATGCAACATCTTAGGTATATGATATCTAGATATGTGTAACTTAGGTATATGATACCTAGGTATGTATAACTAGAGTATGTATACCTTCAGGTATGTATGGTTCAAAGCAAAACATACGTGTATTATGTACGGTGTCTGGGCACCAAGGTGGACCTCTACCTAGCGTGATGCGTGTAGCAAGGAAATCTTCTATATATCTAAATAGGAGTCCCCACTACATTCTGGTGCCTCCACGTCACCCTTTATTCCATGCTCCGTAGGGCCTCTGGTTGTTGCCTCCCTCTCCCGCGTTAAACATGGGCTGGACGTACCAAAATGGGTTGGACGAGTCATGCCACACTGAGTGGCACACAAAAATCATTCATCCTGTCAAAAAATGTATCGTCCATTGTTCGTCTTCCTGGTAGTGTCCGGCGCCCCCTGGTTGCGACATATGTGCCTCGATAACCCCAAGGGCCAAGTCTGGATGAGACCTAATGTCTTCTCGCCACAAATGCTAATGGAACCGTCCGGATTAAGGCTTCCATTCATCAACCATCATTGCCAATGCAAATGCGTAAGAAACTGCTTGCGTCAACTCAGCCGTCGCTGCTGCCTCCATGTATAAAAAGCTATCCGTGTTACCATGGAGAACCACAGCGCTGTTGCGCTTCTGCTTGAGTTTTGCCGACCCCCCGATTTGGTTGGATTTTCACTGGATTGTGCAAGCCCACCCCGATTTGGATGGATTCTCATTGGATTGTCTGTACTGCTCAATCAAGCACACACGGATTTAATTCGATTTCTATTGGATTTTGCCTACGGACCCTACGGATCGTTGGACAACATTAGCTGATTCCATGAATACACAAACTCTCTTACTAACTTTTAATTTGCATTGAATCAACACTTGCATCTTCTGTATTTCCTTATTATTCCTGGTCCCCTCACATCTCCTCTGAAATTTATTTCTAACATGGAATTTACTCCCCTGGGTGCATTTGTTAAAACAGATTGACTAGAGAGATTGGTACTATTTGTGCGGTTTGAAAAAATGGACAACACTGAAACTTCTGAAAATCCTGGAGCCATGATGGTGGGCAATCAGTATCACGCAGTTGTGGACGCCCTCTCTGTCAGTAACATCATGTGGTTACCCCTGATAACCAAACCATTCTGCTTCTTCCGATGACCAACGCCGGCCTAGACAGCTTAGGAATAGATGTTAGTTAGGAACAATATGCCCCATTAAATTTTCTATTACTTCACCGATGTACATATCAACTTATTTAACTGCAAACATTGCAGTGTTTTATTTTGGTCTGAAGAACGTGTCCAAAGAGAGGAATACTTCTGATCTAACTTGCAGATGCCATGTTCAAACTGTAACTATTTATCATATATAGTAGTTTCTGATTTATTTGCGTGTTACTTATTGGTCTTACAAGATGGGGACGAACATGGAGTGCCAGGCCAAACAGGTAGCACTATTAACTCAAGCAAGCCTATCGATTTCTATTTCATAACTACTACTACCTTCATGTGCACTATTTCTATCGATGCCAACAACATAATGAACATATGTACTTCCACCAGCAACTCATCTGCAAATAGAAGCTAGCAAAGATGTATAATGGGGCAATACAGAAACTCAGGGAGCAAAGTCAGACCCCCACGTGTAGACATCACAAGCATATTTGGATCTGATCATCCATTCTTCACAATTAAATACACCATGGAATTTTTTTTGTCACAGAATGTCCATTCAAAAAGAAGATCTACAAAGACACTAAATAGTTATACATTCACTCACCGTGGACTCGTAGCATGTAATTAAAAAAATATCAACTTCAAGTCATCAAATGCTCTCTTTAAGTTAAGTGTTCAAAGATCCCCATGAATTCGGAAACTATACATTTCATCTAGTTCTTCTAAAGTCATTACCCCGGTTTCATGTTGAGATTTTTTTTTTGCGAAGTATCCCATTTCTTTTTTATCTCAAAAACTATTTAGTAAAATATCAGAGGGAGGTTATAATAATAAAGCACCGCACACCACGGCTGGACACCACGCACCGAACACACACTAGCACACAACGCCGCAAACACATGCCCAGCCACACACGACATCACACACACGGGACCCAAACTTCATCTCCTTCCTCCCTGACGGGAACCTTGCCGAGCGCCGCCAGATCAAGGCCTGCCTCCTACTTTCCTCCTCGACGGGCAGCCGCTCCAGCAAGCCGTCGGCCCCTCTCTCTCTCTCTCTCTCTCTCTCTCTCTCTCTCTCTCTCTCTCTCTCTCTCTCTCTCTCTCTCCATTATATATATACCATTGTCGTTCCATTATATTTCATTGAGATCATGTTGCTTGGCTTGTTGATACTTAATCTGTCTTAGTATATAAACTGATATATTTTTGTTTAAAAGAGCGAGGTGGTACAATTAAAGATAATCCTGGTCAAAGAATCGAGCCAGCAGCAGCTACACCGGTTGAACCGATTGGGCCTGTGGACCATGTGGATCCTAACAAAGGATCAAACTAGGCCCAAGTCTAGGTGACGGATCGGGAAGAGGAAATCCTCTGTAAAACTTACCGGTGGCGCTAGGGGTGACAGGTGATTTGGTGGAAGGGCAAAACGGTCTAAAAAAAGTTGGACCGGAAAAAACACTTCGTCCTTTAGAGCATCTCCACTCGCCTACCCAAGAGGCCGATCCGGACGCCAAAATTACGTCCGGACGCCTAAAATCGGCCCAGTCGCGTACCCAGGGACCTCTTTTTGGTCGGATTTGGGCCAACTTTGGTCCGGACTACCCAGGCCGAACCCAGGATCCCGGGTACGCCCTGGGGACGCCGGACGAAGAGAGTCAGTGACAGAATCCGACTCGTCGCCATCCTTCCCGTCGTTTTCCTTTTCCCGCCCACGCCGCTACACCCGTCCCGCCATTCTTCCGGCCTATAAAAGTTATACATCTCGTCGTCTCTCTTTACAGTCCCTCACACCACAACAACTCCGGCAAACTCCGGATGTTCGTACCTTTCTTCCTCCTTAACTCCGGCGAACTATGGCCGAGGGCCGACGCACGCTCTCGCCGTGGAAAGCCCGGCTGCTCCGCGAGGCGCGCTATACGGCGCCGCATGACACTCGTCTCCCTATAGGCTGGAAACTCAGCGCCGACGGGATCCCCGTTCCGCCGGTGCCGAACAGAGACGAACTCGCCGGAGAGATCCAGGCGGCTATCGCCGACGTGCAAGACCCGGATCTCGTCGAGGATTAGGGAAACCTTGCCTTCTGGAGGCAGTTTTTCGCCGACAGGCGCCTCGAGGAACTCGCCCGACACGGCGGACCGCCGGGCTCGCTGCTGCTGCCACGTAACAGTGTGGTTTACCGCCGCCACTGGTGGAGCGTTCGGGACGAGACAGACTCGCCGAGTCATGGCGCTGTCGAGGCCAACAACCCCGCCTCGGCAGAGTTGCGGCGTCCGACGTCGACCACGGCGACGGCCTTTTCTACTTATGAAATCCGATGTACTATGTGCCCCTTGCCTATTTTAATGAAATTTCGTCCCATATTTCGCCGAGTTTAACTGAATTAGCTTGAACTAAACTCAGCTGCAGCGAGTGAAACCTGGACGTGCAAAACGCGATTCGCCGTAGAAAATTGGTCCGGGTTCGCCCAACGAGTGGAGATGCTCTTATAATTAGGTATAGATATAGATAGATATAGATATAGATAGTGGTATTGATGATTATTAATAGATAGTTGCATTTTGCCCAAAAAAAAAACTATTCCCTATGTCCCAAAATAAGTAACTTCACTTTGTTTAGATATGTATGAATGTAGTCATGAAACATGTCTGTATACATAAAATTGTATGTTATAGCATGGTTTGCTTTGACAACTTTTTTTCCTGAACTTTGGTTCCTTTGACAATTGATGACTGTTTGGCTTACTTGACTTGCAAGGTGAGACGAAATTCTGAAAAGAAAAGAAAACTTGAGACGGACGGCACCGCGTACGTAATAGAAACCGAGTTCGTCACGAAGTTCACCCCCGCCACCCGATTGCCTCCATAAAATTCTCACGCCCGCACGCCCAAAGCCCTACTCTCGCCAATCGCCCCGCCGCCTCGCCGCCATCGCCCGCAACCTCCTCTGCTGCTCGATTCGTCCCCGCCGGCGCCGAATTCCTCGATCGTCCAGGTGAGTAATCTCGTCCGTCCTCTCAAACCATCACGTATTCAGTTTCGGCGTCAGTTCGTTTTCCCAGATCCGTTTGTGCTTACTTCCGTTCTGGAAGTTGATTGATTCCCGTTTCGTCGATTCACCGATTGTTTGCTGTGGAGCCTCGGCATGAGCTAGGGTTAGGTGTTCCTCGTACAAATAAAAATTCTTGGTATCGTCAGACTACGGTATCGGCCGAGTTTGGACTGAATACTGATTCGGCTTAGGTATTTGTTCCCCATGGTGAATAATTGGGTGTAGCCAGCCGGCCAGGATACAATTTAGCAGTCGTAGCGTATGGTCCCCTGATGTCAGTTTTGATTGATTGCGTGTGAGATGAGTTTTTTTTTTGAGAATGTGTGAGATGAGTTTAGGCCGTAGATTAGTGATCTTGTGCGTGCTTGTTTATCTACTTTGTTTCCAGCTTCTAGTTCAATGCCGCAAGTACTTGTGGCGATTTCATGTTTCATTGTTTGATTAGTCTGTCGGTGAGCTAAGATATGAAGCCAAATAGATATCTAGGTATGGTTCATTAAGGAAACAGCCATAGTTTTACATACTGAAAAATAAACCAGATCAAATCCCAGGCTGAAGCCAGTCCCAGGCAGAACAAAGAGAACAACAGAAACATAGCCAACAGAGTAGATAAGTAGGTATCGTTCTCTTTTCTTTTCAGTTTGAGACACCTTACTTGCCATCCTAGGCATCACTTTCTTCATAGTAGGCTCAGGAGAATTTATGTGAATGTTAGGTATCACAAATTCACAATCATTTGCCTGTTTACCGAATTATGAGAGATGTGTATATCTGTTTGACTTGACTGCATGTATGCTGGCCTAGTTGTTTTTACTTAGTTCAATATCAGTAAAGTGTCCATAGTCTTATTTGGTTGACTAATCAAATTTTGAGAGTTGAACTTATATGGTTAAATGTCCTTTGCATATTGCTAGTTCAAGCATTGCCTGTACAATTTGATAGGAGTACTTGTGAGTTCTGATCTTATGCCACTTAGATATAGGATATTCTTTGCAGTTATAAAGAAGTTGGGTATTATGGTCCAAATGTGAGTGCATCATTATTCCTTGCTTTATGCAGTAACCAAATACTAATGAATGACTGCATGCTCTCAAATGTAGTAGCAGACTAGACCTACCCTAAAGCAGAAGAGTTGCCCGAAGCTGCAGTTGTTAGCTACAATAGGTTTCATTCGTTCTTTGATGAACATGCTGATTGTTCTGCATAGGATTTGCTTTTGCATTGCATTGTTTGCAGAACCATGAACAATGTTTATTTCTAGGAACTATCTGATTTTGTTTATACTAGCCAGTAGCCACACATGTGCTGTATGGAGTGTTGATTTAGCAGTTTGTGCCATATGAACTGATAGTGTGTAATCCCGTGCCCCCTTTCTGTCATGATGATATGCCTCTGGCTGTACTGTTTTTTTACCTTGTATGAAGAATTGCTAATCCTTGTTCTTTGACTTATTTTATTCCAGGTAGCAGTGTCTCTTTGCTGCAATCTGACAAAGTGGAGTTCTTAGAGGTTGAAGCTTCGTTGATGTCAGAACAAGATTCGCTTTACTTAATATCAGTTGGATTTCTGGGAGAGTATTCTCGTACAACGAGGAAAAGGGATAAGCTTCTTTTCCCCTGCATGCATCAAGAGCCTGTTAGGTCATTTGTCACTGCTGAAAGTCAGCCTAGTTCTCTTCAAGGACCATCAGCTACTCTTGCTTCTGAATTTGGACACGACTGATAGCATCTGAAAGCTTGAGTCAAGATGGCGCTGCAAAACATTGGTGCGTCCAACAAGGATGACCCCTTCTACAGGTACAAGATGCCCAGAATGTTGACCAAGATAGAAGGCCGTGGTAATGGCATCAAGACAAATATCGTGAACATGGTCGAGATAGCAAAAGCACTTGCCAGACCAGCTTCGTACACCACAAAGTACTTTGGCTGTGAACTTGGGGCGCAATCTAAATTCGATAACAAGACAGGAGTCTCCATAGTTAATGGTGCTCACGACACCACAAAGCTGGCTGGCCTTCTAGAGAACTTCATCAGGAAGTATGTCCAGTGCGCTAACTGCCGCAACCCCGAGACGGAGGTCCTCATCTCTAAGAAACAGATGATCTCTCTGAAATGCGCTGCCTGCGGATTCCTCTCGGATGTTGACATGAGGGACAAGCTCGCCAACTTCATCTTGAAGAACCCGCCAGAAGAGAAGAAGGGGGGCAGAGACAAGAAGGCTATGCGGAGAGCCGAGAAGGAACGGCTGAAAGAAGGCGAGGCTGCTGATGAGGAGTTGAAGAAAGTCAAGAAGGATGCCAAGAAGAAAGGCGGTTCGTCCAAGGAGACGACTGCTAAAGGTGTCGCCACAAAGGAAAAGACTGCTGGCGGGAGTTCTGATGAAGAACGTAGATCTTCATCAACTCACAGTGAAGATGCTGAGTTTGCAGCTTCTGCAGATGACGATGATGATGTGGAGTGGCAGACTGACACGTCGGCAGAGGCTGCACGGAAGCGCATGCAGGAGCAGCTGAGCGCAGCAACGGCCGAAATGGTTATGCTCTCCACTGAAGAGGAGAAAACGACTCCTTATGATGAACTGGTTGAGGAGATCAAGGCTAACTTGAGCAACGCTGCCACTGCAGCTGATCTCAAGGTCGTGCTGTCCTCCTCAGCCCTACCCGCCAAGGACGTGATGAGCGCTCTCTTTGCGGCGCTCTTTCATGGTGCGGGCAAGGGGTTTGCAAAGGATGTTCAGAAGAAGAAGAAGTACCTTGCTGCTGCCGTGCCCGATGAAGCTGCCCAGATGCTCCTGCTCCGGACTATTGGGGCCTTCTGTGGCTCGTGCAGCGCCGAGGCCCTGAAGGAGGTGCCTGTCGTCCTGAAGTACCTCTATGATGGGGATGTCCTCGAGGAAGAATCCATCGTGCAGTGGTACGATGGGGCTGTTGCTGCCGACGAGTACCCCCAGGCTGTGGACAATGCCAGGCGGTTTGTGGAGTGGCTCCAGAGTGCCGAATCTGACGAGGAGTGATGGGGTTGTGCTGTGTGCTCGCGTAGTTCTGCGCTGCTTCCTTTCTACCGTCTACTGCTTTTTTCATTTGGATCAGTCTTGGCCTCTTGGGAGTGTCAAATGTCTACAATATAGTGTTTAAATGCTTGATTTTATCGGTTGTTTCAGTGTTTACTCAGTTAAAAACATTATGTATGGTCTGCATCTGATGTGTCCGTCTTCAGCTATCTTGTAATAAACTATATATGGTTTACTTATTTTTCCGAATGCTGTGATATGGAGTTTGACAATACCTGCTGTGATCTCAAAAGAGAATACTCTAGTTGATAAGTTTGTTTTCTAGGAGCAAACGTAGGTAAGTTTGTTTTGCCGTTGATTTAGACGGTATGACGGGAAATCCATCCTTTTTCAGATCGGGCTCAGAATTTATAGTTGCCCCTGTGTTTTCAGAATTATGCAAGTTGACTCTGTCTCTAAACTTACATAGTAAGCAAGTTGCTGAACATTATAAACAAACGATCTGAGTGTTGTGTTGTGCTCTGTCACTTGTTAGTTGCATAAAGAGTTCTAAAATAAGAAAAAATATAAATAAGTCAATAGACCACCTAGCGATGACTACAAACACTGGCATGAGCCGAAGACATCGCCGTCCTTGCCCCTCCATTATCAGAGCCAGACAAAGTTGACGTAATAGAGCTTGTTGTAGTAGATGGTCGGGAAGTCGCCGTCGTTTAAAGCCCCAAAGTACGTGAGTAGCAACCATCGCCGAAGATGACCAACATAGATCGAAAGAGACTGATCTGAAAACAAACGAACTAACATGAAAACGGACCGGATCCCAGGAGATCCACCGGACAAACGACTCCACGCGTCCTTCGTCGGTGCTAGATGCACCACCGTAACGAGGATAGAGCGGGGAGGAGTTTATTCCGACTTCAGAAGGTAGCCGTCGCCTCAACATCCCAAAGAAAACACTAAAAAACAGCCTAAATACAAAATGAAAAACCTCCCGCCGGCGAGAGGTCGTGGTCCGCCACATCTCCAAGACCCTAGGGCCACAGGAAGCGATCAGGACCGGCGATGTCGCCAGCGAGAGGACGAAACCCTAGATGGATTCTTAGCTAGCTCGTGATCGCCGCTCGGTCCTGGCGGGCTACATACCGGTTTTGTTCCTCCCCACCCCCAATTAATTGCTTTATTGTAATGCATTTTAGTATCTACGCCTCTGTTCTTAAATACTTTCATCATTTTAAATTAGTTGTCTTAAAATTTTCTAAATATGGATGTATCTAGACATGATTTATAAGTAGATACGTAGACAAATCTAAGATAACTAGAGAAAACTAGAGACATAAGTATAAGAAGTTTTAGTAAGCTAATATCAAAGCCTAACAAAACATCTTATTTATGTTTAGTGAGGTAATTGATACTACCTCCGTCCCAAGAATTAAGACTTTTTTTTTTAAAATCAATCTATGTAATGTTTGACCAAATTTATAAAAAAATATATTAATATTTATAATATAAAATACATATCCTTTGATATATCGTGAAAATATATTCACATGATTTCTATATAATATCATTATTTTTTTAAACCCTTGGTTAAACTTTTCGCAGCTAGTTTTTTCAAAAAAAAAAAGGTGCTTGGGACGGAGGGGCTTCGTGTGTAGTAGTAGACTAAAAGACCACCAGTCCACTGCCACCAGGCACCAGTCAACAGCGGTCCACTGCCATCCCACACCGAGAGCAAGGTCTCCATCCCGTCCCCCCGGCAAAACCCTACCGGCCTCCGCCGCCGCATCCGCCATGGATGCCGCCAGCATCGATTCCGTCGTTCCCCACCTCATCTCCCTCCTCCCCCCGCCCTCCGTCCCCGCCGACAGGCCCGCTGTCGTTATGGCGGCGCGGGATGACGACGGCCAGGACCACATCGGCCGCCTCCCGGACAGCCTGCTCTCCAACATCGTCTCCCGCCTCCCCACCAGAGAAGCCGCGCGCACCGTGGTCCTGTCCACCCGCTGGCGCCACCTGTGGGCGGCGACCCCACTCCTCGTCGACGACGCCCACCTCAGGGCCGCCGACGGGCACCGCGTCTTGCGCGCCGTCTCGCGCTGCGTGGCCGCTCACCCGGGCCCCGTCCGCGCCGTGCGCATCACCCGCCTCTCCTTCCACCGGCAGGAGTACGCGCTCCAGCGCCTGCTCGCCGACCTCGCCGCCAAGAACGTCCAGGACCTCATCCTCTTCAACCGCCCCCGGCCGCTCGACATGCCGCTCCCCGACGACATCCTCGGCTGCGCCTCCCTCACCCGCCTCTACCTCGGCGTCTGGCGCTGGCGTTTCCCGGCCATTGCCGCCAACCCTCCTGCCTTCCCCAACCTCCACGAGCTCGGCCTTTTCCGCACCCTCATCGACGACAAGAAAGTCGATGCCTTGCTCGCGCAATGCCCCAAGCTGGAGATCCTCTCCTTCGCCATGGCGTCCAATTGCCCTTCACGCCTCCGCATCAAATCCCGCAGCCTCCGAGTTGTGATGGAATGGCGATGCGGCTTCGATGAAGTCACCATCGATGATGCCCCTTGCCTGGAGCGCCTACTCTTCGATAGCGTTGGTGACCGGAGACCCATCAAGATTGACCACGCGCCCAGGCTGGAGGTCCTCGGTTTCTTGGACCTCCAGCTCCACACGCTCGAGATTGGTGGCATTGTAATCAAGGTAACTGCCTCTTGAACCTTTCTGTTCTGCACTTACCATTCATCACGTGAATGTGTAACTAAATAATGTTCTCACCGTCTAATTTGCCTCGATGGCAGGCTGGGAAAACTGTGAGACCTTGTGCCATGCTGCCAAGTGTGAAGATACTTGCTGTCAAGGTGCGGTTTGAGAATAACATGGAGGCCAAGATGCTGCCCACTCTGCTCAGATGTTTTCCTCGCCTCCAGACGCTTCACATCAAGGTAGTATTTGTGTCCTAAGATATCTTCTCATCTGATAATTGTTTGTCCATTGCAATAATTCAACAAGATAATATGTGTTTCAGCTCATTCCAGTACTTGTTCATTCCTGTATATTCCAGAATCTGGACTCAAAATGTACATATCATTTCTGGCACTTCTAACTGTACTTTGGTGCAATTTTGGGATCGATATACGCTGACTAAGTCTTTTTTTTTGCTCAACTGCAGTCCATTCGGTCCACTTCACCAGATGCTGTTGATGATATGGATTTCTGGAAGTCCCCTGCCTCCTGCGATTGCCTTGAATCTCATCTGAAGACATTCGTCCATCACGGATATCACGGCCGGAAACATGAGGCGGGGTTTGGCAGTTACATTTTTAGGAATGGTAAGGTGCTCAAGTCCTATGGCATCATATATAGTGACAGTGATGATCGGGTAGTGGAGGGATCAGATGCAAGCAGTTCCAGTGATGATGCAAGCAGTTCCAGTGATGATGAGGTGGTGGAGGAAGGCCCAATGTCAGGTTCTGTTGGTGAGGGCAGTGTGTCATCAGGTGGTACCGTTGGTAAGGGCAGTGCGACATCAGGTAGTAACATTGTCAGGTATATTTCTCTTTGCCCCGCCTCCCCCTGCTGGAACTTTCAGAACGCCATTGACATGTCAGTGAAGGATCCCTTCTATGTGTTGGGGCGTGTCGTGGGCCGGATCAATCTTGTCGACAGTGGGACGGCACGCTAGACTGTGCTTTTGACGATGGTGCATGCTCGAGATATTTTCACTCAGCAGGTTTACTTTTCAGTGTTAAGGATGTGGTAGTTACTTGTTATTTGATAATTCCGTGTTGAACTAAGAAGGTAGACCAAGCCATGAAGGTCTGGAAGATAGTTTCACTAGTGCGTGGCACTATGAGTTCTGTATTTGGGAGACTTGTGAGGATTCTGTTTTGTGCAAGTAACTTATTGCATGTTGTTGTGCGCCTTTTGGCTTGTGTACTTGCCACATCCACAATCTATCTCTATGGTATCCTGATTTGTTCTTTTGCTGCTAAGTTGATAAATATCCTAGTTCCTGGAGTGCAAACTGTGTTACATATGTTTACCTATTATTCCTTGCCATTGCTACCCATTCTTCGTAAACAAGCAAAATTGTCTTTTTTGACCTGTGTTTGCACAATCTGGCCTACAGTTAATGAGCCTTGATGGTAAGAGCTCCTGTTAACATCGATCAATTGCCCATGACTGTAAATCTGGTCTGACTCGGTAAGAGTGTGCTAATTATCCTATTGTAAGATGTAACTCTTTTCTGAAGGATAGGTCTGTAAGCTGTATAAAGCAACACTGCTGAGCAAAATTCTGTGTGTGACGGCACATATTGCGGGTTAACTCTTTTACTCTCTTCGTCCTAAAAAGAATGTCTCAATTTAAATGTATCTATATACTAAGTAGTGTCTACACTATGGGAAAAAACTTTTTTGCCGTGTACCCACGGCTTTACCGTGTGCCTACTGGCTTGGAACACGACATAGACAAATGCTGTCGTGTAGGCTTCAGTAAACACACGGCAAAGTGCACAAACATGGCAAATTTCTGAAAAGGAACATGGCAAAGAAAATAAACTTGGCAAAGTTGACAACGGCACGTGGCATATGTGTCGTCACGACAACGAGGTGGTCCACTTGACGGAAAGGAGCTAACGGCTACAGACGGTGGCGATTTTGCCGTGTGTATTCCGCAGGATACACGACAAAGTTCTATTTTTTATTTTTTCTCATTTTATCACGTTAATTTTTGAAAAAAAATCATAAAAAAGTCTAATTTTAAAAATACAATAATAAATCAAAATTTATAGAAAAATAAGATCTATACACTCAAATATTAGATATTTATGGTGATTAAGAATCTTCATGCTCGCCGTTTTGACCATAGTTTAAAATGGGCATAAAAAATTTCAAAAACGATCAAAACAATGTGAAACCTTCGCGTGGTGTCACATCATGTGACATAGTTGGAATGAAAAATATCAAACTTGGTATATTGATTATGTCTCAAAAAAACTTTCACAAAATAACCTATCCCATTCGAGGTTTACTGGTTTTTGGGCCTAATGATCAATGTTATAAATAGAATCAAGGCATAGTTTGTGATAATGTAACTATATTATGCATGCATGTGCATCATGGGATGACAAACAATGTTGCAGTAGGAAGTTTTCCTTTTCGTCGCATCAAAAAGCCATTTTCCATTTTTCGAGCGCAAAAAAGGAGATTTTGTGAAGCAACCACCAAATGGCTAATTGAAAATGTTACCATCCTATTTTTCAAAAATACAGACCACCTTACATGGACAATGTCCTAACAGGGAGATCTCAAACCTTTTCTTCACCCCTGGTGAAAAATACAAATTTATGTCAAATCGGTAGGAAGTGGGTCAGATATGAACTACAGGTACATGATCTGATGCTCATGATTTGTTACAAAATTCATTTTTGAGTTCACAATATGTTATTTCATGATAGATCCAATGCAAGTTTAGCGAGGCTCGGTCCCGAGCTAAGAATCTTCATACCCCTGTTCAACAAAGTTTGACGATAGTTTTAAAAAAGGCATAAGAAATTTAAAAATGATCCAAAAAATGTGAAGCCTTCGCGTGGTGTCATATTATGTGACATAGTTGGAAGAAAAATATCAAACATGGTATATTGATTATATCTCAAAAACAAACTTCACAACATGACCTATCTCATTCGAGGTTTCCTGACTTTCGGGTTAAATAACCAATATTATGGCCAGAATCAAGGCATGGTTAGTGATAATGTGTCAATATTATGCATACATGTGCATTATGGGATAACGAACAATGTTTCAGGAGGAAGTTTTCCTTTTCGTTGCACCAAAAAGCCATTTTTCATTTTTCGAGCATAAAAAGGGGGGTTTTGTGAAGCAACCACCAAATGGCTAGTTCAAAATACTACCACCCCATTTTAAAAAATACTAGACCACCTTACATAAACAATGTCCCTGCAAGAGGATCTCAAACCTTTCTGTTCGCCCCTGGTGAGAAATACAAATTCCTGTTGAATCGGAAGGAAGTGGGTCAGATATGAATTATAGGTACATGATCAGGTGCTCATGATTTATTAAAAAAATCATTTTTAGGTTTATAATATGCTATTTTATCATAGATTCCATGCAAGTTTAGCGATACTCAGCCCCGAGCTAAGAATCTTTATGCCCGTCATTTTGACCATAGTTTGAAACTAGCATAAAAAAATAAAAAAACGATCGAAACAATGTGACAAGGTTTATCAATCATTTTTAGGTTCACAATATTATATGGATGTCATATTTGGACTCCTTTCTTTTGTTGATCGATTTAGACATTTTATTTTTCAAATTCCGATTTACGGATTTAAATATATGAATTATTCCATATTAAATAGAAAAAGACAAAAAATAAAATCATTTTATTTTTTATTTGGATTCAATATTATTATTACTTATTCATTGTTGTCTACTTAAATAATTGTTTGAAATCTAAAACAGAAATGTGTGACATCACGGTCCAAGAGTTAATAGGATTGATATGAAAGTATTACCGACAAGGTATAATTTTTTTCTCGGAAACTCATTGGAAGAAATGAAGAAGTTAAGCGTGCTAGGGATTGAGTAGTGTCAGTATGGGTGACCGAAGAGGAAATTTGTCTATGAGTGCAATTTAACCTAATATTAAGAATACTTAGGTTAAAAATATCCTATACAAGATTAATAGAGTCAAAATATTTAAATAAGTTTGAAACAAAATTGATTTTTTTTCATTTTTTTTGAAAAGCCAGCCTCTTTGTCGTGTACTTCTCGACGAGACACACGGAAAATAATAAACATCGTCATCTCCAAAGAAACTGTTATCTCACTTTACTTTGCTATATCTACGCGTAAGACACACGACAAAGACCCTTTGACGTCGCCAATGTTGTCATATAGTTTTTGTCGTGTGCTTATACACGACAAAGTTTTTGCTATGTGCCAGGGACCCTTTGACGTGTATTTTGCACACACGACAAAGAAGTTTTCTCCCATAGTGCTAGATGTATTCGAATTTAGACGAATCTGCAACATCCTTCTTATGACGAAGGATTTTTAGGACCGAAGGAGTACTATTGGTTGGATCATTGGATAGTTGCTAACTCACTATCTTGGTCGTAGATAAAATGACACATTTCACCACTTTTTGTTCTCTGTTTTGCACGTTTGATGTTGTTTTTGTATGTTTTACTGGTTATTGGTCGAATGTGTTGTAACTCACCAGTTGTTATCTGATCAATAATTTAGTCCGATAAACTAGAAACTTATAGGTGGGCTCCTAATGTCAATGCTCTAATTTATGCACAAACATTGTAGAATGATTAACATAGTAGAAAGCTTAAACATAGTAGAAAAATAATTATTTATCCAAAAATTATGATTTTTTGTCCACTCTAAGATGTAATACACTTACTTTATAGGATACATCAATGTTTACTCAAAATGATTGGTCTGTTTATTTTTACAAAACAAATACTCATGTGACACTCAACAAATTATAGGGAAATAATTATCTATATAAAATTATGAAAAAATTATGGATGCCTCATAGGGTGTAATGAACCAAACCTAACTTGATCGCATAGGCGGATCCATAGGGTGGCCAGGGTGGTGCATGTACCACCCTGGAATTTCGATTCAGCCCATATACCATATAGAAAAAAAGGAAAAAGCTCATCTACTGACACAAACACGTACGAGAGTGCGAGACCCTATTCGGACATTCGGTCAATCCCTTGTTCACTTTGCCTGGTTCCTCAGTCCCGAGCCGGACCCCATCGCCGCCTCGCCGTGAGCAAGGTTCTCGCCGCCGCTTCTGGCCGTCATGTCTCCACTCCCGGCGGCCACCACACTTCCTCCCTCCCGCCTGGTCGCCTCCCTGCCTCCCCATTCCTCGCGGCCCGCCTTCCCGTTACCTAATGGCCTAAGCCTAGAGCAGGGAGGCTGGCAGCATCCTACGGCCACGGGACAAGGCGTATAGTGGAGAAGGCCATTTTAAGCCGTTTCATCCATCTCTAGCAGGCGCTGGTCAACAGAAGCTCAATTCCCCAAGTCTCATGTGGCTTAGCTAGGTAAATTCAACCAAAATTACAAATTTGGCATTACAACTGATTGATTATTTAGGATTGATGTCCAATAAATTGTAGTAAATTACTAAAATAGATTGAACAATTTTTTTATATAATTGTTGAAGAATGAAGAGGGTCGAAGATTGTAAGATCCCTCCTTTATAAAGGAAAAAGGATCCCTGTGATTGCAATGCTAGTCCCTGGATCAATGCTAGCATCCACAGTTTAAGATGAAGTACACAGATACAAAGGTCATTATTACAGCCATTCCAGAGATAAACATAGTCTTTACAACTCTAAGGCCACAGGCCTAATACAAGAGTTTGAATGAGTAAATAAATAAAAGTCTTCATCTTCATGTGCCACAGGCAAACATGTTGAGTGTAGACTCATGACACCTAATCCTCATCAGAGTAACCTGCAACATCACAAGTTACAGCCACAGTGGGTCAATATATTGGAATAGTATTGTCAAGTGATACCTTAGTATAATTTAGGTGGACTAGATACTATATGCAATTTGGCTAAGTGTAGCTTGGCTTGATTTTCTCAAAATAGGTTTTGCCTATTAGTTGAAATCACTAAGTTTTTCTTTGTCAAAACTTTTTCCAAGGAACCACCAATAGACATTGAGGTCCTTCACCCTTGTTCACCCACAAGTTTTTACTTAGAAATTGGGATGAGAAGATTCTTGATAGCTTCCATGTCTTGATGCTCAAGTTGTCCATTACCATGGACTTGGCTAAGTACTTAGATTCTTCCATCTGCAGAGGTTGTGCACTTTCCCCACCAGACTTGGTTTCACCAAGACAGGACCTTTCAGAAGCCTTCCCTTAGACCAAATGGACGCGTTCCAACCTATCATCCCACTACCACAATCTTTCCAAATGGCTAAGTTCTAGCAACCTATGTGATCCAGGCAGAGCCCATATTGCCAAGTGGCTGCACTACAAGCTTCTTAACACTTGGCCTCTAAAATCTCTTTGTTCCTGGGTGGCTTACCACAAGTGAGATACACAAGGTAAACCATAGAAATGGGCCTTGTGTAACCACTCAACATAAACCAAACCTTCCATTCCACCCAGGTGTTTCATTAACTTAGTTGTTTTATTAGGTAAAACCTAAGTCCAAAGACTTAGAAATATTTTCATCATAGCATGTATATTTCACCAACCCTTGTTTGCTACTAGCTAGGCTAAGCATGGCATATATAGTAACTTAACTTAGAATTTCCCTAGCAATTCTACAACTACTAGGATTTCCCAACATGGCATATAAGAAAAAATAATATCATGCAAGACTTAGTAAAAATATTTCTAATGCTTAGTATAAAACATGGGATAAAAATATTCATGAAGTACCACTTGCCTTGGTAGTTTGGAGAGTAGCTACACTCCTCACAATCACAATCACTAGCACCAAAATCTACACAAAGAATCATAGCCACAATCACATACAAAACATATACAATCAAAAATATATGCAAGCATGCAAAATGATATGTGATGATTTTAAAAAACTCAACAAAGCAAGTATACAGTACTGATTGATAAACAAGTTAAAAACTTGCCAAACAACATTTATTTAAACCTTAATTCATTTTCCAAACCATTCATATACTCAATTTAGTCCTACACAAGTTTCTGCAAATAAAACCTTTTTAACAGAAGCAAAACTTTAAACACATTGCATATTTAGAAATAGCTTGCTCTCCTGATTCCAACGATATAAAATTTGTCAAATTCTAACGTGGGGATCAAAAGTTATAGCCAAATCAAATTCAAACATTAATCAGATTCAAATCCTGTTTTAAATCTAAACTCCAGCCACGCGGCAGCGTCTGATTGGACGACACCGTTTCACTCTGGATCACGCTCGGCTACCGTTGGATCTAACTAAACACGCACGGCTCAGATCTAAACTTAACGTTTCGCTCGCGTTCTATCCTACCCGCAAGATCTAGATCTAACGGTGCTCAGCACCCGACCATCAAGTGGCGGCGCTGGCGGCGGCGACAGGCGGCGGCGCGCTCTGTCAGTGGCAGAGCTGGTGAACAAGGTCGCCCGGAAAGGTGGGAGGATGCTCACCAGGTTTGCAGCGACGAGGAGAAGCTCAACTTGCCCTTGGTTGGCGAAGGGACGCTCGGAGTTGCCAGGGATTCCTCGCCGGAGTTCGCGAATGCGTCGGGTACGGCTGCTCGTTGACATTGGCAAAGATACAGATCATGCCAGGGCAAAATAGACAGTGCGTCAGATGCGCGGAGTAATGCTGGTCATGCGAGTGTCAAACAGAGGGCAAGGCACGGTCAGAACTAACCAGGAAGACTTGCCGGAGTTGATGGTGTCGTCTGACTCGTGTTGTCGCCGATGTTGTCGAGGCTCTAAACGATCCTAGCATGCACCAGAGGGGTCAGGAGATGCGCATGGTTGCAGAGATTGTACTGGCAAGGCTAGAGGTCAAGGGGCGCGGGGAGTTCACCGGAATTTGATGCCGAAGTTCGTCGGTACCATGGCAGTGTTCGGCGAATTGTGGGCAGCCTGGTGGCGTGGCGTCTGTGCTAGGTGAGGGGAAATGGGCGGCGAGGGGAGGTGGTCTTATAGCCAGAGCGGGGGCGTAAATCTCTCGCCGTATCAATGCAATTTAAGCGCGGCATCAGTGCAGGGAAACGGCAGCGGCGAGCTGGTCATCGGCGTTGATTGAGGACGAAGGGTGACGCGGCGGTGAGGGCCCAGCTGTCAGCGAGTGGGTACACGCGCGCGGGTGAGAAACAGAGGGAGAGGGGGAAACCCGGGTGGGCTGGCTTCTTTTGCATCATGGGCCAGAATCCTGGCGCCGACCCTTTTCCTTTTCTCTAATCCTTTTTTTTTCTGTTTTCAATTTCAGGAACCAAATTCCAATGATTTCAAATCCTATTTGAATTCAAATCTATTCAGGGTTTGTGTAGTATGCAACAGTGACATTTCTGGGCATAAAACCAAGTGGTCACTTTGAAATAAATAAGATAAGCAGTGGCATAGCACTAGTTTGAATAAGTTTTGAAATTGGTTTTTGATTCACATTTATTTTGAAACTTTGGTTTAAAACTTAGCAATCTAGTAAAACTACCTGAGAGCAATAAGACAACAAAGTTTAATTTCATGTTCAACAATCTCCTATTGGAGAGTAACATTTGTTTCAAAGGCTAGTCACATAAAATAATGAGCTCATATGCTCCTGTTTTTGAAGTGATTTGTTTGAAATGAAAACATATGATCATGGATGCATGGATGATATGCATAAGTTTGAAACATGTTTCTAGGGATGTTACAAAGATATGCCAGATATTTTGTATCTTTATCAGAGACATGCAGCAAAGATGAAGGCTTCTTAATCTCCTGCCCGAGCAGCGGATGTGGCGGAAGAGAGAAGTGAAGAAGTTGTGATGGAAGAGAAAATTGAAGAATCAATGCAAGAGGGAGTTTTTGAAGATGGACCACCCTACATGAAAATCCTGGATTCGCCACTTCTTGATCGTCTAGCAATTTGAACAAATACTTTTGGATTGACAATATTTGATCCTGTTATGTGAAGGAAAAGTCAAAGTAAACTTCTGGATGGATAATTTATGTTTAAAAAATAGTATCACTACACATACTAAAGCATTATAGAATAAATATTTGATGTTCCTATGATTTAATTAGTGTGCTACGATTAATCATTGGCAAGTGCTAGTCGTGTGTCGGCGTGGAGCCGGGAAGAGCGGGAGCAACAAGCCACGAGAAGAGAAGACGGGTCCGATGCCACCGCTCGAAGAAGAATGACGTGAGGAACCGATATGTACATCCATTTGATAACATGGATTGCGACGGCTGCTGCGTTTGACCATACGGGTTGCCTTCAGGGCGAGGGGCTGGTTCATTTTTTCCTCTGTTGCCGGCGGGTGGCGTGGGCGCTACTGGCTTGGTTGGAATTATGATGGTGGTCCTAGGGTTCATCGCACATCAAGACGTCGATCTGCTTGATGCCTATCTTCAGTGATATGGCTGGAGTGTCGAGTTTCGGAAGGCTTTGTCAGCGTAGTCCTGTGGACAAATCATTTGTGGGTATTGCCAAACCGTATGGGATTCGGTCGCGTGCAACCATGTTTGGTTTCAAAGGGAGCGAGACGAAACTCTGCAGTCTATTGCCATTGTGGGGGTATTTCCTTAATTCCATGGTGAAGTTAGTGTGCGGAGAATGTCATGAAAGAGACTAGCAATGGTGGTTCGAGTCCTGGTGGTGATGAGGAATTGGCTAGGTGATTCATGACGTGTTGCATCAGCATCGGAAAGTGGGGGTAGTAGCACCGGAGAAGTTCAGGGTCTAAGCTTTTAGGGTGAAAACCCAAGGTGGTCTTAATTGGTTGTGCTTGGTAATGGTCTTGATGAAGACATTATTTTGAGAGCGTGGATTTTTCTCCTGGGTGAAAGCCTACGATATATGATTGGGCGATGACGGCGCTTGTGCATCATTCTCTTCTTGAAGGCGTTGTTTTTGAAAAAGTTGGATTTCTGGTGCTGTCTTGATGATGTTGATTTGTTGTTATAAGGAATAGATCACGATAGCAGGATTTTTTTATAATTCTTCTTTATTTGTTTGTTTATGTGTATCCTTTGTTGCAGATGCTGAGTGTAATATATTACCTTTGTAAAAAAATATAGTCGCAATGGACATAAAAATTCTGAGCGAGGCGCCGATCTGCTTTGCTCCCATATGCTACGCTTTGCTCCCATATGCTACGCTTTCGAAAGAGTGTTTCATGCATCAGTCTCTTCATTGGTGTTTAGATCCCTAGTTATTGGTTGGTTCCGTGTATAGGTCAGTTGAAGACATTTTGTTTTGTCTTGAAGTGAGCAAGTGTGGTGCCTATATGTCGTTTTTCTTTTGCATGACACACAACTCTATTACAGTAATACTTCCTCCGTTTAGAAATATAAGATGTTTTACCTTTGTGAAGTAAATGTATTTAGACACCTTTTAGTGTGTAGGTTTAAATAAATCTATACACTAAAATGTGTCTTGCAAATTTGCATTTGTCTTACTCATGGATAAACAAGATGAAAACGGATTTAAGTATATTGGTTTTGTAGTAACATCTTACATTATGAGAGAAAGGGTGTACTAGAATTAATTTCATGTCATTGTTACGGATTCTCCAACACTTCATAGACTCTCGTGCGATGGAGAATGGAAAAAAGGTTGGCGAGCTCCTGTGGCGGAAGGGTGGGAGAACCTCGTTGCTTCGCTCGTAAGATAGATAGTACGGTTTCATGCAGAGGCGGCATTACAACAAATATGGTGGTCACGATTCTTTGTTTTGCTCCTTCAAGTGGCGAGCGGGGAAGTGTTTTTCTCAATCACTCAGAGTAGCAGATCTAGGTTTGTGGTCATGGTTGGTGAGATGGAATTGTGTTCTCTAGTTTCAACCCTGTCATGCTGTTGTGTGCTTTGATGTCCAGCTGAAAGAACATTTTATAATCCCTAGTGTTTTGTGTGTTAGATAACAATATCAAGGATTATTTAATGTGTGTTGAAGTGTTGCAGCCACCTATGAGAACAAGGGAAAGGATTCTGTTTTTTGGGGGGCGGATAATCCGCCTCACTGGGCGGATAATCCGCCTCCTCTTCCCAAGTTGGCGCAAGCCCCTGAGGCGAATTTGGGATTCTCCGGCCGGATAATCCGCCTTGCCATCGCCATGGCGCAAGCCCCAGAGGGGGCGGAGTTTTGGCCGATTTCGGCTTGGATACTCACTGGGGCGGATTATCCGCCCCCCAAGATCTTCACCAAGGCGCAAGCCTCAGAGAGGGGGCGGAGTTTCCCCCGGAGAATCCTCCCTTGGGGCGGAGTTTTCCCAAGGGGGCGGATAATCCGCCCCAAGTGGGGGGCGGATAATCCGCCCCCATAGTTGTGCAACGGCCAGATCTGGGGAGGGGGTATTTAAGCCAGCCTTCCCCCTCCTGCTAGAACTCTTGATTCAGCTTGAAAAGAATGATCGATCCGAAGCTTCATCCAAGAGTGCTCCACCTAGATCCACCCAAAGGCCCCATCCCTTGGGGAATCAAGGAGGAGAACTCGATCTTCATCATCGCAATCAAGCGCTTCATCTCCTCTCCATTCATTTGAGAACCCCGATCTAGTATTTCTTGCAAATACCTAGATCCTTGTTTTTGTTTATATTGATAAACCTTGTTCTTGTGGCAGCTTGTTGTCATCTCGGGAGCCCCAATTGGCCAGGTGTGTGCCCGATAGTGTTGTAAAAGGCACGGTTCCCTCAAGGGATCCAATAGTGGAGAAGGTGGACCAGGCCTCTCGTGGCGAGATCCATCGGAGAATAGGGTGAGGCCTATTGTATGGCGTGGTGGTCTTATAACCGCCCACCCTCCAACGCAAATGTACTTCCCTTAACAAGGAAGGAACTGTAAAACAAATCTGTGTCTCGCAGTGCTCCACTACGGTTTCCTCGCTCCTCTTTTACGTGCTTAGTAGTTAGGGTTACATATAGGGAAATTCTCGTAGTTGCATACCTAGAGAATTTACTTTGTGTCAAGACTAAAATTGAAAAAGTATTAAAAATTGGTTAGCACCTATTCACCCCCCTCTAGGTGCCCATACGATCCATTTCAATTGGTATCAGAGCCTCAGCTCTTATTTCGGGCTTAACCGCCTAAGAGAAGTATGGGTTCCAAGGGAGATGGTAGTGATGCTCCGGAGGTAGTCACCATGAACGATCTCAAGACGTTGGAAACAACCTTGGTGAGCTCAATGGAGACTAAGATGGAAGAGATGCGTCAATTGATAATGCGTCTCTCCACATTCGCAGCATCACCTCCATTTAACTCTGAGGATACCACTCCGCAATCCAAGGAAACAGGTAAAACTGTTTCCAAAGATAACGAAGTGGTAGGTGATGATACTAGCAAGAGCTCCTCCTCGAAAAAGGATAGCGGTAAGGATGGATACAATGAGGTTTCTCATGTGTATTCCCCTGATCCGCCTATCCCTCACCCACATATACATAATAGGGGCGATTCACCCAAACTTTCAGCATCTACTTTCTCTCAATGGCAATTTTTGATGAAATCTCATGTGTGCAGTTCCTCCATAGAGTTGTGGAAGATCATCGAAAATGGTCTTCATGTTGGAAACCCCAACAATCTCACAAGAAGAGAAGTGGTCGATAGCCAACTCAACGCTACAACTCTACACATGATACAGCTTGGTGTGGGTGACAAAGACATGCCACACATTCAGCATCTTAGCACAACTAAAGAAGCTTGGGATGCCCTCACCGAGCTCTTCATCGAAATGAAAGTATGAGAAGGAATAGATATGATGCCTTGAGCAATGAAGTCAAGGATTTTATATGATGGATGGAGAAGACCACGAGGACATGTATAGGAGGCTCAAGGCAATAACTACAACCTTTAGAAACCACTTCTGCAGCTCATGTTGATGATGCTTGGATCAAGCGCAGTATGTCGGTGCTCTTATGCCATTTGAGCACTGATTTGAAAAGTCTCCAAGGTAGGCATAACTATCACCTCATGTCATCCAATGAGGTAATGCAAGAAATGGCCGCTTTCAAAGTGGCTGCCAAGAATGTCAAGATGCTCGTGCTCGAGCTATGGGGATGCAAAAGGGGTCAACATGGCCTTGAAGACTAGTGTGATTGATCATGATGAATATGCGATAGAAGGTTTGGACTCCGAGGATATAAAAGGATCCACGGACAATACTTGGCTCTTTATGCAAGAAACTTTTGGAAATATCCACCAAGGCTAAAGTGAACTAGATCGCAAGAGGATCCTATGGAAGAAAAGAAAATGGTCCCAAGTCGAGAACATGCTTCAATTGTGGTGACCGGCAGACTTCAGATGAAAGTGTCCATATCAAAGTAGGGAGGATAATGGAGGAAGACTCATTTTCAAGGACAAATCAAAAGCTCCACGAAGAAAGCAGTTAAAGAAGAATGCTCCTTTCAAGAAGCAACCAAAGATTGTTCTAGTGGCTCAAGAAGAAGATGAGGACGAGGACGATAGCTCTCAAGAGGTGGCTGCTATAGCCACCACATCTACATCAACATCTCTCTTCGACTCTCCGAACAAAAACATCATCAACAAGAATGCTACTTGCCTCATGGCAAGAAGCTCCGAGGTAACTTCTTCTAACTCTTCTTTTCCCAAGGCTATGATAGACATGGATGATCCTGCTAGTCTTAAGGTTAAGAAGAGATTATTGCTTTGGATTATTTCTATACGAACTTACAAGGTGAGCACAAAGTTCGTTTTGAGGCTCTTATGGATCAGCTGGCCCAAAACGAAGCACTCCTCGAAAAAAAGGGCAGAATTGAAAGGGAGGATGCAATGGAAATTGCATCCCTAAAAAATGCTCTTGAAGAAAAAGAAGAAGAAGCTCGGGTCTCTCTTGAAGACAGACTTGAGTCTATGGAAGAGTCACATGAAGAAATTGTGACTAAACTCGTTAAGGAACGTGACAATGCTGTCACCAAGGCAAAGAAGTTAAAGAAGGAAAGGATTGACTTTGGGGCTGCTCATGATAGACTCTCCGAGGAATTGGAGAAACTTGACAATGCTCACAAGGCGTTGAAAAACGAGTTCTCTATTCTCAATGAGTCACATGATCAGCTTTAAAGTCGATTGGACAAATATGATACTCCTAGCTCGTCAAACTCAACATATAGTAACAAGGAAAATGCCAATGTGGAAAAAGAAGTGATCAAGGACATCACTACCAAGGACTGTTATCGCCATATTTTGGCCAAAGAAGGAGATGGGCCGTAATCAATATGGGCTTGGAAGATACGTATATTCAACGTGTTGTTGAATCGGCCTTGTACGTGGATTTGGGCTAAATTGCCCGTGTATCTTGTATCATAGTAGGTTCCGTTTCAGTTTAGGTAAAGATAGAGTTGTAGAGTTATTCCAAAGATAGAAAGTCTCCGGACTATAAATATGTACCTAAGGTTATCGAGAAAAGGAGGACAATCACGTTCACAACAAACATAATCTCTACAAGATCGCCACCCTTGTTTCTAGGGTTTCTTCGGTAGTAATATGTCCTAGATCGCATCTTGCGATCTAGGCGATTTTACTTATGCGTTATTTGGTGTTACTCGTCAAGCCTTGTTGATGGCGAGTAACACTACTATCATAGATCTGTTGAGGCTAGCATTGGTGCTGTTCGTTATAATTGTTTGAGTTATGCTGCCTCTAGTTACCTCGCTACCTTTGCACTTTTTCCCAAGTGCGAGGGTAGCATCTTGCTTGATATTTATTTAGTTGATTCGATCTGTTATGGTTATGCCTTGTTCACCAAGGTTTAGTTTGATATCTACGTAGTCAGGCCTTGCAAACGGGTTGAACGATCCAGTAGTACGTAAGGACGTGGTTTGCTAGTTCTAGAGAAGTTGTTCCGGTAATTGACTTTACGTCGGTTGTTAGGCCTCCTCTAGGGTTAGTTCTCTTCATATTTTGTACCTGCCAGGCTCAATTACGTGTAGGACGTTCCAGTTACGTGGTGAAAACATTAAACTATCGTAGATCGATTTAACTTGTAATGATAAAGCAAAACCCCATGTTATCGTAAATCTAATGCAGAACCATGGGATAATCGGCTCTAGGAGCGATTCACGAAACTCAGAGCCGGTCACGGCTCGAATTTTACGATACTTGTTTACCATGCAGAAATCAATCGAGCAATCCTTCACCTTCACCAGGTATAGGTCGTGGCACGCCTCGAACCAAGCCAGACGCCGTCGGAGTTTTGCGGGTCAGCCGTGCCGAGGGACCAGGGCCCACCAGCAGCCTGGAGCCTCCGGCTCTTCGTGTTGCTCGTCGCTGCTCACGGTGGGTTTGACAGCAACACATTCTCGCACGCCGTGGGACTTTCAACAACATCTCGTATCAACATCCGACATGAGGGGATGCACCCACGCATCTGACGAGCTGCTCAAGAGCACAAGGCGGCATGACGAGATCGAGCTCTCTTGAGCCGATCTCATCGGCTCTTTTGAGAGGACCCGTAAGCATGGCATCAAGTGGAGGGGTTCTCACCAGGGTGCTCTTGATGAGGTGGATTTGTCTGCTCCGGAGGAGCGCACTGCAGCTCTGACAGAAGTCAACTACATGGTGGCTCATTCTCTTCACCGCCATTACGAGAGCTGTGAACGCTTTCGAGCGGATCGCAGTCATGAGTTCAGAGATCATGAAACATCATTACTCTCCGTCAGGCCTACTGGGACCCACCAGGAGAAAGACCGCCTGTGCCAGGCCGCCACGCCATTCACACTTGCAGCTCCGAGCCACCGGGGCAGCGGCGACGTCGTCTACAAGGTCGGATGCGACCCGAGCGATTGCCGCCTGTTTGAACCACCTAAAGAAATCCCACATGGATATGTGTGCACTTACGCCGGATCGCAACAACGACACGCACCAACCAGGTTGCAACCGCAGGATTTCTGCGCGCAGAGTTCTGAGCAGAGTTCAAGCGCTCGAGCAAATATGCGATGGACGCCGACAACAAGCGTGGCTAGCCAAGTATGCCACCGAACGAGTCATGAGAATCTATCCTCGATCTCAAACGGGAGCAAATCCGTACCATCTTGAGAGACCCGGCTTCGCGTCAAGAGAAGGACAATCGCTATTCAAAGCCGTACCCAACGAGTTTGATCGATTCCGCCACCCAAGTATCGGCTCCCGAGTTCTCAAGGTTTAGCGGGTCAAGGGTCGAGCTCGATCGAGCACGTGAGCCGATACCGCATGACTAGGCATGATTTCGCATCGGATCGATTCGCGTAAGGTTCTTTTGCGCAATCTCCGACAGACCAGCTTTTGGGTGGTACACCTCGCCGCCACCGATTCGATTCAGACTGGAAGCAACTGGAAGAGCGATTCCACATCCAAAGATCATTCGAGGCTACCGAGGTCGGCATTGCGGCACTGCACAGTACAAAAGCGGGAGAAATCAGAGCCGAGTACATCCGGTACCAGATCACAAGAACCGATGTTACTCATCTCGCTTAATCGAAAAGGAAGCAATGGCGGTTGGGTCTCTCAACACCCATCAAGGATCTGCTTTCCAAGTAGAGTACAACTCATTGGCACATGGCCTGAAGTTGACAATGTATGAACAGCGCCACCTGAGTTGTACCAAGACAAGTTCAAACGTCCGATAGGCCTGGTCGATCTGAAGAAGAAGATCCTACACAAGACCAGGAGGTGGCCGTGAATGAATGGGCTCGGGGCGATCTCAGATCTGCAAATGGGTGAAACAGAAGGGCTGCAAAAGGGTTCGACTGATGAGCAAAGCCGAGCAGATATTCGATTCTTCTTGAAGGAGAAGCGGTGAGGTTGCCCGGCCACAAAATCCCCACGGCTCGGGAGATGAACGGAGACCATACGCAAGTGGCATCACTCGTTCACCCACACCACCGATGATGCAAAGAGCGTCGCCAGATCCAAACAGCAATAGAGCAAGGCCGTCGATCGGGGCGTTCGCCATGAAAGTAGACACAAACCCATTTCTGGCGTCAACATGGTAGAGCACGGCCACTCCAGAGGCGCATACCGAGTTCTCGTTCGATGTTAACATGGCAGGATCGGTACCGCCATGGCACATACAAGGAGGAAGGCTCGGGCAAAAGAAAGAGGAGGATGGTCCACACGACCGCCCACCACGATGACAAAGGTACTTAATCGAGCAAAGGTCGAGCGTGCGATATCGAAGCCACACTCCACGCACCTCCCGAATAAATACGGCGTCAAGATGATCGGGCGCCCGGAGCGATAGTGACGATGAAAGATATGAGCACCTCTCTGGGAACGTCAAAGACAAGGAAGGCGTCGGCAAGCATTGGGATTGCCCTTTCTTCCAAGATTGCTGGACACGGGAATGAGCCGATTGCCTACAATCGATAATCGCCCGAATGTGGACAGCGAAGGAGAACACGGGCCGGTTAGGTGTTCAGGCCTCTCCCACCTCGTAGCCGATCTGAGAGAGTCCGCTCGAGCAAAAGATCGCGAGGAGCCAAGGGATGACAAAGAAGAGGACAGATATCACCGTCAAGGTGGTGTCCCGACGGACTCGAGACATACCAGGTAGAGTGCAGCGGTTGCGTAATTTGGAGGAAGCGAGCGCGAGATCTTCATGCTCTAAAGAAAGCACGACTGATCTAGCCGTTAAAATTCGGAGACCTTGGAACGGAAGATCGCCGAAAAGGAAAGAGTGGTGCCCCAAATGTTGAAAGCCGATGCAAAGACATCGCTGGCACAAACATGGTGTTCATACTTCCGTCGAGTTCTGCCCAAGAACCGCGAGCTACCGGGCACAGTTGATCGCGCCCACGGCCGGTTATCTTTGAGAAGCCACGAAAAGGGCTACAAACATCCGAAAGCCCTGCACTACGAGGTTACATCAATGGGCAACTGTCGGCAAGATGTTGGTGGACACCGAGCGATCAATATAATGCCATACTCCATGCTACGGCGTTTGGGACGCCCACTGCAGATCGATCAAAACCAACGTCACGTTAAGCGACTTCAGCCGATTTGAGACGCAAGGCGTCAACGTGGATCTCGACCGTGGCGTAAAAACCATCCCTACGTCATTCTTCGTCGGCGGCAAAAGCACCTCGCTGTCTTGCTAGGGAGAGATTGGATTCACGCTAATTGTGCATTCCGTCCACGATGCACCAAAGGTCTGATACGGGATGGAGATGAAGTGGAGGTCATCCATGCGATGATTCTATCGAGATCTCCATAGCCGCATGAACGTGCGAAGCGAAGACCAAGAGCCGATCTCGGAATCAACCTAGACGGCTGTGAGCATTGAAGCTACAAAAACGGGTGAGGCTGGTCTTATCCACCGCGGCACAGAGTAGCAAAGTCCACGATCATGGTACGGCCGATCCTGCGATCGCCACAAAAATAAAAAGCAATCATCGACAAGCAGATCATGTAGTCGTAGGCAGAGATGCCCCGCCATTGTAAAACAATAAGGTGTAAACCGTCTGACTAATGCAATAAAAAGGGGCGATTCAGCAATCGCCCAAATTATTTTTGTTATCCTCACCTACTATTTGCCCCGTGTTTAGCATCGATTTGACAGTGTGAAAGCTAGGGTATGGGTTTACATCCCGATGAACTAGAAGAGATCGACATTGGTCCGGGATAAGCCACGACCAACATTTATCGGCAAAAAGTTAGATCCGAGTCATGGGTCCGATGATAACCCTGTTGAAAAATATCCGATCGCCGCTGGGACTACAGAGATGCAGGTTAGACAGAGCATCATTGAGCATCGACTCGCTTAAAGGATTTCGCCATTCCGTAGCCGAGCACGGCGATGAAGGCCGAAATTCGGAAGAAGTCAAGGAGGTCGAGAAAATGTTGACCAAGTTAATCGTGCCATGCGGTATCTTTGAATGGATTTCTAGTATCGCACTGTAGATAAAAAGGATGGCCGTTGGCGTGTTGCCATAGATTTTCGGGATCTCAGAGCTACCCCAAAGGATGAGTATCCGATGCGGGCGAGACGTTAATCAACGCAATGCCGGTCATAAGATCTTGAGCTTCATGGATGGCAATGCCGTTACAACCAAATTTTATGGCTCCGACATACACAAGACTGCATTCGAGTCCCGTGTTCTGGGGTTGTTTGAGTATGTAGTCATGACGTTTGGACTGAAGAATGCCGGCGCCACGTACCAAAGGGCCATGAATTATATTTTCCATGATCTGATCGGCAAGCTGGTGGAAATTTACATCGATGACATGGTGGTCAAGTCTGCTTCAGTGCAAGGACACTTGGACAATCTGCAACGTGTCCTGGACCGCACAAGAAAATTTGGGCTACGGATGAATCCAAAGAAGTGTGCCTTCGGGGTGACGGCCAGTCAGTTCTTGGGTTTTTTGGTCCATGAACAAGGAATTGAGATCGGCCTGAAAAGTCAGGAGGCAGTGCGAACAATGAAGCCACCTACCACAAAGAAAGAACTGCAGTCTCTCATCGGGAAGATCAACTTCCGTAAGATTCATCTCCAATGTCGTGAAGAATAGAGCCGTTCATGGATGGTGAAAATTAAATCGACGAGGAATTCACTTTGGGGCGAACAACAACAAGCCTTCGACGAGATCAAAGAATATTTGAAGCCGCCGGTGTTGGTTCCGCCCACGGACAGTTCTTTCTACATTTACTTGTCGATGGTACGCCCATCGCCTCGGTGGTGGTGCAAGTTTATGATGGGCGGAGGTCGATTTTACATAAGCGATGCCGGACGCAGACAAGGTATCCGATATCGATAAGTTGTGCGCCTCTGCTTTTTGCACCGCAGCTACGCCACATTTTGCTATCGCAGAGATCATCATCATGCAACCGACGTCATAGCACATGCCGTCGGCTCCTATGTTGAAAGGCCGACCGGGCAAATGGATGTTTGCATTATCGAGTTTGACATCCGGTACCAACCCGCAAAAGCGCTTAAGGCGCAAAGCCGACCTTATCGCCGAGAGGATCAACACTAACATAAAGACCTTTCTATAAGAGTGTGGGCTATGTTTTCGATGGATCGATCGGTTTGTGACGATGGTTGTGGCATCGGCATTTTACTCGTGTCGCCCCGGGGGGCAACATTTTCCTTCTCCATCAGGTTATCTACCTCTCGCACTAACAACGTCGCTGAGTACGAGGCGATACGCAAGGGAATGGAGTTGCTCATCGGGCGGAAGCGATGGAAATTTTTGGAGACTCCAAGTTGGTGATTTCCCAACTCACGGAGGAATACAAGTGTGAGAGCGAGTCCCTCTTCCCATTATGGCTGCACTGCCGTGAGCTGATGACGCAGTTCCTGAAGGGAATATGCCCTGAGAGGCAATAATAAATTGTTTATTATGTGTATTCCAAGTATATGATAGATGTTTATTTTGCATGCTATAATTGTATTAATACGGAAACGTTAATACATGTGTGTTTAATAAACAAACAGAAAGTTCCTAGTTAAGCCTCTCTCATAAACTAGCTCGTTGATTAACAAGATGATCAAGGTTTCGATCATGGACATTGATGTTGTTAATAACGGGATCACAACATTAGTGTAATGATGTGATGAACATTCATCCAAGTATAGCATTACGATCAAAGTCATTGAGTTTATATTGCTATAACAACTTACGGTGATCCTAATCCTTAGACCATGATATCATGTCAATCACTAACACCGAAGAGTTTCTTGATAACATCAAACGTCACACCGTAATGTGGTGATTATAAAGATGGATTCGTAACTAATAAAGTGTTATGTTGAGGCTCATGGATCGAGAGTGTAATTTGTTCATCCCGATGACGGATAGATATACTGGGCCCTCTCGGTGATATCACATTGATTAGCTTGCAAGCAAGTGATTTGATCACTAGAATGTTATATCACAGAACGAGAAAAGAGTGCATGTCAAGAACGAGATCAAACTAGGTATGGAGATACCGATGATCGAATCTCGGACATGTAATATATCGTGAGACAAAGGGATTAAGATACTAGCGTAAAAGGTTCCACGATCACAAGAAAGTCATCGTTGAATGTGTGGGAGTCAAGATGGGTCTCCGATCCCGCTCGATTATTGATCCGAGAGGGTCTCGATCATGTCCGCATTATTCACGAACCGTAGGGTGACACACTTAAGAGACACCGACATCCAATTGGAGCAAATGTTTCATGCCGAAAAGAATAAACAAGCGCGGAATTTATTTCACTAGATACCAAACAGGTTTTCGGGTGAAATTGCATAAAGTGGTTATGCATGTGAAATAGAATTCTAGCAAGGTTATTTGTGAATGTTTGTCATTAAAGTAATTGACAAAATTCTGAATAAAATAAAAGAGTTTTATTTAATGAGAGATTGCATTAAATTTGGTGGAAATTTAATGGGATTTTGAGTGGACTTTTGAGTGGAGGGAATTTGGAGGAGTTTTGTGAGTGGAGTGTCCACCCACATGAAGAGGGGAGGCAGGGCAGCCCCATGCGCCGCCACCCCTTGGGGTTCCCTCCTCCTATAAAGGAGCCCTCCTCTCACTTCTCACTCACACCTCCTCGTGATGGATCTCTCCCTCTAGAATTTATCCCCATGGTCTCGGACTAGCGAGATACATGTTCCCGTGGCTATTCGGCAAGAAAGAGTTGTGCTTCCGCTGCATCGCCGAGCGAGGAGGCGGAGGTTGCTCGGTGCCTCGAACGTGTGAAAGCACCGGATGCGTCACGATTGCGGCGCTAGGACTTCCTCTCGATCTTGAGATCGGCAAGAGATCGTCTACATCAACCACGAGTTGAACTCGTTAAGCTTTGTCGGTCTTCAAGGGTATGTTCTCTACGGATATACATCCGCCCGTTGTTTGTATCTAGTATAAATAGATCTTGGTATATAGTTCACATCGTAGGAAAATTTTTGTTTTCTATGTTGCGAACCCTTCAGTGGTATCAGAGCCGGATCTATGCGTAGATACTTTACACGGGTAGTACACATATGAGTATGTGGGCGATGATGATCATGTTGTTGCTCCTTTCTTGTGATTTTGGATATTGGTGGCATAGTGGGATGAAGCGGCCCGGACAAACTTTACATGTCCTCGCACATGAGACCTGTTCCACGCTTGACATGCAACTAGTTTGCATAAGTGGCTAGCGGGTGTCTGTCTCTCCTACTATAGTCAATATCTATTTTGCAAGCGAGTTGTCAACAATTTGATTATCCTCGTTGTTGTGCATGTTCAGAGGTAAGAACGGTTCTATCTCGAAAGCCCTAAGCCACGTAAAACTTGCAATGGATAAATTAGAGGCGTCTAGTTTAGATTGTTGCTGGGCTAGTGTTATGATATGGTAGTGTTGTAAGTAGAAGTATGAGATGATACTCTTACAACACACATAGCGTGTAAAATCCATAGACTGTGGATTTACACATATAGGTATGATAGTGATCATACCACGATGCACATGATAGAGATCATCATGGAACCATATAATTTCACTAATAAACATATGATGTTTGATTACATCTTATATTGCTTGTTTAGCGCTTTGTTAAGCATAATAAGATGATCCCTCATTTAAATATCAAGATAAAAATGTGTTCTCCCTTTAGTATGCACCGATTATGTTTTCGTCGCTCCAAGACATCACGTGATGATCGGGTGTTCTTGGATCTCGACCATATTTCGGTGTAAAAGCATTACACGCAAATACTAAGGTTCTAACTTACAGCCTAGCATGTACAGACATGGCCTCGAACACGTAATCGAAAGGTTAAGCATGAGTCATATAGTTGATATGATGCCCATTTGATGCTCGCTTTGAAGCTATACCGACTCACGTGATGATCGGACTTGGTGTAGTGGATTTGGTTCATGTAATCACCAAAAGGACACGAGGATGTCGCTTTTGAGTGGGAGTTCATTCGTAATATAGATTAGTTGAACTCAATCTATCATGCACTTAGTCTAAACTTTACAAATTCTGTTGTAGATGGCACCACCGCTTTTAATTTCAATGTTCATGGAGAAAGAGAAACTAGCAACGAACGGTAGCAACTTTACCGAATGGGCCATGAATTTGAGGATTCTCCTCTCACGCACAAAAGCAATATGTGCTAGAAGCGCGTTAGGCCCCCACCTTTTGATGATGCCCCGACGAGGAGAAGAATGTCTATCGACTGCCGAGGACCACAACTTAGTTCATTGCGGCATATTGTATGGGCTAGAGCCGAACTTCAAAGCGTTCGAAACGGCAATGCATTTGATACAATGGGTGAGTTGAAAATGATTTTCGACACACATGTCAGAGAGAGCTACAATGCTTGAGAAAAGTTCTTTAGTCATGATGGAAGAGCACACCCGTTAGTGAGCATGTACTCAAGATGTCGGTTACGCCGATAAGCTTGTGTCCTTGGGAATAACGATTCCCATTGACTTAGGCATCCATCGTGTTCTCGCAGCCGCCACCTAGCTATAAGAGCTTCGTGATGAACTATAATATGCAAGGCATGAAGAAGTCTCCCGAGCTCACAATGCTTAAAACTGAAGTGGAGATCAAAAGGAACATCAAGTGTTGATGATCAATAGGAACACCGGTTTCAAGAAAGACAAGAAGGAAAACGGAAGGAAGTAAGGCGGCAAGCCTGCTGTCCTTTTGAAAAGAAACCCCGAGTTGGACCTAAGTCCGATACCGAGTGCTACTATTGTAAGGGATCGCCACTAGAAGCGCAATCGCCCCAAGTATCCGGCATAAGAAGGCCGGCAAGGCAAACAAAGGTATATATGATATACATGTTATTGATGTGTACTTGACTAGTGCTCGCAGAGCACCGGTATTTGATACCGGTTCGCCTAATATTTGTAACTCGAATCGTACGTCGGAACAAGCGACCGCTAGCAAGGTGAGGTCAAGATGCGTGTCGGCAATGGATCAAACGTTGATGTGATCGCCGTTTAACGCCGCCTCCACTTACCGTCGGGATTAGTCATAAACTTAAATAAATGTTATCCGGTGCCCTTGACCGAGCATGAACATTGTATCTGGATCATGTTTGATGCAAAGTGGTTATTCATTTAAATCGAGAACAATGGTTGTTCCATTTATATGAATGAAATCTTTTATGGTCATGCACCGATGATGAATGGTTTATTTCTAGATCTCAATGATAATGTTACACATATTCATAATGTTGATGCTAAAAGGATTAAACTTAATGATGATATATCCGCATATATGTGGCAATCGTCTAGGTCATATTGGCATTAAACGCATGAAGAAACTCCATTCGATGGACTTTTGGAATCACTTGATTATGAATCATTTGATACATGTGAGCCATGCCTTATGGGCAAGATGACTAGAACGCCGCTTTTCGGTTCAATGGAACGGCGACAGATTTATTGGAAATCATACATTCGATGTATGTGGTCCAATGAGTGTGCTGCGAGGTGGATATCGTTATTTTGTTACTTTCAGGGATGATTTGAGTAGATATGGTTATATCTACTTGATGAAACACAAGTCTGAAACCTTTGAAAAGTTCAAGGAATTTCATAATGAAGTGGAAAATCATCGTAATAGAAAGATCAAATTTCTACGTCCGACCGTGGAGGTGAGTATCTAAATTACGAGTTTAGCACTCACATGAAAGAGTGTGGAATTGTTTCACAACTCACACCTGCCGAACACCACAAATGAAATGGTGTGTCGGAACGTCGAATCGCATTTTATTAGATATGGTTCGATCTATGATGTCTCTGACGGATTTGCCGTTGTCATTTTGGGGTTATGCACTAGAAACCGCTGCATTCACTTTAAATCGGGCACCATCTAAACCGCTGAAAAGACACCGTATGAATTGTGGTTTGAAACAAACCTAAGTCATTTCTTAAAGTTTGGGGTTGCGATGTTTATGTGAAGAAACTTCAACCGGATAAACTCGAACCCAAAGCGGAAAAATGCGTCTTCATAGGATACCCTAAAGAAACTATTGGGTATTCCTTCTATCACGATCCGAGGGCAAGGTTTTTGTTGTTAAGAATGGATCCTTTCTAGAGAAAGAGTTTCTCACGAAGGTGTGAGTAGTCGGAAGGTAGAACTCAAGAGGTTGTGGAACCTTCTCTTCAAAGCATGGCGAGTAGCGCAGGAAGTTGTTCCGGAGTTGGCTCCACCTGTTGAAGAAGGAACTAATGATGATGATCATGAAACTCCGAAAGAGAGTACTACCGAACCTCGCAGGTCAAACAGGACGCGTGCAGCTCCCGAGCTGTACGGAAATCCTATCATAAATTTCATGGTTGATGAAAATAATGACCCTGCGACATATGAAGAAGCGATGATGAGCCCGGATTCCAACAAATGGTTAGAAGCCATGAAATCCGAGATGGAATCCATGTATGAAAATCAAGTTTGGAACTTGGTGGAATTACCTCACGACCGAAAGGCCGTGGAGAACAAATGGATTTTCAAAAGGAAAACGATGTCGATGGTAATGTGACCATCTATAAAGCTCGACTTGTCGCAAAGGGGTTTCGACAAATTCAAGGAGTTGACTACGATGAGACTTTTCTCCCGTAGCGATGCTAAAGTCGATTAGGATTATGTTAGCAATTGCTGCATATTTCGATTATGAAATATGGCGATGGATGTCAAAACCGCTTCTCAATGGTAATATTGAAGAAGAGTTGTATATGATACAACCGAAGGGTTTTGTCGATCCTAAGGATGCTAACAAGGTGTGCAAACTTCAGCGATCCATCTATGGATTGAAGCAAGCATCGCAGTTGGAATCTCCGCTTTGATGAGGTGATCAAAGAGTTTGGATTTGTCCAAACTTATGGAGAAGCTTGTATTTACAAGAAAGTGAGTGGGAGCAATGTGGCATTTCGATATTATATGTGGATGACATATTATTGATCTAATGATATAGAACTTTAAACAAGTGTTAAAAGTTATCTAAACACAAATTTTCAATGAAGGACCTAGGTGAAGCGTCATACATATTAGGCATAAATATCTATAGAGATAGATCTAGGCGCCTAATAGGGCTATCGCAGTACATACCTTGATAAGATTTTAAAGAAGTTTAAAATGGACGGAAGTAAGAAAGGGTTCTTACCTATGTTGCAAGGCAAGACATTGAGTAAGACTCAAAGTCCAGCAACATCGGAAGAAAGGGAGATAATGGACAAAGTCCCCTATGCTTCAGCCATAGGCTCTATAATGTACGCCATGCTATGTACAAGACCGGATGTGGCACACGCTATTAGTTTGACTAGTAGGTACCAATCGGATCCGTTCGAACATGGATAGCGGTCAAGAATATCCTTAAGTACTTAAGAAGAACTAAGGATATGTTTCTTGTATACGGAGGTGAAGAATAGCTCGTCGCTAAGTGTTATGTCGACGCTTAGTTTTGACACCGATCCGGATGACTCTAAGTCTCAATCCGGATACGTATTTCTCATGAATGGCGGAGCGTTAGTTGGAGGAGCTCCAAACAACCTGTGGTAGCGGATCAACAACGGAGGCCGAATATGTTGTCGCTTAAGCGGCCAGAAGCGATTTGGATGAAGGAGTTCATATCCGAACTAGGAGTTGTGGCAAACGCGTTGGACCCAATGGTGATCTATTGTGACAACAATGGTGCCATTGCCAATGCCAAAGAGCCAAGGTCTCACAAGCATTCCAAGCATATTAAGCGCGGTTTCACTCCATCCATGAGCATGTCAAGGATGGAGATATAAAGATTTAGAAGTACATACGGATCTCAATGTAGCAGATCCGTTGACTAAAACTCTCCCTAGAGCAAAACATGATCAACACCAGAACTCAATGGGTGTTAGATATATCTCTATGTAACTAGATTATTGTCTCTAGTGCAAGTGAGAGACTGAAGGGAATATGCCCTGAGAGGCAATAATAAATTGTTTATTATGTGTATTCCAAGTATATGATAGATGTTTATTTTGCATGCTATAATTGTATTAATACGGAAACGTTAATACATGTGTGTTTAATAAACAAACAGAAAGTTCCTAGTTAAGCTCTCTCATAAACTAGCTCGTTGATTAACAAGATGATCAAGGTTTCCGATCATGGACATTGGATGTTGTTAATAACGGGATCACAACATTAGTGTAATGATGTGATGAACATTCATCCAAGTATAGCATTACGATCAAAGTCATTGAGTTTATATTGCTATAACAACTTACGAAGTGATCCTAATCCTTAGACCATGAGATCATGTCAATCACTAACACCGAAGAGTTTCTTGATAACATCAAACGTCACACCGTAACAGGTGATTATAAAGATGGATTCGTAACTAATAAAGTGTTATGTTGAGGCTCATGGATCGAGAGTGTAATTTGTTCATCCCGATGACGGATAGATATACTGGGCCCTCTCGGTGATATCACATTGATTAGCTTGCAAGCAAGTGATTTGATCACTAGAATGTTATATCACAGAACGAGAAAAGAGTGCATGTCAAGAACGAGATCAAACTAGGTATGGAGATACCGATGATCGAATCTCGGACATGTAATATATCGTGAGACAAAGGGATTAAGATACTAGCGTAAAAGGTTCCGACGATCACAAGAAAGTCATCGTTGAATGTGTGGGAGTCGATGGGTCTCCGGATCCCGCTCGATTATTGATCCGAGAGGGTCTCGATCATGTCCGCATTATTCACGAACCGTAGGGTGACACACTTAAGAGACACCGACATCCAATTGGAGCAAATGTTTCATGCCGAAAGAATAAACAAGCGAGAATTTATTTCACTAGATACAAACAAAGTTTTCGGTGAAATTGCATAAAGTGGTTATGCATGTGAAATAGAATTCTAGCAGGTTATTTGTGAATGTTTGTCATTAAAGTAATTGACAAAATTCTGAATAAAATAAAAGAGTTTTATTTAATGAGAGATTGCATTAAATTTGGTGGAAATTTAATGGGATTTTGAGTGGACTTTTGAGTGGAGGGAATTTGGAGGAGTTTTGTGAGTGGAGTGTCCACCCACATGAAGAGGGAGGGCAAGGGGCAGCCCCCATGCCCTGCCACCCCTTGGGGTTCCCCTCCTCCTATAAAAGGAGCCCTCCTCTCACTTCTCACTCACACCTCCTCGTGAAGGATCTCTCTCCCCTCTAGAATTTATCCCCATGGTCTCGGACTAGCGAGATACATGTTCCCGTGGCTATTCGCAAGAAAGAGTTGTGCTTCGCCGCATCGCTGGAGCGAGGAGGCGGAGGTTGCTCGGTGCCTCGAACGTGTGTGCGATCACGGATGCGCTGCTGATTTGCGGCGCTAGGACTTCCTCTCGATCTTGAGATCGGCAAGAGATCGTCTACATCAACCACGAGTTGAACTCGTTAAGCTTTGTCGGTCTTCAAGGGTATGTTCTCTACGGATATACATCCGCCCGTTGTTTGTATCTAGTATAAATAGATCTTGGTATATAGTTCACATCGTAGGAAAATTTTTGTTTTCTATGTTGCGAACCCTTCAGTTCCGGTACATAAACTTCACCTGGATCCCGCGGTCGCAGAATATCGAGGCGAACGATCTTGCACAAATGGCTTCAGGATACAAGGATGTAGCAGAGGGAGCCGATGTTCAGGTATAGTTCCTGGAAGCTGACGACTGGAGAGCCGATATCTTCAATTACTTGAAGGATTCGGCTCGGGGGGCACCTAAACGGATAAGGTACAAGGCCATGAAGTATGTGCTTATTGGGGATGACATGTTTTACAGACTCGAAGGGTTATTGCTCAAATGCTGGGATGCCGAGGCCAATCGGCTCCTACACGAGGTACACGGCGCTGTGGGACTCACCAATCAGCTCACAAGATGAAATGGTTGATCGGCGATCGTGGTTTTATTGGCCCACCATGCTTGAGGACTGTTTCAAGTACTACAAAGGGTGTCAAGCATGTCAAATTTGGGAAAATTCAGATGGTACCAAGAATGAACCCCATCATCAAGCCTTGGCCATTCCGAGGTTGGGGCATGGATATGATCGGCAAAATCAATCCTCCATCAAGCAAAGGCCACATGTGGATTTTGTCCATCACTGATTATTTCACTAAATGGGTGGAGGCTGTCCCGATGAAATCAGTAAACTCAAAGGATGTTATCAACTTTGTGAAAGAACATGTCATACATAGATTCGGGATTCCCCAAACTATCACGACCGATGGAGGTTCGGTCTTTATTTCTCACGAGTTTAGAAAGTTCTGCGAGGACACGGGATTAAGTGATCGATCATCTCCATACTATGCTCAGCGAATGGGCAAGTCAAGCATCCAACCGAGCCTCATCAAGTCGATCAAGAGATAGGTCGATGAGCACCCTAGGCGTTGCACGAGGTTTTGTCGAGGCGTTGTGGGCTTATCGCATGTCATGCCACTGGCGATAAAAACCTCGCCATACCATCTAGTATATGGACAAGCCGTCATTTCCGGGAAATTACTGGATCGAGACGTCACTTTTCGTGACAATCTAACAATCGAAGAATATGCAACCCGATGAGTGACAAGTTGAGGATTTAATCGAGCTCAGCCGTGGTCGCTGAGAAAATCAAAGAGAACAAGGCCAAGGTAGCTCGTGCATATAACAAGAAAGTGAGGCCAAAGGAGTTCCACGTTGGTGATCCGGTATGGGAAGTGTGTTGCCATTAGGGACTAAGGATGCAACATATGGTAAATGGTCTCCAAATTGGCACGCACAGGTCGATCAAGTTTTAAGAGGAAACGATACATGCTTGAGGAGTCACGGTGAAATTCCCGATGGCGGTCAACGGTCAACATCTCAAGAAATATTTCCCAAGCATGTGGGATGATGGACAAGAATATGGGGCCGATACATGAAATCGCCAAAAAGCACGTGAGACGTTGGACAGTAAAAATATGGGGGCCGATACTAGAAATCGGCCGAATAAAAGCAAAAATATATAGCCGATGCACGGTCATCGACTCTAGAGGTTCACCCATGTTACAAACAGGGGCCAGTTTACACATACGAGCTACTGAAGAAATGCTTAGAGGGCATTGAGGGCGTCAGCACGGACACGATCCACCTAGGCGATCTCGGCTTCGTCATCTTCATCCTTGCCCGTCACTAGTGCTTGTTCAGGGCACGTATTTCTGCCAGATCGGTCTTCAGTTGGGCTTTGAGGCTTTCTGCCTCGTCTTGGGAACGTGCGATGGATTCTTCGTTGTCGCGAATGAGCTGTTTGGTCGCCCGGACCTTCTCTTCAAGATCTTCCAGCTCTCTTTTCAAGGATGCGAGCTCGGCGGTACTGACAAAGGTGTCAGTTTTGGCATCCAGAGACGCCTTTTTCTCGTTGAGCTGTTGGCATCTGTCTGCGATATTGGCCTTCAGTGGAAGTTGGGCGTATGCAGATCGATCCTCTCACGAGCTAACTTCACCCTTGACCCGTAGAAAGACAGGTCACAACCGCCAAAGCTTCACTGCAATGCTACTTTGGAGCTGGTCTTTTATTTCAGCAACGCTCTTCACCTCCTCGTAACCTCGATCAACTCTTCGATTGGGAGGACACAGGCTTTAAGACGCTGGAATTGAGGTGGAACAGCCCTGGCTTGTGGCTCATCATCAGCAACAGAGGGAGTTGGTTCGATGGATTCAGGGTCGAACGTCAGCAAACCTGAAATATCACAACTCTGGCAGCCCGAAAAGGCATCAGTATGCATCCAAACATGTGAGGATGAGCCGAAAGAAGCTAACGTACCTCTCCTAAGATCGGGGGGAGAGCCGATGAGGAGACGATCGGCTTGTGTATAGTTGCTGGGGCTTGGCCGGAGCGGTAGCCGTTTCATCTGCACCTTCGGGGATTGCTAGGTCCGGTTTGGCTAAAGGCATCGCAAGATCAGCTTTCCCACTAGAAACATCGATACCGCGCATGGAAGGTGTTAGCCGATGTAAATAAATGATTAATCGGCAGATCAAAAGAAGCAAGTGGTAAGAGCGTAGGGTGATGATTTTGAAACCTCGGCTCGACGGAAGCTTGCAGTCTTGCGAGCTCTTGGGACCTACCGGCCCCGGACCGGGTGCTCGGTGAGGTTCAGAAAAGACCTTTTCCGAAGCCGATGGTGATGAATCTGGCTGCTCGGTGATGGTCCTCTCGAATCTGGGTCCAGCCTCCTCGATTGGTCCGAGTGTTCTTCGGAGGTGTCTTGACGGAAGCCTGTAAAAAGGAGAACCAAGTGAGCACAAGCATGTGCAAGGATGGAGGAATTAGAAGGATCGACCAAGGCATAGATCACCCACGCGAGCTTTACGGAGAAGGGCTCCGGCCAAGGTCTTCTGGCAGATACCTTCCTCGTCGTTCTTGTTTTAGTTGGAACTCGAGGGCAACGCTTAGAGGTTCTTTGGGTTCTTAGAAGCCGATTGTGGTGATATCGGCTTCGCATTATGACCTTTTTAGAGGTGACGAAGTTTTTGCGTAAAAGAACCACAGGAGCTGGCGGAAAGAACTCAAAGGGGGAGCCATCACTGTGCGTAGGTTCAGGGCCATCTTGTTGCTGCAAAGAGAAAGAATGGATTAATAGAAGAATCATTTGTAAGCTGCATCAAGAGAAAATTTGCGAGTGGTGGTACCTGTTCCACGGGGATGTCATAGTCAGCATCGAGCTGTTTCAGCAACGGTCCCAGAGCTCTCCTGAAGACGTGAGTCTTCCACATTGACCACCAGTCTTCAAAGCCATCGGTTGATGAGGCAAAGGTGAGGTCGTTGGGAATTGGGATGGTCAGAGCATCAAAGAAGGAATAACACCTTTGGCTGGTGAGAGGATCAGGCAGGTCGGCTCTACTCTCCGTAAGGTGGTGAAGAAAGAAATGGGGAGGTACTTGTCCAAGGCCAAATTGGCGAGCCACTACGACTGGCTGGTAGAATTCATACCCAGGTTTGATTATTCTGTTGGACGTACTCATGCCAACTGGAAGGAAACAGGGACGAATCACGGTGGAAAAGAGCTGAAAGTGCTAGTGTCATCCAAAAATTGTCTAGCCTGAAGGAGAGTGGATTTTCAAAGTGTTCCGATTCCTCCATGTAAGGGAAGAAGGTAGGGTTGTCCAGGCCTTGGAAGAAAGTGCTGAACCACTTGGATGTCTCCTGAGGGGTCAGCTTACTGCCTGGCAGTCTATACAAAGCTTGGCCATAGCTGGTGCATCGGATTTGCTTCCCTTTTACATCTGGAAAGGTGCAGCTCGCCAAAAGGGGGAAGTTTGGGATGTGATTTTGAAAGTACAGCTGAGCCCATAGCTGAATAAACCACCAAGGACCACCTGTTTTGATCGCTATGCCGTAGAACAAATTGAGACATCAACTGGAGGTATCGATAGACTTCTCTAAGGAACAGTTTTAGAGCCAAGTTGAGTACCTTTGGCCAGTTGTGGCTAAGGAGAGATAGTTTTGGTTGGAGCAAGGAAGGGCCATGAATATGAAGTGCTCCAGCCAAGTTGAGAAAGGTCGTATGTTCTTTCTCCGATACAGGCCCTTTGTTTTCATATGGCGTTGGAGGTAGGCACCCGAATGCGGATGTTTTAGAAGACAGTTTGTAGGGACCTTGGTCAGTTTAAAAGCGGAGGGCTGGTGATGTAACATCCGGACAGTAATCATCACCACGCCTAACAGAGTTGGTGACATGGGGCCATGACCGAACATGAAGCGATTCAGCGTCGGACTGAAATAGCCGATGGTTTTGAGGAGATTCTCGTGTTTCTCAAGAGGAGACAATGATAGATGCAAGGCATCGGCTATTCCGTAGTTTCCCATTGGGATTGGTAAGCTCTAGCTACCCTCAACCAAGAGACCCAATGTTCAGGGGATTAGGCCAGGCTCGCAAAGGCGGCCCAAGAGTTCAGATCTAGGTCTTGGCTTAAGGATTCTATTTGCTTCGCAAGAAATCGATGGGCGGACTAGAATCAGACGAGGCCAAGAGAGGGAATTTGGGAGAGAAGGATGCGGCAGCGAATGTCAAACCTAGAAAGTTTAATGGTGGAATAAAGGCATTAATTCAGGTGTTCGCCATTAAATTCTAACATCGCGTTCAGACTGCGAGGAGTAGACGTACCTTCAGACCGGAGACCTCTGGATTGGTGTTGGACGATTCCGCCATCTAGTTTGCCGGCAGAGATGGATCTATGCAGTTGAGGATTGAGGGTTCTTGTCGCTGTGAGCTCAGTCTGGTCGGTGGGGAATTGGAGATCTAGGTCGCCCTTTTTGAAGGAAGTCGCAGGTTACCGTTTGAAACTGAAAAGCAGTCACTTAGATTTGCCTAAATATGCGGCCAAGTTTTGACCTTGTCAACGTTTTTGGGAAAGCTGATGTGCATCGGCTCTTTGAGTTGTGGCTTGATTGACTGTATGAGCGTAGCAGGGTGAAAGCCGATACGTTGCTATCGTCTTCTGAAGCATTGACCTATTTTGACTATCGGCAAAATTATGGGCGAAAAAGGCAATCTTCGAGAAACAAATTTTCATTCATTCATTTAGAAGTTGATTGCTTACAAAAGATTGATTACAAAAGGGAGCTTACTACTACTACTACTACTACTACTACTACTACTATTGGTTCCTAATCTAAAGGCCGAGGTCGCTACCGTGCCGCCGTCGCCGTCTTGTCATTGTCCTCGGCTCCGCTGCCGCCGTCGTCTTATGCCGAAGAAGCCAGCGGGGGCCTCCTCGTCGTCGTCGTCGTCTTCGGTGTCCTCGCCGGACCCGGCGCGGAAGCGCTTCACCAAGGGTACTTGGAGGAGGTGTCCTCCTCGATTCCTCCTCCTCGTCGGAGGACTCGACGCCCCAAGACCAAAGCGTGCCGCCGCCTGCCTCCGATTCGTCAACGAGGAATCAGAGGCCTCCTCGCCGTCGGTGACGATCGCCTCCTCCCGACGGCGAATCTAGTCCTTTCGTCCCACCATTGTGGGGCTTATCTGACGCCATTGTGGCGGGTCGGCTCTCGGTCGCTCATTTAGTTGGAGGCTTGGGAGGACAGGCCAGATGAAGCAGAGGAGGCCATGGCGGAGAAAGAGGGTTTTTCGGCGGAGGAAGAAGGGTTTTTTGGCTACTGGAGGAAGATGGGGACTGCGAACTGCTCGGACGGATTTAAATAAGGGGAATAGTGGAGAGACGGTTCAATGCCATAGCGGTTTCCCAGAATGTGCTGCCAAAATCGTCAAATCATGCACTGCAAAGGAGTTGAGAAGACAGGGCATCATGATGAGGGGGTGGCGTGACGATTCTACTCTGCAACGCGTAACCCGATGTGAAGAAAAAAAAAAGAGGAGAGGGGGAAGAAAAAACATCAGCAGAGTGGTTTCGGAATTATTATTGCCAAAACCAGGGGGGCATGTGTTATCGCCATATTTTGGCCAAAGAAGGAGATGGGCCGTAATCAAGATGGGCTTGGAAGATACGTATATTCAACGTGTTGTTGAATCGGCCTTGTACGTGGATTTGGGCTAAATTGCCCGTGTATCTTGTATCATAGTAGGTTCCGTTTCAGTTTAGGTAAAGATAGAGTTGTAGAGTTATTCCAAAGATAGAAAGTCTCCGGACTATAAATATATACCTAAGGTTATCGAGAAAAGGAGGACAATCACGTTCACAACAAACATAATCTCAAGATCGCCACCCCTTGTTTCTAGGGTTTCTTTCGTAGTAAGTGTCATCTTGCTAGATCGCATCTTGCGATCTAGGCGATTTTTACTTATCGTTATTTGGTTTTACTCTGATCGAAGCCTTGTTGATGGCGGTAACACTACTATCATAGATCTGTTGAGGCTAGCATTGCTGTTCGTTATAATTGTTTGAGTTATGCCTCTAGTTACCTCGCTACCTTTGCACTTTTTCCCAAGTGCGAGGGCATCTTGCTTGATCTTTATTTAGTTGATTCGATCTGTTATGGTTATGCCTTGTTCACCAAGGTTTAGTTTGATATCACGTAGTCGCCTTGCAAACGGGTTGAACGATCCAAGATGAAGGGCGTGGTTTGCTAGTTCTAGAGAAGTTGTTCGGTAATTGACTTTCACGGTTGTTAGGCCTCCTCTAGGGTTAGTTCTCTTCATCTTTTGTACCTGCCAGGATCAATTACGTGTAGGACGTTCCAGTTACGTGGTGAAAACGTTAAACTATCGTAGATCGATTTAACTTGTAATGATAAAGCAAAACCCCATGTTATCGTAAATCTAATGCGAGAACCATGGGATAATCGGCTCTAGGAGCCGATTCACGGCTCTGGGGGAGCCTAATTTTACTGATACTTGTTTACCATGCAGAAATCAATCGGAGCAATCCTTCACCTTCTGACGGTATAGGTCAGGTGGCACGCCGAACCAAGCCAGGGCTGCGTGCGGAGTTTTGCGGGCCGTTGCCCGAGGTACCAGGGCCCACCAGCAGTTCTGGGAGCCTCCCGGCTCTTCGTGTTGCTCGTCGCTGCTCGCCGGTGGGTTTTGACAGGCAACAAGGACAAAGGTGTGCTTGATTAAGTCCTTGGCAAGCAAAGGTCAAATCATAGTAAAGAGGGACTTGGGTATGTCACCAAGTCCAAGAAGAAGAAGACCAAGAAGAACAAGACCAAGAATGTGGAATTAAAGACAAGCACTGCTGAGAAGATTGTCACAAAAGACAAGACTAATAATATTGGTTTTGCAGGGTCTCACAATCCGAATTATGAACTCTTTTGTGATGACTATGGCGATGTTTATGCTTATTATGTTGGTCCTTTTGATGAATATATTGCTTGGTCTATTTGGGTCCCAAAGATCCTTGTTACTAACATGAAAGGACCCATTGAAAAATGGGTACCTAAAACCAAGAAGTAATTCTCTTGCAGGCTATGCTCCGATGGGTCAAATGGGTGTTGGATAGTGGTGCACTAGTCATATGACCTAAGCAAGGAGATCATCACGGAGATGCGTCCAAATCATGATAATACCACAGTCTCCTATGGTGATAAGTCTAAATCTCAGGTATTGGGTCTTGGCAAGGTTGTGGTTGCCCACGATATCTCTCTCGTGGACGTCATGCTTGTTGAGACCCTTGGTTACAACCTTCTTTCTGTTCGTGCCCTTGGCAAGATGGGTTTTGCTGTTTTTATCGATGATGATTTTGTGGTACTCTTGTGGAGCAAGTCTCTAAAGGTCGCTTTCAATGGATACGTCGAAAATGACCTGTATGTGGTGGACTTCTCAGGGAAAACCACTTCGGGTACGATGTGTCTATTCGGAAAGGCCGACGTGGGATGAATATGGCATCGCCGTTTAGCCCATGTCAACATGAGAACTTTGCAAAGTCTCCAGAAGGGTGGCCACATCCTTGGACTAAAAGACAATGTCTCTTTTGCCAAATATCGTGTTTGCAGGGCTTGTGTTGAAGGAAAAATGCATGACTCTCCCCACAAGAGGAAGACTATTGTGTCATCAAAGAGGATCTTGGAATTACTTCATGTGGATTTATTTGGTCCTCCTTCTCATGCAAGTCTTGGTGGGAAGAAATATTGCTTGGTCATTGTCGATGATTACTCAAGATATACATGGGTATATTTCTTCAAGATGAAAAGTGAGACTCAACAAACTATCATCGACTTTGCCAATGAAGTTCAACGTCAACACAATGTTCCTATCTTGGCAATTAGAAGTGACAACGGCTGTAATTCAAGAACTACACTTTAAACGAGTTTCTTAGCGAAGAGGGATTAGACACCAATATTCATGCAGACACCCCTCAACAAAATGGTGTAGCAGGAGGAAGAACCGGACTTTGATGGATATGGCAAGATCTATGCTAGCTGAATTCAAGTCTCCTTATAATTTTTGGGCTGAAGCCATATCCACTGCTTGTCACTCATCAAACCGGCTCTACCTTCGAAAGATCTTGGACAAGACCCCATATGAAATACTTACCGGTAACAAACCCAACATCTCATACTTCAGGGTATTCGGGTGTAAGTGTTTCTTTCTTATTAAAGGTGTCCGTTTGTCAAAATTTGAATCCAAGGCTTTAGAAGGTATTTTTGTTGGCTACGGTGCCGAATCCCACACTTATAGAGTCTATAAGAAGCTCATTGGAATTGTTGTAGAATCTTGTAGTGTGGAGTTCGATGAAAATAACGGCTCCTTTGTAGGGCAAGTTGATGTTTGTGATGCAGATGTTGAAATACCCCAAGATGCCATAAGAAGAATGGGCGTGATTTTTCCCATTGAGGAACCCCTTGTGGCGGATCGGGAAGGACAATGCTCCACACATGTGGAGCCCTCATCTACACAAGATCAACAAGCTCCTACACCACATGTTGGAGACAATTCTGCACCAACACCACAATCTGCTGAAGATCATCTGTCCCCTGGAAAAGTTGGTAGTCCCAGGCCGGACTATCCGCCCCTCCAAGGGGCGGACAATCCGCCCCTGGCACTCCAACTCGTTCCAGAGGATCCGAAGGAGAAGTCAACAACTCTGAAGCTCCCAGGCCGGATTCTCCGGCTCCCAGGGGCGGATTATCTGGCCCTGGGTCTCCAACTCCCGTCAGGCATTCTCAGGAAGATGGTTCTGGTACTTCACCTCCCAGGCCGGATAGTCCGGTCCCTCCAAGGGGCGGATTATCCGGGCCTGAATAAAATGTTCAACATCAATCTTCTGGCGTTAACGAAGACCAAGGTCAAGGGCAGGGCAGTAATCAAGACAAGGATACAACTATTGAATCCACTCCTCCTAGAAACAATAAGGACATTGAGGATCCTCGCAAGGCTCGTGCTGATCGGAACCTTGAACTAGAGGTCACACTCTTGACAAGGTTGTTGGTGATCTAAGACGAAGGGTATCCACTAGAAGAGAACCTGCAAGCTTCTGTGATCATCAAGCTCACATTTCCATGGTTGAACCGAAGAAGGTTTTTGATGCTCTTGAAGTCCCCGATTGGGTTGTTGCAATGCATGAAGAATTAAATAACTTCAAACGCAACAAAGTTTGGAAGCTCGTAGAAAAACCAAAGGATTGCCGCAATGTTATCGGCACCAAGTGGATCTTCAAGAACAAACAGGATGAAAATGGCATTGTTGTGAGGAATAAAGCACGACTCGTGGCTCAAGGATTCTCTCAAGTGGAAGGAATTGATTTTGGCGAGACTTACGCTCCTGTGGCTCGTCTTGAGTCCATCTGTATCCTTCTTGCATATGCAGCCCATCATAATTTTAAATTACAACAAATGGATGTTAAGAGCGCTTTCCTTAATGGTCCTCTACATGAGTTAGTATACGTCAAGCAGCCCCCGGGGTTTGAGGACCCCAAATTTCCGAACCATGTCTACAAACTCGATAAGGCGCTCTATGGCCTTAAACAAGCCCCACGTGCGTGGTATGAGCACCTTAAAGAGCTTTTGCTAGACCGTGGATTCGAAGTTGGGCAAATCGATCCCACTCTTTTACTAAGAAGGTTAATGGGGAGCTTTTGTATGCCAACTTTATGTAGATGACATTATTTTTGGCTCTACTAACCAAGCTTTTAACGATGAATTTTCAAGCTTATGACCGATGTGTTTGAGATGTCCATGATGGGTGAGCTCGGGTTCTTTCTTGGATTTGAGATCAAACAACTTAGAGAGGGAACCTTTATTAATCAAGCTAAGTACATCCAAGACATGCTCAAAAGGTTCAAGATGACGGATCTCAATGGCGTTACCCCAATGCAAACAAAGTGTCATCTTGAGCTCAATCCCAAGGGTAAAGACGTGATCAAAAGGTATACCGATCCATGATCGCTCTCTCCTTTACCTTTGCGCATCTAGGCCCGATATCGTGTTAAGTGTAGGAGTGTGCAAGGTACCAAGCCGCTCCTAAAGAAAGCCACTTGGCGGTCAAGCGAATCTTCCGATATTTGGTTCATTCCCCAAATTTTGGGTTATGGTATCCCAAGGGTTCAAGTTTCTCTATGTGGTTACACCGATTCAGATTGGTGACAAAGATGATAGGAAATCAACCTCTGGTGCATGCCAATTCTTGGGCAGGTCTCTAGTGTGTTGGTCATCAAAGAAACATAATTGTATTTCACTCTCAACCGCCGAAGCTGAATATGTTGCTGCTGCAAGTGCTTGTACTCAATTGTTATGGATGAGGCAAACTTTAAATGAATATGGTGTCAATTGTGACAAAGTGCCTCTTTTATGCGACAATGAAAGTGCTATCAAAATTGCTTACAATCCTGTGCAGCATACAAGAACAAAACATATAGAGATTCGCAACCACTTTATTCGGGATCATGTTGCTCGTGGAGATATTGCTCTATCCTTTGTGAGCACGAAGAACCAACTTGCTGATATTTTCACAAAGCCTCTTGATGAAGCCAGATTTTGTTATTTGAGGAATGAGCTAAATATCATAGATTCAAGGAGCTTGGCTTGACTACCCTTGCACACTCACTTGCTCTTATTCATGTATTTGGTTTAGATGCGGGCATAGACATAGGTGGAGTGTGGTCCTAATTTATTGGGCCAACCCTCCCCCCATAATGCCGAAAGCAAGTAAAATCATTTCCCTTAATATCACTTTGTGATATGTGGGTCATCGATGAGCATTGGTTTTGAACTCAAGATTCATCTTCGCGGTGTCATGCCATGCGCTCCAACATGGTCGCTTCGGCCACTGCCCTCTTCCTTGAGAAGAGTTGGTTTTTCATGGGTCCCGTTGGATTTTCTTGCATATCTCTTGTTCTTATGGAAAACACACTCACATTTGGCTTTTGATTGATTTGATTGTTGCAAATTTGGGTGTGTAGTACCATCTCAGTTTGATGCTCTAAACCCAAGCCTTTCTCTCCCTCCTTCAACCATCTATTCTTTCACACAAGTCCTCTAAAACACCATCGAGAGGTTTGCTAGGTTGCTCTGGCATGATTCTGCATTTACAGAATTTCTGGGGGGGGATTATCCGCCTTAAGTGGGGGGCGGATTATCCGCCCCGGGTGAAATCATCCCCTTATAGGCTGGGTCAGGGAGGGCAGGCTCAAACAGAGCAGCCAGTCCTCCCCTAAACCTACCTCTGCCCCCTAGCCGCCGCCGGAGCATCCGCCTCTCCCGGAGTCGATTCGACCACCGGATTCTCCGGGCTCTCCCCGGATCTTCTTCACCTCGCCTCCGGGTATCTTCTCCTCCGCGATTTTCCTCCAATGAGTGAGGGTAACTCCCTCATCTCTCTCCTTTTGTATGGGATGTATTTTATTTGGTGGAAATCTCGTTGTAGAAGGTTCTTGGTGTTGTTCCTTACATGCTAGAATCAGTAGACTTGCAACCCTAGTACCCGATCTGCTTTGCCATGGTAGATCTGAGCCAATCCAGAAATTTTCTGCAAGGGGCGGATTATCCGCCCCTGCCAGGGCCGGATAATCCGGCCTGGAGAGTTACATTCTGGTTTGTTTTGGTTCTAGTTCTGCTCATGCACATCATTGGTTATGGGGTTGCATTGCTACTCTTTCTTCGTGTTTTTCTCCTGGACTTGTGTGTATACTTATCTCCATGCTATCCCTCTAATGCTTTTCACAGGTGGTTCCAAGCCGACCAAGACCTTCGCCCGTCGTCCCCGTCCCCGTTATCTCAAGCCCACTACAGACGGGAAATTCATTGACGAGACCGAGGTCAGCAGAGCAGCAAGAGAGGCTGAACGGATGGTAGAGGCAAGTAAGAAAACTAAGAGGACCGCATCTCTCAAGGGCAAACAGTCTCGGGCCAATTAAAAGGCTATGGACAGTCTTCAGTACGCCACCATTCGTCAGACTGATTATTATGATGAGGCTGACAACGATGGTCCCCCCGAGGACGAAATGTTTTGGAATGCTCACTTTCGGGCTATTCATGATGATGTCTATGCTACTCTCAAGATTCTCCCCATGCGTCCCATCAATTTAACTGAGGCTCAATCCAAGACAAGGCTCATTGAGGCACTAGATGTAACCAACAAGATGGGGCTGCACCACCTCATGACTATCCAATGCAACTATGATTCCTCTGTGGTGTGGCAGTTCTTCTCAACTCTGGTGATTTGCGGTGATGAGCGCCGCACAATGAAGTGGATGACAGGGACAACCATGATTCAGTCGGACTTTCGCACCTTTGGGCAGGTTCTTGGTTATGCTTTCCATGGCCGCGACACTCCTTCGGGCCACCGTATCATTTCTCCTCTGAAGCCCTCCAAGGATACTGCACTTGCTCCTTGCCTTTCCTCTGATGGAGTCGCTGGTACTTTCGCTGGTCTCTCTCCCTTGTATGCAGCCCTTGTTGGCATTTTTAGGGACTGCATCGCTCCTAGTGGTGGCAACAATGACAGGATCCGTGGCCACCTGGTTCCACTTCTTGCGTTTGCTCACGAGTGTGCCACTAACTCTGGATCAGCCACTGGTTACAAACTGGATGTCATGGACTATATTTATCATGATATGATGGATGCTATGATCAACAGGCTCTCTATTCCTTATGCTCCGTTCATAATGATGCTCGTCAAGCATATGTTGCCACATGAGGATTTTGGCACTGCTCTGGATGGACTTCACAAGCCCAAGAAAATCTACAACAAGGCTCAGAAGATCCATCACCCTTCCACTACCCCGGAGTCCTTCATGCGTGATGCTCGGGCTAGTGGTTGTCGTTCCACGGTGTCCCCAATGGCACGCGAGGTCAAGCAGCTTACTTGGTTCCAACGGAACATTCTTTGCATGGGTATTGACATTCACAAGGGCCAATATGAGGCGTACCGCAGGGATCATGAGAGGGATCACACGCAGCAGCTTATCCTCCACCATGTCTCAAAGCACGCCATCCACCTCCTCCCACCGCCTCGGATCCGTATGCTCAATGGAACACCTCGAGGATCAACTATGGCGCCGAGAGTTGTCTCTTTCCTCCTCCACCGAGGGCACCCACCTCCTCCGATGACGATGATGATGAGTATGATGAAGAGGAAGGGACGGAATGACTCTGACGAGGATGAGGAGGAGTGATCTCGAGGCGTTAGCATCGCTCTTCTTCCTTTTTGGCGTTTTGATGCCAAAGGGGGAGAAGTAGTTCTATTAGGTCTCGTGGATTTGCAAGGGTTGGGCACAAGATTTTCGATTTTAGTCGTTTTTATTTGCTTGCTTGTGCCTTTTCTAGCGTGAACTTAGTTGCTATTTGTGTTTGTTTATGTAAGACTATGTCGTACTCCACAGTTTGGTACTATGTTTGGTATTCATGGAATTCTGGATTTATCTATCATGGACCCCATGGAATTCTGGAATTATGGAGCATATTTGATGGCATATGGATTCATGGTATTATCTATGTATGCTTTGGCTATATTCTCATCCCGGTGGTATGACCTTATTTCCCAAACCTTAAAGTAGTGTTCTCCCTAGTGTGTGTATTTGTATTCAAATGCAAATCTTAGATATGCACACATCTAGGGGGAGCGTCTTTCATTATTTAAGGTGGCTTTTGCCGGTTTTATTGCAAATCCTAATATTGTCATCTAACACCAAAAAGGGGGAGATTGAAAGAACATTTTATAATCCCTAGTGTTTTGTGTGTTAGATAACAATATCAAGGATTATTTAATGTGTGTTGAAGTGTTGCAGCCACCTATGAGAAAAAGGGAAAGGATTCTGTTTTTGGGGGGGCGGATAATCCGCCCCTCCCTCTTCCCAAGTTGGCGCAAGCCCCAGAAGGGGGCGGAATTTTGGCGGATTCGGCCCGCGGATAATCCGCCTCGGGCCGGATAATCCGCCCCCCTGCTCATCGCCAAGGCGCAAGCCCCAGAGAGGGGACGGAGTTTTGGCCGGACTTTCCGGCTTGGCCGGATACTCCGCCCCTCAGGGGGGCCGGATTATCCGTCCCCCAAGATCTTCACCAAGCTTCACCAAGGCGCAAGCCTCAGAGAGGGGGCGGAGTTTCCCCCGGAGAATCCGCCCTTGGGGGGGAGTTTTCCCAGGTGGCGGATAATCCGCCCCAAGTGGGGGGCGGATAATCCGCCCCCAAAGTTGTGCAACGGCCAGATCTGGGGAGGGGGTATTTAAGCCAGCCTTCCCCCTCCTGCCAGAACTCTTGATTCATCTCGAAAAAGACCAGATCAGATCTGAAAGCTTCATCCAAGAGTGCTCCACCTAGATCCACCCAAAGGCCCCATCCCTTGGGGAATCGAAGGAGGAGAACTCGATCTTCATCATCAGCAATCAAGCGCTTCATCTCCTCTCCATTCATTTGGAGAACCCCCGATCTAGTATTTCTTGCAAATACCTAGATCCTTGTTTTTGTTTATATTGATAAACCTTGTTCTTGTGGCAGCTTGTTGTCATCTCGGGAGCCCCCAATTCGGTTGTGGGTGTGTGCCCAGATAGTGTTGTAAAGGCACGGTTCCCGCCTCAAGGGATCCAATAGTGGAGAAGGTGGATCAGCCTCTCGTGGCGAGATCCATCGGAGAATAGGGTGAGGCCTATTGTGGCGTGGTGGTCTTAGAACCGCCCACCCCTCCAACGCAGATGTACTTCCCTTAACAAGGAAGGAACTGCGGTAAAACAAATCCCTGTGTCTCCGCGTGCTCCACTACGGTTTCCTCGCTCCTCTTTTACGTGCTTAGTAGTTAGGGTTACATATAGGGAAATTCTCGTAGTTGCATACCTAGAGAATTTACTTTGTGTCAAGCCTAAAATTGAAAAAGTATTAAAAATTGGTTAGCACCTATTCACCCCCCCTCTAGGTGCCCATACGATCCATTTCACCAACAAGGTTAGTGAAAGTCATGTACATGACTATGGGGGGGGGGGAGGAGGAGGGACGCAAGGATATGTATGCCATCGGTTGGATGCTTTAGATCGGAGGTTCATAAGAAGAAAGTTGATCTTCGCTAATGTGCCATGTTGGTTTTTTCTTTTCATGTGGGAAGACGAGTTCATCGGCTTGGAAAGCCTCAAGGTGATGGCGTGTTGTCGGATCTTTATGTAGTGACGCCATTCACCTCTCCCTCCCATGTCAGCTTTGGCGATGACGGGCCATGGAGTTGCTGGGAGCAGGATACTCCAAGGGAGTCTTTCTAATTTTTCTTTTCCGGAGATCTTTTATGCTAAAGTTCTTACACACACGTCATTCCTAGGCTAGTCTAATCGAGTTTAGCTTATACTGCACAAGATAATGAGAATAATTGAAACAGCAGGATAATGGGTAACTAAACCCACACAATGCATAAACGATGCTATAAACAAAGGGTAAACTACAAAGACGAACATATGTCTCAAAATTTCCCTCTAGTTAGCCTAACTAGTGGTTGCCGTGCCACTATATCATTTGAGCGTGCTGCTAGCATCGATGAATTAAGCCATAAAAACACCCGCAAAGACCCATAAAGGACCAAACTTTATTTTCTCACCGTAATTATATGATGCCGCATATGATAGAGATTGTAAAACATACTAAGCAACATGGTAGGGTAGACTGGCTTGACTAGGGAAGCAACCCTGTCAATATCACCATATTAGACCGATGATCTTGCTCGCAAACGTTCGAAAGTTGGAGTTATAAGAAGCCGATAGTGTTGCACTCAAAGGCATGCAAGTGATAGAAACACGAAACCAACCCAACCCGTCGGTCCATGTAAGTTGATGGAACAAGAACTCCCAAGCACTTAAGCGACATTGCCCAAATGCTTGTGGTGAGTTGTGAGCATGGATATTTTGTACTCCCTGCGTCCTAAAAAAAAGATGTCACGGATTTTATACATGTGAATCTTGATAAATCTACGATATAATTTTTTGCAGATTCATCTAGATGGGTGGATGATTTGAACCAACAAGGATTTGAATGAACAAAACATACAATAGCTTTTAAAAATAAAAATAAATCATACTAATAATAGAAGACCATCAGTCCAACTGTCTACAGTCCACTGGCATCCCACCAGCTCAACGAGAGCAGTTGCAAATCCCATTCGTTCAGGTCTCGATCCCGTCCCTCGGCTAAACCCTAGCCGGCCTCGCCGCCGTAGCTGCCATGGATGCCGACGACGCCGCTGCTGGAGAAGCATTTCTCCTCGTCACCCAAATCGGGGAGTTCTTGAACTCTCTCGGATTGGGGGACCCGTTGGCGCAGGCCCGCATCGATTTCATCGTCCCCCGCCTCATCCCCCTCCTCCCGCCGCCTTTCGTCCCCGCGCCCGATGACGACGGCTCCTCCGACTCCGACGACGACCACTTCTCCCTCACCTCCTCCGACTCCAGCGACGATGTGGCCGCCGGCGCCGGCGCCGACAGGCCCGCTGTCGTCACGGCGGCGCAGGGTGACGGCCTGGACCACATCGGCCGCCTCGCGGACGACCTGCTCTCCAACATCATCGCCCGCCTCCCCACCAATGAAGCCGCGCGCACCATGGTCCTGTCGACGCGCTGGCGCGGCGTGTGGGCGGCGACCCCGCTCCTCGTGGACGACGCCCACCTCAGGGTCGCCGAAGGGCACCGCAGGTTCAATGCCGTGCGCGCCGTCTCGCGCTGCGTGGCCGCTCACCCGGGCCCCGTCCGCGCCGTGCGCATCACCCGCACCTCCTTCCACCAGCAGGAGTACGCGCTCCAGCGCCTGGTCGCCGGCCTCGCAACCAAGAACATCCAGGACCTCATCCTCTTCAACCGCACCTGTCCGCTCGACATGCCGCTCCCCGACGACATCCTCAGCTGTGCCTCCCTCACCCGCCTCTACCTCGGCATCTGGCGCTGGCCGTTCCCAGACACTGTCGCCCGCACGCCTGCCTTTCCCAACCTCCACGAGCTTGGCCTTTTCCACACCCTCATCGACGACAAGAAAGTCGACGCCTTGCTCGCGCAATGCCCCAAGCTGAAGATCCTCTCCTTCGCCATGGCGTCCAACTGCCCTTCACGCCTCCGCGTCAACTCTCGCAGCATCCGAGTTGTCATGGAATGGAGATGCAGCTTCGATGAAGTAACCATCGATGATGCCCCCTGCCTGGAGCGCCTGCTCTTCGATAGCGTTGGCGACCGGAGACCCATCAAGATTGACCACGCGCCCAGGCTGGAGGTCCTCGGCTTCTTGGACCTCCAGCTCCACACTCTTCAGATTGGTGGCATTGTAATCAAAGTAACTGCCTCTTGTTTGTAGCCTTTCTGTTCTGCACTTAGCATCCATCACGTGATTGTGTAACTAAATAAATGTTCTCACCATTCAATTTGCCTTAATGGTAGGCTGGGGAAACTGTGAGACCTTGTGCCATGCTGCCAAGCGTGAAGATACTTGCTGTCAAGGTGCGGTTTGGGAATAACATGGAGGCCAAGATGATGCCCACTTTGCTCAGATGTTTTCCTTGCCTCGAGACACTTCACATCAAGGTAGTATTTATGTCCTAAGATATCTTCTCATCTGATAATTGTTTTGTCGATTGCAATTCAACAAGATAATATGGGTTTCAGATTATTCCAACACGTATTGTTCATTCCTATATATTCCAGAATCTGGACTCAAAATGTAGTTATCATTTCTAGCACTTTTTTTTGAGAGAATTTCTAGCACTTCTAACTATACTTGGGAGATGTTTCGACTCTTGTGATCCATGAACTGTAATTGTTCTGTGGATTTTTAGACTTTGGATGTTGAACTTTTAACAAAAGGCCGTATGCATCAACCGATGCAGAAGCTGGGGTTTTACCCCTTTTCGAAAAAAACTGTACTTGGGAGCAATTTTGGGATTGATATAAGCTGACTAAGTTTTCTTGCTCAACTCCAGTCCATTCGGTCCAGGTCACCTGATGATGCTGCTGCTGCTGCTGATGATGATGATATGGATTTCTGGAAGTCTCTGCCCTCCTGCGATTGCCTTGAATATCATCTGAAGACATTGGTCCAACACGGATATCAGGGCCACAAACATGAGGCGGGGTTCATCTGTTACATTTTTAGGAACGGTAAGGTGCTTAGGTCCAATGGCATTGTATATAGTGATATGAAGAATATGGTACTTAAGGGATCAGATTCCAGTGATGATGAGAGCAATGCGTCATCAGGCGGAAGCAGTGGCTGTGATGATGTGGCAGTGGAGAGAGAGCCGATGTCAGGTACCGTTGGTGAGGGCAATGCACCATCAGGTAAAAGAAGCACTGGCAGGTATCTGTTTGATCACGCTGTCTTCCCTTGCTGGAGCTTTCAGAATGGCATTGACTTGTCAGTAGAGGATCCCTTCTATGTGCTGGGTCCTGTCATTGCCCTGATTGATCTTGTCGAGTGATGACGCGGCACGCTAGATTGTGTTTTGGACGATGGTGTTTATGCTGGAGATATGTTCACTCAGCAGGTTTACTTTGTGGTGCTAAGGATATGGTAGTTACTTGTTACTTCCTCCGTTCCACAATGTAAGCCTTTTTAGCAAGCTGTTTTATAGTTTGCTAAAAAGACCTACATTGTGGAACAGGGGTAGTACCACTTGATAATTATGTGGTGCTAAGCCCATGAGCGTCTGGAAACTTGCTTCACTAGGACGTGGTACTCTGAGTTCTGTATTGGGGAGACTGTTGGGATTCTGAGTTGTGGAAGTAACTTATTGCATGTTGTTTTGGGCCTTTTGGCTTGTATAAGTACTGCTATCCTGATTTCTTCTTTTGTTTCTAAGTTGATAACTTACCTAGTTCCCATAAGGCAATCTGTTCTAAATATTTGACTGATCATTCCTGGCCTTTGCTGACCTTTCTTTGCAAACAATGGCCGCCATCATAAACAAGTAAAATTGTCTTGTTTGACCTGTTTTCACTTGCTCATCTCTGTAAATCAGGTTCTCATGGGTAAATCTTTCTCTAATTAATGAGCCTTGATCTTAAGAGCTCCTGTTAACAAAGATCACTTGCTCATAACCGTAACTCTCGTCCAATTCACAATGGTATGCTAGTTATCCTCTTGTAAGCCATAACTCTTTTCTGTAGGATACGTGGGAGCTGTATAAAGCAAAGTGCTACGAAAAATTATGTTTGGTGACACTACATTTTACTGTTAACTCTTTCGCTATTGTTTGGACTTTGGATCATTGGCTTGTCACCAGCTCAGTGTCTTAGCAGTATGTAAGAGGTTAAGTGAAAGAGTTACCGATTTCTTCGCCTATGTTCTGTAACAGAACTGTCTGTTAGTAGTCACATTCTTGCAAAAATTCACGAAAAGTGATTGGTTTTATCACTCAGACACACATCAGTTTGGGAAGAAAAATGTGGTGAACCCTTGTTCTCAACCAAACACATCCGTAGTAGAGCAAGGAGAAGAGATCATCCAAAACAAAGAAAGAAAGAACTGTTGCTCGTTGGCACATTGTGCAGATTGTTCTATTTAGCACCACTGCATAACTAACACCATTGACGGCAGGGGAGAGAGACCACATGCCACTGCTCCAGGCTATTGGATAGTTCTGCGGCGCGCCGAGGCCATGGAGGAGGTGCAGCTTGTCCTGAATGCCCTCTACGAAGGAGACATCTTCGAGGAAGAAGCCATTGTGCAGTGATATATGATGAGGCTGTTGCTGCCGGCAAGTACTCCCAGGCTGTGGAGAATGGCATGCGGTTTTTAGAGTGGCTCCAAAGCGCCGAATCCGACGAGGAGTGATAAGTTGTACTGCTTGCTATTACTTGCTTTAAGTTGTCTTTCGATAGTGGTTTCAGTCATTTCCTTTAGGATCAGTATTTAAATTGTTGGTTATTAGTTGGTTCTGTGTTGATCAGTCAGTTTCAAAAAAAAATGTGTGGTAGCAGTTTGTATTTCCAGTCTGCTGTCGACTCACATTCTTGCAGAACTTCACCAAAAGTGATCGGTTTCAGTTCATCGTTTTGACACACATCAGTTTGGCAAGAAAAAAAATGCGGTGAACATATAAGTAGTTGCGCAAGGAGCAAATCTTACATTCGAAACAAAGAAAGAAAACACCGTTGTTAAGCCCATATCGTAAAAGTTTTTAACCGCCTATTCATCCTCTCTAGGCAACATTTGTGATCTTTTAGAGAGACCATATGATGCTTTGGGAAATCATGACATGCTATCCTTCTAGAATCTTGTCAAGCCATTGGAAGCTGCAACCTATCGTTAATGGCTGCCCAGAGGATGCGAGCGAAGGGGCAGTCGAGGAATAGATGTTTTGTCGTTTCAATTGAAGAATGCTTTGGGCAGCCATTGCGGCATGGCCGCATTGCAAAACCTAGCCCTCGTTCTTGGAGCATGCACTCATCGCTCTGGACGGTTGGGAAGCAATGATCGGCGCCACCGACGACGCACATAAGGAAGTTGTCCGCTCCTGTAATCTCGGTGGCATGGGAGCCCGGAAAGAGCATCACTGGCAGAGGCCGACAAAATCACCCGCTACTGACGGCGAAGCCCAGGAAGGATTCGGGTGACCAAGTCCCATACGGATGCGACTTCTTGGGGAGCACGGCCAACTGTAGATAGAATTTCAAATGATCAAACCCTAAATTGTAACCGACTCGACCTACCCGAGACCTGGCCTCCTCATATAAAAGCCATGAGGGCACGGCGAGGAAGGGCTTAACTCTCAGAACCCTAGCATACACCATGCCAGATCCAATCTGCGCACCCTTATAACCTTCGGTTTCACCATTGATAGTTGTGAGATTCGTCATATTTTTGATGGTTTTCACCTGGATTTGATGGTTTTCTAGCTTTACCTAACACTAATACTTCGATAGCAAAGAAAACTTAGTTTTTAATGTGTGTTTCTGGTTCTAAACATCATCAGAAAGTTTTAATAGTAGAAACACAATATTCAGGCGAAAACAAGCAAGTCTTTTTTTAGAAGCAAACGAGGAAGGCATCCAAGAGGTTTAACGACCAACTATACAGCGGGAACATTTTCTACGGCCGTATAGTTCACGCCGTATAGTTGCCACCGTCTTCGTCTTGTCAAAAGGGACAACTTTCGTGAAGGGGTCGAGGACGAAAACAGAACACAATAGCCGTCGTTCCACCCAGAAGGGAGAAAGAAGAGATCCAGAGAAGAAGTAGAAGACGTTCTTCATCTTGTTCCACGATCTTCGACCTCCTAGCCACCACAACCCCCATAGCCATTACTTGTAATGGAGAGAGATCTTCACTTTGCAAGACTAGGGTTTGAGATTATTTCTTCCTATCTTGAATTGTGTTGGATTGATTTTCTATTTCTATTGTGGATTTCCATGGTAATATCGAGAAGAACTCCCTTTATTTAATTATATCGATGATGCTTTCTTCTCTCATGTGTGAGTAAGTTTCCTTGGGCATGGAAGATGTAAGGGATTGGTGAGATGTGATGTGCCTATATAATTTCTATTAGTTTTGTGATTGATTTTAATTACTATATTATGTGTACTTGACTATGTGTGGGATGTCTAATGCCTGTTGTCCAATTAAGGGCTCAAACAACATGATACTTTGTTCTACATATATAAGATCTTGTTTGCTAGTAGACCGGTGACCCCGAGTGACATAGGGATATAAATGAAAAAATAGTTGAACTCGAGGAGCACATTGAGCTACTGTGCCTATTGCATTAGTCTGATCCAAGAAGCTTAATTGCTAAGCAACATGAAGGATCTTAATCTTTTAGTCACTGACCATGGTTTTCGTAACAAACTAGTACGCTTATTGAAGTTGGGATGAAATCTACCAAAAGGAGTTTCGGCTAATTATGGGTTGCTCGCCTACACATATACTTATAAGATTATAATTGTTACATTTATCACTCAACCACCTGGCACATTCACTATCACCGTGAACTGTATCTCCCCACGCCTACTTTGTCATCTGCAAAAAACAATAAACAACCGAATCGTTCTTTACTTTTATGCTTTTTATTTCTAAAAAAATACATTTTAGTTTTATTTAAATACATTCATTTAATCCAAAATTTATTCTTATTTCAACGTAGCACTTGCAGTCAAAATTCACTCGAAGATCTGTGACAACTTTGAGTGCGACAGAGACTTCACCCATAAACACTTATCTTTGGGATCCCTATGAAATCGACATCTTAATTTCGAAACTAGCTACAAACGATCTGTGCACTTGCAGTCATCAACCATCAATCAAGAACAGACAAGCAGGAGTTTGAGTTTTCCCTCTGGGGACCTAAACCTGGTTAAACCTCGTGTCACCGTGTTGCGAATCTGTTAGCCGTTCCGCGATTTCCAGCGTCCCCTCCTTTAAAACTCAAGTCCATAACAATAGGCATTAACGAGTCGAACCCTCGTCAATTAGCGTCATCTTTGGGAATTAGGGATGCTGATGTTGCGATTGTGATAGCTCCATCACCTATGATCTACGATTCGTTAACTACTGGAGGCCAAATTTGCTTCGGCTCTTTCATCATCAAGCGGTGGTCGAATCACATCCAATTGATTCGTCTACATCGGCGCACAACTTCATCATCAACATCGTCGCCACGACTTCAACACGGGCACGGGACTCAACTCTAGCACCGTCCTCTCGCCTGACTGATCGAATCTACCACTACTGATCAGTATCTTTCTGATGGGAATTTCTTTCCACAGGCATCTTATGTACGGCCAGACTCGACAAGTACTACAGTCGCCAGGTCATCGATTTGCCTTGGAAATCTATCTGGTATCCTCTCCGGGCAGCTAAGCAACGCAGTAATCACCATCGGATGGCGGCGCAAGCGAATGTATCGGTGATGACTAGAAGATCTCAATCAGAAAAGGTCCAACATGAATTCTCGAGGCAGTCGTATTTACGTTGGATTAAAGGGAGCAAGCGACATAGATATACCTGGACATGAAACTCGGGCCAGAAAGCTCGGCCCGAGTTTTGTGGGCTCAACGCGAGCTAGGCTCGGCCCGCGGGTGGCACTGGACCGAGCCGAGCCTACAAAGTTGGACCGCAGCGAGCTCGGGCTGGCTCGGGCTCGGCCCAGTCCGGCTCGTTTGGCTCGCTCTTTTTCTTTTTAGAATTTTTATGGGCCGAATTGATTAGAAAGGAGACTAGCTGGGCCAAATTCTAACGACACACAGTGTCCAATTAGGTTGTTCGTCTCCTATCTCCATCCCCACGAACGCACGCAAGCAGCCGCCGCCCAGACACAAGCAAGTAGCCGCCGCCGGCCTGGCTCCTCTCCTCCACCCCCATCTCTGATGCCGCCCGCGCTGGCCTCGCTCCTCTCCTCCACCCCCATCTCCGATGCCCTCAAGACACCTACACACACGCCGTCGACGAGGAGATCGAGCAGCCTCCATGCATCATCGTCGTGCACCATCGTCGTTGCCTCCACCGGCGCTATTGAAGACGACCCCACCCGTTAGTGAGTCAGACAAGCTAGGCTCGCGAGCCGCACCGAGCTTCACCGAGTTTTGGGAAGTTCGGGCCGAGCTCCACCTTAAGGCTCGCCAGTAGGTCGAGCTGGCTCGGGCTCGCCGGAAAAAGCTTGAGCTTTTCTCTGGCCTGGCCCGAGCCGGACCGAGTTGGCTCGTGTCCAGCTATAGACATAGACCAATCAATGCATGCATCGGATTTCTACAAATTAACCTTTGGCCCTGCGACCTGGGGGTGACTCTCAGCTCGTGCGCTCGCGAGTGCATGTCAGAAATTCTAAAAAAAAGCTACGTGGTAATATGATACGCATTTACTTTGATTCGAATCGGATGGCCCGCCGGCAGCGCATGCATAGCAAAACTGATCTCCTGATCTTCTTCTCATGCATGTACTTTGGTGCGCATGCATGCATTTGGACAAGTTAGTTAGCTGCCTATATAAAGAGGTTGCCTTGGGAGGTCTCCTGATCTTCTTCTCTTTTCTACCTCTCACAATCTCTCATGAACATACACACGTATGAGAGAACTCAGAAAACACACCCCACTCACACACGCACCAAGGAAGCACCAAGACTTTGCCCAGAGCACTCTTCCTTGGTAGCATAAAGACTACATTTTTTCTGGTGCCCTCACGACCTTTTCTCATTCTATAGCTCACCTTATATAGCCATTACAAGATAAGCACCAGCCACTACTTAAACGGCCACTAACTTTATCTCCTAAACTCTCTCCCGTCCACATGACTCGGTGCATTCAATCCTAACTAAACCAGACCATTAGCTTGTACTCACATATGATCACGTCTATATGTGTGCGTATTGCCGCAGCTTTTTGGCTGGTGACTCGATTACACGAAAATAAACACGATCAAACTCTAAACTTAACACTAATAACAAGATTAGTTCCAGCAAAAACATTGCTACTAATATATGGAACCAGTCGGAAGTGCCTGGTTTCATACATGAAGTATCATAGCATTACTATAAGAACACTGTAGCATATGCAGGCGTATACGACGGAAACATTCTCGAGACTAAAAATCACACGCTTCGAATCGGAATCAAACAGGCGCACTAGACCGCCGCACTGAAGGAGCGTACGGAATACATGAAGCCGAGTCTGCCGTTGATTCCCGTCCGCCGCATCAATCCCGTCCGCAGTGTCACTCGCCGCTGCGTTGACTCCCTCCAAACAAAAATCCAACGACTTCGCCGCGTCATCTCCGGGCCGCCACATCGGCTCTCCAACGCCGCTCGACTACATCAACTACATCGACTATACACTCGGGGGCTCCCTTCGCTTCGGTGAACCGCCGCAGTCTTCGACTTCGACGACATGATGCGGTCTTTGGCTCCGGCGACCCGCTACGGTCTTCGACTGCGACAATCCACTGCATTCTTTGTATGCGGCGACCCACTATGGTCTTCGACTACGACAATCTTTGGATGCAGAATTCACTGCTGCCATCGACTCCGGCAACCCGTCGCCGTTACGATTACAGTCCGCCACGTGACATGCTACCGTGTGGACTACGTCCGCGGCCGCATCAACTTCGTCTATGGCTACTACCAATAAAGCTAAGTTCCCCTCTACTTAGAACTAATTATTTTTTTAATTCGCACTCGAAACACTTGGGGGCTACGCCCTCTTCGAGTAACCTAACGTGCCATCGGCTCCATGCACTCAAGCACCTCATACGCGACAGCCCGAGTAGCTAATTCTACCTAACCATCGAATCTTTAAACTCCGAGTGCCTCGACAAGGAACTGAGGCTAAGGGTAATCAGGCTAATGAAAAGGCCTAGCATACCGTGCAAAAGTGTCGACTCGATTGTCACCAGAATTTTACTTTACAAGACGACATGAAAATATTCTTTACAAGATACAAGTACTTCACAATTCTTTATGTTTTCTGCAGCTTACAAAGATATTGACTGCGTCGAGACATTCTATTGGGTCCTCCAACAGGAGTCGACAAAACAACTGGCTACGCCATACACCCAAAACCCGAGTCGACTCACTCCTCGGATGGTTGCATCTCTTGATGCTATGAAGAGGCGACGCTGGCCGCGCACCCAACAGAAGCGACTGCGCCGACTACATCCACAACATCGAGTCCTTCCGGCTAAACATCGTGCGACTCCTCTACGTCGACTCTTGGCTCCTTATGTGTGAGACGCTGACTCGATGCACTGTCAGTGGTTTCTTCTCCCATGAGTTTGCACTCGAGTCTGCGACTCGACCAGAAACTCGGGGGCTACTCCTATCAGAAACGCTAGTCGCGAATCCAATGTACTTCCGGGTCAGTGGTATGCCCACAAGATTGTCGACTACAACTACATGATACAAGACTCGATTCTCTGCCCGAGTCTACGACTCCGCCTGACACTCAGGGGCTATTTCGAATTGGAGCTCTGGTCGCGCACCGACGAGTGCATCAGAATTTCGTTGGGAGACCCCAAGCAGAAGGTATGATGCAGTTCAGCAGGAAAGTTTCCCTCAGTAAGAAACCAAGGTTATCGAACCAGTAGGAGGAAGGAACGCCCAAAGGTGCTGCAAGCAAGATGGAGACACCAACACAAACTCAAGACTTTGCCCCAACTGACAGTGAGGTTGTCAATCTTACCGGTTGCTGTAACAAAAAATTAAATGTATGGTGTGGAAACGTAATGGTTTGCAGCAAATAAACAAGTAATAGTGGAAGATGTATCAATGGTAAATATTGGACCGGGGTCCATAGTTCACTAGAGGTGCTCTCCTTAGATAAACAACATGGCATGAAGGGTAAACAAATTACAGTAGGGCAATTAACAGGAACTGAGCAAGGCATAACAATGCAATACCAGACAAAAAGATCCTATGAGATTCGATTGGACAATACAACAATATACATAGACCGCCATCCAACTGCATCTATGACTAGAAGTCCACCTTCAGGTTATCATCCGAACCCCCTCCAGTATTAAGTTGCAAGCAACAGACAACTGCTTTAAGCAAAGTGTGTAAGGTAAACAATTCACTTGTTCCATGAACAAGAGACCGTTGTTTTTTCCCTAGTAGCAACAACACATCTACAACCGAAGAGATTTCTGTCACTTCCCTTGGAAACTAGAGGCATGAACCCACTATCGAGCATAAATACCCCCTCTTGGAGTCACTAGCAACTACTCGGCCAAGATAGCTACTAACAACGGAGAGCATGCAAGATCACAAACAACACAGACATTATAGTACCAAATAGACAAAACCATTAATCAATCTGACGTAGTAATCTCAATATCCATTGGATCACCACAAACACATAGATTAGATCTTGATCATGAACGGAGCTCACAAGATCTATACATGAAAGAACAAGGAGGAGATACAACCATTTAGCTACTACATGGACCCATAGTCCAAGGTGGAAGTACTCACGCTTCATACCGGAGAGAAGGCCTTCGGGATGATTTCCTCCAAATGGTGCCGGAAGAACTTGATCCCCGATCTAGGGACGAGGGTGGCGGCTATAGAAGGTTTCGTGGAGTTTTGATCGGGTGCCTAGGGTTTACATCGGGGCTTCTTATAGGCGAAGAGGCGAGGGCTGGGAGGCGCCAAGGTCCCCACACCTGCAGCGAGGTGGCCCACCATGACTAGGGGGTCTGCCTGGTTTGCTTCCCGTCTCGTCTTCGGCTTTGTGTCCCACGGTAAAATATTGACTTTGGATTTTGTCCGTCAATTCAGAATATTGATTTTCGCCTTTCCGGAACCAAAAGCGTAAGAAAAGCAGCAAGCACTGTGGCAACTTGTTAATAGGTTAGTTCGAAAATATATAAAACACCTCAAAGTGTAGACAAAGCAAAGCAAAGTAGATACTAAACAAGCATGGAGCATCAAAAATTATAGATATGTTTCACGTAACACACATACAAGATCTGCGAGTGGCACGATCGATTCCTCATTCGAATCTCGACTCGAGCGAGGACTCGGGCTACTCCCATAGGACACGCGTCGCGCATTCAAAGAAGTGCTAGTGTTGGCGGCATTTGTAAGATCATCCAAGAATTTTTGGATCGTGTAACATATAACTAAAAACTATAAGTCTCTGCTCGAGTCTACGACTCAAAAATACACTCGGGGGCGATCGCCATCCCTATGAATTACGGAATTGAGATCTTTCAGATCCTTCATGATTACAATAAAGTACACATCTCATTTAGCAACTCTGCTCAAAATAGCGCTAAGAGAGTGAAAGAACATTTCATGATCTCTAGTGTTTTGTGTGTTAGATAATAATACCAAGGATTATTTAATGTGTGTTGAAGTGATGCAGGTCTTAGCAAATTCAAAAAAAGCACAAAAGTGTGTTTGGAGGGCGGATAATCCGCCCCTCCCCAATCGACAAACGGTGCCAAGGCATGTCATGCAGAATGGGGGGCTATCCCCCGAATTCTCTGGTCCCGGGCGAATTTTCTCCCTGGGCCGGATAATCCGCCTCTCAAGGGCGCCGGATAATCCTTTCCCCGGGAGTTTTTGCAAAGGGATCCAAGGCGCATCATGCAGTATGGGGGCAGATAATCCTCGGATTTTCTGGTTCCCGGGCGGATTTTCTCCCCGGGCCGAATAATCCGCCCCTAGTGGGGGGAGGATAATCCGCCCCCAAAAGTCTCCAACGGCCAGTTTTGGGAAGGGGTATTTAACCCAATCATCTCCATCATGTCAGTCTTCTTGATTCAACTCGAAAAAGACCAGACCTGTTCTTCAAGCTCCATCAAGAGATCTCCATCTTCATCCACCCAAAGGCTTCAATCTTTGGGAATCAAGGAGGAGGCTTCTATCTTCATCAACAACACTCAAGCGCATCACTTGCCCTCCATTCACTTGGAGTATTCACGATCTAATATTTCTTGCAAATATCTAGATCCTTGTTTCAGTTATTTGATAATCCTTGTTCTTGTGGCAGCTTGTTGTCATCACGGGAGCCTCCAATTTGGTTGTGAATGTGTGCCCTGCTAGATTTTTAAAGGCACCAGTTCCCGCCTCGAAGGGTACCAATAGTGGAGAGGTGGATCATGCCTTTGGTGGCGAGATCCATCGGAGAATAGGGTGAGGCCTATTGTGGTGTGGCGGTCGTAGAACTGCCCACCCCTCCAACGCAGACGTACTTCCCTTAACAAGGAAGGAACTTTGGTCAAACAAATCCCTGTGTCTCCGCGTGCTCCAATACGGTTTCCTCGCTCCTCGCTTTACTCGTTTAGTAGATAGGTTAACATATAGGAAATTCTCGTACTTGCATATCTGGAGAATTTACATTTGTGTCAAGCCTAAAATTGTAAAGAACTATAAAATTGAGTAGCACCTATTCATCCCCCTCTAGGTGCCCAGATGATCCATTTCAATTCGTATCAGAGCCCCGAATCTTTATTCAGGCTTAACCACCTAAGAGAAGTATGGGTACCAAGGGAGATGGGAATGATGTTGCAGTCATAGTCACCATGAACGATCTCAAGTCATTCGAAACAACCTTGATTATTTCAATGGAGACTAAGATGGAAGATATGCGTCAAATGATCATGCGTTCTCCGCACCCACATCATCACCTCCATCTGCCTCTGAGGCCACCACTCCTCATTCTAAGGAAAAGGATAACACTGAATCCAAAGAAGACAATGTGGTAGGTGATGGCACTAGTAAGAGATCCTCCTTGAAAAGGGGAGGTGGTAAGGAGGAATATAATGAGGTTTCTCATGTATATTCACCTGATCCACCTATCCCCCACCCTCATATAAACAATAGGGGTGATCCACCCAAGCTTTCTGCATCTACTTTTAATCAATGGCAAATTTGATGAAGTCTCATGTGTGCAGCTCGTCCATTGAGTTGTGGAAAATCATAGAGAATGGTTCATGTTGGAGATCCAAACAACCTAACAAGAAGAGAGGTTGTGGACAACCAATTCAATGCAACGGCTCTACACATGATCTAGCTTGGTGTGGGTCCCAAGGACATGCCCCAATTAGAACATCTCAACACAGCGAAGGAAGCTTGGGATGCCCTTACCGAGCTCTTCATTGGAAATGAAATCATGAGAAGGAATAGGTATGATGCTTTGAGTAACCAAGCTGAAGGGTTTTATATGATGGATGGCAAAGATCACGAGGATATGTATAGAAGGCTTAAGTCAATAGCCACCACATTCAGAAATCATGGTGCCTCCCACGTTAATGATGTGTGGATCAAGAGAAAGTATGTTAGTGCTCTTATGCCATTTGAGCCTATAGATTTGAAAAGCCTCCAAGGTATACATAATTACCACCAAATGACTTCAAATGAGGTAATGAAAGAAATGGCAGCTTTCAAGGTGGCTGCCAAGAATGCCGAAGATGCTTGTGCTCGAGCCATTGGAATGCAGAAGGGGGTCAATGTAGCCTTGAAGGCAAGTGTTGCTGAACAATACTAAGATGATTTTGAAGCTATGGACTGTCCCAAGGATGTCAAGAGGGCTCATGGTGAGTACATGGTCTTCTATGCCAGAAACTTTTGGAAGGACCCCGTCAAATCAAAATCTGAACTTGAACACAAGAGTGGGTCAAATGGAAGAAGGGAGAATGGTCCCAAACTAAGAACATGCTTCAACTGTGGAGACCAGCCGCACTTTGTAGATGAGTGTCCTTACCAAAGTAGATAGGATAATTTAGGAAGTCTCATCCTCAAAGAGAAGTCAAAGGCTCCATCAAAGAAGCAATTTGTGAAGAAGAATGCTCCATTCAAAAGGCAACCAAAGATTGTCTTAGTGGCTTAAGAGGAGTATTCATCGGGAAGCGAAGATGAAGAAAAGGATGATAGCTCACGAGAGGTGGCTGCCATAGACACCACGTCTACACCGACATCTCTCTTCGACTCACCGAATGAAAACATCACCAACAAGAACGTCACTTGCCTCATGGCAAGAGGTTCCGAGGTATCATCTTCTATCACTTGTTTTTCTAAGGCTATGATTGACATGGATGACCCTACTAGTCTAAAGGTTAAGGAAGAAATTATTGCTTTGGACTATTTTATCACTAACTTGCAAGGTGAGCATAAAAGACATTTTAAGGCTCTCATGGACCAGCTGTCTCAAAACAAAGTGCTCCTTGAAGAAAAGGGCATAATTGAAAGGTAGGATGCAATGGAGATTGCATCCCTAAAAAATTCTCTAAAAGAAGAAGAGGCTCGTCAATCGAGGAGTCACACGGAGAAGTTGTAACCAAGCTTGTAAGGGAACGTGACAATGCAGTAGCCAAAGCCAAGAAACTAAAGAAAGAAAAAGTTGACTTTGGGGCTGCTCATGCTAGACTCTCCGAGGAATTGGAGAAACTTGACATTTCTCACAAGGCTTTGGAAAGTGAACTATCTATTATCAATGAGTCTCATGATCAGCTCCAAATTATATTGACCAAATATGATATCCCTAGGACATCTAAGTCAACATATGCTCATGAAGAAAATGCTAGGGTGGAAGATGATCTTGCCAAATATTCTACTTCCAAAGTTAAGGGAGTCCTTCATGATATCCTTGGCAAGCAAAGGTCAAACCTTGGAAAAGTGGGACTTGGTTATGTCTCCAAGTCCAAGAAGAACAATAATAAGAAAAAGAAGACCAAGAATGCACAAGCAAAGACAAGCACCATTGAAAAGAACATCACAAAGGACAAAACTGATTATATTGGTTTTGCGGTTTAACAATCCTAATTATGAACTATTTTGTGATTATTATAGTGATATTTATGCTAACTATGTTGGTCCTTTGGGTCTTGGCAAGGTTGTGGTTGCCGATATCTCTCTCGTGGACGTCATGCTTGTTGAGACCCTCGGTTACAACTTACTTTCGTCTGCCCTTGGTAAGATGGGATTCACTATTTTTATAGATTATGATTTAGTGGTACTCTTGTGGAGCAAGTCTTTAAAGGTCGATTTTGTTGGGTACGTCGAAAATTTCACATGTGGTGGACTTTTGGGGAAAACCACTACGATGATGCTTATTCGGAAGGCCGACGCAGGATGGTTATGGCATCGCCGTTAGCCCATGTCAATATGAGAACTTTGCAAAGTCTTGACAAGGGTGGCCACATCCTTGGACTAAAATACAATGTTTCCTTTGCCAAAGATCGTGTTTGCAGGGCATGTGTTGAAGGCAAGATGCACGACTCTCCCCAGAAGAGGAAGATTATTGTATTATCAAAGAGGATTTTGGAACTACTTCATGTGGATATTTTTGGTCCTCCATCTCATGCAAGCCTCGGTGGAAATAAATATTGCCTGGTCATAGTTGATGACTATTCAAGATACACATGGGTCTACTTTTTCAAGTTGAAAAGTTATACTCAATAAATTGTCATTGACTTTGCCAATGAGGTTCAGCGTCAACACAATGTCCCAATATTGGCAATAAGAAGTGACAACGGATCCAAGTTTAAGAACTACACCCTAAATGAATTTCTAAGTAAAGAGGGTATAAGACATCAATATTCCACTGCTTACACCCCTCAACAAAATGGTGTAGCTGAGAGGAAAAATCATACTTTAATGGATATGACAAGGTCTATGTTGACTGAATTCAAGTCACCATACAAATTTTGGGCTAAAGCTATTTCCACCGCATGTCATTCATCAAACCGGCTTTACCTCATAAAATCTTGGACAAGAATCCATATGAGATACTTAGGTAACAAGCTTAACATATCATATTTTCGGGTGTTCGGTTGTAAGTGTTTCTTTCTCATTAAAGGAGTTCGTTTGTCTAAATTTGAACCTAAGACTTTAGAAGGTATATTTGTTGGTTATGGTGCCAAATCCCACACTTATAGAGTCTGTAATAAGCTCCCTGGAACTGTTGTCGAATCTTGTAGTGTGGAGTTCGAGGAAAATGATGGCTCTCATGTGGGGAAAGTTGATGTTTGTGATGCAGATGTTGAAATACCCAAGATGCCATAAGAAGAATGGGCGTGGGATTTTTCTGCCCCATTGATACATCCCTTGTGGAGGATCGTGAAGAACAATGCTTTACACAAGTAGAGCTCTCATCTACACAAGATCAACAAGCTCCACCTGCTGGAGAAACTACTGCACCAATACAACAACCTACTGAAGGTCACCAATCAACTGGGCAAACTACAAGTCCCAGGTCGGATTATCTAATTGAGGTTGGATTATCCGGCCCTGCCACTCCAACTCGTGCCAGGGGCGACCAGGAAGAGCAGGAAGAAACTGAAACTCCCAGGCCGAATTATCCGGCCCCTCCTAGGGGCGGATTATCTGGCCCTGAAGCTCCAGAACTGCAACTGTCTCCTGTTATGGCTGTTGATCAAGATCAAGGGCAAGGTTCTTCATCCCTAGTTCACAGTGAACAAGTTGTTGATGAAGGGCAATCTAGTTGTCAAGACGAGGACTCAAATGATGAAGCAATCCCTCCAAGAAACAATAAGGAGATTGAAAATCGTTGCAAATCTCGAGATGAAAGGAACCTCGAATTAAGAGGCCATACTCTTGACAAAGTTGTAGGTGATCTAAGAAGAAGGGTGTCCACAAGAAGGGATCTAGCAAGCTTCAGTGATCATCAAGCTCATATCTCTATGGTGGAACCCAAGAAAGTATTCAAAGCACTTGAAGATCTATATTGGGTTGTTGCAATGCATGAAGAGCTGAACAATTTTGAGCGCAACAAAGTCTGGAAGCTAGTAGAAAAGCCCAAAGATTGTCGCAATACTACCGGCACGAAGTTGTAACACCCCCGGTCACTCCGGACCGATGGTTGTCATACAGCTCAATAGAATCTCTAGACTAACCCCACAGACCGACACTAGTCTTTTCTGCGCACTTTATCCTCACTCATGCGCACCCGGTACCCACTTCTCGGTCGGTCACCCATCCTAGAATTGCTCTAGGCCAAGCACGCTTAACCTTAGAGTTCTTTTCGAATGAGCTTCCGGAAAAGAAGTTGCAACTTGTTGGTATGAGTTTACTATCAATCCTATTGAGCCATGCGCCAGGGTCTCACATACACCCACCCTTAGAAGATCGACGTCCTTGTCGATCAACCACAAGCCAGGAACGTCCCCTCTTAACATACGTTTGTGCGTCCAGTGCCGGCACATTGCCATGTCGTGTCCACTCCGGGCCACACGCGCCATGCTATACATGTCCGCCACTGACCCGCACACGCCCATGTAACCGTGAGGGTCGGCTCTGATACCACTTGTAACACCCCCGGTCACTCCGGACCGACGGCTGTCACTTCTGGAAGCTCAATAGAATCTCTAGACTAACCCCACAGACCGACACTAGTATTTTCTGCGCACTTTGTCCTCACTCATGCGCACCCGGTACCCACTTCCCGGTCGGTCACCCATCCTAGAATTTCTCTAGGCCAAGCACTCTTAACCTTAGAGTTCTTTTCGAATGAGCTTCCGGAAAAGAAGTTGCAACTTGTTGATATGGGTTTCCTATCAATCCTATTGAGCCATGCGCCAGGGTCTCAAAGAAGTGGATTTTCAAGAACAAGCAAGATGAAAGTGGAATTGTTGTGAGGAACAAGGCAAGACTGGCAGCACAAGGTTTTTCTCAAGTGGAAGGCATTGACTTTGGCGAAACCTATGGTCTCGTGGCTGCCTTGAGTCCATTCGTATCCTCCTTGCTTATGATGCTCATCATAATTTTAAATTACAGATGGATGTTAAGAGTCCTTTTTGTTAATGGTCCCCTACATGAGTTGGTATATTTCAAGCAACCCCCAGGTTTTGAGGATCCCAACTTTCCGAACCATGTCTACAAACTCGATAAGGCGCTCTATGGACTTAAACAAGCCCCATGTGCGTGGTATGAGCACCTTAAAGAGCTCTTGTTAGACTGTGGCTTCGAGGTTGGGCAAATCGATCCCACTCTTTTTACTAAGAAGGTTAAGGGGGAGCTTTTTGTATGCCAACTATATGTAGACAACATTATGTTTGGCTCTACTAATAAAGCTTTTAATGATAAATTTTCAAAGCTTATGACTGTCAGGTTTGAGATGTCTATGATGGGAGAATTAAGGTTCTTTCTTGGATTCGAGATCAAGCAACTCAGAGAGGTAACCTTCATTAATCAAGCATAATACATCCAAGACAGGCTCAAGAGGTTCAAGATGACGGATCTCAATGGCGTTGCTAAACCAATGCAAACTAAATGTAATCTCGAGCTTAATCCAAAGGGTAAAGATGTGGACCAAAAGGTATACCGATCCATGATCGGCTCTCTCCTTTACCTCTGCGCATCGAGGACCGATATTGTGTTGAGTGTAGGTTGTCAAGCTCACCAGTTTGTTGTAACAAAGGATTTAACGTATGGTGTGGAAGGTAATGGTTTTCAGCAAGTAAACAAGTAACAGTAAAGGATGTATCATTGGTAAAGATTGGACCGGGTCCCATAGTTCACTAGAGGTGCTCTCCTTAGATAAACAACATGGCATGAAGGATAAACAAATTACAGCAGGGCAATTAACAAGAACTGAGCAAGGAATAACAATGCAATACCAGACAAAAAGATCCTATGAGATTCGATTGGGCAATACAACAATATACATAGACCGCCATCCAACTACATCTATGACTAGAAGTCCACCTTCAGGTTATCATCCGAACCCCCTCCAGTATTAAGTTGCAAGCAACAGACAACTGCTTTAAGAAAAGTGTGTAATGTAAACAATCCACTTGTTCCATGAACAAGAGACCGTTGTTTTCTCCCTAGTAGCAACAACACATCTACAACCGAAGAGATTTCTGTCACTTCCCTTGGAAACTAGAGGCATGAACCCACTATCGAGCATAAATACCCCCTCTTGGTGTCACTACCAACTACTTGGCCAAGATAACCACTAGCAACAGAGAGCATGCAAGATCACAAACAACAAAGACATGTAGAATCATAAAGACAAAACCATTAATCAAACCAACATAATAATCTCAATATCCATTGGATCCCCGCAAACAGAACATGCATGATTATAAATAGATTAGATCTTGATCATAAACGGAGCTCACAAGATCTATACATGAAAGCACAAAGGAGGAGATACAACCATCTAGCTACTACATGGACCCATAGTCCAAGGTGGAACTACTCATGCATCATACCGGAGAGAAGGCCTCCGGGATGATCTCCCCTCGGCAGTGCCGGAAGAACTTGATCCCATCTAGGGACGATGGTAGCGGCTACAGGCGGTTTCGTGGAGATTTGATCGGATACTGTGGTTTCGCATCGGGGATTCTTATAGGCAAGGGTCAAGACTGGAGGTGGCCAGGCCACCAAACCCTAAGCGCGGGCCCACCGCCTGCTGCCGGGGTGGTCGCCCCCGACCGCCCTCGGCTCTCCTCGACTTCTTGTTCCCCATGGAAAGTAATTGACTTTGACGTTTGTCCGTCAATTCCGAGAATATTTCTTTACTAACTTTTCTGAAACCAAAAACAACAGAAAAGAAGCATCTAACACTGTTGCAACTTGTTAATAGGTTAGTACCAGAAAACATGTAAAAAGCACCTCAAAGTGTAGATAAGTAAAGCAAAGTAGATACAAAAAACAAGCATGGAACATCAAAAATTATAGATACGTTTCCAACGTATCAGTCTTCGAAGAAACAAAATTGTATATCACTCTCCACCGCCGAAGCTGAATATATGGCTGTTGCAAGTGCTTATACGCAATTATTATGGATGAGGCAATTTTTAAAGGAATTGATGACCCACAAGTGTAGGGGATCGCAATAGTCTTCATGGGTAGTATTACCCAATTTATTGATTCGACACAAGGGGAGCCAAAGAATACTTGCAAGCCTTAACAACTGAGTTGTCAATTCATTTGCACCTGGAAATAGTTCTTGCTCACAGAAGTTTATCAGTAGTAACAACTTGTAGTAGCAACAGCAAAGCAACAGCAGCAGTAACAACAACAGTGAAACAAGAGCAATAATGAATGATAATATGAGGGATTCGAGTCACGGTAGGCATAGGGATGGATGGACGGGCATTACATGGACGAGTCTAAACATGTAACTTCAAGATCTAGGGCATTGCAGATAAATAATAACAAGCATCCAAGTACTAAACAATCCTAGGCATGTGCTCCAAATATAGTCATACGTGCTCGCAATGAAAACTTGCACAACATCTTCTGTCCAGCCAGCTCGTGGCAGCGGGGCCTCTAGGGAACTACTTGCAATTAAGGTGCTCCTTTTCATAGAGCACCGGAGCAAAGCATTAACACTCCATGAACACATGTGATCCACACACCACAACCATCCCCTCTGGTTGTCCCAATTAGTGTCACTCTGGGGCCTTTGAATCCGGACAATGATATGTGTACACAACTTGCAGATAAGATCACAAACAATACTATCATAATGATTCAATAATAAGTTCAGATCTGAGATCATGGCACTCGGGCCCTAGTGACAAGCATTAAGCATAACAAGTTGCAACAAAGTCAAATAGCACTAATAGAGATACTAGGCACTATGCCCTATCATATCTTATTCGATTACATGATAGAACTCATCCAATCCCTACCATCCCCAAGCCTACAACGAGGGATTACTCACTCATGGATGAGGGAAACATTGGTGGTTGATGGAGATGCGTTGGTGATGACGATGGCGATGATCCTCTCCAAATTCCCCGTCCTGTCAGGGTGCCAGAACGGAGTTTCTAGATCCAAATCTTGGTTTCTGGTGGCGTCGGCGGAGCGGAACTCTTTCTGGAAAACTATCAAACCCCCCTCGGTTTTTAGGTCGAAAGGCAACTTATAGGCGCAGAGGGAGGCTGAGGGGGTGCCTGGGGTGGCTGCACCCCCTCTAGGCGCGGAGTCAGGTGGGTGTGGCCCCCCCCCCCATGCCTCCTCTCTGTCTCCCCTTCTGGCTCCGTGGATCTTCTGGTGAAAAATAGTTTTTGGCATATTTTCCGAGATTTTTCCTGATAGTTGATTTTCTGCACAAAAACAAGACACCAAGGTAATTCTGCTGAAAACAGCGTCATTCTGTGTTAGTTGTATCCAAATCACACAAGTTTAGAGGAGAAACAATAGCAAAGTGTTCGAGAAAGTAGATATTTTTTGGACGTATCAACTCCCCCAAGCTTAGCTTATTGCTTGTCCTCAAGCAATTCAGTTGAAAACTGAGTGCGATAAAATAACTTTCACGAACACTTTGCTTCATATGATGTATATATTCTCAGCACAGGAGTAGATTCTTAGACAATTCATAATAAGAAGTATGCAACTAAGTCTACTCAATAGCCATTGCAAGCTATGAAGAGAAACCAACTCAATAATAACAAGTAGCATGAAATATAAACATAAGCAACATTGCAATGATCATAGTAAGGTATGATAGAGTGGTATCTCGCTTGCCTATGTTTGAAGATCACAATATGAATGCCAAGGCACCTCTGAAGTTCAAGTGAAGACTAGAGGTAAAGATATCAGATATACAAGCATCAAAGTCATGACATAATTAACCAAGTTTTGGAACAAACACAAGAATGACAACTATGCTCTCAAGAAGGTGCTCGTGGAATAAGTGGTGACTCAACAAAATTGTGAAAACGGTTTTGTGAAGGTTTGAAAGGCTTCCTAATCTTTGAAAGGAAGGTACTCGTTAGCTTTGAACTCTCATTGCCCCTATCATAGGCATCTTCATGTGGTTAAGGTGAAAGTGAGTTCCACTCTGAATCATATGCTTAACAGACCATAGGCTGAAAATCCTAAGTCCCTTGAGTACGAGGGCCGCTCCGCATGCTAGTCAACTTTGGTCACCTAAAAGTTATTGTCATTGTAAATACATGCATATCATCGAGAACCGCCAACGGGGTACCCCTTGCATATGGTACATGAGCTTTCCCATAACCAAAATGACAAGGCAAGTAGACAATGAGCATCTCAGCCAGTGGCGAAGGACGAAAAAAAATTAAGGTCTGGCGAACTTCAAAGCATTAAAAAAAATTGATGCAAAAAATCAAGATTGTGTCGACATAAATAATTTATATGATCTTAAGCACAGTCACTTAGTACAATGGTAATAGCGACATGTACAAACGTACCAATAATAAAAATTTAATGCCTTCTTGAAGTCCCCGGCAATGGCAAGGCTCTACCTGGCTTCTAAAAATCTTTTTTAATATCACCAAGATCAAGACTTTTAAATATCTCTCGCTCGATGTAGCACGCCATTAAATTATGAGAAGCCTATATACTAAATGGTGTCTAGATTCATTCAAATCTAGACAAATTTAAGTCAATTAATATATATATATACACATTTTTTTGCAAAAAAGTTGAGGTAGGGCAGCTGCCCTACCTTGCCCACTGAGGAGCTTCACCGATCTCAAAGAATCTTTTATTTACCATATGCATAGATTTTATTGAGGATGCTTCATAAATAGCTCACTATGGTGATGCTGCAAGTTTCCACCATGATTAGGCATGGCTTAGGCTAGCGGCCCAGGCGTTTCTCTAACACAATGTATAAACTCCATGAACTCATAACCTCCCCTTTTATTTCACATCGTCGACATCAGTAAACAAAAGAACAAGGAATCAACTGGATGAGATATCCAAAAGGTGTTGAAAGCGTTCCCCGTGATAGCATGGTTCTGGTGACTCCCATCATATAATAGGCAAGCATATAACTTTCATGGACTAGTCACAATGGTTCAAGATTATTAAGCGCAAGGAATAAAGTGTGCCATCAAGTTCGTGAGAGCTTTACTAACTAACTTTCTCAAAATAGACAAACATTTTATTTTAGAAGAAAACACGACATATAGAATATGCACTGAAGTAGCAAATGATGCTAATGGGTAGGTATGGTGGACACAACTGGCAATATTGGTTTTGAGGAGTTGGAAGCACGGGTAAAGCACATACTCAGTGCAAGTGAAGGCTAGCAATAGAGAGGGAGCGACAAACGAGAGAGCAATAACTGTCATGCTTGCAACAAAACAGGGCTAATTATGGCATGAAAGTGATACAAGAACTCTGAGGCAAAATAAATAATCGAGGCTTACTGACTATTGATTAGTCATATGCATGCGTGAGCATGTGCCAAGTCGACTCACATGAACAGTCAGAGGAGGATACCACAATATCATACCAAAGTATAAATAAAACAATGCAAGCAAACATTCATATGACATGCTACAAACTATTAGCAAGCTGGAGCTAATCATAGACAAGCAAGAACTACTAAGCATCCATAATGACATACACCTTACACAAAGAGGCTAAACATGCTCACAGTGATGAGTATATGTAAAAAATGAAACAAATAGAGTTCGTTACCAGCCTCTTACCACACCTCGAGTTGTCTTAATCTTCATTATTGCCCTTCACTTGTGTGACTTGAATATTAACATGAAACCAAAATCCACTGAGGACGACTGAACCCTGCAAAGAACTACCCCCAAGATTAGGCTTTTGGCCTAAGTGGGGTTCAATCCCATGGTGCCCAAGTAGATGCACCTCCGTAGTATGTCGAGGAGGCTCCCTCATCCTGGTACGAGCTCGAGGACTCCTCGGTATAGTGTACCGCGGGGTCATATGAGGGCGCTTCCTCCTGATAGCGCCCATGGAAGTTAAGAGAGCGCAGCATGTCATCCATCTCCGCCTTAGAGTGTGACCACGGTCCCTGAGAAATACTGAAGAAAGTGGTTTGGGGTAGAGGGAACTCTCTCTCTCTTGCCCGTCAATAAACAACATTCTATAAACCAAGTTATCAAGAGTAGAGCTAGTGGTGACAAAGTGGTGCGCCTTCATGGCAGCAAGATCAAGCCTAAGGAGTCAAAACTGTATCATGTGGAGCAACAACAATGTCCAAGGTAGCAGCAATACGAGTAGCAATAATTCCCCCATAAATGGGTCCCTTAGCAGCTAAACGACGAGCAATGAGGGAACCAAGATTATACTTATCCTCACCGTTGAGAGCAGCAGCTAAGAAGGCCAATTGATAGTTGGAAATATTACTAGTGTTCTCCCTACAAAGAACACTGGTGGTAAGATAGTAGGCAAAGTACCCGATGGCTGGAAGTTGAATATTCTTTATCTTCCCTCGTTGAGCTCTGCGGTCATCATCATTGGTTATTCCTTGGTAAAGCTCCAACAAATCAGTGGGAAGAAATGGAATCTTCTTTGATGACCCAGTTGTACCAAGTCCCAGGGCCTTGCAAAATTTATTCAAAGACATAGTATGAGCCATGTCATAAATTTTGAAAGACAAAGAGGGCTTGAACATGCTGTTAGTAAAGGAGAAACTCTCCACAAATGTTTTAGTAAGCACAGCATATTGTGCACTCTCATCCTGCATGAAACTTGTTATACCAGCCCTTTGAATCAAGGTCATAAAATCGTTAAGAATCCTAGCAGCTTGCAAGAAAGTTTGGCAAGGAAAGGTGGAGGGGTGCGCATCCCCTTCATCTCCCTCGTCACCAATCGCGAAGTGATGAGATCCTCATTGTATGAGGGTCTAGTACTGGTAGATGACCTTGGAAGCCTTGCCCTTCTAGGTGCATCACTCTCAAATATATGTGGTGGTCCATGACTTCACTTTGCTGAAATTTTAAACAACCATCAAACCAAGTGATTTCTAAGTTGATAAATGATGAGCAACTACTATAGGAGCTTGCTAGAGGACTACACATGCATCAAAACAAAGTTTCTAAGCATAGAACAAGCATGCAAGCTCAAACGACCTGTCACCTATAGCAGAAAAATACTCAAGATACAATCTACCAATCACAAATCTAATTGGACAAGTGGAGGAGACCCATACCAAGGAGCTGAAGGGAATATGCCCTGAGAGGCAATAATAAATTGTTTATTATGTGTATTCCAAGTATATGATAGATGTTTATTTTGCATGCTATAATTGTATTAATACGGAAACGTTAATACATGTGTGTTTAATAAACAAACAGAAAGTTCCTAGTTAAGCCTCTCTCATAAACTAGCTCGTTGATTAACAAGATGATCAAGGTTTCCTGATCATGGACATTGGATGTTGTTAATAACGGGATCACAACATTAGTGTAATGATGTGATGAACATTCATCCGAAGTATAGCATTACGATCAAAGTCATTGAGTTTATATTGCTATAACAACTTACGAAGTGATCCTAATCCTTAGACCATGAGATCATGTCAATCACTAACAGGAAGAGTTTCTTGATAACATCAAACGTCACACCGTAACGGTGATTATAAAGATGGGTTCGAACTAATAAAGTGTTATGTTGAGGCTCATGGATCAAGAGTGGAATTTGTTCATCCCGATGACGATAGATATACTGGGCCCTCTCGGTGATATCACATTGATTAGCTTGCAAGCAAGTGATTTGATCACTAGAATGTTATATCACGGAACGAGAAAAGAGTGCATGTCGAACGAGATCAAACTAGGTATGGAGATACCGATGATCGAATCTCGGACATGTAATATATCGTGAGACAAAGGGATTAAGATACTAGCGTAAAAGGTTCCGACGATCACAAGAAAGTCATCGTTGAATGTGTGGGAGTCGATGGGTCTCCGATACGCTTCGATTATTGATCCGAGAGGGTCTCGATCATGTCCGCATTATTCACGAACCGTAGGGTGACACACTTAAGAGACACCGACATCCAATTGGAGCAAAAGTTTCATGCCGAAGAATAAACAAGCGCAGGAATTTATTTCACTAGATACCAAACAAAGTTTTCGGTGAAATTGCATAAAGTGGTTATGCATGTGAAATAGAATTCTAGCAAGGTTATTTGTGAATGTTTGTCATTAAAGTAATTGACAAAATTCTGAATAAAATAAAAGAGTTTTATTTAATGAGAGTTTGCATTAAATTTGGTGGAAATTTAATGGGTTTTTTGAGTGGGATTTTGAGTGGACTTTTGAAGGGTCATTTTGTGAGTGGAGTGTCCACCCACATGATGAGGGGAGGGCAAGGGGGCAGCCCCATGCGCTGCCACCCCTTGGGGTTCCCCCTCCTCCTATAAAAGGAGCCCTCCTCTCACTTCTCACTCACACCTCCTCGTGAAGGATCTCTCTCCTCTAGAATTTATCCCCATGGTCTCGGACTAGCGAGATACATGTTCCGGTGGCTATTCGGCAAGAAAGAGTTGTGCTTCCTGCATCGCTGGAGCGAGGAGGCGGAGGTTGCTCGGTGCCTCGAGCGTGTGTGCGAGCACGGATGCGCCGATTTGCGGCGCTAGGACTTCCTCTCGATCTTGAGATCGGCAAGAGATCGTCTACATCAACCACGAGTTTGGACTCGTTAAACTTTGTTGGTCTTCAAGGGTATGTTCTCTACGGATATACATCCGCCTTGTTTGTATCTAGTATAAATAGATCTTGGTATATAGTTCACATCGTAGGAAAATTTTTGTTTTCTATGCTGCGAACCCTTGAAGGGTATCGAGCCGGATCTATGCGTAGATACTTTACACGGTAGTACACATATGAGTATGTGGGCGATGATGATCATGTTGTTGCTCCTTTCTTGTGATTTTGGATATTGGTGGCATAGTGGGATGAAGCGGCCGGACAAACTTTACATGTCCTCGCACATGAGACCTGTTCCACGCTTGACATGCAACTAGTTTGCATAAGTGGCTAGCGGTGTCTGCCTCTCCTACTATAGTCAATATCTATTTTGCAAGCGAGTTGTCAACAATTTGATTATCCTCGTTAGGTTCATGTTCGAGGTAAGAACGGTTCTATCTCGAAGCCCTCACCACGTAAAACTTGCAATGGATAAATTAGAAGCGTCTAGTTTAGATTGTTGTGGGCTAGTGTTATGATATGGTAGTGTTGTAAGTAGAAGTATGAGATGATACTCTTACAACACATAGCGTAAAACCCATAGATTGTGGATTTACATATAGGTATGATAGTGATCATACCACGATGCACATGATAGAGATCATCTGCGGAAACCATATAATTTCACTATTAAACATATGATGTTTGATTGCATCTTATATTGCTTGTTTAGCGCTTTGTTAAGCATAATAAGATGATCCTCATTTTAAATATCAAGATAAGAATGTGTTCTCCTTTAGTATGCACCGATTATGTTTTCGCCGCCCAAGACATCACGTGATGATCGGGTGTACTTGGATCCTCGACCATACTTGGTGTAAGACAGTTACGCAAAAATACTAAGGTTCTAACTTACGAGCCTAGCATGTATGACATGGCCTCGAACAGACCGAAAGGTTAAGCATGAGTCATATAGTTGATATGATGCCCATTTGATGCTCGCCTTTGAAGCTATACCGACTCACGTGATGATCGGACTTGGTGTAGTGGATTTGGTTCATGTAATCACCAAAAGGACACGAGGGATGTCGCTTTTGAGTGGGAGTTCATTCGTAATATAGATTAGTTGAACTCAATCTATCATACACTTAGTCTAAACTTTACAAATTCTGTTGTAGATGGCACCACCTTTTAATTTCAATGCGTTCATGGAGAAAGAGAAACTAGCAACGAACGGTAGCAACTTTACTGAATGGGCCATGAATTTGAGGATTCTCCTCTCACGCACAAAAGCAATATGTGCTAGAAGCGCCATTAGGCCCCCACCTTTGACGATGCCCCGACGAGGAGAAGAATGTCTATCGACTCGTCAGAGGACCACAACTTAGTTCATTGCGGCATATTGTATGGGCTAGGAACTTCAAGCTTCAAACGGCAATGCTTTTGATACAATGGGTGAGTTGAAAATGATTTTCGACACACATGCTCAGAGAGAGCTACAATGCTTGAGAAAAGTTCTTTAGTGCATGATGGAAGAGAACAGCCGTTAGTGAGCATGTACTCAAGATGTCGGTTACGCCGATAAGCTTGTGTCCTTGGGAATAACGATTCCCATTGACTTAGGCATCCATCGTGTTCGCAGCCGCCACCTAGCTATAAGAGCTCGTGATGAACTATAATATGCAAGGCATGAAGAAGTCTCTCCCGAGCTTACCAATGCTTAAAACCGGTAAGTGGAGATCAAAAGGAACATCAAGTGTTGATGATCAATAGGAACACTGGTTTCAAGAAAGACAAGAAGGGAAAGGAAGGAAGTAAGGGCGGCAAGCCCGCTGCTGAAAAGAAACCCCGAGTTGGACCTAAGTCCGACCGAGTGCTACTATTGTAAGGGACCAAGCCTTCGAAGAATCGCCCCAAGTATCTGGCGCACAAGAAGGCAAGGCAAACAAAGGTATATATGATATACATGTTATTGATGTGTACTTGACTAGTGCTCGCAGAGCACCAGGTATTTGATACCGTTCGTTGCTAATATTTGTAACTCGAATCGGAATTGCGGAAGCGACCGCTAGCAATGGGTGAGGTCAAGATGCGTGTCGGCAATGGATCAAACGTTGATGTGATCGCCGTCAGAACGCTACCTCTCCACTTACCGTCGGGATTAGTCATAAACTTAAATAACTGTTATTTGGTGCTCGACCGAGCATGAACATTGTATCTGGATCATGTTTGATGCAAAGTGGTTTTCATTCAAATCGAGAACAATGGTTGTTCCATTTATATGAATGAAATCTTTTATGGTCATGCACCAATGTTGAATGGTTTATTTCTGTTGGATCTCGATGATAATGTTACACATATTCATAATATTGATGCTAAAAGGATTAAACTTAGTGATGATATATCCATATATGTGTGGCAATCGCCGTCTAGGTCATATTGGCATTAAACGATGAAGAAGCTCCATTCGGATGGACTTTAGAATCACTTGATTATGAATCATTTGATACATGTGAGCCATGCCTTATGGGCAAGATGACTAGAACGCCGTTTTCGGTTCAATGGAACGGCAGATTTATTGGAAATCATACATTCGATGTATGTGGTCCAATGAGTGTGTCGCCGAGGTGGATATCGTTATTTTGTTACTTTCACGGATGATTTGAGTAGATACGGTTATATCTACTTGATGAAACACAAGTCTGAAACCTTTGAAAAGTTCAAGGAATTTCGAATGAAGTGGAAAATCATCGTAATAGAAAGATCAAATTTCTACGGTCGACCGTGGAGGTGAGTATCTAAGTTACGAGTTTAGCACTCACATGAAAAAGTGTGGAATTGTTTCACAACTCACACCGCCGAACACCACAAAAATGGTGTGTGAACGTCGTAATCGTACTTTATTAGATATGGTTCGATCTATGATGTCTCCGACGGACTTGCCGTTGTCATTTTGGGGTTATGCACTAGAAACTGCTGCATTCACTTTGAATCGGGCACCATCTAAACCGTTGAAACGACACCGTATGAATTGTGGTTTGGAAACAAACCTAAGCTGTCATTTCTTAAAGTTTGGGGTTGCGATGTTTATGTGAAGAAACTTCAACCGGATAAACTCGAACCCAAAGCGGAAAAATGCGTCTTCATAGGATACCCTAAAGAAACTATTGGGTATTCCTTCTATCACGGATCCGAGGGCAAGGTTTTTGTTGCCAAGAAAGGATCCTTTCTAGAGAAAGAGTTTCTCGAAAGGTGTGAGTAGTCGGAAAGTAGAACTCAAGAGGTTATGGAACCTTCTCTTCAAAGTATGGCGAGTAGCGCAGTCACGAAGTCGCTCCGGAGTTGGCTCCACTGTTGAAGAAGGAACTAATGATAATGATCATGAAACTCGAAGAGAGTACTACCGAACCTCGCAGGTCAACAGACGCGGCAGAGTCAGACGGAAATCCTGTCATAAATTTCATGGTTGATGAAAATAATGACCTGCGACGTATGAAGAAGCGATGATGAGCCCGGATTCCAACAAATGGTTAGAAGCCATGAAATCGAGATGGAATCCATGTATGAAAATCAAGTTTGGAACTTGGTGGAATTACCTCACCACCGAAAGGCCGTGGAGAACAAATGGATTTTCAAAAGGAAAACTGATGTCGATGGTAATGTGACCATCTATAAAGCTCGACTTGTCGCAAAGGGGTTTCGACAAATTCAAGGAGTTGACTACGATGAGACTTTCTCTCCGTAGCGATGCTAAAGTCGATTAGGATTATGTTAGCAATTGCTGCATATTTCGATTATGAAATATGGCGGATGGATGTCAAAACCGCGTTTCTCAATGGTAATATTGAAGAAGAGTTGTATATGATACAACCAAAGGGTTTTGTCGATCCTAAGGATGCTAACAAGGTGTGCAAGCTTCAATGATCCATCTATGGATTGAAGCAAGCATCACGGTTGGAATCTCCGCTTTGATGAGGTGATCAAAGAGTTTGGATTTGTCCAAACTTATGGAGAAGCTTGTATTTACAAGAAAGTGAGTGGGAGCAATGTGGCATTTCCGATACTATATGTGGATGACATATTATTGATCGGAATGATATAGAACTTTAAAAGTGTTAAAAGTTATCTAAACAAAGAAATTTTCAATGAAGGACCTAGGTGAAGCATCTTACATATTAGGCATAAAGATCTATAGAGATAGATCTAGGCGCCTAATAGGGCTATCGCAGTACATACCTTGATAAGATTTTAAAGAAGTTTAAAATGGACGGAAGTAAGAAGGGTTCTTACCTATGTTGCAAGGCAAGACATTGAGTAAGACTCAAAGTCCGCTTCGGAAGAAAGAGAGATAATGGACAAAGTCCCTATGCTTCAGCCATAGGCTCTATAATGTACGCCATGCTATGTACAAGACCGGATGTGGCACACGCTATTAGTTTGACTAGTAGGTACCAATCGGATCCGTGTTCGAACATGGATAGCGGTCAAGAATATCCTTAAGTACTTGAGAAGAACTAAGGATATGTTTCTTGTATCTGGAGGTGAAGAAGAGCTCGTCGCTAAGTGTTATGTCGACGCTTTGACACCGATCCGGATGACTCTAAGTCTCAATCCGGATACGTATTTCTCATGAATGGCGAGCGGTTAGTTGGAGGAGCTCCAAACAACTGTGGTAGCGGGATCAACAACGGAGGCCGAATATGTTGTCGCTTGAAGCGGCTCAGAAGCGCTTTGGATGAAGGAGTTCATATCCGAACTAGGAGTTGTGGCAAGCGTTGGACCCAATGGTGATCTATTGTGACAACAATGGTGCCATTGCCAATGCCAAAGAGCCAAGGTCTCACAAGCATTCCAAGCATATTAAGCGCCGTTTCACTCCATCCATGAGCATGTCAAGGATGGAGATATAAAGATTTAGAAGTACATACGGATCTCAATGTAGCAGATCCGTTGACTAAAACTCTCCCTAGAGCAAAACATGATCAACACCGTAACTCAATGGGTGTTAGATATATCACTATGTAACTAGATTATTGTCTCTAGTGCAAGTGGGAGATCAAGGAATATGCCCGAGAGGCAATAATAAATTGTTTATTATGTGTATTCCAAGTATATGATAGATGTTTATTTTGCATGCTATAATTGTATTAATACGGAAACGTTAATACATGTGTGTTTAATAAACAAACAGAAAGTTCCTAGTTAAGCCTCTCTCATAAACTAGCTCGTTGATTAACAAGATGATCAAGGTTTCGATCATGGACATTGGATGTTGTTAATAACGGGATCACAACATTAGTGTAATGATGTGATGAACATTCATCCAAGTATAGCATTACGATCAAAGTCATTGAGTTTATATTGCTATAACAACTTACGAAGTGATCCTAATCCTTAGACCATGAGATCATGTCAATCACTAACACCGAAGAGTTTCTTGATAACATCAAACGTCACACCGTAAGGGTGATTATAAAGATGGGTTCGAACTAATAAAGTGTTATGTTGAGGCTCATGGATCAAGAGTGGAATTTGTTCATCCCGATGACGGATAGATATACTGGGCCCTCTCGGTGATATCACATTGATTAGCTTGCAAGCAAGTGATTTGATCACTAGAATGTTATATCACGGAGAGAAAAGAGTGCATGTCGATAACGAGATCAAACTAGGTATGGAGATACCGATGATCGAATCTCGGACATGTAATATATCGTGAGACAAAGGGATTAAGATACTAGCGTAAAGGTTCCGACGATCACAAGAAAGTCATCGTTGAATGTGTGGGAGTCGATGGGTCTCCGATCCCGCTCGATTATTGATCCGAGAGGGTCTCGATCATGTCCGCATTATTCACGAACCGTAGGGTGACACACTTAAGAGACACCGACATCCAATTGGAGCAAAAGTTTCATGCCGAAAGAATAAACAAGCAGGAATTTATTTCACTAGATACCAAACAGTTTTGGTGAAATTGCATAAAGTGGTTATGCATGTGAAATAGAATTCTAGCAAGGTTATTTGTGAATGTTTGTCATTAAAGTAATTGACAAAATTCTGAATAAAATAAAAGAGTTTTATTTAATGAGAGTTTGCATTAAATTTGGTGGAAATTTAATGGGTTTTTGAGTGGGATTTTGAGTGGACTTTTGAAGGGTCATTTTGTGAGTGGAGTGTCCACCCACATGATGAGGGAGGGCAAGGGGCAGCCCCATGCGCTGCCACCCCTTGGGGTTCCCCCTCCTCCTATAAAAGGAGCCCTCCTCTCACTTCTCACTCACACCTCCTCGTGAAGGATCTCTCTCCTCTAGAATTTATCCCCATGGTCTCGGACTAGCGAGATACATGTTCCCGTGGCTATTCGGCAAGAAAGAGTTGTGCTTCACGCATCGCCGAGCGAGGAGGCGGAGGTTGCTCGGTGCCTCGAACGTGTGCGAGCACGGATGCGCTGCGATTTGGCGCTTAGGACTTCCTCTCGATCTTGAGATCGGCAAGAGATCGTCTACATCAACCACGAGTTTGGACTCGTTAAACTTTGTCGGTCTTCAAGGGTATGTTCTCTACGGATATACATCCGCCCGTTGTTTGTATCTAGTATAAATAGATCTTGGTATATAGTTCACATCGTAGGAAAATTTTTGTTTTCTATGCTGCGAACCCTTCAGGAGCAAACCCTCCAAAAATCAGCACTTAAGATGGGATGAACAAGGAGATTGAAAATCGCGAGCAAGAACAGCAAGAACTCGAGCTTGACAAAGTTTTTCGGTGTTTTTCGGGGGAGAGAAAGAAGGTGGCTTTGAGGAGGCAGCCTAGAGGGGCCCAGGTGGGCCACCCACAGTCAGCGCCTACCATGGGTGTGGTGGCCTGGTGGCTCAGGTCACCTATGGTGCCTCTCTTTCCTTTTCGAGGAAAAATTTATTTTGAATTTTCTGGGATTTTTGGGAAACTATTTTGGCCAATTTTCAGTATGAAAATTGATTTTCTTGCGTAAACCGCTTTTTAGAAGAAGCAAAGAAAACCAAAATCCAAACTACAGGAGCTCTAAGAAACTCAAACAAGCAAACAACTAGCAAAACTAAAACTAAAGCAAAGACTAGGAAGGAGAAAAGTAAAAGAAAGCAAGTATAACCACAAAGGAAACATTATTGTGTTCATTAAAATCCTTTTGTTAAAAAGGTTGATCAAGTCTTGGTTCTGATTTCATTAAAATAAAGCAAGCTATAACCACAGAGAAGGAACTACAATATTGGTTCTGATTTCACCTGCATGACGTGCACCGTAGGGGCAAGAGAGACTCGGAACCACCCCTTCTTCACCTGTAGTTTTGCGTTGGAGTGCTGGAATACCATACAAATCAAATGGGACACCAGTCTTGCACTTGAACCTATGATTGCGGATGCCAAGGAGGTGTGGAACAAACCCCTATTTGGAGAAACAATGATTCTAGGCGCATGGAACATCTGGAAAATAAGGAACCGAGCTTACTTTGAAGGGGTGCAGCCTGACATCGTAAACTGGCAGAGACAACTTAAGCAGGACCTTTCTATCCTAGAGTGTAGGATCAAGGAGGATCTACAGGAACCTCTTAGAGGGATTATAGCACGTATCCACTTGTAAAAGGGAAACTCTTGTAATAGTCAATTTCCTCTCGCTGGTTGGGCTTGGTCATCCCTGAAGGGACCAGTTGTACAAACGATGTAAATATTTCTCTACCTATATATAAAACACAGTAGGAGACTCTCCTGCTGTCATTCCTCAAAAAAAAAAGGTTGGTCAAGTCTTGTTACCAAAACAATCTTATATGAAACAAAACTTTGCATTCCACAAGGTGATTATGTTACCTCATACTTGATAGCAATGGTCCCAATCATAATAGTTTCAAAATTTTCTTGTGGAATGGGACAATATATTTCTCCAACCTTGATGCTCTCAACATTTTCAATGGAATTCAGGCAATAGCTTCTAACAAATTTCTTGGGAAAATAGACAGTGTGCTCTTTGTCATTAATATTAAAAGTTACTTTTCCTTGATTGCAATTGATGACATCACCTGCAGTATAAGAAAAGGTCTCCCAAGAATAATAGACATATTATCATCTTCAGGCATTTCAAGCACAACAAAATCAGTTAAAACCATGCAATTATGAGCCACCTGAACAGGAACATCCTCACATATACCAACAGGAATAGTAGTTGACTTATCAGCCATTTGCAATGATATATTAGTTGGTATCAACTTTTCTAGCTGGAGTCTCTTATAGAGAGAAAAAGGCATAACACTAACTCCAGCTCCCAAATCACATAAAGCAGTTCTAACATAATTGTTCTTAATAGAGCAAGGAATAGTTGGTATACCTGGATCACCAAGTTTCTTTGGAACCTTACCATTGAATGAGTAATTAGCAAGCAAAGTAGAAATTTCCTCATTCAGAATCTTCCTTTTATTAGAGATAATATCCTTCATATACTTTGAATAAGGAGGCAACTTAATAGCATCAGTCAAAGGAATTTGCAAAAATAAAGGCTTCATCCACTCACAAAACTTGTTGTAGTGTTCTTCCTCCTTTGACCTGTGTTTCTTACCTGGAAAAGGCATAGGTTTCTCCATCCAAGGTTCTCTCTCTTTACCATGTTTATTAGCAATAAAATCTTCCTTTGTGTACCTAGTGTTCTTAGTGTGCTTCTCAGGTTCTTCATCACCTTCCTGCTTATCAGGAGCATCATTATTATTACCACTCTAAGTTTCAGCATCAGAGACGGATATACTATTAGGATCTACAGCAGGTTCAAGTGGTTCCTCAACTATCTTATGTTTCTTATTCTTCCTCTTACGAGGACTACCACTATCTTCACCTTGTTGGGAATCCTGCTATATTCTTTTAGGGTGTCCTTCAGGATATAAAGGATCTTGAGTAGCTATACCACTCCTAGTTCTAATTCCATAACCATGTTTATCTCCTGAAGCATTAACTAGCATATCCTTTTGTACCTTAGCAAGTTTATCAAGTTGGGTTTGAACCATTTGAAAGTGTTTACAAAGAATTTTAATATCATTAGAAGTTATTTCCACAATATCTTTCAACTCATGGATAACTCTAGAGTTTTCTAATAAATGATTCTGAACTTGTTTATTAAAATTACCTTGTTTAACAATAAATGTGTCAAGTTCCTCTAAGCATTGATCAGGAGGCTTACCATAGGGAATATCACCTTCATTAAATTGGAGAGAGTGTAACTCAGTAGTAGATGAGTGGGGAATTGGCTTGCATAATTCTTCTATAGGAGGTAGATTCTTCACATATTCAGCTCTAATACCTTTCTCCTTTAGACACTTCTTAGCTTCCTTCATCACTTCATCATTTAATGCAATAACTCCCATCTTCTTTGTTGTTGGTGCTGGAACTGGTTCAGGCATAACTGGTTTAGGAGTAATAGGCTCAGGTGTATTTAGCTCAGTTGAAGTCCAATCATCATAATTCTTGCTTATCTTGGTCATTAATTCTTCAAAGATGAGGAGTCCTTTCCGTAAAACACAATCAAGAAAGCTATCTAGGTATGTCCTAGAATCATCGCTAGTCCATTATAATAAATATCAAAAGATCATTCTTAGGTAATGGACATCCAGGATGTGCATGAATCAAGGCACGTAACCTTGTCCATGACTCATGCAATTTCTCTTCTTCTCCTGTTAAAATAAAAAGTCTCTATAAGCATGTCTAATCGGGAGGAAAATATTTATGGAAGAAAGAAGCAATCAAGCAATCGGGGCTATCAATGGAACCCGAGGTAATCATTAAACCAAGCCCTAGCTTCTCCTTTTAGTGAAAAAGGGAAGATCTTAGTAACAAAGTACTTCGCATCTTAAAATCATCGAGAACAAAGCACTCATAGTAGAAAGCTCATTCATATGAGCCACAACACTCTCATTTGCAGTCCCACAAAAGGTTCTTTCTCAACAATATCTAAATAAGACAGACCAAGAGAGAAATCATACTTTTCATCTTTAATATCTATGGGAGAAGTGGCAAACTTAGGATCAAAGGACAACTTAGGCATAATAGTACGTCTAGCAAGGAGACTCTTCATAACACTAGTACCATGTGTGTTTCGGCACTCTTCAACAAAATCACCAGTGAACTCAATGTAACCATCATTAATATCATAACTCTCACTAGCCTCAGGTGAGCTAATAGGTGTAATAGCGTCTTCACTAGGTGTTTCGGTATTTCCTAGACTAGCCATAATAGCATTTAGAAAAGGACCTAATGAACCACTCGCATCAAGCACAATATAAGTAACATCATGAGTATCAAAAGCAGTTTCAGATTCAACAGTAGTAGCAGTGTGTGTAGCATTAGTATGTGGTGGTGGTGTGACAAGCTTACTTATAACAGACGATGAATCAAGAGCAACAAAGGTGTTTAGGACTGTACCTCTTCTTGTAGTGGATGGTAAAATAAGGAACTTTCCATCACGAGACTTCCCCATGATGAAAGAAGTAGCAGTGAACAATAATAGATCCAAGTGAACTTACAAATAAAGCTATGCTCCCCAAGAATACCAAAAATAGTCTTGATGACCCACAAGTGTAGGGGGTCGCAACAGTCTTCACGGGTAGTATTACCCAATTTATTGATTCGACACAAGGGGAGCCAAATAATACTTGCAAGCCTTAACAACTGAGTTGTCAATTCAGCTGCACCTGGAAATAGTTATTGCTCACAGAAGTTTATTAGTAGTAATAGTTTGTAGTAGCAACAAAGAAAGCAACAACAAGCAGAATAAAAAGTGAAACATGAGCAATAATAACGAACGGTAATAATGGGATTCGAGCGAGGCATAGGGATGGATGGACAGCGTTGCATGGACGAGTCTAAACATGTAACTTCAAGATCTAGGGCATTGTAGATAAATAATAACAAGCATCCAAGTACTAAACAATCCTAGGCATGTGCTCCAAATATAGTCATACGTGCTCGCAATGAGAACTTGCATAACATCTTCTGTCCAGCCAGCCCGTGCCAGTGGGGCCTCTAGAGAACTACTGGCAATTAAGGTGCTCCTTTTAATAGAGCACCAGAGCAAAGCATTAACACTCCGTGAACATATGTGATCCTCACACCACAGCCATCCCTTCCGATTTTCCCAATTATTGTCACTTTGGGGCCTTTGGATCCGGACAATGATATGTGTACACAACTTGCAGATAAGATCACAAACAATACTATCATAATGATTCAATAATAAGTTCAGATCTGAGATCATGGCACTCGGGCCCTAGTGACAAGCATTAAGCACAACAATTTGCAACAATGTCAAATAGTGTTGGAATTATGCCCTAGAGGCAATAATAAAGATGTTATTATTATAATTCTTGTTCATGATAAAGTTTATATTCCATGCTAGAATTGTATTAAGCGGAAACATTAATACTTGTGTGGTTTGTGAACAACACCGTGTCCCTGGTACGCCTCTAAGGACTAGCTCATTGATCAATGATGGTTAAGGTTTCCTAACCATAGACATGAGTTGTCAATTGATAATGAGATCATATCATTGGGAGAATGATATGATGGACAGACCCAAACTAAGCGAAGCAATTAGATCGTTTCATCGTGTTCATCTTTGCGAAGCTTTTCCTATGTCAAATATTGTATTCCTTAGACCATCGATAATGCAACTCCCCTGTACCGAAGAAAGCTTTGAGGTCATCAAACGTCATCCTATGAGAGGGTGATCATAAAGGTGTCTCTCGTGATCGGAAAGTATCTCATGGGTTGTATGTATCGAGATGGAATTTGTCCCTCCCAAGTCGGAGAGATATACTTGGGCCCACTCGGTAATCGATATCAACACCGCTTGCAAGCATGTGGTTAAGGAGTTAATCACAAAGTGATATCGGATTACGAACGAGTAAAGTACTTGCCGTGAACGAGATTGAACTAGGTATGACGGTACCGACGATCGAATCTCGGCAAGTAAAATATCGCGAGACGAAGGGAATATATATATGGGATTGATTGAATCTCGGCATCGTGGTTCATCCGATATGATCATCGATGAATGTGTGGAGTCAATATGGGTGCCTCGCTGTTGATTATTGATAGAAGATCATGTTCCATATTCTCGAACCCGCAGGTCACACACTTAACGATCTCGACGCTAGGATAGATTGGATAATTGGTTTATGAATTTTTGTTCGAGTCTCGGATGGGATCCGGGACATCACGAGAGGTTCCAATGGTCCGAGAATAAGATTCATATAAGGCAAAGGCAGTTTTGGAGTTCGAATTGTTCCGGGTTAATCGGTATTGTACCGAAGCTTAGAACCTTCCTAAGGGGACCAACGTGGCCCCACCTTCCGGGAGGGGCATGGGCCTATGAGGGAGTGTCCTGGCGATCGGGCCAGGGGCACAAGGCCCCATAGGGCCCAGCCGATCCTAGATAAGTTTAAACTCGTTTAAACTAGAGATAGGATTTCTAGATAAGGGAGAGTTTAAATCGTTTAAACTAGAGATAGGATTTCTAGATAAGGGAGAGTTTAAATTGTTTAAACTAGAGATAGGCTTGGAGGAGGGGCAAGGGCTGGCCGCCCCCCCTCTATATATAGAGGGGTGGTGCGCCCCCTCCCCCCACTACCACACACCTTCCTCCAAGCCCTAGCAGCCTTGCTACCTTCCTCTCTCCCTCCCGACTGTTTGTAGGCGAAGCCCTGCAGCAGAAATTCTCCACCATATACACCACGCCGTTGTGTTGTAGATCCAATCTATCTCTCCACCATACTCTCTGGTCCGAGGAAGGAGGAGACGTCGAGGTGCTGCACGTGTGCATCTCAAGGAGGCACCGCCACTTGTGGTGCTAGATCGGATCGGATCGCGAGGAGGAGAAGCGACTACATCACCCACATTCCGACGAACGCTCACCAGGCGAATCTTTAAGGGTATGAAGATCTAATCCAATCTCTCTCTTGATTGCATCTCCTAGATTAGATCTTGGTTTTCCTCTGCTCGCATCCGTAGAAAATTTTGATTTACTATGCCGCCAAACCCTTCAAAGGGTATCGAGCTAGATCTATGCGTAGATGTGTTTCACGAGTAGAACGCAACATGGTTGTTGCGGCGTTGATGTTTTCTGTTGCAAGCCTCTTGTTTGTGTTCTTCTTATGACGCGGATAGTGAGATTGAAGGTCCAGCCAACCTTACGCGACGTCGTCATGAGACCGGCTCGCACTTGACGTGTGGCTTGTACCACACATGCGGTGGTGGATGTCGCTCTCACTATAGTTGTCATGGGATTACCACCGGAGTTTGGCAACCATAATATCACCGTTGTGGCTTTCCGTAGGTAAGAATCGTTCTTGGCATCTACTCCCATAAGCCACGTAAAACATGCAACAACAAAGTAGAGGCGTCTAACTTGTTTTTGCAGGGAGTGTTTTCTGTGATATGGTATGGCCCAAGATGTGATGTGTATATTGTATGCGATGATCATGTTTTGTAATGTTTCACGACTTGCATGTCGATGAGTACACACCCAGCAGGAGCCATATGGTTGTCTTTATAATTGTGTATGACCTGCGAGTCAACTTCTTATACGCCATGTAATAGCTTTACTTTATCGCTAAGTAGTTAGCAATAGTTATAGTTGCTATTCGTGGTGGAGGCAATCATGGTGGAGTGATGGAGATCATGCCGGAACGCACAAGATGGAAATCATTGCGCGAGGATTGGCTATACCATGTCACATAAAGTTATATGCATGTGATGTTTATCCCTTTATGTATCTTATTATGCTTAGATCGCGACGGTGGCATTATAAGATGATTCCTCACTTAAAGATCAAGATAAAACTGTGTTCTCCCCAAGTATGCACCGTTGCGAAAGTTCGTCGTGTCCAAGCATCACGTGATGATCGGGTGCTATAGACTCTACGCTCACATACAACGGGTGCAAGCCAGTTTTTGCACACGCGGAAATACTTGGGTCTAGCTTGACGAGCCTAGCATGTACAGACATGGCCTCGGAACACAAGAACCGAAAGGTTAAGCATGAGTCATATGAATGATATGATCGACACTTTGTTGTCCACCATTGAAACCACATCTCTTCTCGTGATGATCGGATTAGGTGTGGTGAATTTGGATCGTGTTCACTAAACAACTTGAGGGATGTTGAATTTAGTGGGAGTTCATCTAGTAATTTGATTAAGTTGAACTATTTATCATGAACATAGTCTAAATTGTACTTGCAAATACTGTAGATCACATGGCCAAATCCAACTTCAACTTCAACGTTTTTGCTGAGAAGGAAAAGCTTAGAAACAATGGGTCTAACTTCACCAATTGGTTCCGCAATCTAAGAATCATTCTGTCTGGCGGACAAAAGGACTATGTCCTTGGTAAAGCGTTAGGTGATCCCCCTGCAGAATCGCGCTACCGATGAGAAAGCTGTCTATCACAAGAAAGATGATTATGGTGTGATTAAGAGCACCATGTTGTTTGCTATGGAACCGAGCTTCAAAATCGTTTTGAAACCTATCCTGCCCTTTGAGATTCTCGAGGAGCTGAAAACCATGTTTCGACTCAAGCCCGCTCGAGAGATATGAGATCTCGAGAAGTTCTTTAACCGCAAGATGGAGGAAGGGAGTTCCGTTAGTGAGCACGCCATAAAGATGTCGGGCTACACTCAACGCTTTGAGCAACCGGAATGCACGATTCGGAGGAGCTCAAGATTGTGGTTCTCGCAATCACTCCTCCCGGCTACAACAGTTTTGTAGTGACTCATAATCGATTGGTTCCATCGATACGATCACCGAGCTCTTCGCAAAGTCAAGGTCGGAAGTGGACATCAAGAAGGATAATCATGTGTTGATGGTCAACAAGCCCTCCTTTAAGAAAGGTAAGGAGCAAAGAAGCCCTTCAAGAAGGGCGGCGAAGCTAATGCCCCTCCGAGAAGAAGCTCAGTCCGTCCTAAGCCGACGCCGAGTGCTTCTATTGCAAGGACAGGGTCATTGAAGAATCGTCCAAGTACTTAGCGGACAAGAAGGTGGCACCATCAAAGGTATATTTGATATACATGTTATTGATGTTTTCCTTACTAGCCCTCGCTGTAGTGCCCGGGTATTTGATACGGTTCGATTGCTAATATTTGTAACTCAAACAGAGCTACGGAATAGACGCGGCTTATGAGGATGAGGTGACGACGCGTTGGCAACGGATCAAGAGTTGATGTGATGGCCGTCAGACGCTCTCCTTAGTTTTACCTTCGGATTAGTTTTAAACCTTAATAAATGTTATTATGTGCTGCGTTGAGCATGAACATTATTTCCGGATCATGTTTATTGCAAGACGGTTATTCATTTAAATCGGAGAATAATGGTTGTTCTATTTATATGAGTAACATCTTTTATGGTCATGCACCTCTTGTGAATGGTTTATTTCTTCTAAATCTCGAAGGGATGAAACACACATCCATAACATTGAGGCTAAGAGATGCAAAGTAGATAGTGATAATACTACTTATTTGTGGCACCGCCGCTAGGTCATATTGGTGTAAAGCGCATGAAGAAACTCCATTCGATGGACTTTTGGAGTCTCTTGATTTTGAATCATTTGACACATGCGAACCATGCCTCATGGGCAAGATGATCAAAACCCCGTTCTCCGGTATGATGGAGCGAGCAACAGACTTGTTGGAAATCATACATACCGATGTATGCAGACCGATGAGTGTTTCGACGCGCGGTGGATATCGCTATTTTCTCACTTTTACCGATGACTTAAATAGATATGGGTATATCTATTTAATGAAACATAAATCTGAAACGTTTGAAAAGTTCAAAGAATTTCAGAATGAAGTGGAGAACCATCGTAACGGAAAGATTAAGTTTCTACGATCCGATCGTGGAGGTGAATATTTGAGTTATGATTTTCTCACGCATCTTAAAGCGAGCGGAATCGTTTCGCAACTCACGCCACCCGAAACACCACAGCGCAATGGTGTGTCTGAACGCCGGAATCGAACCCTATTAGATATGGTCCGATCGATGATGTCTCTTACTGATTTGTTGTTATCATTTTGGGGTTATGCATTAGAAACCGCTGCATTCACTTTAAATAGGGCACCATCTAAATCCGTTGAGACGACACCGTATGAACTGTGGTTTGGTGCTAAACCTAAGTTGTCGTTTCTTAAAGTTTGGGGATGCGAAGCTTACGTCAAGAAGTTGATGCCGGACAAGCTCGAACCCAAAGCGGAGAAATGTGTCTTCATAGGATACCCTAAGGAAACTATTGGGTATACCTTCTATCACGTAACCGAAGGCAAAGTGTTTGTCGAAGAACGGTTCCTTTCTTGAGAAGGAGTTTCTCTCGAAAGAAGTGAGTGGGAGGAAAGTAGAGCTTGACGAGGTTATTGAACCTTCTCTTGAATTGAAGAGTAGCACAGCAACTGAAATTGTTCCAGGTCACCGCACAATAGAGGAAGCTAATGACAAGGATCATGAAGCTTGGACGATGTCAAGATCGAACGTCGCAGTCGACAAGGTCGCGTGCCTCCCGAGTGGTACGGCAACCTGTCTTTGACTGTCTTGTTGGTAGAAGACGGTGAACCTACGAACTATGAGGAAGCGATGATGAGCCTAGACTCGAGAAATGGCTGGAAGCCATGAACCAATTGGGATCCATGAGCGAAAACCAAGTATGGACTTTGGTGGATCCTCCTAGCGACCGAAAGGCCGTTGAGTGCAAATGGATATTCAAGAAGAAAACGGACGCGGATGGTAATGTTACCGTCTATAAAGCACGGCTTGTCAAAAGGTTTTCGACAAGTTCAAGGTGTTGACTACGATGAGACTTTCTCCCATAGCGATGTTTAAGTCCATTCGGATTTTATTAGCAATTGCTGCTTTCATGATTATGAAATATGGCGATGGATGTCAAGATCGCTTTCCTCAATGGGAACATTGCTGAAGAGTTGTATATGATGCAACCCGAAGGTTTTGTCGATCCTAAGGATGCTAGTAAAGTATGCAAACTTCAGCGTTCCATTTATGGACCGAAGCAAGCATCTCGGAGTTGGAACCTTCGTTTTGATCAAGTGATCAAGAGCTTTGGATTTGTTCCAAATTGCTACGAAGCTTGTATCTACAAGAAAGTGAGTGGGAGCTCGGTGACGTTTCTGGTACTATATGTGGATGACATATTGATTATTGGAAATGACATCAACATGCTTAACGATGTGAAGAGTTATTTGAACAAGTGTTTTTCAATGAAAGACCTAGGTGAATCTGCTTATATATTGGGCATCAAAATCTATAGAGATAGACAAAGACGCCTGATAGCTTTAAGCCAGAGTACATACCTAGACAAAGTTCTGAAAAGGTTCAGAATGGATAAGGCAAAGAAAGGTTCAGTGCCTATGTTGTCAGGTAAGATATTGAGAAAGGCTCAGTGTCCAGCTACGGTAAATGATAGGGAAGCTATGAGAAAAGTGCCTTATGCCTCGGCCATAGGTTCCATCATGTATGCCATGCTGTGTACTAGACCGGATGTCCAATGCTCTTAGTTTGACGAGCAGATATCAAAGTGATCCAGGAGTGGAACATCGACACCGTGAAGAACATCCTAAAGTACCTAAATAGAACTAAATAAATGTTCTTAGTCTATGGGGTGATGAGCGACATTGTCGTAAAGGTTACGTCGACGCTAGTTTCGAATCGACAAGGATGATTCTAAATCTCGAAAGGATACGTGTATATTTTGAATGGAGGAGCTGTGAGTAGAAGTCGCAAGCAAAGCGTGATCGCAGGATCTACGAGAAGCGGAATACATGGCTGCAGCAGCGTCAAGTGAAGGAGTTTGGATCGAAACATCATCATCGAGCTTGGTGTGGTTCCAAGTGCATTGGACCCATGGAGATATTGTGTGACAACACGGCGCCATAGCACTCGCTAAGGAACCAAGATATCATACAAAGACCAAGCATATCAACTCAAGTTTCATATAATCCGAGATTATATAGCGATGGAGATCAAGATTAGCAAAGTACATACGGATCCGAATGTCGCAGATCCATTGACTAAACCTCTTCCACGTAAAACATGATCAACACCTCGATTGCCATGGGTGTGAGATTGTTGCCGATGTAAACTAGATTATTGACTCTAGTGCAAGTGGGAGACTGTTGAATTATGCCCTAGAGGCAATAATAAAGATATTATTATTATAATTCTTGTTCATGATAAAGTTTATATTCCATGCTAGAATTGTATTAAGCGGAAACATTAATACTTGTGTGGTTTGTGAACAACACCGTGTCCCTGGTGCGCCTAAGGACTAGCTCATTGATCAATGATGGTTAAGGTTTCCTAACCATAGACATGAGTTGTCAATTGATAATGAGATCATATCATTGGGAGAATGATATGATGGATGACCCAAACTAAGCGAAGCAATTAGATCGTTCATCGTGTTCATCTTTGCGAAGCTTTTCCTATGTCAAATATTGTATTCCTTAGACCATCGATAATGCAACTCCTGGTACCGGAAGAAAGCTTTGAGGTCATCAAACGTCATCCTATGAGAGGGTGATCATAAAGGTGTCTCTCGTGTGATCGGAAAGTATCTGTTGGGTTGTATGTATCGAGATGGAATTTGTCCTCCCAAGTCGGAGAGATATACTTGGGCCCACTCGGTAATCGATATCAACACCGCTTGCAAGCATGTGGTTAAGGAGTTAATCACAAAGTGATATCGGATTACGAACGAGTAAAGTACTTGCCGTGAACGAGATTGAACTAGGTATGACGGCATCGACGATCGAATCTCGGCAAGTAAAATATCGCGAGACGAAGGGAATATATATATGGGATTGATTGAATCCTGAATCGTGGTTCATCCGATATGATCATCGATGAATGTGTGGAGTCAATATGGGTGCCTGCACTCGCTGTTGATTATTGATAGAAGATCATGTCTCAGATATTCTCGAACCCGCAGGTCACACACTTAACGTATCTCGACGCTAGGATAGATTGGATAATTGGTTTATGAATTTTTGTTCGAGTCTCGGATGGGATCCGGACATCACGAGAGGTTCCGGAATGGTCCGGAGAATAAGATTCATATAAGGCGGTGCAGTTTTTGGAGTTCGAATTGTTCCGGTTAATCAAGATTGTACCGAAGCTTCTAGAACCTTCCATAAGGGGACCAACGTGGCCCCACCTTCCGGGAGGGGGCATGGGCCTATGAGGGAGTGTCCTGGCCGCATTGGGCCAGGGGCACAAGGCCCCATAGGGCCCAGCCGATCCTAGATAAGTTTAAACTCGTTTAAACTAGAGATAGGATTTCTAGATAAGGGAGAGTTTAAATCGTTTAAACTAGAGATAGGATTTCTAGATAAGGGAAAGTTTAAATTGTTTAAACTAGAGATAGGCTTGGAGGAGGGGCAAGGGCTGGCCGCCCCCCCTCTATATATAGAGGGGTGGTGCGCCCCCTCCCCCCACTACTACCACACACCTTCCTCCAAGCCCTAGCAGCCTTGCTACCTTCCTCTCTCCCTCCCGACTGTTTGTAGGCGAAGCCCTGCAGCAGAAATTCTCCACCATATACACCACGCCATCGTGTTGTAGATCCAATCTATCTCTCCACCATACTTGCTGGTCCGAGGAAGGAGGAGACGTCGAGGTGCTGCACGTGTGCATCTCACGGAGGCACCGCCACTTGTGGTGCTAGATCGGATCGGATCGCGAGGAGGAGAAGTAGTCGACTACATCACCCACGCCCGATTTAACGTTCATGCGTATGAATCTTCAAGGGTATGAAGATCTAATCCAATCTCTCTCGTTGATTGCATCTCCTAGATTAGATCTTGGTTTTCCCTCTGTTTGCATCCGTAGAAAATTTTGATTTACTATGCCGCGAAACCCTTCAAATAGCACTAATAGAGATACTAGGCACTATGCCCTAACAGATCTTATTCGATTACATGATAGAACTCATCCAATCCCTACCATCCCCAAGCCTACAACGGTGGATTACTCACTCATGGATGAGGGAAACATCGGTGGTTGATGGAGATGCGTTGGTGATGACGATGGCGATGATCCTCTCCAAATTCCCCGTCTCGGCAGGGTGCCAGAACAGAGTTTTTGGATCCAAATCTTGGTTTCTGGTGGCGGCGGCGGAGCGGAACTCTTTTTGGAAAACTATCGAACCCCCCATGCCTCCTCTCTGTCTCCCCTTCTGGCTCAGTGGATCTTCTGGTGAAAAATAGTTTTTGGCATATTTTCCGGAATTTTTCCTGATAGTTGATTTTCTGCACAAAAACAAGACACCAAGGTAATTCTGCTGAAAACAACGTCAGTCTGTGTTAGTTGTGTCCAAATCACACAAGTTTAGAGGAGAAACTAGCAAAGTGTTCGAGAAAGTAGATACGTTTTGGACGTATCAGGAATACAATGTCAACTGTGACAAAGTGCCTCTTTTATGCGATAATGAAAGTGCTATTGAAATTGCTTACAATCTGGTGCATCATACAAGGAAAAAGCATATTGAGATTCGCAATAATTTTATTCGGGATCATGTTGCTCCTGGTGATATTGCTTTATCTTTTGTGAGTACGAAGAACCAACTTGCAGATATTTTCATGAAGCCACTTGATGAAGCAAGGTTTTGTTACTTGAGGAATGAGCTAAATATCATGGATTCAAGGAGCTTAGCTTGAATACTCTTGCATACTCACTTACATTTCTTCATGTATTTGGCTTAGATGCGGGCATAGACATAGGGGGAGTGTGGTCCTAATTGATTGGGCCAACCCTCCCCCCATAATACCGAAAGCAAGAAAACTCATTTCCCTTAATATCATTATGTGATATGTGGGTTATTGATGAGCATTGGTTTTGAACTCAAGATACATATTTGCGGTGTCATGCCATGCGCTCCAACATGGTGGCTTCGGAAACCGCCTCTTCTTTTAGAAGAGTTCGTTCCTTGTGGATCTTTTTGGATCTTATTGAATATCTTTTGTTCTTATAGAAAACACTCCCAATTTTGGATTTTATTTGATTTGTTCTTGCAACTTTGGGTGTGTAGTACCATCGTTGTTTAGTGATCTAAACCTAAGCCTTTTTATCATCCCCGAGACTTCTATTCTTACACACAAGTCCATTTGTACCTTGCGAGGGTTTTTGTTTGGAATGCACTGGCCTGAACCCATGTTTAACAAAAATTTCAGGAAGGGCCGGATAATCCGCGCCTGGCGGTTTTATCCTTTAAGGACTAGGGGTCGGGGGGAAAGGCTCAAACAGAGCAGAAGTTCCTCCCCAACCCCGTGTCCTGCCCCCAACCGCCGTCGGACTTTCCGCCCCTCCCTAGAGTCGTTTCGACCACCGGATTCTCCGTGCCTTCCCCGAATCTTCATCCCAGCGCCTCCAGGTATCCTCTCCTCCGAGCTCTTCCTCCAATGAGTGAGGGTAACTCCCTCATTCATCTTTTTTGTGTGGACGTTGTTGTTCTTGGTGGAAACTCGTTTTAGAGGATACTTTGTGTTGCCATTGCATGTTAGGACCCATAGTCTAGCAACCCTAGTACCCGATCTACATCGGTATGTTGGATATGTGGAGGATCTAACAATTTTCGCCAGGGCCGGATTATCCGGCCTGGGAGGTTCACCCCCTTTGTAGAATTTCCGCAGTTTCTTGTATCGTGTATGTTTGGACCATGAATTATTCTAATAATGTTTCTAACATTCCTCCTGGACTTGTGTGTGCGCTTATCCCTGTGCTACCTCTCTTATTCCCTTCACAGATGGCTCAAGTGCTCCCAAGACCTACAAGCGTCGTCCCCACGCCCGTTATTTAAGGCCTAATGAAGAAGGTGTTCTTGTGGATGAAGTTGAATTGCATAGGAGGCAAAGGGAAGCTTACAAGATGGCTGAACGTGCTAGAGCTATGAAGAGGACCTCTTAGAGAAAGGGCAAGGGCAAGAAGGCCCGGGTTAATTACAAGACTATGGATATCATTGAGTTTTCTGCCATTCGCCACCGTGACTTGTATGATGAGGCTGATAGTGATGATCCGCAGGAGGATAATCTGTTCTGGTGCCGCCACTTCAGGTACATTCATGATGACATCTACGCCTCTCTTAAGATTCGCCCCATGCACCCTCTGGATATGACAGAGGCAAAGTCCAAGCCAAGACTTGTTGAGGCTTTGGCTGTGACTGAGAAGATGGGGCTGCACCATCTTATGATTTTGTAATGCTCTTATGATTTGTCTGTGGTGAAGCAATTCTTCTCTACTCTTGTGATCTGTGGCGATGAGCTTCGCACTATGAAGTGGATGACTGGGAGCACTCTTATTTAGTCAGATTTCCGCACCTTTGGTCAGGTTCTTGGCTACACGTTTCATGGTCATGACTCTGCTGCTGGTCATCGCATTATCTCTCAAATGAAGCCAAGCAAGGACACTGCTCTCACCCCATGCCTTACCACCAACGGTGTGATTGGTACTCCTCTCCAGTATCTCACCATTGTATGCAATGCTTGTTGGACTATTCAGGGATTGCATTATTCTGAGTGGAGGTAGTAATGATAAGATTCATGGTTACCTTGTGTCGTTGCTTGCCTTTGCTCATGAATGTGCTACAAATGCAAATGCATCAGTGGGTTACTGTCTGGATGTCATGGACTTCATTTACCATGAGATGTGTGATTCCATGTTCAACCGGCTCTCCATTCCTTATGATCCTTATATCATGATGCTCATCAAGCATATGCTTCCCCATGAGGATTTCAGCGGGAACTTGGATGGTGTCCACATGGCCAAGAAGATTTACAACAAGTTTCAGAAGACCTTCCATCCCTCTTCAGCAACTGAGTCCTTCATGCACGATGCTCGTGTTAGTGGACGTAGGCCCCCAGTGCCTCCTATGGCCCGTGAGGTCAAGCAGCTGAACTGGTTCCAACGGAACATCCTGTGCATGGGGTTTGATACTCATAAGGGTCATTATGAGGCTTACAGGCAGTGCCATGAGATGGCCCACACTCAGCAGATGATCCTTCACCATGTCTCCGGGGCAACAGGCCTCCCTCCAGCTCCTACTGCTCCAGCTCCTTATGCTCAGTGGAACACTTCCGGTATCAACTATGGAGAGCTTGAGCGTCACTTGTTTCCTGCACCTGCAAGGGAGCATACACTACCGCTGCTGATGATGAGTATGATGAGGAGGAAGGGGACGGGGATGAGGACGATGGCGATGACGAGGAGGACTCCGAGGAGTGATCTCTTGGGGCGTTAGCATCTTTCTTCTTCCTTTTTGGCGTTTTGATGCCAAAGGGGGAGAAGTAGTTCTATTTAGGTCTCCATGGATTTACATGGGCCGGGTGCAAGTAGTTGCCTTTTATTGTTTTCTTATCGCGTTTGCTTGTTCCCATTTAGCGTTGAACTTCTATTTGCATTCAGTTTTGTATGAGACTATGACGTGTGGTGCTATGGTTTATGTGTGGATTTATCTATGTGGAATTGTCTATGGTCTTATGGAATTCTGTAATTATCTATGGTTTTATGGAATTCTGAAATTATATCTATGGTTATATGGAATTCTAGAATCATATCTATGGATGCATCAAAGTGGTGTGATGTTTCAAGACCTAATATTCTTACTTATCATTTTGGCTAGTTCATCTCCCGTTGGTATGAATTGTTTTTATAACTCGTCTTTTGTATAGCCGTCAATTTTATGAAATTGGCTTGTACCTTCGTGTGTGCATTAGTATTCAAATGCAAGTTGTTGATATACACACATTTAGGGGGAGCCTCTTTCATTTCTTGTAAAGATGCTGTTAGTAGGTTTTATTGCAAATCCTAGTATTGTCATCTAACACCAAAAATGGGGAGATTGAAAGAACATTTCATAATCTCTAGTGTTTTGTGTGTTAGATAACAATACCAAGGATTATTTAATGTGTGTTGAAGTGCTGCAGGTCTTAGCAAATTCAAAAGAAGCACAAATGTGTGTTTGGGGGGCGGATAATCCACCCCTATCAAGGTCCGAATAATCCGCCCCTCCCCAATCGAAAAACGGCGCCAAGGCGCGTCATGCAGAATGGGGGCGGATAATCCCCCGGATTTTCCGGTCCCGGGTGGATTTTCTTCACGGGCCGGATAATCCGCCCCAGGAGTTTTTGCAAAGGGAGCCAAGGCGCGTCATGCAGTATGGGGGGAGAATAATCCCCTGGATTTTCCGGTTCCCGGGCAGATTTTCTCCCCGGGCCGGATAATCCGGCCCCAAAAGTCACCAACGGCCAGTTTTGGGCAGGGTGTATTTAACCCCATCATCTCCCTCCTGCCAGTCTTCTTGATTCAACTCGAAAAAGACCAGACTTGTTCTTCAAGCTCCATCAAGAGATCTCCATCTTCATCCACCCAAAGGCTTCGATCTTTGGGGAATCGATGGAGGAAGCCTCGATCTTCATCAACAGTAATCAAGCGCATCACTTCCCGTCCATTCACTTGGAGGATTCACAATCTAGTATTTCTTGCAAATATCTAATTCCTTATTTTGGTTATTTGATAATCATTATTCTTGTGGCAGCTTGTTATCATGGGAGCCTCCAATTCGGTTGTGGATGTGTGCCCCGCTAGAGTTGTAAAGGCACCGGTTCTCGCCTCGAAGGGTCCCAATAGTGGAGAGGTGAATCAGGCTTTTGGTGGCGAGATCCATCGGAGAATAGGGTGAGGACTATTTTGGCGTGGCGGTTTTAGAACGTCCACCCTTCCAACGCAGACGTATTTCCCTTAACAAGAAACGAACTATGGTCAGACAAATCCTAGTGTCTCCGCGTGCTCCACTACGGTTTCCTCACTCCTCGCTTTACTCGCTTAGTAGATAGGTTGGCATATAGGAAATTCTCGTACTTGCATATCTAGATAATTTACATTTTTGTCAAACCTAAAATTGAAAAAGAACTAAAAATTGAGTAGCACCTATTCACCCCTCCTCTAGGTGCTCATACGATCCATTTCAGAGAGGTAACGTCTCCTTAGTCATCCAAAACACCTCCGCGGTGACAAACTTTCGGATGATGTATCTACGACGCAAAAGTAAGACCTACAGATACTTCCGATGGCCTGGAAACGCACCCGACTATGCTCTACTAGTAATATTCCGTGTCAGCAGGCATGGCGAAAAATCCCGACGGACGCGTTGGATACATAATTTAAAAACTGGAATTCGCTCTTGTAAGACCTCCGCGTCTTGAGTCGAATTATGCTAGTAATTTTCCGAATTCGAGTCTGGGGACTCGAGACTGAAGTAGATTATGTTGTTTTGTCCAAAGACACTTAACTGACCCTGATCCGTCGGGCGAGTCAGACACACGTATCAACAATCCCTATGAACGAACACATTGACCCGAAACTTGTTCGGATGAAAGCACCCGAAAGACTTAAGAGTCTCCAATCGAATCTACGATTCGACTGAACACTCGGGGGATACTGACATGGGTTGCCCTATGGGTGTCTTATGTTATCCTACCCGACATCAGTAGTAGAGTCCCACACAATCACCTACTACGGATGGTGAAGCCTAGGAAGAATTCGGATGACCAAGGCCCCATATAGACGCGACTTCTTGGGGAGCACGACCAACTGTAGGTAGAATTTCAAAGGGTCAAACCCTAAATTGTAACCGACTTGACCTACCCCAAGACCTGGCCTCCTCATATAAATGCCAGGAGGGCACGGCGAGGAAGGTCTTAACTCTCAGAACCCTAGCATACACTACACCAGATCCAATCCGCGCACCCTTGTAACCTTTGGTTCCACCGTCAATCAAAAACAGACAAGCAGGAGTAGGGTTTTTCCTCTAGGGCCTGAGCCTAGGTAAACTTCATGTCCCCGTGTTGCGATATGTTAGCCGTTCCGCGATTTCCAGCATCCCCTCCTTCAAAATCCAAGTCCATAATAATGGGCATTGACGAGTTGAATCCTCGTCACTTGTTTATAATTCACACATGTACTAACGTTTCCTTATTAATATAATTATAGCATAAAAAATAAACATTTATCATAAACATGGAATATCATAATAACCACTTTATTATTGACTCCCGGGCATATTCCTTTCATTGGCTGCCTAGGAGGATGGGCAGTCTCAGTTCCTCGTCCTCCGCCGCCTCGGCCTCGCGCTCGTCTGGCTCTACGCCGGCACAGTCACCGCGAGCCAGCGGCAAGGCACTTCGACCCATGAAACGGGAGGCCGAGACGCCGATTCGCTCGCCACCGAGGACGCGCTCACGCGACCTCGTCATTAACAAAGGCCGCACGCCATTGCCGCTGACCGGCCGGCTTCGCCTGCACCGGCCGAAGCCAGAGCCGACGGACTGGGTGGTCCCCGTCAACAAGGAATCCTTTGCCATCAAGATCGCGATGGAGCGCTCCATCAACAACGTGCCGCCGATGCCGGAGCCGAACATCCTCGCCTGGTCCAGGGCCAACTGGGAACACAAGGAGGCCAACCGTATTCAGCGCCACCAGGAGGAGGCCGCCCGCAGGTCTCGCCGCGAGGTCGCCTACCAGGGCGCGCCGCTCATCATCCTCGATGACGACGATGACGCCGGCCCCAATGCTAGCCACGGCAGCTCGCGCCCCCTCAGCCGCCGAGCAACGACGACGACAACGACAAGGAGGACCCTGAATACACGGTCTTCTACCGTAACTTCGGCATGTGAGCGGTGTCCGGCGACATCGGCGTCGGCTAGATCCAGTAGTATTCCTATTTTTTTTAGTTTTTTAGCCTAATGAAGTCAAAATTTGGGTGTTCGAGTCCGAATTTGATGTAATATGTATGAACCCATCCAATATTAATGAAATCGCCTATATGCCCAAATTTTACAAAGTTTAATTAAAATTTGGCCAAATTAGTAAACTCGGCCTAAAAACGCGAGCGAGAAACTAGTGCCCAATAATTGCTTTATTAGTAACGCATTTAGTATCTACTACTAATCTCCATTCTTAAATATACTCAAGTAAAACATTTTATATTTTAGAACAAAGGTAATTGAGGCCTTTCACAATGGGTATTTCTTAGCGCTACATCCTAGGCGTTTTGTTTATGTGGCACTATAGTTAATGAGGAAAGAGATTGAGGTTGTAACTTAGCTAAGAAACACCACTTGCACAAAACCATAGGCAAAAAATATGGCTAGACCAATTACATGCATGCATGTCCTCTAAATCATTAAATGTAAAAACTCCACTTAAGAAACAATGCATTATACTAGTTGTTTTTTAAATTTTAATTATCCATATGAAACCGTACTAAAATACAACTCATTATGAAAGACAATCAATTAGAAGACCACACAATCACCCGCGCCCGCGCCCCCCTCAGCCGCCGAGCGATGACGACGATGACAACGGGAAGGCGGACCCTGAACACACGGTCTTCTACCGTAACTTCGGCATGTGAGCGGTGTCCGACGACATCGACGTCGGCTAGATCGAGTAGTATTCCTATTTTTTAGTGTTATTAGCCTAATGAAGTCAAAATTCGGACGTTCGTCCGAATTTGATATAATATGTATGAACCCGTCCAATATTAATAAAATCACCTATATTCGCCAAATTTTGCCGAGTTTGATTGAAATTTGGCCAAATTAAGGAACTCAGACTAAGAACGCGAGTGAGAAATTTGGCAAATTAGGAACTCGGCCTAAATTTTCCAGATTATTGCTTTATTAGTAACGCATTTAGTATCTACTACAAACCTCCATTCTTAAATATACTCGAGTAAAACATTTTATATTTTAGAACAAAGGTAATTGAGTCAATTAGAAGACCACAACTAAAAACAAAGACTAGTAAGACCACCGGTCCACTGCCACCAGGCACCAGTCAACAGCGGTCCACTGGCATCCCACACCGAGAGCAAACCCCCATTCCGCGAGGTCTCCATCCCGTCCCCCGGCAAAACCCTAGCCGGCCTCCGCCGCCGCATCCGCCATGGATGCCGCCCGCATCGACTCCATCGTCCCCCACCTCATCTCCCTCCTACAACCGCCCTCCGTCCCCGCCGACTGGCCCGCTCTCGTTATGGCGGCGCGGGATGACGGCCAGGACCACATCGGCTGCCTCCCGGACAGCCTGCTCTCCAACATCGTCTCCCGCCTCCCCACCACCGAAGCGGCGCGCACCGTTGTCCTGTCCACCCGCTGGCGCCACCTGTGGGCGGCGACCCCGCTCCTCGTCGACGACGCCCACCTCAGGGCCGCCGACGGGCACCGCACGTTGCGCGCCGTCTCGCACTGCGTGGCCGCTCACCCGGGCCCCGTCCGCGCCGTGCGCATCACCCGCCTCTCCTTCCACCGGCAGGAGTACGCGCTCCAGCGCCTGGTCGCCGACCTCGCCGCCAAGAACGTCCAGGACCTCATCCTCTTCAACCGCCCCTGTTAAACATATGGTTTGTAACGTTTGTATTTCTTGTATCCCAAGATGACGGTGGAGATATTCTAGAAGATATATCTTGTATAGCTAGCTTTAGTTTAAACCTCCACCGTCATTATCTGTTGTAACTTCCTGTAATCTCTAGAGCTCTCAGCTCCCATATATAACACGAAGGCGGCCTGGACTCAAGGGTACGCTTAAACCTAGATTTTACATGGTATCAGAGCCCTCTCTCTCCTCCTAGATCGCATCAGATGGCCACCTCAAGCTCCACCGCATCCCTCTCCCCATCCCTCGGCAATGGTGTTCCCGAGAAGCTTACGAGGAGCAACTTCCTGTTGTGGAAGGCGCAGGTTCTTCCACCGATCCGGGGAGCCCAACTGACGGGGTACCTTGACGGTACCGTGGAGGAGCCGACGAAGACGATCACCGTCACCAGCGATGACGGCAAGAAGCTGATCGTCCCCAACCCTGAGCATGCCAGCTGGATGGCGCGCGATCAGGCCGTGCTCGGCTTCGTCTCCAACTCCCTGTCTCCAGAGGTGCTGGGACAGGTTGCGTCGCACATCAGCGCCGCTCCGATGTGGGCGGCCATCCAGGCCATGTTCGCGGCCCAATCGCGGTCGCGGATCCTTCAGCTGCGGTTCGCCCTCTCCAACACCAAAAAGGGCAATCGCACGGCTGCAGGCTACTTCGCCAAGATGGTGCATCTCGGTGACGAGATGGCCGCTGCAGGAAAGGTACTTGATGAAGATGAATTGGTATCTTACATCCTTGCAGGGCTTGACATGGAGTACAACTCCCTTGTGGCGGCCATGTCCGCCCGCGTGGAACCGGTGACGCTGGGAGAGCTCTACTCTCAGCTGCTGAGCTTCGAGACTCGCCTCAATCTGCTTCAAGACGAGGATCCCACCGGATTCAACGCATCTGCAAACGCTGCGAACCGTGGAGGTCGCGGTGGCTTCGGTCGTGGAGGTCGGGGCGGAGATCGCGGTCGCGGTAACTACTTCAACAACAACCGCGGCCGTGGTAACTTCTTCAACAACAACCAAGGTCGCCAAGGAGGCGGCAATGGTGGCGGCAATGGTGGCAACAGGCCACAAGTCCAGTGCCAACTCTGCAGGAAGCTTGGCCACGAGGTGTTGAAGTGCTGGAAGCGCTTCGATGCCACCTACACCGGCGAGAACGAGAAGAGTGCCGGGGTGGCGACAACCTCTTATGGTGTGGATACCAACTGGTATACCGACACCGGGGCGACGGATCACATCACGGGGGAACTAGAGAAGCTCACCACTCGTGACAAGTACAACGGCCACGATCAAGTCCACACGGCAAGTGGTTCAGGTATGAATATTAATCATATTGGTCGTGCATCCATTAACACTTCTACCCGTGAGCTTCATCTCAATAATATCCTTCATGTTCCTCAAGCAACCAAAAGTTTAATTTCCGTCTCTAAACTTGCCTCCGACAATGATGCCTTTGTTGAATATCATCCTCGTGTTTTCTTTGTTAAGGATCGGGCCACGAAGAAAACTCTACTTCAAGGTAGATGCCATCATGGGCTCTACCCTATCCCACCTGAGGCGTTTGTAGGGAAGCAAGCTTTTGGCGCCACCAAACCATCTTCGGCAAGGTGGCATGATCGTCTTGGACATCCCTCAGGAGTCATCGTCCAACAAGTTCTCAATAAAAATAAATTAGAGTTTTCCAGTGAGTCCACAAAAGAGTCTATTTGTGATTCGTGTCAAAGGGCAAAAAGTCATCAATTGCCCTATCCTAAGTCGTCAAGTGTGTCAGATTTTCCCTTACAATTAGTGTTTTCAGATGTGTGGGGGCCTGCCCCGGATTCTGTTGGACGAAAAAAATATTATGTGAGTTTTATCGATGATTATAGTAAATTTGTGTGGATCTATCTTCTTAAACATAAATCTGAAGTGTTTCAAAAATTCCATGATTTTCAACAACTTGTTGAGCGCCAATTCTCTCGAAAAATTCTTGCTATACAAACGGATTGGGGGGGTGAATACCAAAAATTACACTCATTTTTTCAACGTGTCGGCATTATCCATCTTGTCTCATGTCCACACGCTCACCAACAAAACGGGCCAGCAGAACGCAAACACCGTCACATTGTTGATGTCGGTCTATCCCTTTTAGCCCATGCAAGCATGCCTCTCAAATTTTGGGACGAAGCTTTTTCCACCGCCGCCTACCTGATTAATCGGTTGCCTAGTCGCGTTATTAATAATGATACACCCATCGAGCGTTTGTTTCATCATCCGCCTGATTATAATTTTCTTCGCGTCTTTGGGTGCGCATGTTGGCCCAATCTTCGTCCTTACAACCAACGCAAGTTACAGTTGCGTTCAAAACAATGTGCTTTTCTTGGATACAGCCCTCTCCACAAAGGATATAAATGCCTTGACATCTCCTCTGGTCGTATCTATATTTCCAGAGATGTCATATTCGATGAGTCTCTATTTCCATTTGCAACCCTTCATACTAATGCTGGCGCCCAACTCCGCAAGGAAATTCTCCTTCTTCCATCTAATCTGCTCCCGTCTACTTATGGGGACAGAAGTGTTGCACAAGACCAATCCCTGATTAATATCTCTACTGAATCCACGGAATTCTCTAATAAATCTGACAATTTTTTGAAGACTAGCAGTCATGATTTTATGCAGGATTCGAACCATGCAAACAACCACGTACCAGAAGGAGCAAACTCGGAAGCTGATACGCCCTCCATTGGGTCCCGTGTGTTCCCACCCACGCCACGGTCGTCTGCGGCCCAATCAGAGGACTCGACCGCGGCTGCCAATCCTCGCGCCTCGGCCTCTCCCCGTGTCCCGCGTGGCCTGGACACATCTATGGGTGTTGGCACCGATGCGGAATCTCCCGCGTCTTCTGGCTCCCGCACAGCTGACGAGTTCACCTCGACCGACAGCGCACACTCGAGATCCTCTGCATCGCCCTCTGCTGCTCCTGATCCTGTGTCATCGCCATCAACTTCTCCAACACCGTCAGCTCCTGTTCCTCGTCCGGTCACGCGGCTGTCCAGAGGTATTGTGAAACCAATTAATCTTGGTCCAGACATGATCAGGTATGGCTGTCTGAGTACTACTAGTGAGCCCACAAGTCTATCTGATGCACTTAGTGATCCCCGTTGGAAACGTGCTATGGATGACGAGATGAATGCTCTTGCTAAAAACCAAACTTGGCATTTAGTTCCTACCAATTTTGCTACCAATATTATTGACTGTAAATGGATCTATAAAATTAAAAGAAGAGCTGATGGTACTATTGACCGATACAAAGCCCGTCTCGTTGCTAAAGGTTTCAAACAACGATATGGCTTGGATTATGAGGACACTTTTAGTCCAGTGGTAAAGGCTGCCACGATCCGTCTTGTTTTGTCTATTGCAGTTTCTCATGGTTGGCACCTGCGTCAACTTGATGTTCAGAACGCGTTTTTACATGGTGTTCTGGAGGAGGAGGTGTTTATGCGGCAGCCTCCTGGATATGAGGATTCTACTAAACCAGGTTTTGTGTGCAAACTTGATAAATCTCTGTATGGTCTTAAGCAAGCTCCCCGGGCATGGTACTCTCGGCTTAGTGACAGATTGCAGGCACTTGGGTTTGTTCCGTCTAAAGCTGATACATCTCTATTTTTCTTTCGTCAAGACAAGGTGATTGTCTTTGTGCTTGTTTATGTGGATGACATCATTGTTGCCAGTTCATCTCTGGATGCTACTAAGGCTCTCTTATGTGCTTTGCAATCTGACTTTGCTCTCAAAGATTTGGGTGATTTGCATTTTTTCCTTGGCATTGAGGTTAACAAGGTTCCTGATGGTATTCTATTGTCCCAGAGTAAATATACTTCAGATATTCTTCTTCGGGTTGGCATGCGTGCCTGCAAGGCGTCGCCTACTCCCTTGTCGTCTTCTGAGAAGCTCTCCAAGGAGGGGGAATTATTAGGCTCAGATGATGCCACCCGTTACAGGAGCATTGTGGGAGCACTTCAGTACCTTACTCTCACTCGTCCTGATATTGCTTTCTCTGTTAACAAGGTTTGTCAATTCCTGCATGCACCAACAGGAGATCATTGGACAGCAGTCAAGAGGATTTTAAGATACCTCAAAGGCACACTGGGACTTGGATTGCGAATAAGCAAGTCGTCCTCTACACTTGTAAGTGCTTTTTCTGATGCTGACTGGGCTGGTTGCCCAGATGATCGAAGATCAACAGGTGGTTTTGCAGTATTTTTTGGGTCTAATCTTGTTTCTTGGAGTGCACGGAAGCAAGCCACTGTGTCTAGATCAAGCACGGAGGCCGAGTATAAGTCACTGGCTAATGCAACAGCAGAAGTTATGTGGGTTCAAACGTTACTAAATGAATTGGGAATCTCTCATCCACCCGCAGCATGTCTATGGTGTGATAATATTGGAGCCACTTATTTATCTGCTAATCCCGTATTTCATGCAAGGACCAAACATATAGAAGTGGACTATCACTTTGTTCGAGAACGAGTGGCGCAGAAATTGCTAGATATACGGTTTGTTCCATCCGGTGATCAAGTAGCAGATGGATTTACAAAAGCTCTACCTGTTCGACAACTAGAAGCTTTTAAGTGCAATCTCAACTTAGACAAGTTGTGATTGAGGGGGAATGTTAAACATATGGTTTGTAACGTTTGTATTTCTTGTATCCCAAGATGACGGTGGAGATATTCTAGAAGATATATCTTGTATAGCTAGCTTTAGTTTAAACCTCCACCGTCATTATCTGTTGTAACTTCCTGTAATCTCTAGAGCTCTCAGCTCCCATATATAACACGAAGGCGGCCTGGACTCAAGGGTACGCTTAAACCTAGATTTTACAGCCCCCGGCCGCTCGACATGCCGCTCCCCGACGACATCCTCGGCTGCGCCTCCCTCGCCCGCCTCTACCTCGGCGTCTGGCGCTGGCGTTTCCCGGGCACTACCACCAGCCCTCCCGCCTTCCCCAACCTCCACGAGCTCGGCCTTTTCCGCACCCTCATCGACGACAAGAAAGTCGACGCCTTGCTCGCGCAATGCCCCAAGCTGGAGATCCTCTCCTTCGCCATGGCGTCCAACTGCCCTTCACGCCTCCGCGTCCAATCCCGCAGCCTCCGTGTTCTGATGGAATGGAGATGCAGCTTCGCTGAAGTCACCATCGACGATGCCCCCTGCCTGGAGCGCCTGCTCTTCGATAGCGTTGGCAACCGGAGACCCATCAAGATTGACCACGCCCCCAGGCTGGAGGTCCTCGGCTTCTTGGACCTCCAGCTCCACACGCTCGAGATTGGTGGCATTCTCATCAAGGTAACTGCCTCTTGTAACTTTTCTGTTCTGCACTTAGCATTCATGACGTGATTGTGCAAGTGCAACCAAATAATTTTCTCACCGTTTAATTTGCGTCGATGGCAGGCTGGCAGAAATGTGACACCTTATGCCATGCTGCCAAGTGTGAAGATACTTGCTGTTAAGGTGCGGTTTGGGAATATCACGGAGGCCAAGGTGTTGCCCACTCTGCTCAGATGTTTTCCTCGCCTCGAGACACTTCACGTCAAGGTAGCATTTGTGTCCTAAGATATCCTCTCATCTGATAATTGTTTGTCGATTGCAATTCAACAAGATAATATGGGTTTCAGCTTATTCCGCTACTTGTTGTTCATTTCTATATGTCCCAGAATCTGAACTCAAAATGTAGATATCATTTCTAGCACTTCTAACTGTAATTGGGAGCAATTTTGGGATTGATATACGCTGACTAAGTTTTTTTTGCTCAACTCCAGTCCATTCGATCCAGGTCACCTGATGATGTTGATGATATGGATTTCTGGAAGTCCCTGCCCTCCTGCGATTGCCTTGAATATCATCTGAAGACGTTCGTCCTACACGGATTGCAGGGCCATGAGGGGGGATTCATCGGTTACATTTTTAGGAATGCGAAGGTTCTTGAGTCCCATGGCATGGTGTATGGTCTTAGGAATAATGTGGTAGTTGAGAGATCAAATGGAAGCAGTTCCAGTGATGACGAGGGCAGTGCGTCATCAGGTGGAAGCAGTGGCAGTGATGATGTGGAAGAGGAGGAAGACCCAATGTCAGGTTCCGGTGGTGAGGGCAGTGCGCCATCAGGTGGAAGCAGTGACAGGTATCTGTTTGCTTACCCCGCCTTCCCTTGCTGGAGCTTTCAGAACGCCATTGACTTGTCAGTGGAGGATCCCTTCTATGTGCTGGGGCCTGTCCTTGCCCGGATTAATCTTGTCGACAGTGGGATGACACGCTAGATTGTGGTTTTGACGATGGTTCTTATGCTGGAAATATGTTCACTCGGCAGGTTTACTTTGCGGTGCTAAGGATATGGTAGGTACTTGTTACTACTTGATAATTCTGTGGTGAGCTACTTGATAATTCTGTGGTTTCACTAGTGCGTGGCACTCTGAGTTCTGTATTGTGGGAGACTATTAGGATTCTGAGTTTTGGAAGTAACTTATTGCATGTTGTTTTGGGCCTTTTGGCTTGTAGAAGTACTGCTATCATGGTTTCTTCTTTTGTTTCTAAGCTGATAACTTATCTAGTTCCTGTATGGCCATCTGTGCTACATATTTGACTGATCATTCCTGGCCTTTGCTGACTCTTCTTTTCAAACAATGGCCGCCATCATAAATAAACAAGTAAAATTGTCTTGTTTGACCTGTTTTCACTTGCTCATCACTGTAAATCAGGTTCTCTTGGGTAAATCTTGCTCTAGTTAATGAGCCTTGATATTAAGAGCTCTTGTTAACCGTAAATCTCGTCCAACTCACAATGGTATGCTAGTTATCCTATTGTAAGCCACAACTCTTTTCTGTAGGATAGGTGGAAGCTGTATAAAACATAGTGCTATGCAAGGTGGCACTACATTTTGCGGGCAACTCTTCAACTATTGTTTGGACTTTGGATTATTGGCTTGTCACTAGCTCAGTGTCTTGACAGTATGTAAGAGGCTCATTATCGTGCCCGCAAGTACTCCCAGGCTGTGGAGAATGCCAGGCGGTTTGTGGAGTGGCTCCAGAGCGCCGAATCTGACGAAGAGTACTCCCAGGCTGTGGAGAATGCCAGGCGGTTTGTGGAGTGGCTCTAGAGCGCCGAATCTGACAAAGAGTGATAAGCGATACTGCTTGCTATTACTACTTACTAGCTTTAAGTTGTCTATTGATAGTGTTTCAAGTTCCAGTCATTGTCTTTTGGATCAGTATTTGGAGTGAATGTCTGCGTTGGTGTTTAAACCCTCAAGTTATTAGTTGGTTCTGTGTTTAGTCAGTTAAAAATTATGTACGGTCTTTAGCATCTACTATGGTCTTTTGCACTATTTTTTGTATCATTGGCTCGTCACTAACTCGCTATATTACAGTTTGTATTTCCAGTCTGTTATCGACTTACATTCTTGCAAAACTTCACCAGTAGTGATTGGTTTCAGTCCATCGCTTCTACACACATGAAAAGTAGAAAACTAGCACACTTAATGCGTTGTTTGACAGTTTCCACTTCGTCATTCCTCATCAGAAATGAAAAAACAAACTCGCCATAGAGTCTAAAGTAGCTGCTGGTTTCTCCTTACGCTCCGTGCCAGTGACTTGTTACGGTATTTTAGTCAGTAGTAGAAGTAAATTTCTGTGATTTCGTATGCATTTTCCATCTCATACAGGTAGACAATACTGCCACACTTGACACCAATAGACAAGGAAAACGAAACCAACAATCTCCCAGGAAAATCAATGACATTGTATTTATTTAGATCATTTCCTAAAACAATGTACGAAATAAAATTTCAGCATTACACCATTATTTTTTCCAAGACAAGTACATGGATACATGAATAAAGAGCATATACTAACCACCGAAGAATTTAGGATGTATCTGCGACAAAGTCTTGTATCACTGTCCGTACTACAACTGGGATTCTCACGGAGTGGGTACTTCCGTCGGACCACGTTAGGCTGCCAAAAGTGTACCCTCCTTGCACCCTCTGCTTTGCCGTGAGCGTGACCCTAAATGCGGCGCTATTGCCTCCACCTTTTGTGAAATTGATCACGGACGGTTCCACTAGCATGGTTACCCCTGCCGGAGCCTCAAAAACCGCTTGATAAGTCGCTTCTACCGGCCCAACATTGGTGACGGTGCGCATAACCGTGACATTGTCCTTGAGGTTTGGCACGGCGATCGAAGGAAGGTTGAGATTGAGTTGGTATGTCTCGCAGTCGTCGACCAACCCTAGAGTGCAGTTGAAGAACTTGTTGTACTCTCTCGCATCCACGTCATAAACCAAGCCGGGGTCGACGGCCCTTTCTGGGTTCATGTGGCCACCTCCAAAGTCGAAGGGGTCAGCCAGTTTCCTTGGGACCCCCTCTGCTTGGATCGGCATACCGAAACGATCGGTCAGCGAAGCTACAACCAATCCCAAGAAATGGTCGAGTTTATCAGATAATGTGATGGGTTATTCAGAAGAAATTTTGCTAACGTTCTGTGCATACATGTGGTGACGATTGCGGACTTGATCATGGCAGGCGACCAGTCACGGTGAACTGACTTGATCAGCGCGGTAACCGCTGAGACATGTGGACATGCCATGGACGTCCCAGACAGCAACACATAGGAGTCACCTATAGCAGCCAAGATGCCGACTCCCGGTGCAGCTACATCAGGCTGTTCGAAACATGCATAGAGATGAAGTCTTCAATACCCAACCATTTAGAGGGCCTAGCTACCACAAAGATGGAACATATTTGTGTTGAAATAAGAAACTACTCCCTTTGTTTCAAAATAAGAGACATATAAGTTCTGATCAAAGTAAAAAAAATTATATTTGACTAAGTCGTTACAAAATATCAATATTCGAACAGTACCTAGTCAATACAAATAAAGGATATTCATCACGAAAATATGTATTGATACTGCATATAAATATATGTGATATTGCGGATGTACTTATTTCCATCCATAACCTTGGTCAAACTTTTAAAGTTGGATTTATGTCAAATTTATACTTCTACTTCTTGGTTGTATTTTGAAACGCAGGAATACTGTACCTTGAGTATGGCGGGAAACGCGACGCTGGGACCTCTCGATGAGAAAGTGGCGACCCTCGGCGCCAATACCCCGTTCCCAACGACGGTCACCGTGGACGATACCTTTACCACCGGATTCCTAGCATGGCCACGAGATATACATGAGTTCTTGGACAAGATACCAGCATGTATCCACCTTCTTTCGGACCGCCGATCACCATGCTCTCACCCTGTTCTTGTCGAGTAAGACGCGATTCTATGGGCGATCTCAAAATCCACCAGCACGCAAGGCATAATTCCCTCGCACACGTTCAGGTCATTGACGTTGTTGGCAGCATTCTGCGCGAAGATGAGGCCATTCGCGCCAGCCTCCACGGTGAGTTTGATGGCGTCGCTGAGTGCTACAGGAGCTGGCTTGATCGACGCCTCCCCTGGTGCGTAGCACAAGACAATTTTACCGGTAACATTGCTCGATGCTAGTGTCTGTACGTCACAGCTACAAGCATGGACATTAACATCTCAAGTTCAAAATTGTTAAAAAAGAATTTATTTGTATCTTTCAGCTTCACTAAATCGTGACTGAGTTTTGCTAGTGAGAGATAACTAAATCTCGGTCAACTTCTTAGCAGTTGGATTTGCGTTGTGATATGTGCGATCTAGAAGTTGCAAGTGAGTTGCAACTAAGACTTTTTTTAGTAACGCATGAGTTCTAAGTGTGAAAATTGTTCACGCAGTACAGAATAGTGGTCTACGGGGTTAACAAAAAATCGCATACCATAAATCCAATGATAAGGTGGGGCGATTGAGATTTAACTAAACCTTGGTGAATTAATATCTGGACGTGCCCACTAGAAAGAAATGTATCAAGTGTCTGCTCTATTTCATTACCTGCTGGCATGAACAAGGACCTTAAAGTCGTTGCTGATCACCGATGCATTGTAGTGTAGAGATTGTCCCTGCGTTTAAAACAAAACATCAAATAATTTACTTTATACGCCACCTATTTGATTCACCGTACATATATTTTTCTAACATATATTTAATTAATATTTCCTTCTTCATACTTGGTCAAAGTTAGAAAGTCTTGAATTTTTCACTAAATTTATATGTAATCTATTTAGGAACGAAGGGAGTTTAAATTTTGCAAGTAATGCCCTTTGAATGGCGTACACATGAATTACAATATGAGTTTCTGAAGATAGACGAGAGTAAGTAGAAAGGGAGACACAAAGAAAAATACGCATTAGTCTTTTCAAATATAAAACAAATGAAGTATAAACTCATGTTGCAAGTCCTACGGAATTGGAGGCATATATGACTGCATTCAACATAAAAATTCGGCAAACCCCAATCTTATGTTCTGAACGGCTAGTACTTTTTTAAGGATAAAGATCCTCCAAATGTGTATGAAAGTTCTACATTTCAGTAAGGCCCTGAACTGCCTGGATTGAACACACATGCATTTGCAAGACTTGTCGGCTAGTTTATAATGGAATTGCTTTTTTGTAATTTAATTTTTCTTAGGTCTTTCCGGACTTTTTAGTGTCTTGAGACAAACATTGGAAGGAACTTCAAAATCATACTCATATCAAGAAAAAATTATAAAAGTATATTACTCCCGTCAGCTCCATAATAAGTGCCGAAGTTGTACTAAATTAGAAAATTTAAGTTAGTTGCAAGGTGATAGAGATGTTCGTGAGTCTGTTAGAGCCTAATCATCATCCTAGAAAAAAAAAAGTTTGTTGCAGGGTGATAAGGATGTTCATGAGTGGGCTAGGATGTAGACCTAGCTAGTAGTATACAAATATGTAACGTGAGGTAACAAGTTAGGTATCTTTTAGCAAATTAGGAGTTCTCATAGGACCGTACGTCCCATATGACACGAAGATGCATTCAGACTGCAACTACTATCTCCTGACAGTAACGCAACCTAAATTTTTTTTGCGAAGAATGTTCATACTTACCACCAGTTTTTCTTGGTTCCCTAGGGTAATCATGGTCGGGAAAGACCGGTCCATGGTGCTAGCGGCCACCGTCGTGACCCACGGCAGGGCATTGTTAACCGTGGAGGCCACGGGGCCATCGTTCCCGCCGGAAAAGACGACGGAGACCCCTCTCAGCACCGCGTGCAACGACCCGAAGATCTCCTCGCCGGCGCCGCCGCCCAGCGACAGCGACAGGACGTCCACCCCGTCGTCTATGGCGTCGTCTATGGCGGCGAGGATCGCCGCCTCGTCGCAGCCCGCGCCCTCCCAGCACACCTTGTACACGGCCAGTCTCGACCGCGGTGCTCCTCCGCGCGCCACGCCGGCGCCGAGGCCTCCCCCTCTGTAACTCACGTTGAACACCTGACCGCCGGCGATCGTCGAGGCGACGTGCGTGCCGTGGCCGCTGAGGTCCCTCGGCGACATGTAGTTTTGTTTGAGCACCTCGTCGCTGACGCCGCCGCTGTACCACCGGGCGCCGATGATCTTCTTGTTGCAGCTCGTGGCGTTCCAATCCCGGCCGTCCTGGCATACGCCTTTCCACCGCGTCGGCACGGGGCTGTACCCGGCGTCGTCGAAGCTTCGGGATTCAGGCCATATGCCTGCAACATTATGATGGAGTACGTAGAGGAGTCACTAGTTGAAGATGATGTTGTCCATATCTCGATCCTAGCTATTTTGTTAATTTTCTCTAGTGTTGGATTTGTGGATGGTTATGCATGCAAGTTTACCTGAATCGATCACCCCTACGATGACATCTTCGCCATACTTCGCCTTTTGCAGAAGGCCCTCCTGCTGTGATGGTTGCTGGTTGTAGTCAAGGCCGAGGAAGTCCCAGCTCCGAGTTGTGTGCATTTCATGATAAGTGTTAGGCTTCACACTGATAACTTCAGGGAATTCTGCAATCAAAACATGGTGTTGGTTAGCTTTAGTCAATCATGCAAATTTTAAGACCCTCCTAGATAGTTGTATAGACCGTGTCCCTGAAGAATGACCTAAGAGTTCATTTTAGCTAGCTAACCTCGCTGGAGGTATATATGTGCAGTTAATTAAAGAGTAAATGCATGATACAATGATGTGTAGTTTGTTATAAGCTTGATAGTATCTACATGATAAATTTCATCACATATAAATTTTATTTTGATAGAAATACTTGCATATGTGGGATGAAACTTATAAGCATTTGAATATTCAAAAACAACAATATCTAAACTAGATCTTACGAGAACAATCTCTGTTTGATTCTTCAAACATATATAGCACACAATTGTAGTTATAGTTGGGAGCTACGGGTTGAATCCTGAAATACTAGTATAAAGAAGCGACAAGGCATAAAATAAAAACATATCCTTTTCATGGAGTCAGGTGAGAGTTACTAAAGTGGGTCATTAGCTTACTTTATATCAAATGGACAGCCAAAATTGAGTTTTATGTTCCTTTGACTTTCTAAGGGGTTTATACACTCATGCCATATCATCCAAAGGCCAACTTTTTTCCATTTTAAGAAGAAACAATACTATATCTTAAGAAGTGGCTTTACTTGCAAGTGTCTCAGCTTGAGACTCGGTAAGCATTGCGGCGAATCCAGAAAATCCGTGCTTGTAACTGTAAACTACCGAATTCCGGGCTTCATCCTTGCTATTGCAAGTAAGAGGAAAAGAATTATGAGTTTCAAAAGAAGGCGAGCGATTGACCGACGTCTGTTTGATGATAATTATGTGTATATGACTCAAACATGAACTACTCCTTTGAGCTCGTAGTACCTCCCGAAAACAGAGGTTAGTATGTCATGGTGCGACGCGGTGACCGCCGACGGATCATCGTGCTTCCTCTCCCCCATATACACGATGTAGACCTGGAATTCGACGCAACGTTTTCGGTAATAATCGATATCATCACACCAATAAAGAAGCAAAGCGAAGTCTTGTGAAAGAGTAACATTCATATGGTACCTTGCTTGACGCGCCCGCCAAAAGAGGCAGCAGTGTCGCCAGGATCAGAGCACATGAGAGAGTTGCTCTCAAATCCATGCCTGATTTCGATCGAGATTTGTGTTCTCTCTCGCGTGTGTTTGTTGTAAGTATATATAGAGCATCCATGGATGCGCAGCCGTGGGTGCAAGATGCAAGAACAGTTCAGAGGAATCGTAGCGTTAGGAGACACGGCACGCGTTGTTTCATGTTCTATGGAACACACCGTGCTTTGATCAAGTCTCCATGACGAGACAACTAATTCCAAATTGACAGGATACAATATTCAGGTTTGTGATGTAACGATCCTGATGGACGTCCAGTCACAGCGAAGTCTAACGGACATGAAGGGATAAAACTCAGTTGACTTTTGGCGCACCGGAACATTCCACGAGGGAAGGTTTGTTTTGGCTGATCCGTTTATCCACATGGAAAATTTATAAATGTGTCGTCAATACTCTATTATTCGAGCCGACATACATACATCTATATAAGCCATATTCATACCACCGCTACGCCCCACGGACATTCTTATTTTGACAAAACTCGTCAATATGGCACGAGGTTCCAACAATGCTAAGATAGTCAATCCGGTTGACCAGTCCCCAAAACCAAATTTATGAAAACCGGAAAAGACCGCACAAACACATAGTGATTAATGCATATCGGAGACAGGGAGGCCTAGACCCAAGATCATGGGTTATGTCTCGTTGTTAACAAAGTCGACCTCTTCAACCTTGGAAGCACTCTTGTAACTTTGATTCGCCGCTGCCTAGCCTTTACAACATATGCAGTCAAACACTAAGGGCGTGTTTGGTAGCCCGGGTGTCTTATCTCAGCTCATACAAGCTGAGTCCAGCTATGTCCAACCCATACAAGTGTGTTTTATTAAGTGTGTTTGGTGGGTCGTATGAGCTGAGATGTGCTGACTTCAGATCCTGTTTGGTAAGTTGTACGAGTTGAGCCATGCCAGCTATTGGATAAAAGCATTCAGGTCCTTGGCTAGAAAGATAAAAAGCAATCGGGTCCCTCGGAGCTCGCCAGCGCCGTTGCCGGCCAGAGGAGTCGCCACCACACGCCTCCGTCGCCGCCAGGATGCGGAGCTCCTCGTTCCCCGCCGCCAGGAGGCCGCGCTCAGGCCACACGAGCGCCGCCAGGAGGCCGGGTCGCTGTAGCTCGAAAGAGGCATGGCAGGAGACCACACGCCGCCGCCAGGAGCTCGATGGGGACGGTGACGAGGACAGTGGAGATCGACCTGGAAGATGAGCTCGACCTGGACGAGGAATGGCGACGTCGGTGATGAAGAAAACGAGTCGCTGCAGGGGGAGAGGAGGAACAAGTCGCTGCGGGGAGGGGGAAATGAGGTGCGGGGCCTTTGACCCCTGTGGAGCTAGACTGTGCGGGTGGGACGGACTCAGCACTGCCGTGTTGTGAAGCTCGATTTGAGCTTCGTAACCGGACATGGCTGAGGGCGTGTTTTTGTATCAAGTGGGCACTGCCCAATGGAACCGAGCCGACTTAACAAACAACAAAACGTGGTATGAGATAAGAATATCTAGGTTGCCCCAGGCTACCAAACACATCCTAACCTCCGCCAAGTAGCGGTCTTGGACACCTTCAGAGTGAGTGATTTCTTGTCCGTCTCAAAGTATAATTTTATCATCCCCTTCACATCCTACTTTGTTTTTTTCTTGTCTTTTGGCAACTCCCAAAAAGCCCATGCTCCACTGTAGCATCCCAGTTGTCTAACACCTGTAATGCTACTTGCTATAGTAATAAAAAGGGCCACTTCCAACATATAATTGTTGCATCATTATCATATCATGCTCATGTCATCATGTCACCTTGCAATTGAGCATCATATAAAACCTATTCTTGTTTGGTTCCTATCTCATGTGCACTATTAATTGTATTTGCCTCTTGATATTGTATTTGGCTCTTGATATATTGTTAAATGCCCAAGTTGAGTTGGGGGCATATCTCTTCTAAACTCCACCACCTTTCTTTCACCACCTTTTTAATTCCATCATCCAATTAATATTGAGCTTAGCATTTTAATTGGAGTTTACCTCTAGCTCATGTTGGTTGGTTGGTTTCCAACCTAATCTTTTGCTTGGCCTTTGCCCACCTTTTGGGAATGCAAGGAATAATGCCACATAAATTAATGTTGTTGTCACAATATATCTACATGGCAATTATTGTTTGCATGGGCCATGCAAGTGCCACCTTTTCTTGATCTTGGAATGATATATGGTTTTGCTTGCATGGATCATCTCTCCTTTGTTTTAAATCTTGTTTTGGCTTGTAGTTTTTCTTCACCATATCATCTACCTCTCTACCCTCCTATAGCTAAAACCTCATCACCATACTCCATGCTTACACATGTGATCATGTGTGAGCAAAAGAAAACCCCATCACCACATCTCTCTCCCTCTCTCTCTCTTCTTCCTTGTCTTGATCTTGTGTGAACTTGTCTAGAGCATGCATGAACAAGTCAAGTACCTCTTGTCCCTCTCATCTTATCTTAGTCTTAAACCCTCTAATCTCCAAAACCCTAAACCTACCCCCATGCCTTAACCATCCTAGCTAAAAACCCTAAACCACACCTATTCTATCACAACCCAAAGTGACCCTCCCCCTATCCTCTCTAGCTAAACCACCCCTAACCCTAATCTAGCATGGCCACACCTCACCATGATCCTATCTAACCACCCTCACAACCAAAAGCACCCCTCACCTAACCCTAGCCCGAACCACCTATCCCCTCTTTTCTCTCCCTGCCTTGAGCTCCTCCCCTGCCCACTGCCTCCCGCCCCACTGGCAGCCGCCCAACCACAGACGCCTGCCTGGCCGCCCATGCACGTGAGGTGCAAGCGCAGCCCCTCCCCCACGCAAGCTCCCACGCTCCTACCTGCCCCCTGGCGATCTTATCTTCCCCTCTCACCCTAGCCTTCCCCCCAGATCCCCCAGGCCTCTCTTCCTCCCCTGCTTTCTTCTTCCTTCCCCAGCGAGCCACCTCTCCTCCATGCTCGCAAAACCCTAACGGCGGCCCCCCAGCGTCCCTTCGCTCCAGAGCTTCCCGCGGCGAGACAGAGGCCGGAGCGTAGGCTCCCTCTGCCCGACGCGGGAGCCTGGACCTCGCCGGAGGAGCCCCGCCGCTGCGTGCCGTGACCGCCAGACGCCCGACCACCCCCTCGCCGATCCTCGCGACCCGAGCCCGCTTATTGCCGTGCATTTGGCCATGAGCCCCTAGACAACGTCTCTCTCCTCTCGCCGCATCGCCGTCGCATTCCGTCAGCGCTCTGCGCGTCAGCGTCTTTGGCGGCAATGCGGCTAGATCTGTCAATGTTCGGGCCGCTGCCGCTACCGTGGTCCTTCTCCGCTAGTGTCCTGAACCAATGTTGTAGTCCGTGGCTCCTCTACAATTTTCTTTTGGGGCCATGACGTTTTGTTCAAGAACGTCGCCATCGTCGATCAACGACGGCCGGTCGCCGGCAGAAGCGCTGCGCACGCCGTCCGACACTTTTGGCATCTTGCGCTTAGGCCCTCGAGTTTTCTCCGCCTAAACCCGCACTCGGCCCCATACGCCCTCTCGTGCAGTTTGCAAAAGGTACCGCTGTTTTGATCTAGCAACCCGCGGTCCCTCCAGCCATGCGTGGCACCCGGGCACGCCCGCTGTCACGTGGGCCTGCGAGGTCGATGGCCCCACCTGTCGGCCTCTAGGACTAGCTCAACTCAGCGTGCAAAACGCTGCTGGCGTGTGGTCGATCGGCCACGTCCCCTGGGCAGTGTCTGTGGCTAGCTTAGCTTAGGTACGAAAAGTATTTTCTGCATGTCTGTTTAAATTCAAACATTTACAAAATTAATTCAAATTCAAATTTAATTCTGTTTTAAAATATCTTTTAAACTACAAATCCAAATAATGCAAATAATATATGTTTTGAGATCAGAAAAATGCCAGGATTTCAAATATGACATTCAAATTGCCTTTTGCACATTTAAAATTCCAAGTTTAATTAAATTACACCAATTGCCACTGGAACTAAAATAATTAATAACTTTTGATTTATAATTTCAAATTTAGCAAATGATATGTCTAAAATGATCAGCTCGACGAGACCTTTCTGTTTATGCCACCCATGAATTGAATTGAAGCATGCATCATGTAAATATATAGTAAAAAGCAATTGTTATGACAACAAAATGTGATCCAAAACCCCATTAAAATGTTATTACTTGTCTTCCACACCTCACCATGCCATGCTACCTTTTTGCCATGTAAATCGTGCATCATTCATCATGGCATGATTGTTTGCTTGACGCATCTTATTCATATGCTTGTGCTCTATATTCATGTTGGCCTTGTTTGTTTGGTTTTTCTCGGATAGACACCTTTGAGGGTTATATCAAGAGAACCAGAGCACTACAGATCCTTCCCTCGCTCAAGAGTTATCGTGCAAGCACTTCCACATGCTTGCATACATACAGTACCTATTGCCTCTATCTTATTCTTGCAGCGTTGAGTCGCGATTGCATTAAATTGAATCCCAAGTATGCATAGCCTTTACTTTTAAACCCCACTAAGCTTGTTCCTCCATCCCATGAGCCATTACTACAGGAGTTGTTTGAGCCATGCAGTCGAGACAAAGCATGTGTAGGGTATGTGAGCGTCTGATGGACAACGAGGTACCTAAACAACTTAACCTGAGTAGTATGGGATAACTAATGAAAGTGGCACCGGTGAGCAACATCTGCTATTTGGTTTTTCCTGCTCACTTGTGTCCCGTAAGACCCCGAGTACTTGATTCCTGTTCCTTGTTTTATCGCGCTATCCACATCCGGGAGGTATATGGGATCCCCCTGAGCCAGAGCTTGATTCCGTCTTATTCCTTAGGGCCACAAACTAGTTTGAGGTTTTATTTACTATCCTGTACTTATGCCATGCTATTTTCTGTATTTAAATTGTGCGAGAGCACTGCTGTCTTTTTAGGACCGGGACACGATTCCGCGGTGTCAACAAGCCCAGTTTTGGGTTCCCAGTCGTTCACAGCCGTCCACCCAAACCTTGAGTCCGTCTCGGAGCTTGCTTACTTCGTTGCGGGTAGACTCCAAGGGGTGGCCCCCTGAAATATTTCGGAATCCTGTGATTGTTCAGTCGTGAAGGCCTCGTTGGGTTTTGATTTGGTTTTTCCGAGGTTGATCGGCGTGTGTTGCTATTGGTGCACCGGCGGGTAAAACTTTCTGCCGTGTCCGCGGATATGGACGACTTGGAGCAGTTCTCGATCATAGACAAGCATAACTAAAGTACCGCTTTAATCGACTAAGTAATTTGACTAGTAAATAGTGCAACACTCATGGAATGGTTAATAAAATTGCCAACGGATGGGGGTTGTTCGTCCGCTTCCTCGTTGGTAGCGAGGAGGAGGATGGATCGATGAGATTACCATTATAATCGTTGTTCTTAATTCACGGACATCCGTCTATCATTGGTTAGGCGGATGGTTAGCGTTATCTGTAGAACTGCTAGGGTTTATCTTTCGCTGCAATTCGTCACCCTGTGTTGTGTCCCTTTAGAGGCATTAAGACTTCTTGAGTACCCTTAGGGTCTCACACGATAAATTATTGGTTCGGATGGACGGTACCTTCACGGGACGGATCTGGGTGGAAGAAGCGAAGATGTGGGCAACGATCGCTCGGTGTAGAGATTCCGGAACGGGATCCGTGAGACTGTAGTTGAGATGTGCTTATTTCTATGGCATCTTATGCCGATTTGCTTCTTATCCGTACTCGGATTACATGCCGCTTCGCATGAAACTCGATGTGTGTTGTATGAGGAAGTATCCTAAAATATAGATCTATCTAGGTCATTTGAATCTTGGTATGGCGTTGCTATATTCCTTTCTTTCTAGATGGTATGGCTCGATGTACTCTTGTATGGTGGCTTGCATACATACCCACTTGTGTATGTAGTTGATCCCTTCGCCCCGATTCGCCCGTCTGAGTCCCGTTGAGAGGGTAGTGGTTGGGACGTCCGAAAGGACTACCGGTGAGTGGCTTTTGGGGCCCGTACTATTTCAACCACTACCACTCATCGGGCTTGTATCTAGGGCGTAATTCACGAGGTAGTTACAATTGGTATCGAGCCATCCGACCTTGAGTTTCAATAAGCGGTGCGTTGTCGATCTAGCAAATATTTTGGTAGTTATGTATATTAGGGAAAAACAAAATGCGAGAGTAGGACTGCTTCCACTTTTCTTCTTACCCTCCCACCCACCCTTTTCTGGTAAGGAAGTGCAACGTTTTCAATCCTCTTCTCAAGATTCAAACTAGGATTCACGTGTTCTGGGTTTCCGTAGTACCATAGGATGTGTGTGTGTGTGTGTGTGTAATCCCTTGTCTATCTGTTGCATCCAAGTTGTTATCTTATCTGCCTTTGGTTATCAACTGTTGGTACATTCCATACCGACAGGCTTTTGCAAACCGACGCAATCTATCTTCCTCTTTGTATCCGACGCTATCTTGTTTGGGGTGTTCGTTTCCGTAGTTACCAATCTTTAGGTTCAACATGAGAAGAAGGGTTAGGATATGTGTTCCACTTGTTCATGTGCGGAGTAATGATTTGAGTGCGGGATGGAGTCGCGACCATACCACTACTTTTATCATTCGCTTTTGTATATTGAATCGGTAGAGTCACTAATCTTGATTCGTTAAGTAATTTTTGCGCATCTATTGGTATTTTAATGCGAAATTTATGGAAAATTTTTCTTTGATATATATTTGTGTACCACACTCCTTTTCGATCGTGTGCGATATGCTTAATATCTTCTAGGTGCTTTGAACTTTGTTGATATTTTAATATCATCTCGATAATTGTATCCTTTAATCTTGGTTAATTCCATCTTGGTACTATTTTGTATTATTATCATTCTCCATTATAATCTTGACTTGAGTTTTATATCAATGACAGGATGGCTCCACCACTTGATCAAGAGGACATACCTCCGGAACTGGGCTCCGCGCTGTCAAACATAGCTAATGCTTTGGCAGCAATGCAAGAGAACCATCAGCGCTTTGAGGAGAGTGTCAGAAGAAATGAGTTTGCTCCACTTCCTCCACCTCCCAAGCGAGGAGACATCAAGAGCTTCCTCAAGTTCAACCCTCGTCAGTTTGATGTTTCTGACCGACCTCTGGACGCGGATGATTGGCTGCGTGAGATCTCAAGGTTGCTCAAGACTGCTGATGTTCCGGAGCAGGAGTGGGTCAAGTGTGCTACTCACCTTCTCAAGGGAGATGCAGCTCTTTGGTGGGAGAACTACTTGAAGGCAAGCTGCACTGGGTTCCAGCCAACTTGGGAGAGGTTCACTGGAGCGTTCAAGGAGCAGTTTCTGTCAGAGATTGTAATGGAAAGGATGAAGGAGGCTTTCCTCAACCTGAAGCAAGGAAATGATAACGTCAAAACCTACATCAGGAACTTCATGAATCTCTATCGTTATGGTGGTGATGAGGTCGATGACAAGAAGAAGCGAAAAAGGTTCGAGCAAGGGCTCAATGCATCGATCAAGTATGCAATCACGCATGCAAGACCGGCACTTTCCTGGAACTCCAACACACACTCTGCAAGAGGCAAGCAGCAAATGTTTGAGGAGTCCAAGAAACACAACGAGGATGCATCAAGCTGCGATTATGGCAGCTCCTTCTAAGCGGCGTGTCGGGTTCCTAACACCCGTCGCTCCGGCTCCACCAAGACCTGCGATTTTCGCGCCAAGGCCACCAAACTTCACCACTGCGGCTCCCAGGGGCTACAACCACCACTACCCTGGAGCGCCTGGCGGAGTCCCTGGCTACTCTGCTCCACGTCCAGCTAGTGCCTGCTTCACGTGTGGAGATCCTGGACATCTCAAATTGGGCTGTCCGATGAAGAACAAAGCTCTCCCTCCACCCCGCCAAGATCGCAACAAGCTCTCCTTGGTTCGTGCACCACCACCTCGGGCTCTCAACATCAACACCAAGCCGGGTCTGGTTGTTCGTGCCAAGCGTGTCAACGCCACTCAAGCCGAGCATGCACACAGGTTGTGATGGGTATGCTTCCGTTAACTCAGTCCACCACGAGTTTTGTTTGATTCTGGTGCATCGCATTCTTTTATGTCTCACAAGTTTGCAAATGAGAATGAGTTAGTCTTGGTTCCTCTCCAAAAGCGGTTAATGGTTCTTTCTCCTAGGGCAAACATGAGGGCTGTTCATATCAGCCATGGCAATAAAGTTGAGATTGGTGGCTCTTCATTCTTGGCTTCTTTAATTGTTCTGGGCGATTCTGATATTGATGTCATCTTGGGCATGGATTGGTTGACAGCAAATGCAGCTGTGATTGATTGTGCTGAATGCTCAGTGTCTCTGAAGATTCCTGAAGGCCATATAGTCTTTTCTCCAAGTCTGACTCCTGCTGTCCAGCTCTTTTCCTTGGCGGCTCTGAATGATGATGTTATGCAAGCTATTCAGAGTGTACCGGTGGTCTGTGAGTTCCCAGATGTTTTTCCTGAAGAGTTGCCGGGTATGCCTCCGGATCGCGAGGTTGAATTCGTGATTGAGCTTGAACCTGGAACGGCTCCTATCTCCAAGCGGCCATACAAGATGGGTCCTTCTGAGTTGGCTGAACTCAAACGACAACTTGATGAACAAGAGAAGTTGGGTTTCATTCAACACAGCACTTCTTCTTGGGGTAGCCCAACAATCTTTGTGAAGAAGCGTGACAGAACCGATAGACTCTGTGTTGACTACCGGGCTCTCAATGCTAAAACCATCAAGAACAAATATCCTCTCCCACGGATAAATGATCTATTTGATCACTAGCGAGTCGTGGTGTTCTCTAAGCTGGACTTGAGAAGTGGTTATCACCAAATCAAGATTCGCAAAGAAGATGTGCCCAAAAAAGCTTTAACCACCAGATATGGACTGTATGAGTACGGTCATGTCTTTCGGTCTCCAACGCTTTGCTACCTTCTCGAGGCTGATGAACTCCGTTTTCATGGAGTACCTGGATAAGTTTGTTGTGGTATATCTGGATGACATTCTGGTCTATTCCAAGTCTAAGGAGGAGCATGAAGAACACCTGCGATGTGTCCTAAACAAGCTTCGTGAGAACCGCTTGTATGCAAAGTTCTCAAAGTGTGAGTTTTGGCTGCCTGAAGTAACATACCTGGGTCATGTTATCTCTGCCAAGGGCATTGCAGTCAACCCGGAAACCGTGAAGACAATAGTTGAATGGCTTCCTCCTGCTAATGTCAAGGAAGTGCGGAGTTTTCTTGGTTTGGCTAGCTATTGCCGTCGCTTTGTTCAGAACTTCTCGAAGATAGCAAAGCCTCTTACCGATCTCCTCAAGAAAGGCAAGAAATACCTGTGGACTCCTGCCTGTCAAGAAAGTTTTGAGACACTCAAAGAGAAGCTCACTTCCACACCAGTCTTGGTTCCTCCGGATACATCTAAGCCTTTCCAGATATTCTGCGACGCCTCTTTGCAAGGATTGGGTGCGGTCCTTATGCAAGAGAGACAGGTGGTTGCTTATGCCTCTCGTCAGTTGAAGACGCATGAGATCAACTATCCCACACATGACCTCGAGCTAGCAAGATTGTCTTTGCTTTGAAGCTATGGAGGCACTACTTGCTTGGTAACCGTTGTGAGATCTTCTCGGACCACAAGAGTTTGAAGTATATCTTCACACAGCCTGATCTCAACCTTCGGCAGAGGATATGGATCAAAGCAATCAATGACTTTGATGTGACCATCAACTACACTCCGGGAAAAGCAAATGTCATGGCAGATGCGCTAAGCCGTAAAGCTTATGTCAACAACATCATGGTGGAAGAGCAGCAACCTCTCTTGTGCGAGGAATTCCGTCAGCTCAACCTAGAAATTGTGGAACAAGGGCATCTCCTGAACCTTCTGGCTACTCCTCTCTTGGAAGAACAGATTCGCTCTCGTCAGATTGGTGATCCGCACACCAAAAAGCTCATCTCTAAGCTTGACCTTCCGAAGTATGAGGCCTTCCACGTTGATGATCAAGGCACGCTCTTCTTTGAACACCGGATGTTTGTTCCAAACTACCCGGTCGAGAGACCAAGTTCTCAAGGAGGCACATGATTCGGTTCTTTCTATCCATCCTGGCAGCACAAAGATGTACATGGACTTGAAAACACAATCTTGGTGGCACAGGTTGAAACGGTATTGTGCCAAGTATGTCTCAGAATGTGATGTCTGCCGCAGAGTGAAGGCTGTCCATCAGAAACCATTTGGTCTTCTACAGCCATTGAAACCTCCGGAATGGAAATGGGAGAAAGTAGAGATGGACTTCATCACTGGCTTTCCAAGGTCGCAGAAGGGCAACAATGCAATTTTTGTTGTCATCGACAGGCTTTCTAAAGTGGCTCATTTCTTCCCAGTCAAAGAAACAATTTCTGGAATTCAGTTGGCTGAGCTCTATATCAACAGAATTGTCTCCTTGTATGGGGTTCCACTTGAAATCAGTTCAGACCGTGGGAGCATCTTCACCTCAAAGTTCTGGGAGAGTTTCCAAAAAGCTTTGGGAACAAAGTTGAACTTCAGCACTGCTTACCACCCTCAGTCGCAAGGACAAGTGGAAAGAATCAATCAGATTCTGGAGGATATGCTTCGGGCTTGCGTCATCTCGTTTGGCATGAAGTGGGAGGAATGTCTTCCATATGCTGAATTCTCCTACAACAACAGCTTCCAGAAGAGTCTGAAGATGGCACCATTCGAGGCTCTCTATGGTCGCAAGTGCAGAACTCCGATTGGTTGGTCGGTCACGGAGAAAGAATCTGGTTTGGCCTCGACATTGTAACTCGAGCAGAGGAGAAGGTGCATATCATTCGAGAACACGAAGATTGCTCAAAGTCGTCGGAAGAGCAACTATGACAGAAGCACACGGATATGGTATATGCCTGGTGATCTCGTCTACCGTGTCACTCCCATGAGAGGAACACACGGTATCAAAGGAAAGTTGGCTCCTAGATACATCGGTCCTTTCAAGATACGTGGTAGAGGAGAAGTTGCTTATGCCACAGCTCCGGAAAAACTCAAAGTCCATGATGTTTTCCACATCTCTCACTCAAGAAGTTCTTCAAAGATCCGGCAGACCGTGGATCATGAGCTAATCGACCTCCAAGAAGATCTGTCTTATCAAGAACACCCACCAAAATCCTCGAGACCGCGAGCGAAGGACTGCAACAAGTCCATCAAGTTACGCAAGGTGCGGTGGTCACACCATTACATTGATGAAGCCACATGGGAGCGTGAAGATGAACTCCGTGCCAACCATCCTTCTCTCTTTGTATCTTCTTCTTCCTAGAATCTCGGGGCAAGATTCCTGTTTAGTGGGGGAGAGTTGTAGCATCCCAGTTGTCTAACACCTGTAATGCTACTTGCTATAGTAATAAAAAGGGCCACTTCCAACATATAATTGTTGCATCATTATCATATCATGCTCATGTCATCATGTCACCTTGCAATTGAGCATCATATAAAACCTATTCTTGTTTGGTTCTTATCTCATGTGCACTATTAATTGTATTTGCCTCTTGATATTGTATTTGGCTCTTGATATATTGTTAAATGCCCAAGTTGAGTTGGGGGCATATCTCTTCTAAACTCCACCACCTTTCTTTCACCACCTTTTTAATTCCATCATCCAATTAATATTGAGCTTAGCATTTTAATTGGAGTTTACCTCTAGCTCATGTTGGTTGGTTGGTTTCCAACCTAATCTTTTGCTTGGCCTTTGCCCACCTTTTGGGAATGCAAGGAATAATGCCACATAAATTAATGTTGTTGTCACAATATATCTACATGGCAATTATTGTTTGCATGGGCCATGCAAGTGCCACCTTTTCTTGATCTTGGAATGATATATGGTTTTGCTTGCATGGATCATCTCTCCTTTGTTTTAAATCTTGTTTTGGCTTGTAGTTTTTCTTCACCATATCATCTACCTCTCTACCCTCCTATAGCTAAAACCTCATCACCATACTCCATGCTTACACATGTGATCATGTGTGAGCAAAAGAAAACCCCATCACCACATCTCTCTCCCTCTCTCTCTCTTCTTCCTTGTCTTGATCTTGTGTGAACTTGTCTAGAGCATGCATGAACAAATCAAGTACCTCTTGTCCCTCTCATCTTATCTTAGTCTTAAACCCTCTAATCTCCAAAACCCTAAACCTACCCCCATGCCTTAACCATCCTAGCTAAAAACCCTAAACCACACCTATTCTATCACAACCCAAAGTGACCCTCCCCCTATCCTCTCTAGCTAAACCACCCCTAACCCTAATCTAGCATGGCCACACCTCACCATGATCCTATCTAACCACCCTCACAACCAAAAGCACCCCTCACCTAACCCTAGCCCGAACCACCTATCCCCTCTTTTCTCTCCTTGCCTCGAGCTCCTCCCTGGCCCACCTGCAGTCCCCGGCCCCACCACACACCTGCCCGCCACGCCTGCAGCCGCCCATGCACGTGAGGTGCAAGCGCAGCCCCTCCCCCACGCAAGCTCCCACGCCCTACCTGGCGATCTTATCCTTCCCTCTCCCTAGCCTTCCCCAGATCCCCAGGCCTCTCTTCCTCCCTGCTTTCCTTCTTCCTTCCCCAGTGAGCCACCTCTCCTCCATGCTCAAAAACCCTAACAATGGCCCCAGGCGTCCCTTCGCTCCAGAGCTTCCAGCGAGACAGGAGTACCGAGGCGGCGTGGCTCCTCTGCCGACGCCATGAGCGGGCTGGACTCGCCGGAGGAGCCCGCCGCCGCCCGTGCGTGACCGCCAGACGCCCCGACCAGCTGCCCCTCTGATCCTCGCGACCCCGAGCCCACTGCCGTCACGGTCGTGGTGAGCTCCTGCCCCCTAGACAACGTCTCCTCTCCCTCTCGCGCTGCATCGCCGTCGCATTCGTCGCGCTCTGCTTGGCGCGCAGCGCGTCTGCGGCGGCAACGTGCATCGAGATCTGTCAATGTTCAGCGCCCTGCACCGCGCGCTGTGGTCCTTCTCCGCGCTAGTGTCCTGAACCAATGTTGTAGTCCGTGGCTCCCTATACAATTTTCGTTTTGGGGACATGATGTTTTGTTCAGCAACGGCGTCGCCATCGTCGATCAAACGACGGCCGGTCGCATGATCGCGGTGAGCGCTGCCGTCAAACGACAAATTTGGCATCTTGCGCTTAGGCCCTCGAGTTTTCTCCCGCCTAAACCCGCACTCCCTCGGCCCCATACGTCTGTCTCTGTGCAGTTTTGCAAAAAGGTACCCGCTGTTTTGATCTAGCAACCTGCGGTCCCTCCAGCTGCGCCGCGTGGCACCCCCGGGCATGCCCGCTGTCACGTGGGCCTGCGAGGTCGATGGCCCCACCTGTCGTCCTCTAGGACTAGCTCAACCCGCGGTGCAAAAACGCTGTGGCGTGTGGTCATCGGTCGCGGTCCCCTCAGGCAAAGGTGGCTAGCTTAGCTTAGGTACGAAAAGTATTTTCTGCATGTCTGTTTAAATTCAAACATTTACAAAATTAATTCAAATTCAAATTTAATTCTGTTTTAAAATATCTTTTAAACTACAAATCCAAATAATGCAAATAATATATGTTTTGAGATCAGAAAAATGCCAGGATTTCAAATATGACATTCAAATTGCCTTTTGCACATTTAAAATTCCAAGTTTAATTAAATTACACCAATTGCCACTGGAACTAAAATAATTAATAACTTTTGATTTATAATTTCAAATTTAGCAAATGATATGTCTAAAATAATCAGCTCGACGAGACCTTTCTGTTTATGCCACCCATGACTTGAATTGAAGCATGCATCATGTAAATATATAGTAAACAGCAATTGTTATGACAACAAAATGTGATCCAAAACCCCATTAAAATGTTATTACTTGTCTTCCACACCTCACCATGCCATGCTACCTTTTTGCCATGTAAATCGTGCATCATTCATCATGGCATGATTGTTTGCTTGACGCATTTTATTCATATGCTTGTGCTCTATATTCATGTTGGCCTTGTTTGTTTGGTTTTTCTCGGATAGAACCTTTGGCGGGGTTATATCAAGAGAACCAGGAGCACTACCCAGATCCTTCCCTCGCTTCAACTGAGTTATCAGGCAAGCACTTCCACATGCTTGCATACATACAGTACCTATTGCCTCTATCTTATTCTTGCATCATTGAGTCGCGATTGCATTAAATTGAATCCCAAGTATGCATAGCCTTTACTTTTAAAACCCCACTAAGCTTGTTCCTCCATCCCATGAGCCATTACTACAGGAGTTGTTTGAGCCATGCGAGTCGTAGCACAGCATGTGTAGGGTATGTGAGCGTCTGATGGACAACGAGGTACCTAAACAACTTAACCTGAGTAGTATGGGATAGCTAATGAAAGTGGCACCGGTGAGCAACATCTGCTATTTGGTTTTTCCTGCTCACTTGTGTCCCGTAAGACCCCGAGTACTTGATTCCTGTTCCTTGTTTTATCGCGCTATCCACATCCGGGAGGTATATGGGACCCCCCTGAGCCAGAGCTTGATTCCGTCTTATTCCTTGGGGCCACAAACTAGTTTGAGGTTTTATTTACTATCCTGTACTTATGCCATGCTATTTTCTGTATTTAAATTGTGCGAGGAGCACACTGTACTGTTTAGGATCGGGACACGATTCCGCGGTGTCGACAAGCCCAGTTTTGGGTTCCCAGTCGTTCACAGCCGTCCACCCAAACCTTGAGTCCGTCTCGGAGCTTGCTTACTTCGTTGCGGGTAGACTCCAAGGGGTGGCCCCCTGAAATATTTCGGAATCCTGTGATTGTTCAGTCGTGAAGGCCTCGTTGGGTTTTGATTTGGTTTTTCCGAGGTTGATCGAGCGTGTGTTGCTATTGGTGCACCCCGGCCGGGTAAAACTTTCTGAAAGCCGTGTCCGCGGATATGGACGACTTGGAGCCAGTTTCGATCATAGACAAGCATAACTAAAGTACCGCTTTAATCGACTAAGTAATTTGACTAGTAAATAGTGCAACACTCATGGAATGGTTAATAAAATTGCCAACGGATGGGGGTTGTTAAATCCGCTTCCTCGTTGGTAGCGAGGAGGAGGATGGATCGATGAGATTACCATTATAAGCTGTTCTTAATTCACGGACATCCGTCTATCATTGGTTAGGCGGATGGTTAGCGTTATCTGTAGAAGCGCTAGGGTTTATCTTTGCTGCAATTGCGTCACCCAGTGTTGTGTCCCCTTTAGAGGCATTAAGACTTGAGTACCCTTAGGGTCTCACACGATAAATTATTGGTTCGGATGGACAGTACCTTCGGGGCGGATCTTGGGTGGAAGAAGCCGAAGATGTGGGCGATCGTTCGGTGTAGAGATTAGGAGCGGGATCCGTGAGACCTGTAGTTGAGATGTGCTTATTTCTATGGCATCTTATGCCGATTTGCTTCTCCGTACTCGGATTCTACATGCCGCTTGCATGAAACTCGATGTGTGTTGTATGAAGTATCCTAAAATATAGATCTATCTAGGTCATTTGAATCTTGCCGTATGGCGTTGCTATATTTCCTTTCTTTCTAGATGGTATGGCTCTGATGTACTCTTGTATGGTGGCTTGCATACATACCCACTTGTGTATGTAGTTGATCCCTTCGCCTGCCGATTACGCCGCCCGTACAGGTCCCGTTGAGAGGGTAGTGGTTGGGACGTCCGAAAGGACTACCAGTGAGTGGCTTTTGGGGCCCCACTGTACTATTTCAACCACTACCACTCATCCAGGCTTGTATCTAGGAGCGTAATTCACCGAGGTAGTTACATCCACGTTGGTCGATGATACAACTTTTGTTTTTTATTATACAGATGGTTGCTACGCCCGCCCTCCAAACGAGAGAAGTAGTGGCCTCCTCCACCTACATGGGCATATGACACAAAATTAAGAGGGTATGGACCGATATACGTACAGACAGACTTAGTCACCCGGTCCATCATGGGCTACACATCACACTCTTATCAGTTTAGTATGGACCGACAGTCAAGGTGATAATGGGGCAAAACCCACACCGCATGCACTTAACCTAATTACTAATCCAGTCCAAGCCATTAATTTCTATCCTAAACCCACACCACTCTGCCCCGCAAGATTTTTACACCCGCACTTGCCCTGCTCCATAGTAGAATGTGGCCTGAACGTGCGGGTTCAACCCGTGGTTGCTGAGATAGCTAGCCTCAGCGATTTACACATGCAAGCTAGCTAGCCCATGAACGCCTGCTACCTATAGTGTTGCATCTCAGGAAAGAGATACGGGGTTGAATCCACGGGTTAAACCCACGGGTTTAGCCGTTTTCTATGTTTTTTCCTAGACCGCACCGCACCAATCCAGTCCGCTATTCTCCTAAACCCGTCCTGCTCCACTCCAGTAAGTAGTTTGCCCCCATTTTCGTCCAAACCAGTCGACCCCACAGGATAACCACACCAAAAGACCCATTACTAACCGCACCATTCTCAGCTTGAACCGACAGACGGAGGATTACCACATTACTACTCCTCGCACCTACTCATAACAGGGTTAGCATTGGTCATTTTTCAAGGGCCCATATGGCCATATCCCGTAAATAGCTCTTCCCCATGAGCCATGGGCACGCACTCATTTACTCTGATTTTAACATAACTCAAGCGACATGCACACCATAGAGCCACATATATTTTGGAGTCTCGTGACGAGTCCAAAGGACCTTCAAAGGCTCATAGAACATCAAGGGAATGAGAGTTTAAAGGTCGACGGGCACTTCCCTCACACATGGAAGGGAATTCTTGATGGGGGCTTATATTTGAATGAGCCGTTAAGAACTCTATTTACCACCTCTCATGACATCTATATAAGTCTGATTCAAGCGAGGAGATCAAATCTATTCAAACACATTGACATCTCAAGCCTATCGGTATATGTCCGCAACTACATCCGGATGATTTACCAGAAATGATGTTGGCACAAGACGATGTGCCTAGTTTCGGCCCCTCCCTTTGGAGGTATAGACCTACTTCTGCTCGTTTGTATTGATATTGTGATTTGCGAGTACAATATTGATCATAAGCTCTAGATCTCGTAAGGCTTCTAAGTTCTAAGTTGTGCCCTCTAAGGTGATCCCTGCAAGCCTTACATACACGACAAACTCAGGGTTATAGATCTATCTAGAGTCGATTTGGGGGTCAAGTCCTATCAGGATCTAGCTACCCTTCTTTCCTTGTAGAACATGTAACATACACCTATCTTGGATACGAACACTTGATGGATCCGGCTTAGGCATGATCCAACCCAATCTTCCTTGTGTAATCCCAATAGGGAGTGGCAGCACTAAGTAGTCCATAAGCTTCTATGGTCATGTGAGCTCTCAACCTTATGGGACAACCCGGTTGGGTATTCCTTCATCATTCGACCTTCGCATAAGGCCCCCATACTTATGTGTTGTCACCACGATGCAATAGTGGTGTTATGTATGGGGAATCCAACCATCATATCAAGCTAATTAAGTTAGATGTAGCCACCAAAGCAAATATATATATACCAAAGCCAAAGCTTCTCTCGTCAAAAGAAAGACCATGAAAACATGAGGAAGGAAGAAGAGAATCCTCTCTGTTGTCAAGAAAAAACAATCTCGCATTGATGCATCAAGGGATAAACATTGGGCTCCAATCTTCCAACCTCGCTCCCCCCTTTGATAATGTCCTTGAAGAAATGAGCTCCACTATTGCCGGTGAAAGGATAGAGATGTCGCCTAGAGGGGGGTGAATAGGCAATTTCAAAACTATTATGGTTTTGGCTTGATAGAATGCGGAATTAAACTAACGTTTATTTTACAAGCACAAAACCTAAATACACTAGGCTCAACTAAGTGCACCAACAACAAATTAAGCTAAGCAAGATAGCACAAGATAAATATACCACAAGTGATAAGCAAGATATAAGTACTTCAAGCTCGATGGCTATCACAAGGAAAGTAAGCTCGGGTATAGAGATAACCGAGCCAGAAGACAGATGTATTCCGTGTTCCTTACAAGTAAGGTACTTCACGTTGGAGGTGTGGGATTCCACGAAGGATTTCCCCAGCATACAAGGCTCACCTTCTTCTCCGAGTCTATCCCACGAAGGAATAGGCCCTTTCCTTATGGCTAGCTTTTCCTCCAATCCGGAGATGGCAAGCTCCACAACCACTTCACAAGCTCCACGAAGGAGAAGCCCGAGTCTCTTCACAATCTTCCACAAAGATAACACCGCGACACGAACCGCCAAGCCAACTAGGAGGTTACCCTCCAAGAGTAACAAGATCATAGTCTCTCACTCGAACAAATCATAATGGAGAGCTCAACACTTATGCAAGAATGCAAAGCAAGAACACCAAGGGTGCTCAAATCCTTCACTCTAAATCCCACCAAAGCAACAAGTGCTAGGGAGGAATTAGAGAGGAAGAACAATGGTGGAAACCAACAAATGACTCCAAGATCTAGATCCAATGGGTTCCCCTCACTTAGAGGAGGAATTGATTGGTGGGGATTGTAGATCTAGATCTCCTCTTCCAAAGCCCTAAAAAAGATGCAAGAATCATAGGAGGGAAGGGAGAGGAAGAAAGCTCAAAGGGGTCAACAATGGAGGTCTAAAACATGCTAAAGAGCCTTAGAACTTTGGGGAAGAAGCCCCCATTTTATACCCCTTCAAGGGGGATGACCGTTGGAAGCAAGATGTGCTGGGCGAACACGTTCCGACGACGAAACCGGCGCCGCCGGATCAGCCGACCGGAAATTCCGGTACAAACCGAAACAACATATAGAACAGTTTTTCGGCGGTTTACCGGAAATTTCCGGCGGTCGCCGGAAATTCCGGCCACAGACTCGGTCCGCCGGAATTCTCGCCGGAACAAAACAGGGCACACGAAAAACAGCGATAACTTTTGCGTCCGGACTCCGATTTCGATGATCTTGGGCTTGTTTTGACGAGGACAACAAGCTCTACAAGATGGTGCAGAGAAATATCATAGTACAATATAGGAGGATAGAACCAAATGAAGAAAGGTAAGAAGCCTCCCTACATGAAGGACCGATAAAACCTTCAAACTCAAAAACGCCATAGAAGATGCATACGAATTCCGTTATCGATGAACTTGGGCTTGTTGAAGAGATAGCAACAAGCTCAAGAACCTCACATGGAGAAACACCAAGAAGCAACAAAATAGGAAGATGAAAATTATGCAAAGAATTGAGCTCCCTAAGACGATGTGATCAAGTTACCCAACCGAAAGCCCCTCTTAATAGTACGGCTATGTATCCTATAACCCGGTCTCCCAACAACCACCTTGAGACCGGTAAAAGGAATACTTATAAAGGCCATACCTTTGCATTGCACATCCCGCTTGATCTTGATGATAACACTTCAATCTCCATCTAAGCTGGAATGCATCACTTGATCATTGTTGCTTCGTGAATACTTCTAGTTTGCTCCCTCATACACCACTACGGGGTAGCTTCATTAATACATGTATTCACATGTCCATTATCACCAATATGGATGGCAAGCTTCAAGCAAATGATCTTCTCAAGATTCTTATCTTTAACTTGCCCTTCTCAATCTTGATGACGATCACCACTTGATGTCATCCTCTCATGGGCTGTATAAGATCTTCACTTTTGAAGCATGCCCATGGAAAGATACCTATCCCATATAGAAAACGCAAAGGCACATATATAATGGGTTAGTTCATGATGCATAATTGACAAGGCTTACCATACCACAAGATCCATGTGGTACATTCTTTATGCTTCATGTGTTGACCAACTTGAAATCACTCTTGACTCTTTGTATAGGTCAACCATGTATCTTCTCATGCTCCATCTCAATATCTTGAGGTACATAAAGAACTCTTAATTTGATTACATGCTCTAAATCTTAGTCAATCATAGCTCAACTAATGAGGCTATCATGACACCATCTTAGAGCCATATCTTAAATTCTTCTATTGAGATCACACTCTCAAGGTCTTGATCATATCATATTCTTCTCTTCAACTCGATGATATTGATGCCAATACTCAAGGTATATATTTATCTTCATGGCATCCATACTTGAATCCAACACATAGACTACAAGCATGACCTATGGAATATTCCTTCATATAAAACTCAGTGAAAACATTAGTACATAGGGATTGTCATTAATCACTAAAACCATACATAGGGGCAATTACTGTTTCAGGCGGGATGGAGCATCACCAAGGTGCATCAAAGCTCGATGATATGCCAAGCCTCAACGACCCTCTAGCTCCCAACACCATGCTAGACAACCACCTCGGCTTAATCCTAAGGGCCCTCACTTACATTGAGAACAATAACTTTGCTGCCTTTGGGATCTTGCTTGAGCACAATCGGGTCCCAAACAACTGAGTTGAAACCCGCGATGTACCACCATCCCGATCAGTATTACAACCGTAGCACCATGGATGCAGTCGGCGACGTCTAGGTTCAATAATCTCCAAATCGACCAACTGAAACCAAAAGGATCCATATTTCGGAAGGTCGGAGCACCAACTTTCAACATTGTCTACTTCCCTAAATTTTCAAAACTGGCATATGCAACCATCGTAATTATTTGGGTAGCACCTAGTGATGTCAGATTGGGTCTGAAGCGTTTGACAACATTCAGAATTTAGCGCCCGACAACCTTCTTCTTGGACGAAGTCCATGAACTAAGCACATCGCTAGCGGCCTACAGCTCCACACGGACAACGCCCACTGGATCCTACCCCAACTCCCCGGCCGCATGGATGCTACCCACTGATCCTTCCCCAAATCCCCGGCAGCCTCGACTCCTTACTCCGTGGTTGAAGCCATGGATGTGATGGCACCGCCGATGGGGGGGAGTGGACCGATGGAGAGGTATCTAGGGAGGTTGGGAATGCGAGAGGAAGGAAGGGGAAAGAAGGGGAGGCAGAAACGACGGGGGATATCGCCATCGAGGGCGTCTCTATGCGGTGCCGCGGCGGTAGCTACCTGGCCGTGGGTGTATGTGATATTATTTTGCTAGTATTTGGGTGTTCACTTAGAGGTCGTTTGGCACCCAGGTATTCATTTCATTTAGTAGAAATGAAATTAATACATGGATTCATTTCATTTATATTATGATTCCAAAAACACCCACATGTTTGGCTGCCACCGGTGACATGGTTATACCCCGCGGGTACACGACATTAGCATACCTGGTCCAGCCCAAGGAAGGCCCACAAGAATATACACGGCCTGTGGAGACTTTCGGGTGGCCCAAGCCCATGGAGTCTTCGGATCCTTGGAGAGCAAGACTAGAATAGATAGAATATTCAAAGGGGCAAACCCTAAACTTGTAACCGACTCGATCTGTGCCTGAGACCTTCCTATCTCTATATAAAGGCTAGGAGGGCACGACGAGGAGGCCACCTCTCAACTCACCGCATACACACCTCCATGCCAGATTGCATCTACGCACGCCTGTAACTTTCGGTTCTGCCGTAATCAAGGGCAGACAAGCAGGAGTAGGGTTTTCCCTCCGGGGGCTTGAACCTGGGTAAATCTTGTGTCCCCTGGTTGCTTGTATGTTAACCATTACGCGATCTCCAGTACCCCCACCTTCTCCAAAACCCAAGATCATAACAATGGGCATTGACGAGATCAAACCTTGTCAATTGGCGCCGTTTGTGGGAAACGGGGGCGCTGATTGTGCGATCGCGACGGTCCCGACCAAAGAGATCTACAACTCCTCCGCGATGGAGAGACATCTCCTCTTCGGTGCTTTCGACTTTATCGCCCACTCGCCAGCCACCATGAAGGACTTCGAGCTCGTAGGCGACGGGCTCGAGATTCTGTTCGGTAGCTTCCGCTTCCAGGTGGGACAGACAGGCACTCTCCGCCTCCCAGAGCGGGTGCCACTGCCATCAATCAGGCTTGCCTTGTGGACCCCGTATCCCAGTGTGCTACGCACGTCAACGCTGACAGACGAGTCATACAACAGTAGCTGCTGCAACTCAGATCTGTGCGGACCCCCATCGGATGAAGGAACCTACGGTTCCGGATCCGAAAGCTACGACAGCAGCGATCCAGTCCGCAGGTGCTATCAGTGTGATGTGGTCATCCAAAGTGACGTGGAACAACAACCACCAGGTTCGGGTGCCCATGTGAAATGGATCATATGGGCACCTAGAGGGGGTGAATAGGTGCTAACCAATTTTTTAATAGTTTTTCAATTTTAGGCTTGACACAAGGTAAATTATCTAGATATGCAACTACGAGAATTTCCCTATATGTAACCCTAACTACTAGGACGTAAAGAGAGGAGCGAAGGAACCGTAGTGGAGAACGCGGAGACACAGGGATTTGTTTTACCGCAGTTCCTTCCTTGTTAAGGGAAGTACATCTGCGTTGGACGGGTGGGCGGTTCTAAGACCACCACGCCACAATAGGCCTTTCCCTATTCTCCGATGGATCTCGCCACGAGAGGCCTGATCCACCTTTTCCACTATTGAATCCCTTCGAGGTGGGAACCGGTGCCTTTTACAACGCTATCGGGGCACACACCCACAACCGAATTGGGGGCTCCCGAGATGACAACAAGTTGCCACAAGAACAAGGTTTATCAATATAAACAAAACAAGGATCTAGGTATTTGAAAGAAATACTAGATCGGTGATTCTCCAAATGAATGGAGAGGAGATGAAGCGCTTGATTGCTGGTGATGAAGATCGAGTTCTCCTCCTTCGATTCCCTAAGAGACGGGGCCTTTGGGTGGATCTAGGTGGATCTCTCTTGGATGAAGGTTGTAGATTAGATATTGTCTTTTTAGAATGAACCAAGAGGTCTGGCAGGAGGGGAAGACATGCTTAAATACCCCCTGCCCAGATCTGGCCGTTGAGCAACTTTGGGGGCGGATAATCCCCCCCCCCACTTGGGGCGGATTATCTGCCCCCTGGGAAAACTCCGCCCCAAGGGCGGATACTCCGGGAGAAAGTCCGCCCCCTCTCTAGGGCTAGCGCCTGCGTGACTTGGTCCATCTTGGGGGGCGGATAATACGGCCCCCTCCAGGGGCGGATTATCCGGCCTAGCCGGGAAGTTCGGCCAACACTCCGCCCCCTCTCTGGGCTTTGCGCCTTTGCGGTGAGCAAGGGGGCGGACTATCTGCCCCCCCCCCCCCAGGCAGATACTTTTCCCTTTTTCCTAGAGAGAGCTGGAACACTTCAACACACATTAAATAATCCTTGATATTGTTATCTAACACACAAAACACTAGGGATTAAGAAATGTTCTTTCAATCTCCCCCTTTTTGGTGTTAGATGACAATACTAGGATTTGCAATGAAACCGGCTAACGCCACCTTAAAATTGAAAGATGCTCCCCTAGATGTGTGCATATTTAAAATTTGCATTTGGATACAAATACACACACTAGAGAGAACACAACTTTCATAGCAAAGATAATTGAAACAAGGTGGGTTGGGAAACAAGGTCATACCACCGGGATGTGATTATAGCCAAAGAAAATAATTAGCTTGATAGCCTCCAAGCACATCCCAAAAATATTGATGCATACATTATATAATCCTAGGATTTCATATGCCATCAAATATGCTCCATAGATAAATCCAGAATTCCATGAGATCCACAATAGATAAATCCAAAACTCCATGAATACCAAACATAGTGGAGCACGACATAGTCTTACATAATCCAAGCACAAAATAGCAAATAAGTTCACGCTAAAAAGAGCACAAGCAAGCAAATAAAACAACGGAAATACAAGTGCTTGCGCCCGACCCTTGCAAATCCACGAGACCTAATAGAACTACTTCTCCCCCTTTGGCATTGAAACGCCAAAAACGAAGAAGAGCGATGCTAACGCCCCTGAAGATCACTCCTCCTCATCCTTGTCGTAGTCATTCCCGTCCCCTTCCTCTTCATCATACTCATCATCATCGTCATCAGCTGGAGGAGTGGGAGCCCGCGATGGTGGAGGAAAGAGGCAACTCTCGAGCTCGCCGTAGTTGATCCCTGAAGAGTTCCACTGAGCATACGGTTCCGGAGCAGTGGGAGGAGGTGGATGGCCAGTGGCACCTGAGACATGGTGGAGAATAAGCTGCTGAGTGTGATCCCTCCCATGATCCCTGCGGTACGCCTCATATTAGCCCTTGTGCGTGTCAATGCCCATGCAAAGGATGTGCCGCTAGAACCAAGTGAGATGCCTAACCTCGTGTTCCATTGGGAACACCGCGGAACGCCGACCACTAGCCCGTGCATCACGCATGAAGGACTCAGGGGCAGTGGAAGGGTGATGGGTCTTTTGAGCCTTTTTGTAGATTTTCTTGGGCTTGTGAACACCATCCAAAGCAGTGCCAAAATCCTCAAGGGGAAACATATGCTTGATGAGCATCATAATGAAATGAGCATAAGGAATAGAGAGCCTGTTGATCATAGCATCCATCATCTCATGATATATGTAGTCCATGACACCCAGTTTGTAACCTATAGCTGAACCAGAGTTGGTGGCACACTCGTGGGAAAAAGCAAGGAGAGGAACCAGATGGCCACGGATCCTGTCATTGTTGCCACCACTCGGAGAAATGCAATCCCTAAATATGCCAAAATTGAGTGTGTTTTCCATAAGAACAAGAAATATGCAAGAAAATCCAAAGAGATCCATTAGAAACCAACTCTTCTCACGGAAGAGGGTGGTGGCCGAAGCCACCATGTTGGAGCGCATGACATGACACCGCGAAGATGTATCTTGATTTCAAAACCAATGCTCATCGATGACCCACATATCACAAAATGATATTAAGGGAAATGATTTTACTTGCTTTCGGCATTATGGGGGAGGGTTGGCCCAATCAATTAGGACCACACTCCCCCTGTGTCTATGCCCACATCTAAACCAAATACATGAAAAAGATCAAGTGAGTGTGCAAGGGTAGTCAAGCCAAGCTCCTTGAATCTATGATATTTAGCTCATTCCTGAAATAACAAAATCTTGCTTCATCAAGGGGACTCGTGAAAAAGCAAGTTGGTTCTTCGTGCTCACAAAGGATAGGGCAATATCACCACGAGCAACATGATCCGAATGAAGTGGTTATGAATCTCTATATGTTTTTTTCTTGTATGCTGCACGGGATTATAAGCAATTTTGATAGCACTTTCATTGTCACATAATAGAGGCACCTTTTCACAATTGACACCATATTCCTTTAAAGTTTGCCTCATCCATAACAATTGTGTACAAGCACTTGCAGCAGCAACATATTCAGCTTTGGCGGTTGAGAGTGAAATACAATTCTGTTTCTTTGAAGACCAACACACTAGAGACCTGCCCAAGAATTGACATGCACCAGAGGTTGATTTCCTATCATCTTTGTCACCATCCCAATCTGAATCAGTGTAACCACATAGAGAGAAACTTGAACCCTTGGGATACCATAACCCAAAATTTGGGGAATGAACCAAATATCTGAAGATTCGTTTGACCGCCACTAAGTGGCTTTCTTTAGGAGCGACTTGGTACCTTGCACACACTCCTACACTTAACACGATATCGGGCCTAGATGCGCAAAGGTAAAGGAGAGAGCCGATCATGGATCAGTATACCTTTTGATCCACATCTTTACCCTTGGGATTGAGCTCAAGATGACACTTTGTTTGCATTGGAGTAGCAACTCCATTGAGATCCGTCATCTTGAACCTTTTGAGCATGTCTTGGATGTACTTAGCTTTATTAATAAAAGTTCCCTCTCTAAGTTGTTTGATCTCGAATCCAAGAAAGAACCTCAACTCACCCATCATTGACATCTCATACCTGTCAGTCATAAGCTTTGAAAATTCATCGTTAAAAGCTTGGTTAGTAGAGCCAAAAATAATGTCATCTACATAGAGTTGGCATACAAAAAGCTCCCCATTAACCTTCTTAGTAAAAAGAGTGGGATCTATTTGCCCAACTTCGAATCCACAGTCTAACAAAAGCTCTTTAAGGTGCTCATTCCAATGCACGTGGGGCTTGTTTAAGGCCATAGAGTGCCTTATCGAGTTTGTAGACATGGTTCAGAAATTTGGGGTCCTCAAACCCGGGGGCTGCTTGACGTATACTAACTCATGTAGAGGACCATTAAGAAACACGCTCTTAACATCCATTTGCTATAATTTAAAATTATGATGGGCTGCATAGGCAAGAAGGATACGAATGGACTCAAGACGAGCCACAGGAGCATAAGTCTCGCCAAAATCAATTCCTTCCACTTGAGAGAATCCTTGAGCCACGAGTCTTGCTTTATTCCTCACAACAATGCCATTTTCATCTTGTTTGTTCTTGAAGATCCACTTGGTGCCGATAACATTGCGACAATCCTTGGGTTTCTCTATGAGCTTCCAAACTTTGTTGCATTCGAAGTTATTTAATTCTTCATGCATTGCAACCACCCAATCGGGATCTTCAAGAGCATAAAAGACTTTCTTCGGTTCAACCATGGAAATGTGAGCTTGATGATCATAGAAGCTTGCAAGTTCTCTTCTAGTAGACACCCTTCTTCGTAGATCACCAACAACCTTGTCAAGAGTGTGACCCCTTAGTTCAAGGTTCCGATCAGCACGAGCCTTGCGACGAGCCTCAATGTCCTTATTGTTTCTAGAAGGAGTTGATTCAGTATTTGTATCCTTGTCTTGACCACTGCCTTGCCCTTGATCTTGATCTGATTTAACACCAGGAGGTTGCTGCAGAGTTTGTTCTTCAGGGCCAGATAATCCGCCCCTTGGAGGGGCCGGATTATCCGGCCCGGGAGATGAAGCACCACTGCCTTCTTCCTGAGAATGCCTGACAGGACTTGGAGAACCAGAGCCGGATAATCCGCCCTCGGGGGCCGGAGAATCTGGCCTGGGAGCTTCTTGGTTGTTGTCTTCTTCTTCGGATCCCCTGGAACAAGTTGGAGTGCCAGGGGCGGATTGACCGCCCCTTGGAGGGGGCGGATAGTCCGGCCTGTGACTACCATCTTGTCTAGAAGACTGATGATCTTCAGCAGGTTGCGGTGTTGGTGCAGAGTTTTCTCCAACAGTAGGAGCTTGTTGATCTTGTGTAGATGAGGGCTCCACTTGAGTGAAGCATTGTCCTTCCCGATCCGCCACAAGGGGTTCCTCAATGGGGCGGAAAAATCCCACGCCCATTCTTCTTATGGCATCTTGGGGTATTTCAACATATGCATCACAAAAATCAACTTGCCCTACAAAGGAGCTGTTATTTTCATCGAACTCCACACTACAAGATTCTACAACAATCCCAGTGAGCTTGTTGTAGACTCTGTAAGTGTGGGATTCGGCACCGTAACCAACAAAAATACCTTCTAAAGCCTTGGACTCAAATTTAGACAAGCGGACACCTTTAATAAGAAAGAAACACTTACACCCGAATACCCTGAAGTATGAGATGTTGGGATTGTTACCGGTAAGTATTTCATATGGAGTCTTGTCCAAAATGTTTTGGAGGTAGAGCCGGTTTGATGAGTGACAAGCAGTGGATATGGCTTCAGCCCAAATATTGTAAGGAGACTTGAATTCAGCCAACATTGATCTTGCCATATGCATCAAAGTCTGGTTCTTCCTCTCGGCTACACCATTTTGTTGAGGGGTGTACGCAGTGGAATATTGATGTCTAATCCCCTCTTCGCTTAGAAATTCATTCAAGGTGCAGTTCTGAAATTCGGAGCCTTTGTCACTTCTTATTGCCAAGATAGGGACATTGTGTTGACGTTGAACTTCATTGGCAAAGTCAATGACTGTTTGTTGAGTCTCACTCTTTAGTTTGAAGAAATAGACCCATGTATATCTTGAGTAATCATCGACAATGACCAAGCAATATTTCTTCCCACCAAGACTTGCATGAGAAGGAGGACCAAATAAATCCACATGAAGTAATTCCAAGATCGTCTTTGAAGACATAATAGTCTTCCTCTTGTCGGGAGAGTCGTGCATTTGCCTTCAACACAAGCCCTGCAAACACGATCTTTGGCAAAGGAGACATTGTATTTTAGTCCAAGGATGTGGCCACCCTTGTGGAGACTTTGCAAAGTTCTCATGTTGACATGGGCTAAACAGCGATGCCATAGCCATCCCACGTCGGCCTTTCCGAATAGACACATCGGATCCGAAGTGGTTTTCCCCGAAAAGTCCACCACATACAGGTCATTTTCGACGTGTCCAACGAAAGCGACCTTTAGAGACTTACTCCACAAGAGTACCACCAAATCATCATCGATAAAAACAGCGAAACCCATCTTGCCAAGGGCACGAACAAAAATAAAGTTGTAATCGAGGGTCTCAACAAGCATGACGTCCACGAGAGATATATCGTGGGCAACCTCAACCTTTCCAAGACCCAAAACATGAGATTTAGACTTATCACCATAGGAGACTGTGATATTATCATGATTTGGACGCATCTCCGTGATGATCTCCTTGCTTCCGGTCATATGACTAGTGCATCCACTATCCAGCACCCATTTTGACCTACCGTAAGCATAGCCCTGCAAGAGAATTACTTCTTGGTTTTAGGTACCCATTTTTCAATGGGTCCTTTCATGTTAGTAACAAGGGTCTTTGGGACCCAAATAGACCAAGCAATATATTAATCAAAGGGGCCGAGATAATAAGCATAAACATCGCCATAATCATCACAAAAGAGTTCATAATTTGGATTGTGAGACCCTACAAAACCAATATTGTTAGTCTTGTCTTTTGTGACATTAGTGCTTGTCTTTGATTGCACATTCTTGGTCTTGTTCTTCTTGTTTTTATTTTTCTTGGACTTGGTGACATACCCAAGTCCCTCTTTACCATGATTTTACCTTTGCTTGCCAAGAACTTCATCAAGCACACCCTTATCCTTGGGAGTGATGTCCTTGACCACTTCTTTTTCCACACTAGCATTTTCCTTGTGACTATATGTTGAGTTGGATGAGCTAGGAACATCATATTTGGCCAATCGACTTTGAAGCTGATCATGTGACTCATTGAGAATGGAGAAATCGTTTTTTCGCCTTGTGAGCATTGTCAAGTTTCTCCAATTCCTCGGAGAGTCTATCATGAGCAGCCCCAAAGTCAATCTTTTCCTTCTTTAACTTCTTTGCTTTGGTGACTGCATTGTCACTTTCCTTAACAAGTTTAGCCACCATTTCTTCATGTGAATCTTCAATGGACTCAAGCCTCTCTTCAAGAGAGACCCGAGCTTCTTCTTCTTCCTCAAGAGCATTTTTAAGGATGCAACATTGCATCCTCCCTTTCAATTCTGCCCTTTTCTTTGAGAAGAGCTTTGTTTTGGGCCAGCTGGTCCATAAGAGCTTCCAAACGAACTTTGTGCTCACCTTGCAAGTTAGTGTAGAAGTAATCCAAAGCAATAATCTCTTCTTTAACCTTAAGACTAGTAGGATCATCCATGTCAATCATAGTCTTAGAAAAAGAAGAGTTAGAAGTCGGTACCTCAGAGCTTCTTGCCATGAGACAGGTAGCATTCTTGTTGATGATGTTTTCATTCAGAGAGTCGAAGAGAGATGTTGATGTAGATGTGGTGGCTATATCAGCCACCTCTTGAGAGATATCGTCCTCGTCCTCATGTTCACTTCCCGATGAATATTCATCTTGAGCCACTAGAACAATCTTTGGTTGCTTTTTGAAGGGAGCATTCTTCTTTACAAACTGTTTCTTGCGTGGAGCCTTTGACTTGTCCTTGAAAATAAGTCTTCCTCCATTATCTTCCCTACTTTTATATGGACACTCAGCTACAAAGTGCTGGCGGTCACCACAGTTGAAACATGTTCTCAGCTTGGGACCATTTTATTTTCTTCCATAGGCTCCACTCTTGCGTTCTAGTTCAGCTTTAGCCTTGGCTGGATCTTTCCAAAAGTTTCTAGCATAAAGATCCAAGTATTGTCCGTGGATCCTTTTTATATCCTCGGGACAGTCCAGACCTTCTATGGCATATTCATCATGATCAATCACACTAGTCTTCAAGGCCATGTTGACCCCCTTTCGCATCCCCATAGCTCGAGCACGAGCATCTTCGAAATTCTTGGCAACCACTTTGAAAGCGGCCATTTCTTGCATTACCTCATTGGATGTCATGAGGTGATAGTTATGCCTACCCTTGGAGACTTTTCAAATATGTAGACTCAAATGGCATAAGAGCACTGACGTACTTGCGCTTCATCCATGCATCATCAACATGAGCTGCACCGTGGTTTATAAAAGTTGTGGCTATTGCCTTGAGCCTCCTATACATGTCCTCGTGGTCTTCTCCATCCAACATATAGAATCCTTCAGCTTTGTTGCTCAAAGCATCATAACTATTTCTTATCATACTTTCATTTCCGATGAAGAGCTCGGTGAGGGCATCCCAAGCTTCCTTAGTTGTGCTAAGATGCTGAATGTGTGGCATGTCTTTGTCACCCACACCAAGCATATCATGTGTAGAGCTGTAGAGTTGAGTTGGCTATCGACAACTTCTCTTCTTGTGAGATTGTTGGGGTTTCCAACATGAAGACCTTTTTCTATGATTTTTCACAACTCAATGGAGGAACTGCACACATGAGACTTCATCAAAAATTGCCATTGAGTAAAAGTAGATGCAGAAAGTTTGGGTGGATCACCCCTATTATGTATATGTGGTTGAGGGATAGGAGGATCAGGAGAATACACATGAGAAACCTCATTGTATCCATCCTTACCACTATCCTTTTTCGAGGAGGAGCTCTTGATAGTTGAAAGAACATGTTGGGCCCCCATGTGTGGTTTTGGTAATTAATGACAATCTTCGTGGACTAATGTGTGTATTAAGTTATACTTGTAGGATTTGTCCATTAGCATCACTTGGAGCATGTGTTGGCTTCAAGGTCGATGAAATGAGAAGAAGATGTGATGATCAAGATCAAAATGCGCCATCTATAGAAGATCTCATGTTTGAGGCTTGCCATCCTCGATGATCATGGATCGATGATGAAGAATCAAGAAAGGCGTTCCATCTTGAGAAGAGAAAGATTGTCTACATCGAGCTCAAGTGGAATGCTCAAGGCAAAGGTAAAATATTGATAGGTTTTCCCTTTTGCCGGTCTCACGTTGTGTGTGTGAGACTGGGTTTAGGATAGATAACCGTACTATTAAGAGGGGCTCTCGTATGAGTAATTCGGTCACATCATCCGGAGAGAGATCAAACCTTTGCATATTTGCATCATCATATTTGGTTGTTATTTGGTCTTATCCATGTGAGGATATAGAGCTTGTGGTAATATCCATAACAAGCTCTTGTTCATCAAAATCGGATCTTCCGTTTGTATCTTGTTGCGATTTTGATCTTGGCAGCTTTTCGGTTTCTCACCAAGTGAGGTATCTCACATTATTATACATGATACATTCTCACTTGGTGATAACCAATATTTTCAACTTTCATAGGGTAGCCCATGTCGTCCTTTTTCCAACGCAATTGGAATCAGGTCGATCGGAGTTACCAATCAAAAGTTATAGAGGTTTGAATTTTCCTAGGTACCAAAATGCGGTAGTACCGCATTTTAGTACCTGGCGCGGCAGTAGGTTTTGGAAAGTTGCCAAATTCCACTACCCTCCTAGGTACCAAAATGTGGTAGTACCATTTTAGTACCTAGCAAGGCAGAAGGTTTTGGAAAGTTGCCAAAATCCACTGCCGGGCTAGGTACCAAAAAGCGGTAGTACCGCATTTTAGTACCTAGCGCGGTAGAAGGTTTTTTTACTTCGTCATTTGGATCTATTCTCCCTTTCTGGACTATGATGTTTCTTTGCATGATCTTATAGAGGTTGTTTTCCTCTCAAACGCCCAAGATCATCGAAATCGAGTCCGGATGCAAAAGTTATGGCTTTTCGTTATGTGATGACGGTAGTACGGACCGAGATCCGGTAGTACCGGGTCCGTAGTACCGCTTTTGGTACCGGGAGCGCAGAGAGAAAATGCGCTTGGAGTCCCAGAACCCAGGAAATGTCCGTAGTGTGGAAAGTCCTAGTACTGGGAAAAGTCCGTAGTACTGGAATCGCTTTTGGGCTGCAACGGTTGGATTTTGGAGGACCTATAAGGGGCCTTCTTCCCCAATGGTTCCTCAACCATTCTTGCAAGTTTTCCCCTCCATTGTTGACCTTCTTGAGCTTGCTTTCTCTCAATCCCTCCAATGATTCTTGCATATTCTTGAGGGATTTGAAAGAGGAGATCTAGATCTATAATCCCACCAATCAATCTTTCCTCTAAGTGAGGGGAACATATTGGGATCTAGATCTTGGAGTCTTTTGTGGATTTCCTCCATTGTTCTTCCTCTCTTATTCCCCCATAAGCTTTTGTAGCTTTGGTGTAATTTTGGGAGAGAAGGATTTGAACACCTTTGTTGGGAGGAACTCGGTAAAATATCGGTGTCCCCGCGTGCCTCGGTTATCTCTATACCCGAGCTCTTACTTATGCACTTTACATTGTGATAGCCTTCGTGCTTGAAGTAATATATATCTTGCTATCACTTTGTTGCTTGTATTGCTTAGCATAAGTTGTTGGTGCACATAGGTAAACCTTAGTTGTTTCTAGGTTGTGCTTTACAAAGTAAACACTAGTTTTATTCCGCCCTTGTTGAGCCACTCTAGGAAAAGTTTTAATCGCCTATTCACCCCCCCTCTAGGCGACATCCGTATCCTTTCAATTGGTATCAGAGCCCGGTCTCTCATTTTAGGCTTCACCGCCTTGAGAGTAAAGATGTCGGCTAGGGGATTAGTGCACAAGGACACGCTCACATTCGATGGCACAAATTATGATGTTTGGAAAATTCGCATGCTTAATTTATTTCGGGAAATTCACCCAATTATCGAGGGCTATCTATATGTGGGTTTCTCTTCTCCTATGGATACCCAAAACGAATCTTTAGAGGAGAAGTTGAACTCTCATATAGATGCTCTACCTACTAAAATTCTTTTGCATGTTGTGAGCAATATAGTTCTTTCGTCTATCATGCCTTATTCAAGTGCTCGTGAGATATGGACCAAGCTTCAAGATAAATATAGCAAGTCCAACATTATTGAGGATGATTATGTTGCTTCCACTTCCGGTCGAGATGAGTTCTCATCCTCTACCACTTCACCAACATGTGACTTTTCACAAGGTAATGATATGGTGAGTGGTGATAGAAATTGCAATATGGATAGTGTGTTCACTATTTGTAATCCCTCATATCTATCTAGTTGCAATGATCTATCTTTGGACCTTAACACTTCTAGCACTCAAAATTCCTCACATGCTTGTGTTAATAGTCCTTTCATATCATGTAGAAATGACTTAAATAAATCTCATGATGATATGCTCATGTTGTCTTGTTGCCATGATAAAAATGCTTCTATTTCCTCTAGTGCTCGTGTTGCTAACCATGTAGAGGAAAATGAAGATTCTATGGGCCAAGACAAGGTCTTGAAGAGAGCTACAAGTGCAATCTCATCATCACCTTCTTCCGGTTCTCACATGTGCCTTATGGCTAAGGGAACAAAGGTAACCTCTTTGGATCCCATTGTATCTCATGATGATGATGATGAGGTTGAGAATGATTATAGAGGTAAGTATGATATTACCTCTATTAAGAAAATGGGAGAGGTTGTCTATAGTGCTCTCTACAAAAATAAACTTGCTTCCTCCAACCTTCTTGAAATCTTGAATTATGCTATAGAAGGCAATGATCTTATTGAGGAGCAAGAAAACATAATTGATGAAAAGTTTGCACTTGAGCATGAATATGCTAATGAACTTGCTCAAGTAAAGGACTCCCTTGAAGAAGAACAAACCACCAAATAATCTCTTGAGGAGACTTTTACTCTAGAATTATCTAGAGTAAAGGAATACCATGATAGAGAACTTGCGGTGGCTAACTCCTTCAAGATTAAAAATGATGAACTTGAAGTTTCTTATTCTAAACTTGTTGAGGATTTTGAGCACCTCAAAAATGGCTCTAGGGTCATAAAGGGTGATCTCATCAAACTCACCGAGTCACATGAGCAACTTAACGCCTCATATTCAAAAGAGCTTGACAAGTTGCCCTCACCTCTTGCTAATAGTAATGATGCTTGTGCTACTAACTCTATTTCTTGTGAAGCATCTATTTTGAAGGAGAATGTTGAGCTAAAGGCTCAACTTGCTTTGCTAACTAGCAACTATGGGAAATTAGAAGAAAGCCATGATAAGCTCTCAAGCTCGCATGAGGATCTCCTAGTCTACCATGGTAGGCTAAAGTTGGCTCATGAGGCCATCATGTCAAAGGTAACATCTAGTGGGCCTCATGTGGACATTAGCACTATATCTACTCCAAATGTTATATTGCCATGAGCTAGTCCTTGTAATTCATCCTCTCACAACCATGCTATATCTCATGATGAATTACATTCCATTCCTTGTTGCTCTAACAATGTAGCATCTACTTCCTCTAGTACTTGTATTGAAACTAACCATGTAGAGGAAATCAAAGATCGCAAGGCTCAAGTCACTTCTTTGAAGAATGACTTGAAAAGGGGTCAACAAGGGAAGGTCACACTCAACAAAATTTTTGAGTGTGCAAAAATCCCCCAATGACAAGAGTGGGCTTGGATTCAACTCCAATGTCAAGAACAAGTCCACTATCAAGTTGAAGCACAAAGACAACAAGAAGAATGGCCAAGATCAAGTCAAGAATCCGGCCAACATTGTTTGCTTCAAGTGCAAGGAAGAAGGGCACCACGCTAGATCTTGCCCATTGAAGAAAAAGTCTCTTAGTGTGAAGCAACAAGGGAAGCGGCCTCAAGCTCCACCTCAAGTCACTAATGGGCCCCTTCCTAAGAGGACTACTCGAGCTATCCCTCGAGTTGTGGCTTCACCTAAGAAGAAAGATGGCAAGAGTAGAACTTGCTACATATGCCGTGAGAAGGGGCATATTTCTTCCTCATGCACTATCGGTATCTCCTCATCCAACCCTATCATTATTGATGATGCTTATTCTCTTTGTAAGGATGAGGTTGGCAATGTGTTTGCCAAATTTGTTGGTGCTCAACGTGGATTCAAGAAAAGAACCATTTGGGTTGCCAAGCCTATTGTGACTAACCTCTTAGGACCCAACTTGGTTGGGGACCAACAAGCCAAAACTTGATCAATAGGTATTATTGGAGGGCATTGGAGTCTTGGCTACATTATGAAGAATTGAGGGATCTTCATCAATTATTATTGTCAAGCCAAGCCATTTGGATTATCATGATTATATTATATTTCCAATGTTCCTCCTTGCGGTAACATATGCTAAACTCTTTACATTGAAAGTTACTCCCCCTTGTGCATGTGTTGGTTTTGTATCTTCCATGCTTTTACATGTTGTGCTTTCCACTTAATTATCTTGAGGTATCAAGCATATTTGTGTATGATTAGGTGGCACACCATGTATGTGTGTTTCTTGTATTGGAGCCTTACTTGGTTATATTTGGTATCTTATGTGGCTCTTGTGAGAGATTAATGGACTACCCCATTTTGGGGGAGTGTTATGCTTAGGCATTCCACAAACCTAAAAATGTGTGTACATGAGGAATACCACCTAGTATTTATATTGGAAGATTATATAGTCTCTTTGTGGTATGTTTCTCATGAGAAATTTAATTTTATAATGTCCATTAATTATCTCTATTTGTATCATTTTGCCTCGTGTTGGTTTTATGGTAGTATCACATTATGGGGGAGTCATATGCTTAGTGCATACTACAATCCTAGAAAATGTGAATATTCGAGGTTGTGTCACTAAGAATTGATATTGATAATTATCTAGCACCTATGTGACACATTTGCTCATACAAGTTCCAATTTGATTAAATGGCTTTATTGATCTTATTTTGGATCTTGTATATGAGAGTGGTTCTTGGTATGTGTTTCATGTTTAGATATTTATATTCGGATGGAAACCATTTGCTTCAAGTTACTCTAATCACTAGTGATTGTGTGACTATTGGAAGCTACCAAGAGTCTTGTTTGAAGTATCATGCTCAATTCCTATATTTAGTTATATGCTTCTTGTTGTGTGTATATGATCTTGGATATCCATATGAACTACCTAGGCAAATTATTCCCAATATTTCTTGTCCTTGGACAATGAGTACTCAATTTAAGGTAGAATTTATTGATCATATTCACTTTGGCCTTGCTTATTTTTATTCTATCTTTGGCCAAGAAAATGTTTTGTGTTGTCTCCCAAGCCTTCCTTGCTTCTTGTGGATCTTCTTATTTTATTGATATCCTCTTGTGTTTTACTTATTGTAGGTGCAAGTGATGATCCCATTTGTGTGCATTTTGAATTTAAAAGGAAAATCCTACATAATGCACTATCTATGGGGGAGCTCTCCTATATTATTTAGAACACTCATATTTATGCTTCATTGTTTGATCCATATCGGGTTTTATGCTTGGAAGCCCAATCCTTTTGTTTTGGTATTTTGTGCCATCATGAGAAGTTTGGGAGTTTGGTTTCTTGTTGGAACCTTGTTTTTTGGGAGTTGGTTTTTTCTCATTCCTTGTTTCTTGATTTGACCTTTTAGAATGAGATAAACCCTTGAGCATTTTATTTTTATCTATCTTTTGCTCTTTTGATCTTAGCCTAGTTCATTTGTTGAACATGTGATCTTTCATGTGTTGGATTGGTTCTTTGATATAATTTGGACATCATTTGTCATGTCACACTCTTGTGTGTGCAATCTTGAGTTACTTGGTGTTTTTGTTCAAATTGTATCTCCTTTTGGTTCTTGAAAGCTTTATGCATGCATATTTACTATATGTTTATAATGTGGCATGCTTGCTTTCTTTGATCCAATATATAGGGGAAACTCCACCAAATTCCATCGGCTAAGTTGTGCATGAAATTCAATTTCATATCAATGTGCACATAATTATGTGGAGTCTCTCCTATGTATTGTATTTTCTCTAACTACTTAGGACCCAATAAGTTTGGGGACCATTTTGTACTTAATTGTGTTTTAGGTACATTGGAGATATATTGGATGCTTGTCTTTCAATTTTGAAGAAGTGGTGCATACATGAAAAGTTGAGTCAAGCTAGGATGATCAACGAATTCATATACTCTACATCCTACCAATTATATCTCGGTAACAAGTATCTCTTTATCATGCTCATATATCTTGATTCCAACCGTTAGTCGGTTGCCTTCTAGCATGAATTCATGTGTTTGTAATTGTTGTAGTTCTAGCCTTGGTTTTAATAGAACTCTCTATTGTAAATGTGTATAAGTTGAGATGATTACATATAGTTGGGACTATACAAATTCATGCATATGATCCTCCAATCCCAAATATGTAAATCTAGAAATTTTATTGCCTATCATTTCATCAACTTCTCTCATATGCAATATTGAGATTTTTGCTAGTCTATTTTATCTTATGATACTTGTTGCCTTTCTCCATATATTTCAACTTTCTCCTTTTCCCTTGGTGATAGTTGTAATATATGTAGTGTGTCGGTGTTTGAAGCTCATTAATGTACAATAAGATATATGTGAGCCTTTGGCCATGCCTTGAAGCAAAAATCTTATTGATATATGTTATGACTTCATTTTTGCCTTTCATGTGCTTTCTTGTATAATCTTCTTTATGTGTGCATATTTCTTCTTTGGAATATGTCTTTGTGATATTTTCCACTTAGAGACATATACACATATGAGAAGATAATTTTAGTTGATTTTTTAATCCTTGGAGACCACCTTTCTATTCCTTTTGATTGTTCGGTGGCTTCCAAATTTATTTTCCTATGAGTGCTTGTTCCTCTTGTTTGCATCTTCGGACACTCATATTCGTTCTTTCATGTCTTGTATTGTTAAATGAATTTGGATGAGTGAGGAGTCCATGACTATGCACCTCGTTCCCAAATGCAATTATCATAATTGGTGCATGCTCTTTGGGGAGCTCATCTACTTCATTTAATAATACTCATTTGCATTCTTTCACATTTGTTGTGTTTTAAATGCTTATGGGGGAGCAAGGATTCCATTATTATGCACCTTGATCCCAAATGAAATTATCATAATTGGTGCATTATCTTTGGGGATCTCATCTAATTCATTTAATAATGCTCATTTGTCTTCTTTCTCATTTGTTGTGCTTTAAATGCTTATGGGGGAGCAAGGATTCCATATTTGTGCATTACGTATTCCAATGCATTTATTTTACAATTGTGCCCAAATCTTGGGGAGCTTCTCTATTTGTTATTTGAAGCACTCTTTTGCTCATATCATAACATCTTGTTGCTTCCATTTGGACTCATTCATTGTTTTCATTTGGTTTGTCGGATCTTGTAAATTGCTTGCATCATTTGACTTTATTTTGGCAATCTTCGGATCCTCGATATAGTTCTACTCCCTCCCAAGTATTCATCATTGGATATGTGCGAAGGCACACCTTTGGAGGAATTATTACTATATTTGCCTTCTAGAACTTGTCATCCATTTCGCAATCGATGCCAATGGGGAGAAGTTTTAGAGGGTTTAAGGAAGTTTTATGCATTGAGTTTGTTCTTGTGCATTTGCCTCTCATGCTCTTGCATCTTTTTTGTTGCTTAGCATGTGGTATATATAGAGGAAACTCCACCAATGATAATGATTGGCAATATATGCAATGAAATTCAAGTTCATCACTCATGCATAGATTGTGGGCGAGTTTGCTCTATATATGGTGGTGGTACCAATATCACATACTTTTGTAGTATTTGATATTGGTATTACCATTTTATTCATTAATATTCCTTATCTAAACCCTCTTAAAGGGATTGTCATCAATTACCAAAATGGGGGAGATTGAAAGAACATGTTGGGCCCCCATGTGTGGTTTTGGTAATTAATGACAATCTTCGTGGACTAATGTGTGTATTAAGTTATACTTGTAGGATTTGTCCATTAGCATCGCTTGGAGCATGTTTTGGCTTCAAGGTCGATGAAATGAGAAGAAGATGTGATGATCAAGCTCAAAATGCGCCATCTATAGAAGATCTCATGTTTGAGGCTTGCCATCCTCGGTGATCATGGATCGATGATGAAGAATCAAGAAAGGCGTTCCATCTTGAGAAGGGAAAGATTGTCTACATCTAGCTCAAGTGGAATGCTCAAGGCAAAGGTATAATATTGATAGGTTTTCCCTTTTGCCGGTCTCACGTTGTGTGTGTGAGACCGGGTTTATGATAGATAACCGTACTTTAAGAGGGGCTCTCGTATGAGTAATTCGGTCACATTATTCGGAGAGAGATCAAACCTTTGCATATTTGCATCATCATATTTGGTTGTTATTTGGTCTTATCCATGTGAGGATATAGAGCTTGTGGTAATATCCATAACAAGCTCTTGTTCATCAAAATCGGATCTTCTGTTTGTATCTTGTTGCGATTTTGATCTTGGTAGCTTTTCGGTTTCTCACCAAGTGAGGTATCTCACATTATTATACATGATACATTCTCACTTGGTGATAACCAATATTTTCACCTTTCATAGGGTATCCCATGTCGTCCTTTTTCCAACGCAATTGGAATCGGGTCGATCGGAGTTACCAATCAAAAGTTATAGAGGTTTGAATTTTCCTAGGTACCAAAATGCGGTAGTACCGCATTTTAGTACCTGGTGCGGCAGTAGGTTTTGGCAAGTTGACAAATTCCACTGCCATCCTAGGTACCAAAATGCGGTAGTACCGCATTTTAGTACCTAGCAAGACAGAAGGTTTTGGAAAGTTGCCAAAATCCACTGCCGGACTAGGTACCAAAAAGCGGTAGTACCGCATTTTAGTACCTAGCGCGGTAGAAGGTTTTTTACTTCGTCATTTGGATCTATTCTCCCTTTATGGACTATGATGTTTCTTTGCATGATATTATAGAGGTTGGTGTCCTCTTCGAAACGAGCCCAAGATCATCGAAATCGGAGTCCGGATGCAAAAGTTATGGCTGTTTTCGTTCTGTGATGACCGGTAGTACCGGACCAGGATCCGGTAGTACCGGGGTCCGGTAGTACCGCTTTTTGGTACCGGGAAGCGCAGAGAGAAAATGCGTTTGGAGTCCTAGGAACCCCAGGAAATGTCCGGTAGTGCCGGGAAAGTCCGGTAGTACCGGGAAAAAGTCCGGTAGTACCGAATCGCTTTTGGGCTGCAACTTGGATTTTGAGGACCTATAGGGCCTTCTTCCCCAATGGTTCCTCAACCATTCTTGCAAGTTTTCCCCTCCATTGTTGACCTTCTTGATCTTGATTTCTCTCAATCCCTCCAATGATTCTTGCATATTCTTGAGGGATTTGAAAGAGGAGATCTAGATCTACAATCCCACCAATCAATCTTTCCTCTAAGTGAGGGGAACATATTGGGATCTAGATCTTGGAGTCTTTTGTGGATTTCCTCCATTGTTCTTCCTCTCTTATTCCCCCATAAGCTTTTGTAGCTTTGGTGGAATTTGGGAGAAGGATTTGAACACCTTTGTGGTTTTCTTGCCATTTGCATTTGGTGCATCGGTTTGAGTTCTCCTCGGAGGATTTGGTTTGAGTTGCTCATTGGAGCTTGTCCTCTTGGGTTCTTGGAACCCTAGGTTTATGGCCTTGGTGGCATTTGTTGAGGCCTTTTGTGGCATTTGTTGGGAGCCTCCAATTAAGTTGTGGAGTTGTGCCCCAACCTTGTGAGAGGTTCCTGCCACCGACAAGTGCACCGATAGTGGAAGCGTGGATCAATCCCGTTGGGGTGAGATTCACCGGAGAATAAGGGAGGCCTTTTGTGGCGTTGGTGGTTTGATACCACCCCCTCTCCAAACGAGACGTACTCCATGTTGGGAGGAACTCGGTAAAATATCGGTGTCCCCGCGTGCCTCGGTTATCTCTATACCCGAGCTCTTTACTTATGCACTTTACATTGTGATAGCCTTCATGCTTGAAGTAATATATATCTTGCCATCACTTTGTTGCTTGTATTGCTTAGCATAAGTTGTTGGTGCACATAGGTAAACCTTAGTTGTTTCTAGGTTGTGCTTTATAAAGTAAACACTAGTTTTATTCCGCCCTTGTTGAGCCACTCTAGGAAAAGTTTTAATCGCCTATTCACCCCCCCCTCTAGGCGACATCCGTATCCTTTCAATAGTGTCATCACCAACCACTTCGTTCTCTTTGGAATCAGTTTTACCCGTTTCCTTGGATTGCGGAGTGGTAGCCTCAGAGTTAGATGGAGGTGATGTTGTTGATGTGGAGAAACGCATTATCAATTGACGCATCTCTTCCATATTAGCCTCCATTGAACTCACCAAGGTTGTTTCCAACGTCTTGAGATCGTTCATGGTGACTACATCCGGAGCATCACTCCAATCTACCTTGGAACCCATACTTCTCTTAGGCGGTTAAGCCCGAAATAAGAGTCGGGGCTCTGATACCAATTGAAATGGATCGTATGGGCACCTAAGGGGGGGTGAATATGTGCTAACCAATTTTTTAATACTTTTTCAATTTTAGGCTTGACACAAGGTAAATTCTCTAGATATGCAACTACGAGAATTTCCCTATATGTAACCCTAACTACTAGGCACATAAAGAGAGGAGCGAAGGAACCGTAGTGGAGCACGCGGAGACAGATGGATTTGTTTTACCGCAGTTCCTTCCTTGTTAAGGGAAGTACATCTGCGTTGGAGGGGTGTGCGGTTCTAATACCACCACGCCACAATAGGCCTCACCCTATTCTCCGATGGATCTCTCCATGAGAGGCCTGATCCATCTTCTCCACTATTGGATCCCTTCGAGATGGGTACCGGTGCCTTTTACAATGCTATCACGGCACACACCCACAACCGAATTGGGGGCTCCCGAGATGACAACAAGCTGACACAAGAACAAGGTTTATCAATATAAACAAAACAAGGATCTAGGTATTTGCAAGAAATACTAGATCGGTGTTTCTCCAAATGAATGGAGAGGAGATGAAGCGCTTGATTGCTGGTGATGAAGATCGAGTTCTCCTTCGATTCCCCAAGAGACGGGGCCTTTGGGTGGATCTAGGTGGAGCTCTCTTGGATGAAGGTTGCAGATCAGATCTTGTCTTTTTCGAATGAACCAAGAGGTCTGGCAGGAGGGGGAAGACAGGCTTAAATACCCCCTGCCCATATCTGGCCGTTGAGTGGCGGATTATCCGCCCCCTGGGAAAACTCCGCCCCAAGGGCGGATACTCCGGGAGAAAGTCCGCCCCCTGTCTGGGGTTGGCGCCTGCATGACTTGGTGAGGATCTTGGGGGGCGGATAATCCGGCCCCCTCTAGGGGAGGATTATCCGGCCTAGCCAGAAAGTCCGGCCAACACTCCGCCCTCTCTTTGGGGCTTGCGCCTTTGCGGTGAGCAAGGGGGGCGGACTATCCGGCCCCTCCTGAGGGGCGGATTATCCGGCGAGGCCAGAAAATCCGGCCAAAACTCCGCCCCCCTTCTGGGGCTTGCGCCTTCTTGGGAAGAGGGAGGGGCGGTGTGGCATCCCGCAAAAACCACTACTAGAAAATCGCGTTGAATTTGTGCATTGTATCGTCATCATCATGCATTGTTCGCATAAAACTATTTTCGCAAAGCCCGTTTTGTTTTCTAAAACGCCCCATCTTTATTCAAACGCAAAGCCCAGGTCTCCGGATTATTTTGTTTTGTTGCTATCGGTTTGCAGACGGTCCAATTAAAGTAAACAAGATATTAAGTTATTTTAGTGGGGCAGTCGAACGGGCCGAATGACCCGAACGACCACCCCAGAAAATATAATCGGTCCACCAACCAGCCCCTCCTAATCCTAAATCTACCAACCTATCTACCCAAACCCTCCCTCCACATCACCCCACCCAATCCCAGGTTGCCACCTCACCCCTCCTCTCCTCCCACCCAATTAGATGCTGCCAACTCACCCCTCCTCTCTCACCCCTCTCACCCTGTCCCCACCACACACCCCACAACACACTCACCACCACACCCGCAGCCAACCAACCCCAGCCCACCCCTGACGCGCCCTGCCCCCTCAACCGCCCCTGGGCCCCACCCTGGCGCTTTGGCCCACCGTCCCACCTCCTCCCGGCACCTCCCTGTGTCCTCCCCGAGCGAACCTGCACCGCCTCCCTCCCTCCTCCCGCTGCTTCCTCCCGCCACCGCCCACCGCCCCGCCAACGGCCGCCGCCGCATCCTCCTCCTCCCTCTCTCGGGCTCGCTCCCCGCCACCTTCTCCTCCCCGCTCTCTGCAAGCCTGCTACCAAGGCCGCGTGGCCAAGCGGCGACCTCAGACGCCCCTTTCTCCTGGCTCGGTGTCCACCGTCGTCCCCTCCTCACCAAGGCGCCCACCTCCTCTTCTTCGCTCCGCCCGCCACCATCCGCTCCGGCCGGGCGCCTCGAGCCGCCTGCCGCTTAGCTCCGCAGCGAGCCTCCTCCCAAGCTCCCCTCGCTGGCCGCCACCGCCACCGCCTGCCGCCCGCTTGCTCATGTCCCAGACGCCTCCTCTCCAGCCTCGGGTCCGCCCCGCCGGGGTTCGCCCGCCTGTGGCCTGTCGCCGAGCGCCTCCGCTTCGGCCGGCGCCCCGGCCCGGTCCTTCCCGCAGCCCCGCGAGCCTCCCTTCCCGAGCACCTCGCGACCACTCCACCGGCCCGACGCGACCATGCGCCACCGGCCAAGACCACCAACCCGCAGCGCCGCCTTCCTTCCTTCGCGTAAGCATGACCCCGAGCAAGTGTTGGTGGCCATCATGTTGGTGCCATCGCGTTCGTTCTCGCTGCTGGCGATCTCCATGGGATGGTAGGGAACGGAATCGCGTCACGCTGCAACCATGGCAAGGCCAAGCGCCCGCCAAGTGGTCCCAAACCCGAAGGCAATGTACCTGTGTGTGGCGCCCGAGACCATCACGAGGATGTAAGCGCCAAGTCGCCGAGACCTGGCCTCAAGGCCTCCGGCGAGGACCGACAAGAGCTGCATCACGGACGCACGGATTCGGAGGAAACCTCGACCAAATCCGCCTCATGAACCCCGGAGACCAAGCCTCGACACCCCGAACCCGGTGCCGCGCCAATACCGTCACATGGAACGATAAGGGCTTCATCTCGGATACGCCAAGTACTTCAGCCAGATGCCAAGACCGACTCGATGGCACGGACCCGACAAGGTCTTCCCGACGACAAGAACGACACCGCCCCGGAAGAACCCGATGCGCCCCCGACGCCAACCAAGCCCTGCTTCCCGGTTGCGACAAGACCTACCCCGATGGTCGAGAATGTTACGCCAAGATCGAACCCTAGACCCTGGACCCCGAGACCGACCCCGAACCCCGGAACCCCAAGTTCATCGAGGCAACGTGTGAACCTTTTCCAACCCTATTTTATAACATAATACAACTTGTCGCATATTAAATTGTTCATGCATGCATCCTTGCCTGTGGTTTGGGGGCCTTATGCCGATTCACCTAATAATTACATATGGGGCCCATATGCGGGCAAAACTAGTCTCATATTGGCCTCATTTAAATTGGTGTAGCGAACCCGGTACTATCTTACGCCATGTTAAACAACATTTAACTTGGGGTTATAAACAACTTGAACCATCTAACTAATTATCGGACCGGTTCCACTTAATATGACCTAATTGCATCGCATCTTTGCCATGTCATTCATCATACATGCATCATGCCGATCTTACGCCGTTGTATTAAATAGTGCATCCGTGTTTCTTCTAGTGTTTGGTTCTTCATGATAAGTCCGTTGAGTTGATGTGAGCTTCACCGATCTTCGGATGAACCTTCGCAATGTTTTCGTGAGCATCTCCCCTTTCTACCTATCTTGCTTTTCTAGTATTTATTTCCTCCCCTGATCTTTGCTATCGTGTTGTGATGCTCTAGTTTTCGTACCGTGATAACCCTTGCAGCCATATATAGCCTTGGACACATCCTACCCGTTGTTTGGTAGATAGTTGGACCCGCGTGTCGTAGTTGCTTGCTCAAGTGTTTTGCTTGTCGTCAAGTACCACAATTGTTGGAGGATTGCCGCATGTTGACGTTGGAGATGATCATAGCTTTACTTATTGTTCACTTTAATTCCTGTTTAACAACTAAAATTGAATTAAGCAGAGGCATCGGTGGGTGATAGGTAAGATTGTTTTCCGAACGCCCACTTGTGTCCCGTAGGACCCGAGTTCTTGACACCTGTTCCGAGATCGAGCGCGCTAACCACAGGTGGGGAGATATGGGCCATTGATTATTACGATTTCAAAGTATTGTCTGGGGCCACAACTAGTTTGAGGATTTATTTACTATCCTGTACTTATGCCATGTTTACCGCTTTATTTACGTTTGTGCGAGGAGCACACTTTATCGCTTAGGATCGGGACACGCTGCGGTGTCGACAGTCCCGCTTGGGATTTTTGCCACCGCCGTCCACCCAAACCCTAAGTCCGTCTCGAGACCGCCGACTCCGCTATGGTGTCGACTTGGTGGGTGGCCCCATGTACTTGCTTTGATCTGGGAACGTCGTGACTTAGGCCCCGCCGACATACCGACGGGTGTATGTTAACTGATCTGGCAAAAAGGGTCGAAGTGCCTGTGGATACTTTGGTGCACCCCTGCAGGGTTTAATCTTTTCGAGAAGCCGTGTCCGCGGTTATGGACGACTTGGAGCACAGTGCTTGATCATAGACAACTATAACTAAAGTTTATTGTTTTAAATTGACTTGTTTCCGATATGATTAGTAATCAGCTTCACTACAACGGAATGGCTAAGTAAAAGTACCAACAACTACTGGGTTTTGTGGTTATCTCATGATCATTGTACCTGACTAGTAAGTGCTGCCACTATAACGGAATGGTTAACTAAAAGTGCTCACTGCTTATTTTTATCGTGATGATTATCTAAACCCCGACTAGTAAAGTGCTGCAACTATAACCGAATAAGTAAACCGCCAACTGTGAGTTCCTGTTGACTTCCTCGCTTGGTCCCGAGGGGAAACACACCAGATTGGTCTGCTTTGTTGATAGCTCGTGTTGGATCCGTTAGCCATTCTTATCCTCTCTCGATACCCGCCAGCTTGTATCGAGTCTCTATAGGTTGTTTAGTGCATGCTGCCGCTGCCGCCACCCACCATACCTATGTAGGCGAGGACCGCCGAATTCTAGCCTCGCTGCATCGGCCTCAGATCGACGCCTCCTATTTTTCCTTTGCCCTTTGTCGGCACCCCTTTGTTCAAGCAGTTTTGAGATCGCCACTTAGGTGGTTACCCTTCCGCTTGGCTCAGGTGGTTATGGACGCCATTGGTTATTCTTCAGGCTCTTAGCCCCATTTGCATCTTGTCCGTAGCTGGACGCCTATCATTTTCAAGGTGATTTGGATCTTTGTATATTATATCTGTATTCTTGACTCTTTGAGTCATTGTATATATCTGCTCGTGGGTCCCATCGAGGACTTGTGTAATGTTATTACTTTGTTCTCCACCCACGAAAGTGCTCTGGCACCTTCAATCGTTTCTATGCGGGTTTGGCGGGTTTTGCTAAAACTTGCATAGGACCGATCTGAGGGTGTTACAGAGTGGTATCGAGCTCTCAAATATGCGATACCACAAGTCCAAATCGTAGGATAACCTAGCTAACGGTCAAGTAGAGTGTCAAAACTAATTTTGAAAATCGTTGGATAGTTCGATTAGGTCTGATTTTACCTTACCCTCCGCTATTCTCCTCTTACCTCACCTTTTGAATCCGCTCTTCTCTCTCGAGTCCGTGAATTCTCGTGGTTGGGTTCTCTGCACTTCGTGGTTTCGCCTTCTTCCGATAACGCTGTTCTACCATCCGGTCTTCATGCTATCCGAGGAATCCTTCCTGGTGGTACCATTCCTTGTTCCTTGTTTGTGCTATCCGGTGTTTTCCGACGACGACATCATCTACGCCAGATCCGTCATGTAGTCTGCATCACCCTTGGTTTCCAACCTCGCTTGTCGAGATCTTGATCTAATTCCGAGTTGGTTGCATAATCCGCCTATTTGTGTGCGAGTAATGGTTCGAAAGGGATGGAGTAGCTACCATACCACTACTCTTGTCATTCGCTCTTGTACATCGAATCAGTGGATCCAGCAGTTTTACTCCATCCATCGGAAGCTAGAGGTGGCTTTATTTGTTGATACCTCTATCTTCGACCTTTTGATCCGGAGTGTCCTCTCGACGATCATGGACAACGACCTTTGTTGGTGGTGTCGCCGTTTTCCAGATGAAGAAGGAACCCTCGTTAGTGGTGTCGCGAGGATCTACACGATGCGAGAAGACGCAGATCGCCGATCTTCTTTCCGGTACCATGAGGCGGATCTCGAGGGCGAGATCCATTGTTAGTGGTGTCGAATTGTGGCATCCCGCAAAAACCACTACTAGAAAATCGCGTTGAATTTGTGCATTGTATCGTCATCATCATGCATTGTTCGCATAAAACTATTTTCGCAAAGCCCGTTTTGTTTTCTAAAACGCCCCATCTTTATTCAAACGCAAAGCCCAGGTCTCCGGATTATTTTGTTTTGTTGCTATCGGTTTGCAGACGGTCCAATTAAAGTAAACAAGATATTAAGTTATTTTAGTGGGCGATGAACGGGCCGAATGACCAACGACCACCCTTAAAATATAATCGGTCCACCAACCAGCCCTCCTAATCCTAAATCTACCAACCTATCTACCCAAACCCTCCCTCCACATCACCCCACCCAATCCCGGTTGCCACCTCACCCTCCTCTCCTCCCACCCAATTAGATGCTGCCAACTCACCCTCCTCTCTCACCCCTCTCACCTGTCCCACCACACACCCCACAACACACACCACCACACCAGCCAACCAACCCCTGCCCACCCCCGACGCCCGCCTCAACCACTGGCCCCACTCGGCGCTTTGGCCCACCGTCCCACCTCCTGCACCTCCCCAGTCCCTCCCCGAGCGAACTGCACTGCCTGCGTTCCTCCCTCCTGGCCGCCCCTCCTCGCTGCCACCGTCCACTGCCCACCGCCTCCCTCGCCCGGCAGATCCTCCTCCTCCTCTCTTGGCGCCCGGCTCGCCTCCCGCTCACCTTCTCCTCCCGCTCTGCGCGCCCAGGCCAGCGCCTGCTGTCAGCCACACGCGGCGACCAGACGCCTCCCTTCCCTCGGCTCGGTGTCCACCGCCGTCCCCAACCTCGCCCGCGCCCCACCTCCTCTTCTTCGCTCGCCGCGGCCACACCATCCGCCTCGGCCGGCGCCTCCTCGAGCCGCCCGCCTAGCTCCTCGCAGCGAGCTTCCTCCCAAGCTCCCCTCGCTGGCCGCTTCCACCGCCACCGCCTTGCGCCGCCCGCCGCATGATCCCGACGCCCTTCTCCAGCCTGGGTCCGCCACCCCGCTGCCGCTCGCCTGCCGCCCTAGCCGTCGCCGAGCAGCGCCCGCTTCGGCCGGCCGAGCCCCGTGGTCCTTCCCGCAGCCCCGCAAGCCCTTCCCGAGCACCTCGCCGACCACTCCACCGGCCCGACGCGACCATCTCGCCCGCCCCACGGCCAAGACCACCAACCCGCAGCCGCCTTCCTTCCTTCGCGAAGCATGACCCCGAGCAAGTGTTGGTGGCCATCATGCTGGTGCCATCGCGTCCGTGCTCCTGCTGCTGACGTATCTCCATGGGATGGTAGGGAACGGAATCGTGCCGCTGCAACCACGGCAAGGCCAAGCGCTCCGCCAAGTGGTCCCAAACCAAGGCAATGTACCAGGAAGTGTGGCGCCCCGAGACCATCACGAGGATGTAAAGCGCCAAGTCGTCGAGACCCGTCCCCGAAGGCCTCCGACAGGGACCGACAAGAGCTGCATCACGGACGCGCCACGGATTCGGAGGAAACCTCGAACGCCAAATCCGCCTCATGAACCCCGGAGACCAAGCCTCGACACCCCGAACCCGGTGTCGCGCCAAGACCGTCACATGGAACGATAAGGGCTTCATCTCGGATACGCCAAGTACTTCAGCCAGATGCCAAGACCGACTCGATGGCACGGACCCGACAAGGTCTTCCCGACGACAAGAACGACACCGCCCCGGAAGAACCCGATGCGCCCCCGACGCCAACCAAGCCCTGCTTCCCGGTTGCGACAAGACCTACCCCGATGGTCGAGAATGTTACGCCAAGATCGAACCCTAGACCCTGGACCCCGAGACCGACCCCGAACCCCGGAACCCCAAGTTCATCGAGGCCCGAATGTGTGAACCTTTTTCCCGAACCCTATTTTATAACATAATACAACTTGTCGCATATTAAATTGTTCATGCATGCATCCTTGCCTGTGGTTTGGGGGCCTTATGCCGATTCACCTAATAATTAAATATGGGGCCCATATGCGGGCAAATCTAGTCTCATATTGGCCTCATTTAAATTGGTGTAGCGAACCCGGTACTATCTTCTGCCATGTTAAACAACATTTAACTTGCGGGGTTATAAACAACTTGAACCATCTAACTAATTGTCGGGACCCCGGTTCCACTTAATATGACCTAATTGCATCGCATCTTTGCCATGTCATTCATCATACATGCATCATGCCGATCTTCTGCCGTTGTATTAAATAGTGCATCCGGTGTTTCTTCTAGTGTTTTGGTTCTTCATGATAAGGTTGAGTTGATGTGAGCTTCGCCCCGATCTTCGGATGAACCTTCGGCAATGTTTTCAGGCGAGCATCTCCCCCTTTCTACCTATCTTGCTTTTCTAGTATTTATTTCCCTCCTGTTGATCTTTGCTATCTGTGTTGTGATGCTCTAGTTTTCGTACCCGTGATAACCCTTGCAGCCATATATAGCCTTGGACACATCCTATTACCTGTTGTTTGGTAGATAGTTGGACCCGCGTGTCGTAGTTGCTTGCTCAAGTGTTTTGCTTGTCGTCAAGTACCACAATTGTTGGAGGATTGCCGCATGTTGACGTTGGAGATGATCATAGCTTTACTTATTGTTCACTTTAATTCCTGTTTAACAACTAAAATTGAATTAAGCAGAGGCATCGGTGGGTGATAGGTAAGATTGTTTTCGAACGCCCACTTGTGTCCCAGAGGACCCGAGTTCTTGACACTGTTCCGATCGAGCGCTAACCACGTGTGGGAGATATGGGCCCCCATTGATTATTACCTGATTTCAAAGTATTGTCTTTGGGGCCACAACTAGTTTGAGGATTTATTTACTATCCTATACTTATGCCATGTTTACCGCTTTATTTACGTCAGAGGAGCACACTGCATCGTTAGGATCGGGACACGTTTTCGGTGTCGGCAGCCCCCGCTTGGGATTTGTCGTCGCTCACCGCCCACCCAAACCCTAAGTCCGTCTCAGAGACCGCCGACTGCTATGGTGTCGACTTGGTGGGTGGCCCCATGTACTTTTGGATCTGGGAACGTGACTTAGGCCCCCGACATACCGATGGGTGTATGTTAACCGATCCGCAAAAGGGTCAAGTGCTGTGGATACTTTGGTGCACCCTCAGGTTTAATCTTTTCGAGAAGCCGTGTCCATGATTATGGACGACTTGGAGCACGATTTTGATCATAGACAACTATAACTAAAGTTTATTGTTTTAAATTGACTTGTTTCCGATATGATTAGTAATCAGCTTCACTACAACGGAATGGCTAAAAGTACCAACAACTGGGTTTTGTGGTTATCTCATGATCATTGTACCGACTAGTAAGTGCCACTATAACGGAATGGTTAACTAAAAGTGCTCACCGCTATTTTTTATCGTGATGATTATCTAAATCGACTAGTAAAGTGCTGCAACTATAACCGAATAAGTAAAACTGCCAACGTGTGAGTTCCTCGGTTGACTTCCTCGCTTGGTCTCGAGGGGAAACACCGAGATGGGTCTGTTGTTGATAGCTTCAGTTGGATCCTAGGCCATTCTTATCCCTCTCTCGATATCCGCCAGCTTGTATCGAGTCTCTATAGGTTGTTTAGTGCATCTTTGCCGCCGCCTTCCACCATACCTATGTGGCGAGGACCGCCAATTCTAGCCTCGCTGTAATGGCCTCGATCGACGCCCTCTTTTTCCTTTGCCCTTTGTCGGCACCCTTTGTTCAAGCAGGTTTTGAGATCGCCATTAGGGTTACCCTTCCGCTTGGCCCGGGCAGGTTATGGACGCCATTGGTTATTCTTCAGGGCTCTTAGCCCCATTTGCATCTTGTCCGTAGTTGGACGCTCTATCATTTTCAAGGTGATTTGGATCTTTGTATATTATATATGTATTCTTGACTCTTTGAGTCGCTGTTGTATATATCTGTTCTGTGGGTCCCATCGAGGACTGTTGTGTAATGTTATTACTTTGTTCTCCACCCGCACGAAAGTGCCTGGTGGGCACCTTCGAATCGTTTCTATGCGGGTTTGGCGGGTTTTGCTAAAACTTGCATAGGACCGATCCTAAGGGTGTTACAGGCGGATTATCCGCCCCTGGTGGGGGCGGATTATCCGCCCCCCCCCCAAAGGCAGATACTTTTCCATTTTTCCTAGAGAGAGCTGCAACACTGCAACACACATTAAATAATCCTTGATATTGTTATCTAACACACAAAACACTAGGGATTAAGAAATGTTCTTTCACCGTGTACCGCCACCCAACCCAGAGGGCGCAAACGGAGGAAACAGGAGGGAACCATCCCTCCCACCCAACGAAGGCGACGCCGCCGCCTACAATAGGATCAACCTCAACGAGGATGGATGGCGCTAGGCACGCGAAGCCATCGCGGGCAACAAGATCCTACCCGTGAATTCTTCACGGGACCTGCTGATGGCATACCACCTCCTCCTCATCGGCGAACACAACAGGCAAGTGAAGCTGCAGGAGGAGCTCGACAAACGCAAACAAGCAGCTTCGGAGTCTAGCACGCGACAAGCTGTGCTCTCCACCGCTGGTGGCTCCAGCTCACACGGCAACAATGCCAACAAGCATCGCTCTCGCACAGAGCATATGGATCCCGCTGCACGCCGCGAGGTCACCCGAACCCTCAATACGTCCTTTATGGGGATGGATACCAACGGCAACGTCATACCGAAGACGCCGCAAGCTGCGATCATGGCAGCCACCACATATCTCGCATCCCATCCACCTCCGGTGGGGGACCCGAAGAGGGCTATGCACAAGTCCGCGCTAGCCGACTCGACTCGGCTTGAGCTACGCCCAGAGGAAGCTCACGAGCCAAAGAAAAAGGCTACGGTCAGATTCAACCGTAGCCCCACACCCTCATCCGACGAGGAGGAAGACGAACACGATCTACCTCGACAACGCAAGAGCCCAAGGCGTCGCAGCCGCGACTACGATGCTCGAAACGACCTTTCCCAATGCAAGGTCGACAAGGCACGTGCCAAACACGCGTGCTCAACCGAAGACGAATAGGACGACGACGGAGAACTCTGTGGAGCTTGATGCTTCAGCAGATCTGTTCGGCGAACATGGATGTCAAAAAATTTCAATCTTCCTTTGGACACTCCGAAGTTCGACGAGATGCAGGACCCAAAAGCTTGGCTCAGCGACCACCTGTCATCCGTTAAGCTCCAAAGTGGAAACAAGAACACTGCCCTGCAATGCCTTCATTTGCGGTTGACAGCGCATGATCCGCTCAAACTCGTCCGGCTCCATCCAAAGCTGGTAAGAGTTGGCATACAGTTTCATGCGAAACTTTAAAGGCACCAGCAAGAGGCCGGCCTCGATCGAGGAGCTACGGGCTTGCACTCAATGAACGGGCGAATCCATTCGCTCGTATATACTATGCTGGTCCAACATCAAGAACTCCGCGGCACACATCTCCGAGGAGAGAACGATTGACGCCTTCAAGGACGACATCAAGCGCCCAAACTTCAAGGAGGAACTTGGGCGCGTCAAGCCCAAGACACTCGACCACCTCATGTACATTGCCAACAGGTGGGCAGATGGCAAGGATTCCTTCCACCGAGCACATTCGGATGAGGAAGATGACTACGGACACAGACGCAAACGCTGTAGCAACCAAAGATCGCGCGTCTATGAAGATCGCGATGGGCCCGACATGGTTGCGGCTGGCTACACCGAACGTCGCAACGAGAGCAACCGCAGCAGCGGAGGATATCGTGGAAACAACTTTTGTGACGGAGGATGCCCCGCACAGCCGTGGCAACGTCGCAACCGTGACGACGAGCCCTCGACATACGACAAGTTGTCGGGCCCTTGCACCATCCACTTATACATCGACAAGTAGGATGGCAAAAAGAAGGCCAGCCACATGCTGAAGGATTGCCGCGAGTTTCAAAAAATCAGCGAGGGTTTCACTCAGATGCGACGACAGATCCTGAATCCTGGGTTTGGACCCGCACCTGCACCAGGTGACATCGCCCACGGAGCTCCTCCACCACCACCCATGGGACCTTCGAATCAAGCAATCGCACCCGTGCAAAACAACGGCGTAAACGGGTACCCCGTGCCGAAAGGGTCCCTGATGATCCAAAAAGGGCGCGCAACAAACAGGGTGCAAAAGAAGATCACCCGCCAAGTCAGCCTAACTGTGACCGCTCCACCCGCCACCCCTGAGTACCACAGCGGCTCGGAGTCCTGCATCACATTCAGCCGTTCGGATCACCCCCGCCAGATCCCTCGCCCAGGTCATGCCGCCCTGGTGCTTGAGGCACAGATCGGAGGATTCGAGATGAGCCGCGTCTTCATGGACGGCGGTAGAGGCATCAACCTGATGTTCGCTAGCACCTTAGTAGCAATGCGGATTCCGCTGTGCAGCCTAGAACAGTTCGACACAATGTTCCACGGCATCGTCCCAGGGAAAGGCATATACCCCCTAGGAAAGATATGGCTCGACGTAATCTTCGGCAAACCCGACAACTTCCGATGCGAGCAGTTGGAATTCGAAGTGGTTGACTGGCCATCACAATACCACGCCATCCTCGGGCGCATAGCATTCGCAAGGTTCCTGGCAGTACCACACTATGCGTACCTTCTACTCAAGATGCCAGGACCTAGGGGTGTCATCACGGTTCAGGGCAGCTTCACCCGATCCGACCACTACGACATAGACTTCAACAGAATTCACCAATGGTCCACATCATGCTTCATCAACCGTGCCCACAAAGGTGAATTCATTCCATATCTCACCCTCTTTCGGTTGTGACGAGAATGGGATCCTACTTGAGACAAGTGCCAATGCTATGACCAGGCCCATGACCATAACGCCAACTGAAGATGACAAGAAGACCCCAGGAACCAAGACCCCCAAGCAAGAGGCGTGGAAGAGAAGGAGGAAGAAGGCTTTCGGCGCCAGGACCGGCGCCGCCGGAATCCCCATCGGAACTTCCGGCGCCCAGCCCGGCGAACCGGACCCACCACCGGAACTTCCGGCGACAGCACCGGTCCGCCGGCCCTCCCGCCGAAATCGCTCTCAGAGACACCTTTCGGTTGGCGACCGGAATTATCGGCGACCGCCGGAAATCTCGGCACCAGCCCCGGCGCCGCCGGACCTGTCGCCGTAATTACCAGTCTGCGTGTTGTGAAGGGTTTGATGCCCAGAATATTCCCTCCCACCTTGAAGGGTTTCGCAGCATAGTAAATCAAAAAAATTCTACGGATGCGAACGGGAAAGCCAAGATCTAATCTAGGAGATGCAAACAACGAGGGGGATAGATGAGATCTTCATACCCTTGAAGATTCGCACAGCGGAACGTTCAACGGAACGTGGTTGATGTAGTCGTACTAACTTCTCCTCCTCGAGATCCGATCAAATCCAACACCGCAAGTGGCGATGCCTCCGAGAGATGCACACGTACGGCACCTCGACGTCTCCTTCCTCAGTCCAGCAAGTGGGGTGGAGAGATAGATTGGATCTACAACACGACGGTGTGGAGCAAAGGTGGAGAGTTTCTGCGGCAGGGCTTTGCCTACGTGCAGTCGGGAGAGAGAGATCTGGAGGGCAGAAGTATGGCGGCTAGGGTTGAAGGAGTGGGGGAGGAGGGCTGCGCCCCTGCCCTCTATATATAGGGGGCTGGCCGACCCCCTTGGCCCCTCCTCCAAGCCCTAGGGCGGCGGCCCCAAGGGTTGGAGTGGTGGGCAAGTTTTCCCCCTCCTTCTAGAAGGTTTCCCTAGGGTTTTGTGTAACATCCCTAAAATCATGATTCCAAATATTTCATATCATTCATGCATGCATATAATTTAGGGATCATTTTTCAACTCATTTCAAGAAAACAGAAGCACTTAGTGCTATTATTTTATGTGAGCAAACATTAATCATTTACTACTCTCAATTGAGATCATAAGTGTTTTAACCAAGTCTTGTTTGCTTCCCTGTGGTTTAGGTTGAATGTAGAGTTTGGACAAAAATTTACAAAACAAATATGGTTTCAAAACCATCTTCAAAACATTTCCAAATCAAGTGCCATAACACTGTTTATTTTGTTTATTCAAAGGGACCAAGCAAGTACAGAGAGACCACATGGTTTTGTGTCCAAAAGTATGATGATTACACTTTACAAAAATCCAGAAAAGGTTTGAAATTCAAATGCCTTTGAATTTGATTGAAAATCATTCCAGAAAATCGATTTAGAAAAAGAAAAAGAGATAAGAAAGAGAAAAGGGTAGCAAAGAATTGAGCCCAAAGAACAGACGCAGCCCACTAAGCCCACCCGGTTCCCCTCTCATCGCAGACGAACCCACGAGAGACTAACGCCAGACCCCACCCTCTGTTTCACTCACGACCGTGGACCTCGCCCACTCACCCTTCTACCCAAATCGCCACGACCACGTCACCGGCCGTTCCTCCGCCCTTCACTGCCGTTGATTCCTCGCTTAAATTCCCTTGATACATAGCGATCTTCGCCCGCACAGCCTACTTAAACCCCTCTCCATTTCCCCAAAATCGAGCACAAAGCGCCCAGCTGCCCGCATTCAACCTCGCACCGCGAGTCGGAGAGCACTCCGGCGACCGATTCGTGAGTTATGTGCCCCTCGCCTCTGGTTCTTCGCACAACCTCGCCACTTTCTTGCACAACTCGACACGCTGGTTCCCTTTATATTGCCCTGGTCGCCGATTCATTCAACACCGCAAGCTTATGACAACCTCGACTCGCGACCAAATTCCGAAGCCCCTTGCGCCTTGCCTCTGATTCACACGAAGTTGTTCGCCACTGTCTTGTGCATCATCTGGTGCCGTTTGTTTGTGCTAGGGAGACCAGGAGCGTCGCCAACATCGCCGTCTACTCGAACCCGACGCCGCCCGCAACTCCGACAAGCTCCAGCAGCCCACTCCGTGCGCCCCTTGCCAAGCCGCCGCCAGGTTGAGCATCAGCGCGTCCCCACAGTTCTGGTAAGCCCCTCCGACGACCCTAGGACGACCTGTAGCGCCACGCCGCCGTAGGCAGAGCTCGCCACCGCCAGTAACCGCCGCTAGCGCCGCCCGTCTGTGGTCAGTTAGATTAGGGCCATAGGATTTAGATCTAACGTGTGAGATTAGATCTGTGACGAAGAGGTAAGTTTAGGTCTGAGCCGTGCGTGTTTAGTTAGATCCAACGGTAGCTGAGTGTGATCCGGTGCGAAGCGGTACGCACCAATTAGAACATGACGCGTGGCTGGAGATTAGATTTAAAACAGGATTTGAATGTGATTTATGTTCAAATTTGTTTTGGCTATAACTTTTGATCCCCATGTTAGAATTTGACAAATTTTATATCGTTGGAATCAGGAGAGCAAGCTCTTTCTAAATATGCAATGTGTTTAATGTTTTGCTTCTGTTAAAAAGGTTTTATTTGCAGAAACTTGTGTAGGACTAAATTGAGTATATGAAATGCTTAGGAAATAATTTAGGGTTTAAATAATGGTTGTTTGGCAAGTTTTTAACTTGTTAGTGAATCAATATTGTATTCTTGCTTGGTTGAGTTTTAAAAATCATCACATACCATCTTGCATGCATGCATATATTTTTGGTTGTATATGATTTGTATGTAATTTGTTGCTATAATTCTTTGTGTAGATTTTGGTGCTAGCGATTGTGATTGTGAAGAGTGTAACTACTCTCCAAATTACCAAGGCAAGTGGTACTTTAGATTTGTAACATCCCTAAAATCATGATTCCAAAGATTGCATATCATTCATGCATGCGTATAATTTAGGGATCATTTTTCAACTCATTTCAAGAAAACAGAAGCACTTAGTGCTATTATTTTATGTGAGCAAACATTAATCATTTACTACTCTCAATTGAGAGCATAAGTGTTTTAACCAAGTCTTGTTTTCTTCCTTGTGGTTTAGATTGAATGTAGAGTTTGGACAAAAATTTACAAAACAAATATGGTTTCAAAACCATCTTCAAAACATTTCCAAATCAAGTGCCATAGCACTATTTATTTTGTTTATTCAAAGGGACCAAGCAAGTACAGAGAGACCACATGGTTTTGTGTCCAAAAGTATGATGATTACACTATACAAAAATCCAGAAAAGGTTTGAAATTCAAATTCCTTTGAATTTGATTGAAAATCATTCTAGAAAATCGATTTAGAAAAAGAAAAGGAGATAAGAAAGAGAAAAGGGCCGGCGCCAGCAATTGAGCCCAGCAACAGACGTAGCCCACTAAGCCCACCCAGGTTCCCACCTCTCCTTCTCACTCATGAGACGAACCCACGAGAGACCGACGCCAGACCCCACCCCTCTCTGTTTCACTCGGCCGACCGTGGACCTCGCCACCACCCTTCTTCCCAAATCGCGCCACGACCACGTCGCCGCCGCTTTCCTCGGCCTTCACCGCGTTGATTCCTCGCTTAAATTCCCTTGATACTGCTGCGATCTTCGCCTCCAGCCTACTTAAACCCCGCCTCTCCATTTCCCCAAACTCCGAGCACAAAGCGCCCCAGTGCCCAGATTCAACCTCGCACCGCAGTCGAGAGCACTCGCGACCGATTCCGTGAGTTCTGTGCCCGCCTCTCCGGTTCTTCAGACAGCCTCGCCACTTTCTTGCGCAACTCTACACCGCTGGTTCCCTTTATACTGCCCCGTGTCGTCGATTCCGCTCAACACCGCAAGCCGACGACAACCTCGACTCCGTGACCAAATTCCGTAAGCCCCTTGCGCCCTGCCTCGATTCACACGAAGTTGTTCGCCGCCTTGTGCATCATCCGGTGCCGTTTGTTTGTGCTAGGAGACCAGGAGCCGCCAACGCCGCCGCTCACTCAACCCGACGCCGCAACTCCGACGAGCTCCAGCCCCACTCCGTGCGCCTGCTGCCGCCCGCCAGTTGAGCATCAACGCGTCTGCGGTTCTGGTAAGCCCTCCGACGACCCTAGGGCGACTGTAGCGCCACGCCCGAGGCGAGCTCTCCGCCATGGCCGCCGCTAGCGCCGCCCGTCGTCGGCTAGATTAGGGCCGTAGGATTTAGATCTAACGTGTGAGATTAGATCTGTGACGAAGAGGTAAGTTTAGATCTGAGCCGTGCGTATTTAGTTAGATCCAACGGTAGCCGAGCGTGATCCGGTGTGAAGTGGTACGCACCAATTAGAACATGACGCGTGGCTGGAGATTAGATTTAAAACAGGATTTGAATGTGATTTATGTTCAAATTTGTTTTGGCTATAACTTTTGATCCCCATGTTAGAATTTGACAAATTTTATATCGTTGGAATCAGGAGAGCAAGCTCTTTCTAAATATGCAATGTGTTTAATGTTTTGCTTCTGTTAAAAAGGTTTTATTTTCATAAACTTTTGTAGGACTAAATTGAGTATATGAAATGCTTAGGAAATAATTTAGGGTTTAAATAATGGTTGTTTGGCAAGTTTTTAACTTGTTAGTGAATCAGTATTGTATTCTTGCTTGGTTGAGTTTTAAAAGTCATCACATACCATCTTGCATGCATGCATATATTTTTGGTTGTATATGATTTGTATGTAATTTGTTGCTATAATTCTTTGTGTAGATTTTGGTGCTAGTGATTGTGATTGTGAAGAGTGTAACTACTCTCCAAATTACTTAGGCAAGTGGTACTTCATGAATATATCTATCCCTATGTTTTATACTAAGCATTAGAAATATTTTGCTAAGACTTGCATGTTATTATTTTGCTTATGCCATGTTGGGAAATCCTAATAGTTGTAGAATTGCCAGGGAATCTCTAAGTTAAGTTACTATCTATGCCATGCTTAGCCTAGCTAGTAGCAAACAAGGGTTGGTGAAATAAACATGCTATGATGAAAATATTTCTAAGTCTTTGGACTTGTGTTTTTCCTAATAAAACAACTAAGTTAATGAAACACCTGGGTGGAATGGAAGGATTGGTTTATGTTGAGTGGTTACACAAGGCCCATTTCTATGGTTTACCTTGTGTATCTCACTTGTGGTAAGCCACCCATGAACAAAGGGATTTTAGAGGCCAAGTGTTAAGAAGCTTCTAGTGGAGCCACTTGGCAATATGGGCTCTGCCTGGACCACATAGGTTGCTAGAACTTAGCCATTTGGACAGTTGGTGGTAGTGAGAATGATAGGTTGGAGCGCGTCCATTTGGTCTAAGGGAAGGCTTATGAAAGGTCCTGTCTTGGTGAAACCAAGTCTGGTGGGGAAAGTGCAGAACCTCTACAGATGAAAAAATCTAAGTACTTAGCCAAGTCATTGGTAATGGACAACTTGAGCATCAAGACATGGAAGCTATCAAGAATCTCCTCATCCCAATTTCTAAGTAAAACTTGTGGGTGAACAAGGGTGAAGGACCTCAATGTCTATTGGTGGTTCCTTGGGAAAAGTTTTGACAAAGAAAAACTTAGTGATTTCAACTAATAGACAAAAATCTATTTTGAGCAAAGCAAGCAAAGCTACACTTAGCCAAATTGCATATAGTATCTAGTCCACTTAAAATTTTACTAAGGTATCACTTGCCAATACTATTCCAAAGTATTGACCCACTGTGGCTGCAACTTGTGATGTTGCAGGTTACTCTGATGAGGATTAGGTGTCATGAGTCTACACTCAACATGTTTGCCTGTGGCACATGAAGATGAAGACTTTTCTTTATTTACTTATTCAAACTCTTGTACTAGGCCTGTGGCCTTGGAGTTGTAAAGACTATGTTTATCTCTGGAATGGCTGTAATAAAGACCTTTGTATCTGTGTACTTCATCTTAAACTGTGGATGCTAGCATTGATCCAGGGACTAGCATTGCAATCACAGGGATCCTTTTCCTTTATAAAGGAGGGATCTTACAGATGGTATCAGAGCACTGTGTTGCCTGTAGGATTATGACCCTAGGATTGGAAACCACTAAGGAAATTTTTTAGCAACTTCTACACTTGTCTATTCTTCTCGTAAAACTTTTCTAATCTTCTTCCTCATCTCTATTTGTAGATGAACTCCATCAATGAAGCCGTAAGGAAAGGACCACTCATGACAATGACTTTGGAGTGTGAGACAGAATTCCCCAAGGCTCTCAAGGACCTCATGGTTGCATTAGAGATACAAGGTGCAACTGTGTACAAAGGTTTTCCTGTGATGGATGAAGGAGTGGAATACTGGTGGGTGCAACTTCACTTGTATAAAAACAAGGAAGACAACCACCGGGAAAAAGGATTCTGCATGTTCACCAATTCAGTGGTGCACACTACATTCTTTGAATCAGCAAGGGATGCAGCTTGGAAGACCATCAAAGAACTTGGTGATAGAGTCAAGTGCAGAATGCTCAACCTCCAAAATGATCTAAAGGAAGAGAAGAAATATACCCAAGAGTTGGAAGCTACCAACCAAACCTTAAGAGGAGACATTATAGACTTAGTGATGGAGTCATGTGAGCAAGATAGGCTGATTGCTTCTAGAAACATTGCGTTAGCCAACAGATCCAGTGAGATAGGACTATAAGCATACTTCGTTAGTTGGACCACCACTTATCACCTTATTTTCCAAATGTTGCTTTAAAATAAGTTGAACCTTGGTTGTTGTAATGAATCCATGTATGCCATGACTTGTGTATTTTGATGTCTTATCTTGAATTGTGTTGTTCTAACTTTTCTATCTTATAAATAGATGCCTACTGTTACCATCAACACTGTTGAGGAGTTCCAGGTTACACACTTTGGTCCTCGTATTGTTGAGCTTACTACTTTGCTCAATCTCCCTCTTCCTACCATCATGGTGCTTCCCCTCACCAAGTTTGAGAGGAAAGACCTCTGGGGCTTCAAGGTCAACCAACCCGGACGCCAGACTGAGCCTACCACGGAGGCCATTGTCTTTAAGCTCATGCACGATGACAAGGAGAGAGGCCTTGAGGTAGTCATGCAGGATCTGATAGGACGTCTGCTGGGGAGACAGTCCCGACAGGTTAGAGGTACTCACTTCCACGTCTTCAGTAGACGTGATGAGGATGGAGAGTCCATTGACTTCGAGGACGATTCGAGGGACACAGCAGAGCCGATTCGTCTATACCTCCAGGACTTAGAGTCTCTCATTAGGCACGTGGACACTGATAGGACCAACGTCATGCTCAACAATGACGAACTCCAGGTGCAGCTTTGCGAGAAGGACAAGCTCTTCGCGGAGCAAGATGAGATAGTCAAGGAGATGGAGGAGAAGTTCGAGAGCCAGGACAGGAAGTTCAAGAGTAAGGAGAAGCGAGTCCAGGATAGAAACAAGAAGATCCGGGACATGACTGAAGAACTGCAGTCCAAGGACTTTGAGCTCAAGCATCAGCAGACGGTGATTGAGAGGCTTCGTTCCCAGAAGAGGGCTCTCAAAGCCAAGATAGAGACCTTGACCACTAGTGTCGAGGAATACAAGACCGCGATGGAGAACGCAAGTCTTACCTTTGTCGAGGAGGAGTTTGATGTCGAGGAGTATATTTGACTACTCATTTATCATTTATTATCATACTTATTGCTTGAGAACTTGTTATTTGACCATCCGACATGTGGATGGCTTGCTACTTGTGTGTTTTACTTTGCGAACTTGTTATCTTGTTGTTGAACCTATATCATTGTGTTGCATGCTTTGTGTTTGTTTATGTGATGTAATGTGCATGAAAGCATCTATGGGTATCTCATTCTTATCTCTATTGAACAAACCACAGATGCCTCCCCGTCGTGCAAACCCCAACCCCAACAACAATAACAACAACATCACTCCAGAAATGCAGCAAATGATGACCGCTCAAACTCAGCTGATGCAGATGATGACGACGTTCATCCAGAACCAAAACAACAACAATAACAACAACAACAACAACCCACCAGGTTTTGACATGCTTACCAGGTTCTTGAGATTGAGGACAGCAAAGTTCTCAGGAACGACTGATCCCATGGTGGCCAATGATTGGCTACGCTCTGTGAACAATGACTTGGTAACCGTGGGCTGTACTGATGCTGAAAAGGTTAGATTTGCAGCACATTTGCTGGAAGGACCAGCCGCCACTTGGTGGGATAATTTCCAGATCACCACTCCCATAGAAGATGTGACATGGGCTATCTTTGAGGATGGCTTTCGTACTTCTCATGTCTCATCTGGAGTGATGAGTCTGAAAAAGAAAGAGTTCCATAATCTATAACAACGCCACCGCAGTGTGGCTGAATATATTGAGGAGTTCAACAATCTGGCGCGTTATGCACCGGATGAAGTTGACACTGATGCTAAGAGGAAAGAAAAGTTCCTCGAAGGGTTGAATGATGAACTGAATCTGCAGTTGGTTGTGGCCTATGTTCCCACTTATCAGTCTCTCTGTGACAAGGCTGCTATTTTGGAGAACAAAATAAAGCAAGTTGAAAGCAGGAAGAGGAAGCACTCAGACAAGCACAGCTCGGGATCGTCTCACAAACGTTCCCATTATGATGATAGTGGAAGCTCAGGATCCCACAAGCATGGGAAATTCAACAAGCACCACAACCACAACCGTCATGACAACAAGCATCACCGTAGTCATGACAATGACAAGTACAAGAACCACAAGGGTGGATATAAGAGCCACCACAATGGAAATGGAAGTGGCAGTGAAAGCCAGCCTGTCAAGAAGGACATCAGTCAGGTTGAATGCTTCAAGTGCAAGAAGATGGGGCATTATGCAAATGAATGCCTAGATAAGAAAGTTGATGGACCCAACAAGCCCAACCCTTTTCAGAAGGGACATGTGAACCACATCAATGTGGAGGAGGTATATGAGGAACCTGATGCTGTTGCTGGTAAGTTCAGACTCAATTCTATTCCAGCATTTGTTCTTTTTGATACTGGAGCATCACATTCATTCATATCAAAAGCATTTGTTGATAGAAATGGGTTTCCAACTGAAAACATTGGGTGTCCAATAAAAGTTAGTTCTCCGGGTGGAGATATGATAGTAAGTCTTGGATGCCGGGATCTAGTAATAGAGTTTGGAAAGCATAAATTTCCAGTGAGTCTGATAATCCTAGATTCCCAAGGACTGGATGTAATATTGGGAATGGATTGGATGGCTAAGTATGAAGGAGTACTAGATTGTGCCAATCGTACTGTTGCACTCACAACCCCGAAAAGAAAACAGATTAAATTCAAGTCCAACTTTGAACCAAAAGGGAATATGCTAAATTCTCTTAAGGGGGTTAGCATAGATAGTGTGCCAATTGTGTGTGAGTATCCGGATGTATTTCCGGAAGAATTGCCGGGAATGCCACCAGATAGAGATGTGGAGTTTCTGATAGATTTGGTACCAGGATCTGGACCAATAGCAAAGAGATCATACAAGATGTCAGTGGATGAACTGAAAGAACTCAAGAAACAACTTGGAGAACAGCTGCAGAAAGGATTTATTCAACCAAATTCTTCATCTTTGGGAGCCCCAGTTTTGTTCGTGGAAAAGAAAGATAGAAGTCAAAGGTTATGCATAGATTACCGTTCACTCAACGAGGTAACTATCAAGAACAAATACCCTTTGCCTAGAATCAATGACTTGTTTGATCAGCTAGAAGGAGCTTGTGTGTTCTCAAAGATTGATCTCCGGTCAGGCTATTTTCAACTCAAGATAAGAGAACAAGACATACCTAAGACAGCTTTCACCACAAGGTATGGATTATATGAGTATACCGTGATACCATTTGTCTTGACCAATGCTCCAGCATACTTCATGAATATGATGAACAAGGTGTTCATGGAATTCCTTGACAAGTTTGTTGTCGTTTTCATCGATGACATCTTAGTCTACTCCAAGAGCAAAGAAGAGCATGAAGGGCATTTACGTTTAATACTTGAGAAGTTAAGAGAGCATAAACTTTATGCCAAATTCAGCAAGTGTGAATTCTGGTTGAATGAAGTTGGATTTCTTGGACATGTTATGACAAAGGATGGTGTAGCAGTTGATCCTGCTAAAGTTTCAGCTGTAACGGAATGGGAATCTCCCAAGTCAGTAAAGGAAGTTCGTAGTTTCCTTGGCTTAGCAGATTACTACAGAAGGTTCGTTGAAAATTTCTCCAAGGTAGCTAAGCCTATGACTGAATTGCTAAAGAAAGACACGAAATTTGCTTGGACGGAAGGTTGTGAACTCAGCTTTCAGGAATTGAAGAAGAGACTTGTGACAGCACCAGTCTTGTGTTTGCGAGACTTGGAAAAAGATTTCCAAGTATATTGTGATGCATCTCATCAGGGTTTGGGTGCAGTACTTATGTAAGAAGGAAAAGTTGTGGCGTATGCCTCGAGACAACTCAAAACTCATGAAGTGAACTATCCTACTCATGATTTAGAGTTAGCCTCTGTTGTCCATGCACTCAAAACATGGAGACACTATCTTTTGGGAAAGCGTTGTGAAGTGTTCACAGATCACAAAAGTTTGAAGTATATCTTCACCCAGAAGGAAATTAATATGAGACAAAGAAGATGGCTAGAACTTATCAAGGACTATGACGTAAGTTTGCAATACCACCCCGGTAAAGCAAATGTTGTAGCAGATGCTCTAAGTCGTAAGGTTTTTGTGAATGGCCTTACCAAGGAAGAATTGCCAGATGATCTGTGTACCCAATTTAGAAAACTTAGATTGGAGATTGTGCCTGAAGGACATCTCATGACTTTGGATGTTCAACCCACTTTGTTGGACAAGATCAAAGAAGACCAGAAGATTGATAAAGAAATCGAAGAGATTAAAGAAAAGATTGGCAAGGGAAAATCCAAAGGGTTCCCTGAAGACGAACAGGGTACTTTATGGCATGCGAAACGTATCTGTGTTCCACAAGATCCGGATATTCGGAAACTGATTTTGCAAGAAGCACACAACTCTCCGTATTCCATTCATTCGGGTAACACCAAAATGTACATGGACATGAAGGAAAGATTTTGGTGGAATAATCTCAAGAAGGACATCGCCGAACACATTGCTTTGTGTGATGTGTGTAGTAGAGTGAAAGCGGAACATCAGAAACCCGCAGGTTTGCTCCAACCACTACCTATTCCTGATTGGAAGTGGGACAAGATTGGTATGGATTTCATTACCGGATTACCAAGGACCAGGTCAGGATATGATTCTATATGGGTAGTAGTGGATCGCCTAACTAAAGTGGCTCATTTCATACCCGTGAAGACAACGTATACAAGTGCTAAGTTGGCCAAAATCTATATATGTAGAATTGTATGTCTACATGGAGTACCCAAGAGTATTGTGTCTGATAGGGGAACTCAATTCACTTCCTATTTTTGGAGACAGCTACATGAGTCATTGGGAACGAGGTTGGAGTTCAGCACTGCTTTTCATCCTCAAACTGATGGACAAACCGAAAGAACTAATCAGATTCTCGAAGACATGTTGAGGGCATGTGCCCTAGACTATGGAGCCAGTTGGGATGAAAGTCTGCCTTACGCAGAATTTTCTTATAACAACAGCTATCAAGCCAGCATTGAGATGGCACCGTTTGAGTTTCTCTACGGAAGAAAGTGTACCACCCCATTGTTATGGAATGGTGTGGGAGAAAGTAGTTTATTCGGGCCAGATCTTATCAAAGAAGCCGAAGAGAAGGTCAAGTTGGTTAAGGACAGGTTGAAGGTAGCACAGTCCCGACAGAAAAGCTACGCAGATCCTAAGCGTAGAGAAGTCACCTACGAAGTTGGTGATAGAGCCTATCTTAGAGTGTCACCACTTCGTGGAGTGAAGAGATTCGGAGTCAAAGGAAAATTGGCACCAAGATATGTTGGACCATTCAAAATTCTGAGTCGTAAAGGAGAAGTTGCCTATGAAATAGAAGCCGAATCTCCATCATTTGTCCATAATGTGTTTCATGTGAGTCAACTTAAGAAATGTCATCCAGAAATGGAAGAAACTTCTTTGAAGGATACTATACCTTTGGATGAGGTTCAGTTGGAGAGTGACCTCACTTATGAAGAGAAACCTATCAAGATTCTTGAGACTGCAGAAAGAGTCACACGGACTAAGACTATCAAGTTTTGCAAAGTTCAGTGGAACCATCATTCCGAAGAGGAAGCAACATGGGAAAGAGAAGATGATCTTCGAAAAGATCACCCTCACCTATTTGCTAGCCAATCCGAATCTCTAGGGCGAGATTCACCTTAAGGGGGTTAGATTTGTAACATCCCTAAAATCATGATTCCAAAGATTGCATATCATTCATGCATGCATATAATTTAGGGATCATTTTTCAACTCATTTCAAGAAAACAGAAGCACTTGGTGCTATTATTTTATGTGAGCAAACATTAATCATTTACTACTCTCAATTGAGAGCATAAGTGTTTTAACCAAGTCTTGTTTGCTTCCTTGTGGTTTAGATTGAATGTATAGTTTGGACAAAAATTTACAAAACAAATATGGTTTCAAAACCATCTTCAAAACACTTCCAAATCAAGTGCCATAGCACTGTATATTTTATTTATTCAAAGGGACCAAGCAAGTACAGAGAGACCACATGGTTTTATGTCCAAAAGTATGATGATTACACTTTACAAGAATCCAGAAAAGGTTTGAAATTCAAATTCCTTTGAATTTGATTGAAAATCATTCCAGAAAATCGATTTAGAAAAAGAAAAAGAGATAAGAAAGAGAAAAGGGTCAAACAATTGAGCCCAACAAACGCAGCCCACTAAGCCCACCCGTTCCCTCTCTCCTTCTCACTCGCAGACGAACCCGCTGAGAGACTGACGCCAGGACCCCACCCCCTCTCTGTTTCACTCGCTGATCGGTGGACCTCGCCAGCTCACCCCTTCTTCCCCAAATCGCGCCACGACCACGTCGCCGGCCGTTTCCTCCGCCCTTCACTGTCGCATTGATTCCTCGCTTAAATTCCCTTCATACCGTGCGCGATCTTCGCCCCCGCCTGGCCTACTTAAACCCCTCCCGCCTCCATTTCCCCAAACTCCGAAAGCGCCCCGGGCTTCCGCATTCAACCTCGCACCACCGCGGTGAGAGCACTCCGGCGACCGATTCGTGAGTTCCGTCGCCCTCGCCTCCTGGTTCTTGCAGACAACCTCGCCACTTTCTTGCACAACTACTGACACCGCTGGTTCCCTTTATATTGCCCCAGGTCGTCGATTCTGTTCAACACCGCAAGCTTCCGATGACAACCTCGACTCCGGCGACCAAATTCCGTAAGCCCCTTGCGCCCCTTTGCCTCTGATTCACACGAAGTTGTTCGCCACTGTCTTGTGCATCATCTGGTGTCGTTTGTTTGTGCTAGGGAGACCAGGAGCGTCGACAACATCGTCGTCTACTCGAACCCGACGCCGCCCGCAACTCCGACGAGCTCCAGCCCCACTGGCGCCTTGCCAAGCCGCCAGTTGAGCATCGCTCTCCACGTTCTGGTAAGCCTCCGACGACCCTAGGGCGACACTCAGCGCCACTTGGCCAGGCGTAGGCCGCCTCCGATGGCCGCCGCTAGCGCCGCCCGTCTGTGGTCAGTTAGATTAGGGCCGTAGGATTTAGATCTAACGTGTGAGATTTGATCTGTGATGAAGAGGTAAGTTTAGATCTGAGCCGTGCGTGTTTAGTTAGATCCAACGGTAGTCGAGCGTGATCCGGTGCGAAGCGGTACGCACCAATTAGAACATGACGCGTGGCTGGAGATTAGATTTAAAACAGGATTTGAATGTGATTTATGTTCAAATTTGTTTTGGCTATAACTTTTGATCCCCACGTTAGAATTTGACAAATTTTATATCGTTGGAATCAGGAGAGCAAGCTCTTTCTTAATATGCAATGTGTTTAATGTTTTTCTTCTGTTAAAAAGGTTTTATTTGCAGAAACTTGTGTAGGACTTAATTGAGTATATGAAATGCTTAGGAAATAATTTAGGGTTTAAATAATGGTTGTTTGTCAAGTTTTTAACTTGTTAGTGAATCAGTATTGTATTCTTGCTTGGTTGAGTTTTAAAAATCATCACATACCATCTTGCATGCATGCATATATTTTTGGTTGTATATGATTTGTATGTAATTTGTTGCTATAATTCTTTGTGTAGATTTTGGTGCTAGTGATTGTGATTGTGAAGACTGTAACTACTCTCCAAATTACCAAGGCAAGTGGTACTTCATGAATATATCTATCCCTATGTTTTATACTAAGCATTAGAAATATGTTGCTAAGACTTGCATGTTATTATTTTGCTTATGCCATGTTGGGAAATCCTAATAGTTGTAGAATTGTTAGGGAATCTCTAAGTTAAGTTACTATCTATGCCATGCTTAGCCTAGCTAGTAGCAAACAAGGGTTGGTGAAATATACATGCTATGATGAAAATATTTCTAAGTCTTTGGACTTGTGTTTTGCTTAATAAAACAACTAAGTTAATGAAACACCTGGTTGGAATGGAAGGATTGGTTTATGTTGAGTGGTTACACAAGGCCCATTTCTATAGTTTACCTTGTGTATCTCACTTGTGGTAAGCCACCCATGAACAAAGGTATTTTAGAGGCCAAGTGTTAAGAAGATTCTAGTGCAGCCACTTGGCAATATGGGCTCTGCCTGGACCACATAGGTTGCTAGAACTTAGCCATTTGGACAGTTGGTGGTAGTGGGAATGATAGGTTGGAGCGCGTCCATTTGGTCTAAGGCAAGGCTTCTGAAAGGTCCTGTCTTGGTGAAACCAAGTCTGGTGGGGAAAGTGCACAACCTCTGCAGATGAAAAAATCTAAGTACTTAGCCAAGTCCATGGTAATGGACAACTTGAGCATCAAGACATGGAAGCTATCAAGAATCTCCTCATCCCAATTTCTAAGTAAAACTTGTGGGTGAACAAGGGTGAAGGACCTCAATGTCTATTGGTGGTTCCTTGGGAAAAGTTTTGACAAAGAAAAACTTAGTGATTTCAACTAATAGACAAAAATCTATTTTGAGCAAAGCAAGCCAAGCTACACTTAGCCAAATTGCATATAGTATCTAGTCCACTTAAAATTTTACTAAGGTATCACTTTCCAATACTATTCCAAAGTATTGACCCACTGTGGCTGCAACTTGTGATGTTGCAGGTTACTCTGATGAGGATTAGGTGTCATGAGTTTACACTCAACATGTTTGCCTGTGGCACATGAAGATGAAGACTTTTCTTTATTTACTTATTCAAACTCTTGTACTAGGCCTGTGTCCTTGGAGTTGTAAAGACTATGTTTATCTCTGGAATGGCTGTAATAAAGACCTTTGTATCTGTGTACTTCATCTTAAACTGTGGATGCTAGCATTGATCCAGGGACTAGCATTGCAATCAGAGGGATCCTTTTCCTTTATAAAGGAGGGATCTTACATTTTGGCCGGCTGGGCCTATGGGACCTTGTGCCCCTAGCACAATGCGGCCAGGGCACTCCCTCGTAGGCCCATGCCCCCTCCCGACAAGTGGTACCACGTTGGTCCCACTCCGGAAGGTTCTAGAAGCTTCCGGTACAATACCGAAGAATGCGAAACAATTCCGAAATCCAAAAACTGCTTTCCCTTATATGAATCTTATTCTCCGGACCATTCTGGAACCTCTCGTGACGTCTTGGATCTCATCCGAGACTTCGAACAAAAACTCATAAAACAATTATCCATTCTATCCTAGCGTGGAGGCACGTTAAGTGTGTGACCCTACGGGTTCGAGAATATGCAGACATGATCTTCTATCAATAATCAACAGCGGGGTCTGGAAACCCATATTGACTCCCACATACTCATCGATGATCATATCGGATGAACCACGATGCCAGGATTCAATTAATCCCATATATATTCCCTTCGTCAGGCGATATTTTACTTGCCCGAGATTCGATCGTCGGTATCGGCATACCTAGTTCAATCTCATTCACAGCATGTACTTTACTCATTCCGTAATCCGATAGAACTTTGTGATTAACTCCTTAACCACGTGCTTGCAAGTGGTTTTGATATCGATTACCGAGTGGGCCCAAAGTATATCTCTCCAACTTGGGAGGGACAAATCCCATCTCGATACATACAACCCAACAAGTACTTTTCGATCACCTGAGAGACACCTTTATGATCACCCTATCATAGGATGACGTTTGATGACCTCAAAGCTCTCTTCCGATACCAGGGAGTTGCATTATCTCATGGTCTGAGGAATACAATATTTGACATAAGAAAAAGCTTCGCAAAGATGAACACGATGACACGATCTAATTGCTCTGCTTGATTTGGGTTTGTCCATCATATCATTCTCCCAATGATATGATCTCATTATTAATCAACAACTCATGTCTATGGTTAGGAAACCTTAACCATCATTAATCAATGAGCTAGTCCATAGAGGCGTACTAGGGACACAACGTTGTTCATAAACCACACAAGTATCAAAGTTTCCGCTTAATACAATTCTAGCATGGAATATAAACTTTATCATGAACAAGAATTATAATAATAACATCTTTATTATTGCCTCTAGGGCATAATTACAACAGTCTCCCACTTGCACTAAAGTCAATAATCTAGTTTACATCTGGCAACAATCTAACACCCATGGCACTAAGGTGCTGATCATTTTTTGCTCGTGGAAGAGGTTTAGTCAATGGATCTGCGACATTCAGATCCGTATGTACTTTGCTAATCTTCATATCTCCATCTGTTATATAATCTCGAATTATATGAAACTTGCGGTTGATATGCTTAGTCTTTGGATGATATGTTGATTCCTTAGCCAGTGATATGGCGCCAGTGTTGTCACACAATATCTCCAGTGGGTCCAAGGCACTTGGAACCACACCAAGCTGAGTGATGAAGTTCCTGATCCAAACTCCTTCACTTGACGCTTTTGCAGCAGCCATGTATTCCGCTTCTACTGTAGATCCCGCGATCACGCTTTACTTGCAGCTTCTCCAGCTCACAGCTCCTCCATTCAAAATATAAACGTATCCTGTCTGAGATTTAGAATCATCCTTGTCGGTGTCGAAACTAGCGTCGACGTAACCTTTTATGACGAGCTGTTCATCACCTCCATAGACTAAGAACATTTCTTTAGTTCTATTTAAATACTTTAGGATGTTCTTCATGGCTGTCCAGTGTTCCACTCCTGGATCACTTTGGTATCTTTCGTCAAACTAAGAGCATTGGACACATCCGGTCTAGTACACAGCATGGCATACATGATAGAACCTATGGCCGAGGCATAAGGCACTTTGCTCATAGCTTCTCTATCGTTTACCGTAGCTGGACACTGAGCCTTGCTTAATATCTTACCTGACAACATAGGCACTGAACCTTTCTTTGCCTTGTCTATTCTAAACCTTTTCAGAACTTTTTCTAGGTATGTACTTTGGCTTAAAGCTATTAGGCGTCTTTGTCTATCTCTATAGATTTTGATGCCTAATATATAAGCAGCTTCCCCTAGGTCTTTCATTGAAAAACATTTGTTCAAATAACTCTTCACATTTTTAAGCATGTCAATGTCATTTCCGATAATCAATATGTCATCCACATATAGTACCAAAAATGTCACTGAGCTCCCACTCACTTTCTTGTAGATACAAGCTTCATAGCAATTTGGAACAAATCCAAAGCTCTTGATCACTTGATCAAAACGAAGGTTCCAACTCCGAGATGCTTGCTTCAGTCCATAAATGGAACGCTGAAGTTTGCACACCTTATCAGCATCCTTAGGATCGACAAAACCTTCGGGTTGCATCATATACAACTCTTCATCAATGTTGCCATTGAGGGACGCAGTCTTTACATCCATCTGCCATATTTCATAATCATAAAACGCAGCAATTGCCAATAAAATCCGAATGGACTTAAACATCGCTACGGGAGAGAAAGTCTCATCGTAGTCAACACCTTGAACTTGTCGAAAACCTTTCGCGACAAGCCATGCTTTATAGACAGTAACATTACCATCCGCGTCCGTTTTCTTCTTGAAAATCCATTTGCACTCAACGGCCTTTCAGTCGCTAGGAGGGTCCACCAAAGTCCATTCTTGGTTTTCGCTCATGGATCCCAATTCGGATTTCATGGCCTCTAGCCATTTCTCAGAGTCTCGGCTCATCATTTCTTCCTCATAGTTCACAGGTTCACTATTGTTACTAACAAGACAGTTAAGACAGGGTTGCCGTACAACTCAGGAGGGGCACGCGACCTTGTCGACCTGCGACGTTCAGTAGTAGCATCGTCCGAAGCTTCATGATCCTTGTCATTAGCTTCCTCTATTGTTGGTGCAGACGGCACTGGAACAATTTCAGGTGCTGCGCTACTCTCCAACTCAAGATAAGGTTCAATAACCTCGTCTAGCTCTAATTTCCTCCCACTCACTTCTTTCGAGAGAAACTCCTTCTCAAGAAAGGATCCGTTCTTTGCGACAAACACTTTTCCTTCGGATCTGTGATCGAAGGTATACCCAATAGTTTCCTTAGGGTATCCTATGAAGACGCATTTCTCCGCTTTGGGTTCGAGATTGTCCGGCATCAACTTCTTGACGTAAGCTTCGCATCCCCAAACCTTAAGAAACTACAATTTAGGTTTAGCACCAAACCACAGTTCATACGGTGTCGTCTCAACGGATTTAGATGGTGCCCTATTTAAAGTGAATGCAGCGGTTTCTAATGCATAACCCCAAAATGATAACGGCAAATCTGTAAGAGACATCATTGATCGCACCATATCTAATAGAGTTCGATTACATGTTCGGACACACCATTGCGGTGTTCGTTAAATGGAGTTACGAAACGATTCTGCTTGCTTTAAGATGCGTGAGAAAATCATAACTCAAATATTCACCTCCACGATCGGATCGTAGAAATTTAATTTTCCTGTTACGATGGTTTTCCACTTCATTCTGAAATTCTTTGAACTTTTCAAATGTTTCAGATTTATGTTTCATTAAATAGATATACCGATACCCATATCTACTTAAGTCATCAGTAAAAGTGAGAAAATAGCGATAACCACCGCGCGTCGAAACACTCATTGGTCCGCATACATCGGTATGTATGATTTCCAACAAGTCCGTTGCTCGCTCCATTATTCCGGAGAACGGAGTTTTGATCATCTTGCCTATGAGGCATGGTTCGCACGTGTCAAATGATTCAAAATCAAGAGACTCCAAAAGTCCATCAGAATGGAGTTTCTTCATGCATTTTACACCAATATGACCTAGACGGCAGTGCCACAAATAAGTCGTATTATCACTATCTACCTTGCATCTCTTAGCCTCAATGTTATGGATGTGTGTTTCATTGCTTTCGAGATTCAGAAGAAATAAACCATTCACAAGAGGTGCATGACCATAAAAGATGTTACTCATATAAATAGAACAACCATTATTCTCCGATTTAAATGAATAATCGTCTTGCAATAAAGACGATCCAGATATGATGTTCATGCTCAACGCAGGCACATAATAACATTTATTGAGGTTTGAAAGGGCATGTATACCCCCATGTGTGGTTTTGGTAATTAATGACAATCTCTATGGACTAATGTGTAATTTGAGTTTCACTTGTAGGTTTGTCCATTGGCATCACTTGGGCCATGTAATGGTCTCAAGGTTGGAAGATGAAGAAATGTCCAAGGGCTTTGTGCCCATTGTCATCATGAAGAAAGAAGGAGCTTGAAGGTCGATCAAGGCATGTGCAAAGAGTTGCATCAAGATGGATCAACCTCAAGTAAGGATGAAGGAGGATGAGCTCAAGATGCGCCATCTCTAGAAGATCTCATGCTTGAAGCTTGCCATCCTCGTGCTCATGGAATGATGAAGACAAGTTCAAAGAAGAGGTTTCCCCATGGAATATGGGGGAGCATTTTGCAAGTCTTCATCAAGCTAGAGCGAGCAAGAGCAAACAAGAAAGGTGCTCCCACTATAGAAGAACACGACGGTCTACATCAAGTTCAAGTGGGACGCTCAAGGCAAAGGTATGTTGATAGGGCTTCTCTTTTGCCGTTCTCGTGTTGTTAGTTGGGAGACCGGGTTTAGGATAGATAGCCGTACTATCAAGAGGGGCTCTCAAGCGGGTGTCTCGTTTTCATTGTTCGGAGAGAGCTCAAACCTTTGCATTCATAGCATCATCTTTCTTGGTTGTTATTTGGTTCTTGTCCATGAGAGGATCTAGAGCTTGTGGTCATCATCATAACAAGCTCTAGTTCATCATCTAAGGATTTCACTTGCATATCTTATTGCGGTTTTTGATCTTGCGAGTTTTTCGGCTCCACACCTTGGGGGATGCTTCACATATATATTTATGATATTTTCTCCCAAGGTGATACCCAATATTTCGAATAAAATTGGTTTCATCCCGTTTGGAGTTCGGATGCAAAAGTTATTGCGTTTCTAGTTTTCTTGTTTCTGGAATTTCCCTGACCGGAAGTTCCGGCTTCCCACCGGAAGTTCCGCTCAAACTTCTTTCTGCGGGCTGTTCTACAGTTTGTTCCGACGCTAGTTCCGCCCAAGTTCCGGTGGCGGTTCAGTAACCTTCTGTTTTGAAGTGTGCTATTTGCCGGAACTTGGCCGGAACTTGCATCGGAACTTGTCCTGGCAAAAGTTCTTGAGCGGAACTTCCGCCTGAAGGCCAGAACTTCCGGTCAGACTCGCTTTGCGACTCAAAAGTTCCCCCCCTTGTTCCGCCCCAAGTTCCGGTGAAGGCTCAGTAACCTTCTGTTTTGAAGCGTTCTATTTGCCGGAAATTTGTCGGAACTTGCTCGGAAGTTCACCGGAACTTCTGGTCTGTTTTGACCGGAACTTCGGTTAATGCGAGTAGCGTCAACGGTCGATGACCCGGTTGGGCAGTTGGCGGAACTTCCGCCCGAGACGGAAGTTCCGCCATGATTCGTTTTTTTCAGCTTCTGCGATTTTTTTCGTTGGTGGGTGCCACCGAACTTCCGGCCTCACCGAAGTTCCGCCAGTGTCGCTAATGCCCATAATGGGCAGTTCTGTGAGCCCTTTAAAGGGCTCCTCTTCCCTTCGTGGGTACTAGCTTTTCTTCTTGGTTCTTGGCTTTCTCTCTCTCTCCATTGTCAACCTTGAAGAAGCTTTCCTCTCCTTCCCCTCCTATGATTCTTGCATCTTTTGAGGGATTTGAGAGAGGAGATCTAGATCTACAATCCCCCCAAGTCAAATCCCTTCTTTGTGAAGGAATCATTGGGATCTAGATCTTGGAGAGTTTTGTGTTCTCCTCTTGTGTTCTTCCTCCCTTATTCCCCCAATAGCTTTTGTAGCTTTGTTGGAATTTGGGAGAGGACTTTACCTTGCATTTGGTGCATAGGTTTGAGTTCTACTCTTGTGTTCTTCCTCCCTTATTCCCCCAATAGCTTTTGTAGCTTTGTTGGAATTTGGGGGAGAAGGACTTGCCCTTGCATTTGGTGCATAGGTTTGAGTTCTCCTCGGAGATTCGGCGAGTTCAAGCTTGTGAGCTTGTTTCTCTTGGGTTCCTTGGAACCCTAGACAGTTGTGTGGTTGGATTGTTGACCTTTTGTGGTCTTGTTGACCTTTTGTGGTATTGTAGCCTTTTGTGGCATTGTTGGCCTTTTGTGGCTTTGTTGTTGGGAGCCTCCAATTGAGTTGTGGAGTTAGCCCCAATCTTGTACGGGTTCGGTGACCGCCCTCAAGCGTCCCATAGTGGAGAAAGTGCCCGCCTTTTGTGGTGTGCACATGGGAGAATAGGGTGAGCCTTTTGTGGCGTCGGTGAGTTGCGTGCTTCCGCATCCGGGGTGAGGCCTTGTGTGGCGTTGGGTGTGCATCGAGCCACCACACCTCGAGGTGAGCCATTTGTGGCGTTCGGAGAGCATTGCGCCATCGCACCTCTCCAACGGAGACGTAGCTTCTTTGGAAGTGAACTTCGGGAAACAAATCTTCGTCTCCGCGTCCATCGGTTATCTCTCAACCGAACCCTTTACTTATGCACTTTACATTGTGATAGCCATCGTGCTTGAAGTATTTATACCTTGCTATCACCTTGTTGCTTGTATTGCTTAGCATAGGTTGTTGGTGCACCTAGGTGAACTTAGTGGCTAGGTTTTGTGCTCAATAAATTAAACGTTAGTTTTATTCCGCATTTACTTGAGCCTAAACCGTAATAAATTTAAAAGCCTATTCACCCCCCCTCTAGGCGACTTCCTTTGTACTTTCAAGGTTTAAAACTAATCCCGAAGGTAAAACTAAGGAGAGCGTGCCGACGGCCATCACATCAACTCTTGATCCGCTGCTAACGCGCATTGTCACCTCATCCCTCGCTAGCCGCCGTCTATTCCGTAGCTCCTGTTTCGAGTTACAAATATTAGCAACTGAACCAGTATCAAATACCCAGGCACTACAACGAGGGATAGTAAGTAAAACATCAATAACATGTATATCAAATATACCTTTGATGGTGCCAGCCTTCTTGTCCGCTAAGTACTTGAACGATTCTGCTTCCAAGGACCCTTGTCCTGCAATAGAAGCACTAATAGGCTTAGGTCCAGACTTGAGCTTCTTCTCTATAGGGGCAACGCGCTTGCCGCTTCCCTTCTTGAAGGGCTTCTTTGCACCCTTACCTTTCTTAAAGCTGGGGGGCTTGTTGACCATCACCACATGATTATCTTTCTTGATGTACACCTCCGCAGCTTTCAGCTTAGCGAAGAGCTCAGTGATCGTATCAGTGGAACCAATCTGATTATGAGTAACTACAAAACCTTTGTAGCTAGGAGAGAGTGATTGCAGAACTCTGTCAATCTTGAGCTCCGTTGGGATCTTGCAGTCCAGTTGCTCAAGGCGTTGAGTGTAGCCCGACATCTTAATGGCGTGCTCACTAACGGTGTAGGGTTCGCAGCATAGAAAACAAAAAATTTCCTACGATGGGAACTATGTACCAAGATCTATCTACTAGATACAAACAACAGGCAGATGTATATCCGTAGAGAACATACCCTTGAAGACCGACAAAGCTTAACGATTTCAACTCGTGGTTGATGTATACGATCTCTTGCCGATCCCAAGATCGAGAGGAAGTCCTAGCGCCGCAAAGCAGTAGCGTATCCGTGCTCGCACACACGTACAAGACACCGAGCAACCTCTGCCTCCTCGCTCCAGCGATGCAGCAGAAGCACAACCCTTTCTTGCCAAATAGCCACCGGGAACATGTATCTCGCTAGTCCGAGACCATGGGGAATAAATTCTAGAGGGGGGGAGAGATCCTTCACGAGGAGGTGTGAGAGACAAGTGAGAGGAGGGGTTCCTTTTATAGGAGGAGGGGGAGGCACCCAAGGGGGTGTCCGCCGGCCATGGGGGCTGCCCCCTCCCCTCCTTCATTCATGTGGGTGGACACTCCACTCACAAAATGGCCCTTCAATTTTCTCCACTCAAAAATCCACTCAAATTCCCATTAAATTTCCACCAAATTTAATGCAAACTCTCATTAAATAAAACTCTTTTATTTTATTCAGAATTTTGTCAATTAATTTAATGACAAACATTCACAAATAACCCCTTGCTAGAATTCCATTTCACATGCATAACCTCTTTATGCAATTTCACCAAAACTGCTGGTATCTAGTGAAATAAATTCCTGCACTTGTTTATTCTTTCGGCATGAAACATTTGCTCCAACTGGATGCCAGTGTCCCTTAAGTGTGTCACCCTACGGTTCCGAATAATGCGGACATGATCGAGACCCTTCTCCGATCAATAATCAGTAGCGGGACCTGGAGATCCATACTGACTCCCACACATTCAACGATGACTTTTCCTGTGATCATCGGAACCTTTTACGCTTGTATCTTAATCCCTTTGTTTCACGATATATTACATGTCCGAGATACGATCATCGGTATCTCCATACCTAGTTTGATCTCATTACTAACATGCACTCTTTTCTCGTTCTCGTGATATAACATTCTAGTGATCAAATCACTTGCTTGCAAGCTAACCAATGTGATATCACCGAGAGGGCCCAGAGCATATCTATCCGTCATCAGGATGAACAAATTCCACTCTTGATCCATGATTCTCAACATAACACTTTAGTAGCTTTGAATCCATCTTTATAACCACCCAGTTACGGAGTGACGTTTGATGTCAACAAGAAACTCTTCCGGTGTTAGTGATTGGCATGATCTCATGGTCTAAGGATTAGGACTACTTCGTAGGTTGTTTATAGCAATATAAAATTAATGACTTTGATCATAATGCTATACTTCGGATGAATGTTCATCACACCATGACACTAATGTTGTGATCTCGTTATTAACAACATCCAATGTCTATGATCAGGAAACTGTGATCATCTTGTTAATTGTCGTGGGAATGGCCACGGCAGATGCTGCAATCGGCAGCGAGTAGTAGAACGAGGGGCAAGGGCGGACAGCCATCTGCGGTGCGAGGTGAGGGCAGAGACACAGGGTTTTACCCAGGTTCGGCCCCCCGGAGGGTAAAGACCTACTCCTGCTAGATTGTATTATGGATGTGTTTACAATGGGCGAACTCGGCGACTAGGCGGCGAGTTGCTTGGGTGTATGAGGGAACGTGTCTCTACTCACCCCATAGGGAGGTTTATATAGGCTCACCTCCCCTAGGGTTTACATATCTCAACCAATTCGATTGACTTGGTAATCGTTTAACCTAGACCGATTGGGCCTATCTACTCGCCTGGGCCTTCAACTTCGAGTACTTTGATACCTTGCTGGGCTTTTGATCCACTTTCCGCTGCGGGCCCACTCGCCCGACCCTTGGGCGGTCGGAACGTCCTGCTGAGTATACCCCGATGGCGTATCCCCATCGATAGTCCCCGAGGCCGTCGTTGATTAGGCGTGGGTGGCTGGCATCGAGTATCTGACTTCAAGTTGGCATCCATCGAATCGTCGGCGGGCTCCTGTATAAAGGACAAATCCGGCGAACCGAAATGCGTCTTGGCGAGTCGAGCCGAGACGCGGTCGCGAATGACTTAACGAGCCGAGTGGCTGGAGTTGGACCGTCGGCGTGGTCAAACTAGCCGTTAAGGTAACTTAACGGTAACGGCGTAATCATCGCGGTAACGGCCCCTGATTTGGCGGGCAACTCGCTATATAAGAGGAATGGTAGGCTATCGCAGAGCCAACCGCCCACCATTTCTTCCGAAAAGCGCGATCTCCTTCCTTTGCTCGCGATCCAATCGACCAAATCTTCGATCCCCAACCAACCTCTTCGCCATGGCCCTCTCCACCGAACCTTGGGCAGATCCAAATGCACAAGGGCGCGGTGGCCTCGTTCGAGGAGGCCGAATCTATGAGCCGGCTGTTGGCGTATCCCCGCAGCCGGAGAAACGACCCCAAACCCGCGAGAGAGAGAGAGTTTGTCTGCTTCACCAGTCATCTCGAGCGGGGGTTAGGGTTTCCCACATCTCTGTTCTTCCGGCGTTTTTGCGCCTACTACGGGATCCAGCCCTCAGATCTGGGTCCCCACAGCATCGAGCAGCTCGCCATCTTCGTGGCGTTCTGCGAGTGCTACTTGGGCCCTACTTTCCCTTGTGGCAAGATCTGCTCCATGGACGGATCACCGCGAGGAGGCGGGCGGCCCAATGCTAGCCGTGGCGGCCCGACATTCAACTCAAATCCAAAGATTCCTTCTTCGACCGATGCCGCCAAAGCAGCGGCGACTGGAAAAAGTCATGGTTCTCACGTGACCGAGGCGACTCGGGAGGAGCGGCGGCGATCCCATGATACCGCCAACCGCTCCGAGCCACGCCATCTCCGGTCGGCAAGCTTCCGACGACCAGCGGATGGTCGTCGATGAGATGCTCCACCATTCGTGGTCCGAAGAAGAAGGGCTCGGACAATAAACTTGTACAATTGTTGGCTTGGGCGGCTCGTCCCGCCGCCTAACGCGATCATTATATGTACCGACACGGGCGGGAGACTCGACGAAAGCCCGGCGAGTGGAAGTCGGAGGACTACCTCGGCGTTGAAGAAGATCACCCAGCGATATCTGGCGGATCGCAGGCGTGGTCCCCCTCACACCGCGTCCGGCTCCGACGGTAATTTCTTTGTCTTGTTCGCGATGCGGTATGCGATCGCGGTAATTCTAACTCTGTTTCGTATTCATCGCAGCTGTTCCAGGTGGTGGAAGGTGGCTCCCACCCGACGACGAGAGCCGGGGTCATCCACCCAGATACAAGCGAATCGCCGCCCGCGAAGGGCAACGAGGACGACGAGGACGAGTCCGAAGAGGAAATTGCCCCACTGGTCCGAAAGACCCGTGGGCAACGTCAGCGCGAAATCGAAGCGAGCAGGAGCCTCGAGCGTCATGATGATGACGACGAGCTCCCAGAGACCACCTCGTGCCGCCAGTCCACTCCTTCGAAGAAGAAGAAGGAAAAGGAGGCGAGGGCCCCCCCGAGGAGGAAAACGAAGCCGCCGAAGATGGCCTCGCCGCCGCACTCGACGAGCAGCTCATGTACTGGCTCGCCGGTGACGCGCGACCCCGCGGCAACCGCGCTAGATGCGCCATCTGTGGAAGTGCCGCCTCGATGCCTCCGCCATTCGCGCCGTCTACGAGCTAGGAAGGCTCGGCTGTGGCGACGGCCTCGCAAGGAGGCCCGGCGTGCGGTCTCTCCCAAGGAGGCTCCGGCAGCGGCTCCACCGCGAGGAGGCCCCAGAAGATGTCCCAGGCGCCGTACCGCAGCCTCAACGAAGAAGCCGTCTGTCTTGGGCCCACGACGCCCGAACTGGGGCTTAGTCGCAACCGGGCTCCGAGCCGAAAACCGCCGCCTTCGTCTGGCTACGTTTCATTCCAGCCAAGTGAGTGCATTCGCCTTCCTACCTTTCTTAAATACTTGATTGTCTTGTATTGATTTGATTGATATGCAGACCGAGTGAAAAGATTGGCCACCCGACTGTGGCTCGGTACCCTCCGCCGCTAGCGAGGAGGATCCTTCCGTAAGAGGAAAGCGGACGAGGTCGTCGCCTCGGGCCGAGGGCAACAAGAAGGCAAGCGGCGCATTTACATCGCTGCTCTCGACAACGGGCGGCCGTTTACCGGCGGACCGGCGTAGCGTGGAAGCAACCGCGTCTCTGAGGGCGTTTCTTAGACCGAGGAAGTGACTTTTGAGCGGGTGCCTCGATCGCTACTTCCCCGCTTCGTGACTAAGCCACGGCGGCGAAGCTGCCCGAGCCTCGCTCCGGGACCACGCTGAAGTAGACCAACGTCGCGGGCACACGCCATGCTATGTCTGTGGACGCAATACAACTCCATGGCATGCTTGGTGCAGCTATCCGGTACCTCCAGTCCCGAGGATCAGGTCGGTGCTTAGCAACGGCGTGATTCTTATAGTTTTCGCTTTGTACTTTCGCATCCGGCCCCGAAAGCGCACGCGCTAAATTTTAGCGGTGGGCATTGAGCAATTTCGTGATCGCTAGTCCCGAGTGCGCACTCGCTAAATTTTAGCGGGTGGGCACCGAAAATTTTCGTGTTTGCTGACTTTGAAGATGTGCGGTGGTCTGCTGGAGTCGGCGGAGCGATTGGCTGCTAAACGTCAGCTGAAAATGAGTAGCCACTATCCGAGAAGCAAACAAGGAGCTTGAGCTGTTGCGAAGCGGAGGTGGCTCGCCAGAGCTTGTCCTGGCTGGTGAGCTTGGCGGTCGATCTGCGTTAAGTCTGCTGGCAGGGTCGCCGACCTCGAGCGCGAACTGCGGGAGGCAAAAGAAGAGGCAAACTCGGCGAACGGGCGAGCTAAGGCCGCCATTGCGGCCGCGGAGGAAGACCGCAAGGTGTCGGAAGCCCTCGTTGTTGGGCTTCAGGACGATTATACGTCGCTTGCTTCATCACGGGACTCGCCCGCCCGCTGCTTGGTGAGTGCGTCTTCCGCCTTCGCTTGTATTGTTTGTGGTTTCCATGGTACTCATAATTGTCTCCTTCTCGTAGGTCGTGTTATTGGTAGCCAAGAAGAAGCGAGCTCTTGACGCGAGGAGTGCGTAAGCATGCTTGTCGACTTCGGCGGCATTGTCGGCGACGTGCATCCGCGCCTACCTTCAAGAGATGTCGCCCACGGAGGTTATTCGGTGACCTCGTTGAGGTGTGGGAGTACTTGGAGAAAGCGCCCGCGATCAGAGAGTTCATGACGGTCGGCGTTTGGCGTGGAAGCGCCGGCAGCGAGCCTTGGACTCGCCCACTTCCCGAGGACTTGACCTCGGCGATGTGACGAGTGGGTATCCTTCGTCGACGGGCGCGGTGGATCTGTCCGAGGTTCTCAAGCTGCAGAACGCGTGCCGCTTACTCGGGCGTGTTCAGGCGATGGGCGACCTCCTTCCTACCAGAAGCGGTCGTCGCTAAACGACCCGAGCCGCGCATCGTGACTTCAAGGTTGAGCAACCTTTCCGCTCGGCGATGGGGGGCGAAGACGACGTATCCGTCAAACCCGTACCGCGTTCATCCAGAGGGCGCCGGATTCGCGTCGTCATGCGAAACTGCGAGAATAGGGTAGTTTGCCTAGATGTGTTAGCGGCTATTGCCAAGCGGGCATAAGTTGTAACATAAGACAATGCGATATGCGATTGAATGGGACGTTGTGTCCATTTTTCTATTTGTTTGTGTGTTTTGGATTGATTTTGGATGAGTCCCCGAGCGCGTCCGCCCTTTGTGGGGCTCACCTTGTATATGGTATTTGTTGTTATTGTGTGTTTTGTTAGTTTAGTCGACTACTTGAGCTCGGAGAGCCAGTCAAGGCGACTCCCTTGAGTGCTCAGATTTTACCGTTTTCCCAGACGCGAACGGGTCGGGTGGCCGAGTCCCCGGCGTGGTACTTGGTAGTTCAAAGCGCGACTCGAGGGTGGTTGAGGACTTAGCGTTGGTGTGAGCGTCACCCGCCCGCCCGGAGGGTCAGCGTGGCGAGTCCCGGCATGCTCTCTTACTTGGCGTTTTCCACGACCATGATTTAACTGGTTTTCAGTCCCGGTCCCGTGGTATAGCCGTTCGAGTCGCTACGCCGAGGATGCGGAGGACCAAGGTCGCGGAGAAGCGAGGGCTTGTCTTGGTTCGCAAAACCAGTCGAGCTAAGCGACTCAATGGGGCTCGGATTGGCGTTTTTCGTGGGCGACACAAGACCTGAAATGACTCGGTGCTCTTACATCGCACTACTTAGCCGTGTTTGCCGCTGTACCAAAGGTTGACTTCTGCATTTTAGCATGACGCTTTTATTACGAAAAGTAGTGGCACAAGGCATGGAGAGTAGGCAATTTGCGAACTGCTTTTTATTTCATAGCGACCGGAGAGTACATGTGTGGGGTTCTAGGAGAACTTCCGAGGAGATTTACATTCCATGGCCGCTGACGCCGAGTTCGCCATCCCCGCGACGTCGATGAGGTAGTAGGCGCTGCTGTTTAGCACGCTACCGATAGCGTAACGGGCCTTCCCACGAGGGGAGAGCTTGCATGCCCTTCTTGTCCCGGATGAGGTGTAACACCAGTCGCCTTCTGGAAGGTGCGGGTTTTCACCCGTCGGCTGTGGTAGCGACAGAGTCCTTGCTGGTAAATGGCGGTGCGCGATCGAGCGAGGACGCGTTTCGTCGAGCTGGTCGAGCCCATCTTGGTGGGCCAGCCTGCTTATGACCTCCAGATAGTGGACGACCCGTGGCGAGTCGTGTTCGAGGTCGGTGGGCATGACTGCCGGCCAGAGACCATGAAGAAGGGAGTGAATCCCACGACCTGCTCACCGAGGTGCTAATTCCCGGATGACGGAGGGCAGCTCGACCCAGCATCCGGTGCGCCGAGTGGCATTTTGGAGTCGCGGCTTCAGGCCGGAGGATGCTTTGTTGGCTCGTTCCGCCTGGCCGTTGGATTCGGGTGGGCGACGCGGATCGAGCGATGTGGTGCTCTTCGCAATTCGCCATTGCTCCTTGGCGAAGTTTGTGCCGTTGTCCGTGATGAG